>JAZAYU010000033.1:4644897-5384008 GCA_038501625.1 Corbicula japonica
ACTCGGATCTTGTTCCGATCGAGTACTCGGGTACGCAAAACCTTCCTCTAACGTAGGAGGAAATATCAGCTTCTTACAATCGTACCGGGTATGAACATTCCAGACTGCCTGTCATAATCGATTACTCAAGAAGATAAACAACACATTTACAGGAAACAATCACACTCTAATGACAATTATTCAATACATTTCGAGCATCAACTTTTTGCAAACATTTAACAATACAATCATAAATAAGCACGTGTCACTAGAACATCACCGTAAAATTTGCACATCATGAAAATAGCGTATATGTACTATATTACTTAACATCAACTGACAGCATATTTCTCTAATCAGATTTGATTTCAGTTTGCAAACTTCTAATCAACAATCGCATTTGAATATAATTACTCAAAAAAAAACAACCTCAAATAAATCGCCGACAAGAGACACGTTGTACTTAAAACATTCAGCAGGTGCTAATAATTCATGATTGCGAATTGTTTGTGTCACTGGTGTATCTACGGCATCAAACAAAAGCGTCAATTAGGCGCCAATTACCGGATATTTGTATCCCTAACTGTCATGTTGTTTATTGGATACCAGGTTCCAGGTGTTTACAATCAACTCTCAGTCGGCGATTTTTAAGATTTAATATAGACGACTGTCATAAAATTTTGTTGATTTCTTTTTATATTTTGTATCGAGTACCCGATTACTTGTTGAACTACTCGGGTACTCGAACATTAATTGAGTACCCGAGTACTCGGGTACTCGTGCCCATCCCTAATAAATTCGCCTATTGGTGGAGAAAATCCAAATTTATTATCAAAATTTATGGAAGTTTTCACTCGGAATCTCTTCTTTTCTGATTAAGTCTGGTTTATTTGAAAAACGACTTGGCTGCGCATTAGAGCCGGGTTCAAAAAACCGTTAAATTTGGTGGAAAATTCTGAACGTCCGCAAAACGTCGGTATGTTTCCTGTACGTACAATGTGTAATTTAAATAAAAATCAAGTAAATAGAATGTTGACCATCAAAACAGCAGACACTTACCGAGATTGCTTGTTATTTTCAAGGTTTGTTTCAAACGATTGTCAAATAATTTCTTCATTTTTTTTTAATTTACTCATTTTTTGAAACTATGGGCGTTTCCGGAAATGACATAATTTGCATAATTTCGGAAAAAAACAGATTCCGAGGACAAAAATCATAAATGTGAAAACTTCAGTGATTTTGATAATAAATTTGGATTTTCTCCACCAATAGACGAATTGATGTTTAGTTACTAGTGTCATAAGAAAGATTATCAAAGGATCTATCAACAGGAATCAACATTTGTTCGGTAAGTTACCATTTTGTCTTCGAAATTAATGTGCAGATAGGATCATGTATTTTTCCGAGATCTGTTTAGTTGGTTATCTTTCCATGGTTATGTTATGTATGAACTGTTATTTTTTGAAAACTGGGATATTTTGTGTTCTAAGTGATTGTAGTTGTATCTCATGCTGTAGATCATCCGTTTATTTCCTGAAATTGCCCTCTTTTGGATCCAGAGACCTTAAGGCCTATATATAGGCCTATATAGCTCTATAGGCATATAGGGCCAGCAAAGGACCCCTAAACAAGTGTCTGTGATTGTGCTCGCAAAGTTGCGTGCCATTCATGCGAATCTTTCCTAGAGAAAAATGAAAAAGATTACCACCTACGACGTAAACTTTCCACATGCTGCGCACAAAAAGCGTGCATTACGTGTAAATCATCTCCTTTTTATTGCACATGTCTGACGTACAGTATTGTTAATTGTACGTCATATGTGTATGATGTAAGCGGCGAACAAACAGTTCATTTCGAGCAAATCATCATGTGTGTTTTTTTACCGCAAAATATCCAGACATCTGATAGTAGGTCATATTTTATGACTTATGTCAGATTCCTCAAAACAGTTTTTTTCAGAAGGGCAGTGTCTGCTGTTGACAACCAGTAAAATAAACCTTTGCAACATGTTATTTAGATTTTCATTTCCAAATCTCCGCAAGAAATAAAATGATGCGTTGTCCGTATTTTTACTTTCATCAAGATCTCTTAAATATTGTGTAAGCTATAAAAGAAATTAACAAAACACATTTTCGAATTATTAAAGATGAAAAACGTACATGCATAACAAACACAATGCAAATGTTAATTTTCAATATGAATGAATTTTCTAATGAAAATTCGCAGATTTTGTTTTTTATGCCCCCGAAGGCAGGCATATAGTAATCGGACCGTCCGTCTGTCCGTCCGTCGCGTCCGTCCGTCCGAAATAATCTTGTCCTCGCTTCTTCTCCAAAACCGCTTGAGGGATTTCTTTGAAACTTCACAGGAGTGTTTGTCACCAAGCCTAGTTGTGCATATCATCAGGAATTTCTGCTCGGATTATTTTTGGCTGAGTTATGGCCCTTTTTAGCAAAATCTTGTCCTCGCTTCTTTTCTGAAACTGCTTGAGGGATTTCATTGAAACTTCACAGGAGTGTTTGTCACCAAGCCTAGTTATGCATATCCTAAGGAATTTCTGATCGGATTTTTTTTGGCGGAGTTATGGGCCTTTTTACCTAACCAGGGGTTTTTCTGCCTATTTTGGGAAAAGGAGTCTGGACATTTTGGGAATTTTTTATCGACAAAAATGCCCATTTTGGGAATTTTCACATCGATAAAATAGTCCATTTTGGGAAATTTCAATATGCATTTATTTAGCTTAAATCAGTCAATATTTACATTACCAATATACTTTTACCAGCTTTTTGGTCTTTATTCAAACAAACAATGCAAAACTGGTAACATTTTAGCCAACTGTTATCAGAAATAATTTTCTCATTTAAATTATTCATTATATGAAATTGAAATTCTTTATAAAATAGTGAATCTGTAGTAAATTTAATGGTTATTTTAGAGTATTAACTAAATAGACCAGATAAACGTAAGTTTTTATTGTAGTACATATTGTTGTGCAAAGCCATCATAGTCGCGAAAATACATTACAAAAGGAATAAAGTGTCTAACGAGTCATATTATGATGCATCTTCAGCAGTTACGGGTACTTTCTGTAAAGTTTTGCAGAATAGTTCTAAATTTATTGATATATTCAATAGCTAAAACATTGAAAGAAGGTCCAGAAAATACAATGTATTCATGCTTACAGTAAGTGAGTAACATCAGGGTCACTGAACGCTTGCAATTTCTAGATAAAGGGAAGCCACTATTATATGATCTGTGTATTTTGATATATTTTATTCGATTTTGCAAAAATTTCTGAAATAAAAAATGTTTTCAATTGGGAAAAATGACAACTGGATATGATTGGGAACAGGGCCGTTTGCTTTGGGAACACCTCCGTTTTTCGGAGGCGCAGACAGTGCTGAAAAACCCCTGCTAACCCTAACCCTAACCCTAAGCTTTTTTGAAACCGCTTGAGGGATTTCATTGAAACTTCACAGGAGTGTTTGTCACCAAGCCTAGTTGTGCATTTCCTAAGGAATTTCTGATCAGATTATTTTTGGCAGAGTTATGGGCCTTTTTCCCTAACCCTAATCCTAACCCTAAGGTAAATTTTGTTAAAGCAATAGAGGTTACATTTTTTGTCCGATTGTCATGAAATTTGGTATGAATATTGATATTGATGATTTCTACACAAATGATTAAAATCATGTTGTTAAATTGACCAGGGGCCCCGCCCTGGGGATTTTAATTTTTTTTTCTTTCAAAATCTGTTTTTAAACTTTGATTTTCTACAGTTATCAACCAGATTTTGACACTTGTAAAGCTTTATACCATCTTAAAATTCAATCTTTCCTGAACAATTCATTCACTGGTTGTTCAGTGATAAAATTTGAAACAAAAATTTTAGTAGCAGAGTGAAAATTTCAAGTGTCAAAATCCAATATTTCTACCTGTCTTCAGCTACATATGATGTTTACCAGTTTATTCATTAATATTGGTCAAGTTGCTGGACAATGACCTCATGAACTTTGCTGCTTAGATCTGTGTTATGCAATATTAAGAACTTTGCTCTGGAAGATTTTATAGGGTAAATTTTGTCATTTTCTATGGATAGTGACCAAATAAACTTTCTTACTTTATAGCACTTTGAAAATCAGGCTTATGTGAATATGTTATTCACTGTTTGTAAGTAAAACAACAAAAAGAACAACAACAACAAATTTGAAGCACATTATCAAAATGTTAAGACTAAATTTAAGAAAGTCTTAGATGTATACAGTGTATGTACACAAACTGGCAAGTTAAGGCCACACTTTTTTAAGCTCCCCGCAGAAATTCGGGGGAGCATATAGTCGCCAAGTTGTCGGTCAGTCCCTCAGTACGTCCCACATTCTTTAACACTCTAGCGGTCACATATTTGCCTCGATTGTTTTGAAACTTGGTCAGGATGTTTGTCCCAATGATTTCTCAGATGAGTTCAAATATGGGTCATCTGGGTCCAAAAATTAGGTCACTGTTACTAAAAATAGAATTTTCTTGTTAACACTCTAGCGATCACATTTTTGCTCTGATTGTCATGGAACTTGGTCAGGATGTTTGTCCCAATGATTTTTTGGACAAGTTTTAATATGGGTCATCTGGGTCCAAAAAATAGGTCACTGTTACTAAAAATAGAATTTTCTTGTTAACACTCTAGCGGTCAAATTTTTACTCCGATTGTCACAAAACATGGTTAGGACATTAGTCCCAGTAATTACTTGGAACAGTTCGAATATGGGTCATCTGGAATCAAAAACTTGGTCACTGTTACTAAAAATAGAATTATCTTGTCTTGGCTGTAAATTTGTTATTTCTCATTGGATTTCAAAATAACTTGGCACAAATGTTCACCATGACAAGGCGGTGTGTTGAGTACAAAACCATGTCGGTTGGACAAGGTCAAGGTCACTGTTCCTAAAAATGGAATTTTCTTGTTAACACTTTAGTGGTCACATTTTTGCTCTGATTGTCCGATTGCAAAGAAACATGGTCAGGACATTAGTCCCAGTTATTAATTGGACGAGTTTGAATATGGGTCATCTGGGGTCAAAAACTAGGTCACTGTTACTAAAAATAGAAAAATCTTGTCCAGGCTGTAAATTTGTTATTTCTCATTGGATTTTAAAATAACTTGGCTCAAATGTTTACCATGACAAGGGGTTGTGTTGCGTACAATACCCATGTCGGTAGGTCCAAGGTCAAGGTAACTGTTACTAAAAATAGCATTTTTTTCCAAGCTGTAAATTTGGTGTAAATGTTCACCATATCGAGACGATGGGTCACATACAACACAACTTTGTTGTATTCAGGTGAGCGATAAAGGGCCATCATGGCCCTCTTGTTTCCCTTGATTCTACCAAACTTGCACACAACTCTTACAACCATTGAGCAGTTGTTGACAGGTGAGCCACCCTATGGACCCTCTTGTTGCAAGGGTTATAGGCCCTTACTCTTTACTATTTAACTTCCACAGGCATATTTTTACTACATATGTATACCAATTCGATTTCAAAGCTGCATTTCGGGGGCATATGTCAATTTCAAGTGACAGCTCTTGTTTTTATTTGCAATATAGATTTCAGTGTAGCAGGTGTTCATGCGTGTTTCTTTTTCACGAGCGCGAGAAACTATTGCAATGCAGATTTGGAGAACAAAACAAGCTTTGGTCTGAAACCTTGCTTCATTTTTGGCACTCGTAATGAAATTGACTAATCAAGAATTAAGATGTATTTCACTCACATTTCAAAATTGAAATTGCATGTGTAAAAATTATAATCAGACGTAAAATTCATTACAAATTACTAGCTCGTTCGCGCAACCAACCACAGCGGATACTCTGCGACATCACGATAATAATCTGTTGCCTCGATGGCATCAGCTTATCCCCGTGATGAATGTATACCATCACGGTTGAGAGTGTAAGTCCCTCATTGCAGGGGATGAAAATTACTCTGGTCACGATCGTGTGTACATGTTTTGATGTTTTTAATATTTGTTTGCTGAAGATATGCTTGAAGGATCAGCTGTTTTCATAATACATGTACATTGTATTATTATTTATTTATAATGGCCTTAATCTGTTGGCAAGACCAAAGGCGCTTTAGAGATGGACCTCGTTTTCTCCAAAATTTATATGAGCTGACCCCTCTAACATAAATAATAATATTATAGGGTCTACACGGGAAAACACCATGATTTTTTTTTAATTTCATAGACTGAAACCGTAATCATTTTATCCAAAACGAATTAACTATCAAAGGAGTGGGCGTTGAGAATGTTGGATTATGTCTGAATTAGGGCTTTCTATCAATATCATTTGATGTCTGTCCTGTCCTAGGGTAAATGAAGTCACTTTAAAAGTATGAATGGTAGGTCTGTTGACGTTTATATATAAATGGGGAAAAATATGCAAAAAAATGGCAGCGATTTCCATTTGTCCATGCATTTACACTGGCAATGTCCTTGGGGGTAGATTTAACTATAGTATGTAAAGGATAACTAGACAGTCACGTGATGGTAGACTTAATACTAATATAGCAAATTAATATGAACTAAGCAGTCATGAAACATGTATTTATGAATGGTGTTCAACATTTAAAAACTTCTAAGGGTAAAAATATCTCTTCTAAAGGTGGACCAAAATTGAAGAAAAAATTCTATAGGGGGCACCTTTTTCCATTTTATCTGCTTCTAATGGGGGACGGTCTAATTTGAAAGTGCCTTCCTGGGGTGGGGTATATGTTTAAATGGAATAGCCCTAAGTAAATAAGTTCAGTCTTTATCAGCCATTTTACAGCCCATTTAATATTCCCAGGTACAGAAAATGAACAGCATTAGTTAGCTTATTAAATGCTAATATTTCAGACAGACTGGATGTTGTGCCACGGCCAGGAGAGATAGTGTTCTGTAGCCTCGACAGGGAGGGTAACTCCAGCATGACTTGGAGCTACAGTGAGCCCAGAGTTATCTCAGGAATTTCCTCGACTCCAATACCATTCAATATTTCTGAAATTATTAATGAAGACAATAAGGTAATGATTGCTTGCTCTGAGAACTTTAAGCTTCATCTTTACTTGAAAGATCAGATAGAATATACCTGAATGCATAATGTGATACAATTTAGCTAGCTTGATTATTAATTAATCTGTTAAATTGAAATTATTCACAAGGTCAAAACAAACTTCTGCATAGAAAGGATTAAAATTGATTCATATCTCAACCAGTTTGTCAGATAGATATAAATTTCTAAGTCATGTTTTTAGAATTGACAGGTAAAAGACTAAGGTATATATGCTAAATATCTGCTATGTATTATTTTTTGTTGGTTTTCTTCTCAGATGAAGTGAAGTATGTGAACAAGAAATGAGTTCCAGTGCCAAGGTTATAAAACTGAGATTAGAAACCAGTCTCAAATCTCAAGCATCTGATTGGCTGAAATGGTGACTGGTCGCCATTTCAGCCAATCAGATGCTTGAGATTTAAGACTGGTTTCCATGCTCAGTTTTATAACCTTCAGCCCTGTACAAACGACCACATGTACAGACTTTACCCTACCAACTTGAGTTTTGTATAATTATTGTTACTTGTTCAACAATACTGCATTGCAGGTGATGTGTGTCTTGCAATATTGGGAGGTACTCATTCAACAGTTTGTGGACTATATGGGGATTGAACTTCTTGAGAGTGAAGTCACTGAAGTAATTCTACCTGAGGTCAGACCAAAAAATGCTCGAGAGCTTGTGCCAGCTCAGATCTGGAGAATAGTGGTACAGAACAACCAGGGGTAAGATCTTAGTTTGCTTGTTGTGATCTTGCACACATATTTATAAACCTATTTAATATATTTGACTTGTTAATTTTGAGGTATTTATTTTTGAATTCAGTTAACAGATGATTGTTTCACACAATAACAGATATTTTATAAGCAACATTTAAATACTTTGAAAATACATGCTATTGGTTTAATTTCACTCATAGTTCAAATTTGCGCTATTATAAACAATACAAATACTTAATATTGATTCTACTGTATAAGATTTTCAGTGAAAATGTACAATCTCTGATTGGATAGGAATTAATCCAAAAACCTGAGATTTATTGCTGAACTAGCCTTCTAGGGCTGGGAACAGGGTTGAATTAGGAGATTGCCAACCAGTTTGTCAGATAGATATAAATTTCTCAGTCATGTTTTTAGAATTGACAGGTAAAAGACTAAGGTATATATGCTAAATATCTGCTATGTATTATTTTTTGTTGGTTTTCTTCTCAGATGAAGTGAAGTATGTGAACAAGAAATGAGATACTTACCGGGTAATATTGATTCTACTGTATAAGATTTTCAGCGAAAATGTACAATCTCTGATTGGATAGGAATTAATCCAAAAACCTGAGATTTATTGCTGAACTAGCCTTCTAGGGCTGGGAACAGGGTTGAATTAGGAGATTGCCATAGCAAATGCTAATTAAGGCGGGTACCCCTTGAAAATGTGGTATCTGCTGCCTTGGTACGTCTGTGGGCTGATATGTAGCCCATAGTGCATTCTAACTCTGTATTATCTTCCTTGTTACAGAGAAGCAGTGTTCCCACCCATGTCCCTGGCAGCATCCATGAAGGTGGATTCCTGTTTTGTACCAAGCCTGATTCCAACACTACAGATAGGACTCACCATGGAGACTGTCAAACTTCATCTCAGTAACCATGTGCATTGCCTTGGCAAAGGTACATTTACTGAATATT
The DNA here is from genome assembly GCA_038501625.1 of Corbicula japonica. Classification (NCBI taxonomy): domain Eukaryota; kingdom Metazoa; phylum Mollusca; class Bivalvia; order Venerida; family Cyrenidae; genus Corbicula; species Corbicula japonica. Next base: position 4,653,635 of record JAZAYU010000033.1, read on the forward strand.
ACTTCTTTTTTCATTGTTTATTTATTAGTTGTTACATTATTCTGAGTGCTAGCATGTGTAATAATTTGTATTCCATTACTACCCTTTATTAGCCAATTTTTGATGACTTTCAAAATTTCCATTTTTATCTATTTCAAGAAACAAATATTTTCTATATTTCCAGAAACTCCAACAAAGTTAAAACCATTTTACATGAGTGCCAGTTACCAGCCAACTGGAGAGTTTGCTGTGATTTCATTGGATAATATTCTTTTGGCTGGTTCCCAGTGGAATGGATCACAAGCAAGAAACCAGCTTCAGGTACATTTTCGATGTAGTCATGAAATTTTAGAAACATTAATCTTTACTCCATGGGATATTCCTGATAATCCATTAGCTTCCAGCTTAAATGCAGATTTGTCTTCACAGTCTATTCAGAATCTAGTTGTTTTTAGATTAGTTAGGTTAGAAGTGAACAGTGTTGATCAAATCAAATGGCAGGGATGTGCTAGCACTGTTTGATCATGTGATACAAGTTGTATATGGAGTAAAGGGTGAAGTAAAATTTTGGATGGAATTTTTTTTTTATAAAACTGACACTGTTTCATCCTATATTTCCGATATGTTTTTGCATCAGTTAATTTTAAAGTGATTAGTGTTCATGTTTGACTGTTTCCACATTAACTTAAACAGAACTACATGTATTTTATTTTCATTTCTCACACCTTACTCTTAAATATTTTTGGGTTGAAACCTTCCTCTTTGTGTACAAAAAATTCAGATGATGATATGAAGGTTATCATGCACAAATCATGAATATGATAACCTTTTTGGTCCTTATTTCTTGTCAATTTACTATACAGTTTCTTTGCAATTTAAACTATAAATGGGCATTAAATTTTTATATAATTTACTCTGTTACATTACTTATGTTAATCAGTAGTTTGCTAGAAGGTGCTCTTCTTTCAGGACAGCTCATAGTACATTGAGCTATCAAAAAACTAGTCTCGGTGCTGACTCAAACCAGGGTGGTTCTATATTGGACCTGTTACCTGTGTCTGATAGTTTTTCGTAAGGAAAATAAAAATAATATCTTTACAATGTTGCCGATAGGACTGTTCAAAAAGCAAACTGAGCAAAGTTCATGCAAATCAAATGTTTGTAACTACAACCTGTCATAGTTTAATATAACAGCATTATTAAAATCGTACATTTCAGTTTTCCAGTGAGATATCGGTTGACCTTTTAGAGTACAAGACCCTCACAATGGAGAGGGCAGTATCCAAGTTTGATGTGTCAGGAACTCTTGGTCTGCAGTCTTTGGCAAAAGTGAGTGACATTGGTGTTACAATGTTGATAGTGCAGTTTCAGCAAGCAGTTGTAAATGGAAGTTTAATATGTATGATTAGTCGGCAATACCTTTTTATGCCCCCGCCATGAAATGGCGACGGGCATTAAGAGTTGCTCCTGTCCATCCGTCCGTTCGTCCGTCTGTCCGATATTCTCGTGAACGCAACTCCTCCTACACTACTGGTGGGAATTTAATGAAACTTGATCACAATGCTTGGCCTGATATGTTGTTGTGCATAAGGTGGGGTTTCGCTCTAACATGTTCCGTTCAGAAGTTATGGCCCTTTGATACTTCCATTTACATTAGTTTTAATAGGAGTATATCTCTTGAACGCAACTCCTCCTACACTACTGGTGGGAATTTAATGAAACTTTACCACAATGCTTGGCCTGATATGTTGTTATGCATAAAGGTGGGGTTTTGCTCTTACATGTTCCGTTCAGAAGTTATGGCCCTTTGATAATTCCATTTACATTAGTTTTAATAGGAATATATCTTGTGAACGCAACTCCTCCTACACCTCTGCTGGGAATTTGATGAAACTTTACCACAATGCTTGGCCTGATATGTTGTTGTGCAAAAAGGTGGGGTTTTGCTCTTACATGTTCCGTTCAGAAGTTATGGCCCTTTGATACTTCCATTTACATTAGTTTTAATAGGAATATATCTTGTTTCTTATATTTTGTGTTAAGCAAAATATGCATTTTGCCCATAACTTTAAAACTACTTGAGATACTGCCTTGAAACTTGAAATATATTTTCACCATCAAAATCTACATCATAACCAACAAGACCCATAACCCTGCTTCCAATATTTTTCAAATTATGCCCCTTTTTCACTTACATTTTGTGTAAAGAAAAATATACACTTTGCCCTTAACTTCGTTTGGAATGGAGGGATTTCAAAATAACTTGGCACAAATGTTCACCATAACAAGGCGGTGTGTCGTGTCAATACCCATGCCTGTAGGTCCAAGGTCAAGGTCACTGTTACTAAAAATAGAATTTTCTTGCAAAATCTTGTCCGCTCTGTAACTTTGTTATTTCTTATTGGATTTTTTAATAACTTGGTATAATTGTTCACCATATCAAGACGGTATATCATGTACATGCCCAAGCCTTTAGGTCGAAGGTCAAGGTCACTGTTACTAAAAAAAGAATTTTTTTGTCCAGGCTGTTACTTTGTTATGAATGGAGGGATTTCAAAATAACTTGGCACAAATGTTCACCATGACAGGGCGATGTGTCACATACCATGCCCATGCCTGTAGGTCAAAGGTCAAGGTCACTGTTACTAAAAATAGAATTCTCTTGTCCAGGCTGTTACTTTTTTATGAATGGAGGGATTTCAAAATAACTTTGCACAAATGTTCACTATGACAAGGCAGTGTGTCCGCACAATACCCAAGCCTGAAGGTCCAAGGTCAAGGTGTCTGTTACTAAAAATAGAATTTTCTTGTCCGGGCTGTAACTTCATTATAAATGGAGGGATTTCAAAATAACTTGACACAAATGTTCACCATGACAGGGCGGTGTATCGCGTACCATGCCCATGCCTGTAGGTTAAGGTCACTGTTACTAAAAATAGAATTCTCTTGTCCGGGCTGTAACTTTGTTAGGAATAGATTGATTTCAAAATAACTTGACACAAATGTTCATCATGACAAGATGGTGTGTCCCGTACCATGCCCATGCCTTTAGTTCCAAGGTCAAGGTCACTGTTACTAAAATAGAATTTTCTTGTCAGGGTTGTAACTACATTAGGAATAGAGTAATTTCAAAATAACTTGGCAGAAATGTTCACCATGACAAGGTGGTGAGTCGTGTACCATGTCCATGCCTGTAGGTCCAAGTTCAAGGTCACTGTTACTAAAAATAGAATTTTCTTGTCTGTGCTATAACTTTGTTTTGAATGGAGGGTTTTCAAAATAACTTGTCACAAATGTTCACCATGACAAGGCGGTGTGTTGCGTACATTACCCATGCCTGTAAGTCCAAGTTCAAGGTCACAGTTACTTAAACTTGAATTTACTTGTTTGGGCTATGACTTCTTTATGAATGAAGGGATTTCAAAATAAATTGGCACAAATGTTCACTATGATATTGCATTGCATTACCACCAACTTCTTCACAGATATTTCTGTACTGAGAAGACAACAGTGCCACAAATACAAATAATTTACTTTATCATCAAGTTTATACATATTCTAATAATAACTCGAACATCACTGTCTTTGAAATGCTATTATTCCCATCATTGCACTTTAGTATCTGAAAACGATGCATAGCGGGGGCATCCGTGTCCTATGGATACATTTCTAGTTCTTCATTGAACAAATTAATGCTATGCAGTCAATTGCTATGTGATAGATTTAAGTGGGATTATTGAAGATGTGTTTACACTTGTCTTGCTTTTTGCTGTGATGAAGCTCTTCCTTGCGATGGAAAAATGTCCTTCCAGGATCTGTCGTAAACAGAAGAATATCACATACTATGGGACTGTGCAAAATGTTTTATCTTATGACATTGCCTGCAAGATATTGCCTGTGCACGTTTTCCCAAAAGTTGCTTCATAAAAGCATGCAGTCATTATGAAACATTATTCCAGTTACCAGTGTCTATGTTTTTTTCAGAGCCAGGTATTAGATTTAGATGTCAATTGTGAGCCTTTAACTGTGAGGGTTGGACAAGGAGTTGTGCACAATCTTAGTTACACTACTCAAGCCTGGAACCAAGTTTTCAAAGGTTAGATTCTTCATTTGTATCCTGCAGGCTGTTGTTGCCTAGCTGCTCATATTTATCTTTACCCTTTACTCCATATATACAATTTTTCATGTGTGAGACCAGTGCAGATCTAGATCAGCTGATCAGAAATAACTAAAAAATCTGACCCTTACCCTTTTCTTTCTTTCTTTCTTTATTATATAGATGATCCGAGTGAGCAGGATGAAGTGATATTTGGACATTATGTGATCTGTAACAATACGCAGCAAGCTGTAAGGTTCGGTCAACTGGGGACAGATGAAAATCTTGTGCTACAGCCCCGAGAGATGCACCAGTATGGATGGAGATCTCATAAAATGAAACAAGTACGTAACACTAAATACCTCACTTTGGTTTTAAAGACACCATTGTGTCTGTTATTCCTGTAAACATGGAAATTTTTCTGTATGATATCAATATTTAACAATAAAATCCTGCCAGCACTGTCTCTGTCATGCATATAACTGTTGCCGGGGCATTACAAAGTCCTAATTGTATTGCTTAGAACTGAGTGACCATGATTGAATGCTTTTCAGCTAGAACATTTTTAAAATCATACTCTATAAAAAATCCTAAAGCTCACTACCTATATCACTTGCCATAACCCCAGCACCTGTAACCATAATGTTCATTTGTTGCCCTGTAACCATAATGTTCATTTACTGCCATGTAACCATAATGTTCATTTACTGCCCTGTAACCATAATGTTCATTTACTGCCCTGTAACCATAATGTTCATTTACTGCCCTGTAACCATAATGTTCATTTACTGCCCTTTAACCATAATGTTCATTTACTGCCCTGTAACCATAATGTTCATTTCCTGCTTTGTAACCATTAAGTTCATTTACTGCCCTGTAACCATAATGTTCATTTACTGCCCTGTAACCATAATGTTCATTTCCTGCTTTGTAACCATAATGTTCATTTACTGCCATGTAACCATAATGTTCATTTACTGCCCTGTAACCATAATGTTCATTTACTGCCCTGTAACCATAATGTTCATTTACTGCCCTGTAACCATAATGTTCATTTACTGCCCTGTAACCATAATGTTCATTTACTGACCTGTAACCATAATGTTCATTTACTGCCCTGTAACTATAATGTTCATTTACTGCCCTGTAACCATAATGTTCATTTACTACCCTGTAACCATAATGTTCATTTACTGCCCTGTAACCATAATGTTCATTTACTGACCTGTAACCATAATGTTCATTTACTGCCCTGTAACCATAATGTTCATTTACTGCCCTGTAACCATAATGTTCATTTACTGTCCAGTAACCATAATGTTCATTTCCTGCTTTGTAACCATTATGTTCATTTACTGCCCTGTAACCATATTGTTCATTTAATGTTTGTTTACAAAACAAGAGCTCCATATGTCATTTACTGCCCTGTAACCATGTTTGTTTGCACAACAGGAGCTCCATATTTGTCTGGACGGTTCTGTATGGAAGTGGTGTGATGCTGTGGACATCAACAACGTTGGTCCTGTTGTACGCACTGTGTCGTCTGCTGAACAACAGTACACACTGATTGTCAGTGTGAAAAAACTCTCCAATGTACAAAATCAGGTACCAAAGTTTGTTGAAAGTTTTCTTCTCTATGGAAATTTGTTACAACAGTGATTGTCTTTCATTGTAAATTTTTGAATTTGTACTTTTTTCTCTGGAGTAATGGTTAAACTATTCTTGCATGGTCTGTATGATAAACAAGTATACAAGTAGACAACCAGAGATCATCATTTTCTTGATCATTTGTTTGCTGTTAGATTCATTAGATAATTTTTGACCAAGAGGCATGAAGTGAAGATCCAGATCAAATTGCATGGAAGTGCATAGGCTGCTCCGGATCTAGACTGGTTGCAAAATGGAAAATATCTATAGATTAAAATGTTAAGTTTAAGTTTGATCAAGTTTAAGTTGTGGAAAATAAAAGTGTTTGTGTTTTCTGATAATGTGCAGATGAAACATAGTTTTAAGTCATAAATATTTTTTTCTCCAAATCTTTTCAATGGTCATCAGACTTTTACCAGTCTACAATACCACATACCTTGAAAATTAGTTTGTCTAATAGATCAAGTACCTAATTTTGTATGTGTAACTTTTTTTTTCAAATTGGCAAACAGAAATACATGTATGCCAACTCTTAATGTTCTATAAGGTCTTACTAAACACAGAAAGGTAGGCCTACAACAGTGTTAGATTTTGATGTTTTCATGTTTCAGATAATAATATCGGGCCTTGTGGTGGTATCCAACCGTTTGTCAGAGCACATGGAGGTCAAGGTCGTTACCAAGGAAAAAGAGCACCTTGCAGTTGCTGGACCAGGACTCACAATCCCCAGTTACATTTTAGAACCCAAGAACATTCTGGGTATCAAATTCAGGCTGTGGGGCTCAAACAGCACCTGGTCCAAGGAAGTGTATGTAGGAAATTCCAGTTCAAAGGAAAACAATCTTGTTAAGGTTTGTAATTCTCAATAATCATTATTTCCCCTGTTACTACATGATATGACTTCTATTCCTTGTGCAACCAGTGTAGATGTAGATCAGCTTGCACTTGTGTGCACTCTAGTCTGGATCTATACTGTAAGCTTCTTAGTTAGAAATAATCTTCTGAATCTAAAGTGAACAGTGTAAAATCTTGATCCAACTACACAAATGGGTGCAGTGCATGCTGATCTTGATCTACACTTGTGGCCTGTGGTATATAAGCACTGTCATGTAACCCAGTAAATGGGTTATGTACATTTCATATGATAAAGGATGGGAAGTATGGGATATGTGAGAAATACTTGTTATAGCATGACATACTTTTCGACATTTTATCATCAGCAGGCTACACCAAGGATAATTTGTAGCCTGATTTTTTTCTGTATAGTTAAAATATATCAGTTGTCACAGCTTTACAAGAAACTAAGTTATTTAGTGACACTGCTCTCATACTTTAAGTTGTAATTGAGTTGGCTGTCCACCCCTGAAAATCAGAAGTCAGCATGAAATCTTTGAATTTATTATTATTAATACATGTTGTACATTTAATTTTGATCATTCATTTTTCATGTTTTCTTATTAAGAAGTGAAAACTAATAAAATTTTATTCTCAGAATTTCTGTACCGTGGTAATGTGATGCATGTTTCCTAGGTGATTTCTGTTTTGTTTTCAGATATCCACTGGTAGTAAAACATTCCACATCTGGTGTAGATTGATTCAGCGTCAAGTTCAATCTGTACAACAAGTGTTTGTAAGTATCGCACTCACATTGTACATGTAAAGGTATATTAAAATCCAAAAGTGCTTGCAAAGAACAGTATTTTAAGGAACTTTTCATGATCAAGTCAATTAGGATTTTCACTGCCTGTCACTATAGGTTTCAGTGTAACAAACTTCTTTCAAGAAAGCATCTGCCTTATTTCAGATTGTGTTGTGCCCACTATATCTCCCCTATCATCTGTACATCAATATTGCCTTATTTCAGATTGAGTTGTACCCTCTATATAATGTGAGGAGTCACCTCCCCTACCCACTGTACATCAACATTGCCTTATTTCAGATTGAGTTGTGCCCACTATATAATGTGAGGAGTCACCTCCCCTACCCACTGTACATCAACATTGCCTTATTTCAGATTGAGTTGTACCCTCTATATAATGTGAGGAGTCACCTCCCCTACCCACTGTACATCAACATTGCCTTATTTCAGATTGTGTTGTGCCCACTATATAATGTGAGGAGTCACCTCCCCTACCCACTGTACATCAACATTGCCTTATTTCAGATTGTGTTGTGCCCACTATATAATGTGAGGAGTCACCTCCCCTACCCACTGTACATCAACATTGCCTTATTTCAGATTGTGTTGTGCCCTCTATATAATGTGAGGAGTCACCTCCCCTACCCACTGTACATCAACATTGCCTTATTTCAGATTGTGTTGTGCCCTTCATATAATGTGAGGAGTCTCCTCCCCTACCCACTGTACATCAAAATTGCCTTATTTCAGATTGAGTTGTGTCCACTATATAATGTGAGGAGTCACCTCCCCTACCCACTGTACATCAACATTGCCTTATTTCAGATTGAGTTGTGTCCACTATATAATGTGAGGAGTCACCTCCCCTACCCACTGTACATCAACATTGCCTTATTTCAGATTGTGTTGTGCCCTCTATATAATGTGAGGAGTCACCTCCCCTTCCCACTGTACATCAACATTGCCTTATTTCAGATTGTGTTGTGCCCACTATATAATGTGAGGAGTCACCTCCCCTACCCACTGTACATCAATATTGACACAAGTAAACTGAACCTTCATGAGCAGGTAGAGTTACCAGGGTATGGAAGAGATCTTCAGCTACAGTGTCCAGGAGGGGACGTCCATCAGGCACTCACCTTCCAATTCAGGTGTCTATACTGTCACATGTTCTACACTTAACGACTTTTCTAAGTATACACCTTCGTACTGGGGCATTACTGGCTTGATAATTGAGCTATTGCTCAAAAACTTTTAATAAAAATGCAATAAATACTAACTGATTTATTAGAAAAATTGGTTGAATTTAAAAGGCATGTTAGAAAACTAAAAGATAGGCGACTATATTTTATGCATTCAAACTGATTTGCTCAAAAAGTGGGTTGGACTATAAACAGTTACAGTGTATAAAACATTAAGATCAGAATGAAATTAATTTAATTTAACAAATAGAAGAATAGCAGTATTACAAGGTTCCAAATGTTCATTTATATGTATGCGTTATTTGTTTATTAAGATGAACATATTCTTTATTAACTGATGTTGTGTTCTGTGGGTGTCAGTATTCTAAAGATTTTGAGCAGTCAGTTGACAGTCATTTTGAATGAAGTTTTACTAATAATTCAGTTAGTATTCATTGCATGGTTTATTAAAAGATTTAGGGAAACAGCCAAAAATCAAGCCACTAATGCCCCAGTAAAAAAGTTGTATACTTAGAAAAGTTGTTAAGTGTATTAAATTACTAGAAGATTTACCTTGCATATGTTACAATCACACAATTCAATGGCTTTTGCAGACTTAAAACCTATAATTATTGTCATGGGATTTGTTTTTGGGCAGATCCATAAGTTCTACCTCCACCATATTAAGTTATATTAAAGTTATTGTAAAGCTCAATAAAATATTTTAATGCTTGTGCTATTTATTAAATGTCGTGTTTTGTATTAGTATGTCTACTAAATCAAATGTTTTAACAGTTTACATTTGTTTTCAGTGCAAAGACAGGCAAGTCGAGCAGCAGTGTGACGTTGTCAACAGGTCTGATAGAGCAGCTGCAGAGGGCTCCGGAGAATTTTAACCCAGACAGTCTGAACAACTACTGGAGGAATGACACCTGGTACCAGTGGCCGTACTCCCAATCTGTGATCCTCGAGTAAGCTCATTCATGGGACTGTCTTTTTACTTCATATAATTATATGCATTTTATCTTACGTGCCACCAGTATAGATCTAGATCAGCTAGCACATCTATGCTGTCTTATCATGATCTGAGCAGGGATCAAGATCATAAAACTAAGTTTTGAGATCAGTCTCAAATCTCAAGGATCTGATTGGCTGAAATGGCGACCAGTCGCCATTTCAGCCAATCAGATGCTTGAGATTTGAGACTGATCTCCAGATTAAGTTTTATGATCTTGGGCACTGTTTGCTTTTTGCTCATAAATAACCTAATATATCAAAAAGCGAACAGTGCAGATCCTGATCAGAAGGTATGGATGTTCCAGCTGATCTGTATCAACACTGTTTGCCCATGCTTTAAAAGTGTACATACGGAGGAAAGGGTTAAAAAAAATTAATGTTTTGCTTAATAAGTCAACATAATTTTGCAATTTCTCAAGAAGTATACAAATTGGGTTGATTAAACTATGTATTTGGTTTGACAGGAAATGGCAAGATTATGCATAGTAATATTTTGTTGAACAAAAATTGTAGTTGCTATTGCACCAAAATGATTTCAAATACTATGCTATGGCAATTAATATACTTGTGAAAATACTACACTTCTATACTACACTATATTTCTAGAATATTAAAGCTACATTCAGTCACATGACTTAACTCTTTTTTCTACAGATACACTTTTATTGCATAGTCAAACAGTGTAGATCCGAATCAGCTGGCACATCTGTGCCATCTGATGAGGAACTACACTGTTAGCTTAAAGGTTCATTATGTTATTTCCAAGGTCACACATGGATTTTAAAATAACCTCCGAGCTTCACACACTAAACAACCCAACTGTTTTCCATACCCAAATGAAAACCATCAAATATTTTAATCCTAAATTAAATATTAATGCTTTTTAAATTAATCAAAGGCAGGTTTATAACATTTGGTATTAACTTATTACCCTTGGATTTCTTGCAGAGAGAATTCTCCCAAACCAGATATGCAGAGTATTACAGTACCAGACTCCAGAATTGGGAACCAGCCAACCATAGATCTCAATGTCAGCCTCTCAGAATTATGGACAGGGTACCAGACTGTGTTGATAGATGTGTATCCATCTGTTCTGGTGAATAACCTCTGTAACCTTGACCTTGTGTTTATGGGAAATGAAGATGCAACCTTTGCCATTCACAAAGGTCAAAGTATTTGCCTTCCAAAATTTGAGGTAAATTGAATTATAAGGTTCTTCGAATATTGTATATTTATTGTTTTTTAACCCTATACACCAAAGATATGCATTTATCACATGGGAGAACAGTGTAGATCCAGATCAGCCAGCATATCTGTGCCATCTGATCAGGATCTGCACTGTTCACTTCTTAGTTAGAAATAACCTAATGAATCTGAAAGTGAACAATGCAGATCCTGATCAGACAGCACTTATGTGCCATCTGATCTGGATCTACAATGGTTGAATAGGTGATAAAAGGTGTATGAATGCAATAAAGGGTTAAATATTGAAAAAACTGAACTCAGTCACTGTTTTCTATGTGTTTGACAAGTAGAGCACATGTGTAATATATTGGCCTTTATTTTAAATGGTGCCAGTCCATTAACTGATCATAGGTATGTTTTGAAGAAATATGTTGAGTGAATGTCAACTGGTTAAGACCAAAATCAGACTGTATGAATGGGTTTAGAGCCAGAACCGACTCAAAAAGCATGGCAATGTTTGTTTACATTGGTTTTACATGCCATGACCTGTGATTTAATCGATATAGGGGGAACTGGACAAACAAATGTGAGATTTTCAACATGTAGTATGTACTTTATCATGGCAGTACACATTTTCTTTTACACTGAAATCAGTGAAGAGAGGGTTAACAACAGTGAGAAAAGCTGAACAGTTGCATTCATGCTATTTTCAGTAATTGGATAAATAAAGAACTGATAAAGACAACTTTCAATCTATGAATAATTGCACGGGATAGTTTCCTTGCAAATACTCTAAATTTTTTATCATGTGTGAGCAGTGATCTAGATCAGCAGGTGCACCTGTGTCATCTGATCTGGATCTACACTGTTCACTTTTTTCATTAGGTTATTCCTGATCTAGACGTGAACAGTGTAGATCCAGATCAGATGGAATGGATGTGGCAGCTTATCTGGATCTACACTATTTGCACATGTTAAAAAACCTGTCTACCAGTATACAAGGTAAAAGGATAAATCATGATAAGTTATTATCTGATTAATTTTGCAGAGTAGTTTCCATCTGGGTGTGAAATATCGAGAGATGATCCATATGTCAGAACCAGTGCCCGTGTCAGATGAAGAAGTTGAGGCTCGTCGCTATAGAAACGATTTTGGCAAAACCTTGTTTATAGACTCTTATGTAACAATGCCAGTATTTATACCAGATGAAGGACAGTCAATGGTAACTTTTTCTAATATTTTATGTTACTACTATTACTATTGAGCCTTTACTCCATGTATACAGGTTTTGACCAGTGTGCCATCAATGTAAAGCGAGATCGGCTGGCACATCTGTGCCATCAGATCCAGATCTGCACTGGTCACATCTTGGTCAGAAATAACCCAATCAATCTAAAAGCAAAAAGTGTAGATCCTGATCAGATGGCATGGATGTGCCGGCAGATCTGGATCTGTTCTTTTCACCCTGGCAATAAAGGTGTATCTATGGTGTAAAGGATAATTATAAAAATACATGTCCTATCTATGTTCCTTGACTCTGAATGGTAGTGAGCATGTAAGAATAGACTGTGGCCATTATTTGGTCCATGCAGCATCTTGTCAGCTGATTTAAACAGTTTTTTCATTTGACTTCTTTACACTAAGTCTAAATGAATATAGGGTTGAATCTTTATTGAGTTTGATCTTGAGATAATAAAAGTAGTAATTTCAAATTAATGCCCTATTATAATTAAATAATAAATGATATTGGGTATATATTTTTAAGAATAAATGATGCCAGCTCTCTTCTGTGAGTCATTCACCTTAAAGACTTTAATCATTATGATTATGTGTACAACATTTTGCTAATATTTAGTGATTAGCAAGTTGTGATGAGAACCTAGAAAGCTGGAGATGAGCTTAGTTGTTTTGTGTAAATTTATTTAACCATTTCCTCCATATATACAAATTTTTACGCATGTGCATATCCGTGCCGTCTGATCAGGATCTGCATTGGTCGCATTTTGGTCAGAAATAACCTAATGAATCATAAAGCGTTCAAACAGTGCAGATCCTGATCAGACAGCACGGTTAAAATTAATGATCTCCACAATTCTGCTTGTGGCCGGATATTAGTTTAGAATAAAATGTAGAGACTGGTCTTCAATCAGAAGTTTTATGGTTGTTTGATTACAGGTGTATTTCCTTACTGTGACATCATCAGTTCAGCACCACATTCGTGTCATTACATTACAAGAGAAGTTCAAACTGACCAACCTGACACAGTATGATCTCAGCGCTTGTATCTTCTCCGTCCCTAGCTGGAGTGACAAGGTAAACATGCCGTATTTGAACCCTGTTGTGAGATAATATATCTCCGGTAATAATGCTCACATTCTCAGATCATGCCAGATTTGAAAACAATCATACTAATTTTTGTTTTTGTTTTTCATTCACATCCTTCGCTCCCAGCTAGAGGCACTATCATTTGGAAAATATGATTTCATCAGTTTGGCAAACAATATTTTTAACCTATAGATAAGGAATAAGTATCAAACGAGGGAAATATTATTAAAATATTTTACAAATACCTGTCTAGGAAGATGAAATTTTAGCTCTAGAAGTGAACGATTTCTGTAAAAAAGAGGAATACTAGTTTTACAATCATGGAATGATAATCAAGGCAGATTCAAATCTCTCAGTCAAATGCTTAAATGAAGTAGATTATCTGAAAAGAAGTTGAGTTTAAAGGTTGTTTTTTTTTTAATAAAATGCCACACGTTCAGACTTAAAACAATGCCAATTTCATGTTTGAACAACTTTTTTTTTTTGTTTTAGGTTGATATTCCCTTTGGATGGAGTGTTGAAATAAACAGTCATCTTGGTTGCCATAGAGACCAATCTGACCTTCAGCCTTTGACCTTAATTCCACTTGTGTCTTTGTCTACAAAAGATCCAAAACCATCAGTGGACCAAACTACAGATTTAGTAACTTATTTAGTCTTAAAGCATATGTCAAAAACTGCTGCAACTATGGATGACAACTGTGGTGAAATTAGTGAAAATGATGCTAGTATTCCTCCTGTAGATGTGCCTATATGTAACAAGGAATTTGATTGGACATACCCAGTTAGACTGGTAGCTAATGACAATGGTTGTAGAATGACAACCAGTCTAGCTGTATCAAAAAGCAAGGGAGTTAAGCAAGAGGCCCTGTGTGTGACAGGACAGGTGACGAATGGGGTCACATATTTCACCATACAGAGGGATACAGCCCCGGCTTGTTTTATACAGAACATGTGTGACTTCCCCTTGTACTATGGTCAGACCTTGATGAATCTTTCCATATCAGGTAAGTTTGCCAGTAGCATCATGCACTGGGTAAATTTTATAGTGTTGTATCTATAGCGTGATAGCGGGGCGCAGCGCCCCGCCTTTTTTTGAAGAGCGCCCCTCTGCCCTAAATCTCAAACACTCTGCCCTTTTCCCCATAAACGCCCTTTTGTTTTCAATAATTAATGTCAACCACCACATATTCTGCCTTCGTTTATTCAGTGCCTGTGTTTTCCCAAGTTACCTTGTGTATTCTAATTAACAGAAACGCAGAAATGCGTGTATGCGTAACCTACAGCGACCGTCTGATATCTAGTCCCAGACAAGTCATTAATCGATATCTGGACAAGTGGCAAATACACAGAAACCCAGTGTCAAAAAACTTGTCATAAACAGCTGATTAGCCTGATCAACAGCATGTGCCTGTGTGCGGCGTATCAAACGTCCCGACCAACCCCGGTATGGAATCAATTAATTGTCACATCACTTGCTGTACTCCAATAAACGGTCTAGCATATTGGTACAGTAGATTTTTTTGTATTAAAACCAGGTTATCTGTTAATTTTTCAATAACAAAAACAAAGCAAAACATCGTAATTTTTATACAGTAATTCGCTTGTACCATTATTTAGAATTAGCCGGTATCACTCGTTTTTAACAAAGTACTCTTTACAACAAGCATTCATATTTGGAAAGGAAACTTATTTATACAAAAGATAACTTTATTTCAGTGGTCGAAGCCATATAAAACAGGAACTTTTAAAAAATTATGAAAAATGCTCTCTTTCAAACTGGAAATTGTACGACTTTTTGCAAATGTTTCTATTATCTAGTAAGTTGGATTTTGATACCTTGGTGTCTTAAACAGCTCAAATTACATGAAAAAACTCAAGGAAACATCTAGTTCTCTTGACAAACTTCCATTTTTATCATGTACAATCTAAATTTCATTAGAAATTACAACAGGTGTAAGTGTAAGCTATTTCGGACAGCAATAATTTCGGATACGATTTTTTTCCAAAATTGTTCTAAGGTTTTATTGTAAGTAACTTGTAAATTTTGACTAATACATAAATCACTCCAAATCTCACTGACAATATCACAAAGAATCACTAAGTGACAGACAGAACTAAGGATACACTTTCTATTTAAACAAGATTGTACTCTGGCTATTCTGTTGTCAGAGTTAGTCGCATGATAATTCATTGATTCAGATTTGTTTGAAAAAGCATGTTCACCTATTTTCCAACCCCCTACCCCACCCAAAAACAAACAACAGAAAACTACAACAACAACTTAAGTTTAAGTATGCTGAAAAGTGCCCTTTTGCTAGCGAAAAACATGTATTTGCCCCTGCCCCTTTTGACAGCACCCTGCCCTTTTTTCACAGCACCATGCCCTTTTTTAATTCTGGATACAACACTATTTTAGGTTAGATATTAGAAGAATTTATTTTCTATCCTAACCCAACCCAGGTGTCCATGCCGCAATCTATGTTAAAGACGAGTTGGTTTGCACTTGGACCATAGCTTTGAAATTACTTTAGATACTCAAACTTGGAACAAATATTTACCATCATTATCTAACATGTCTTTTGATAACATTTATTTTTACATAGAAGTCAGCTCAAATAGTGGTTTAAAGCATCTAAATTATAAAAATCTATATATATGTTATGCTGCAGTTGTTGTGTCAGTTATTCATCTATGGTTCCTAACTATTAGTTCCATATTCACGTGTCCTAGCTGGAGGAAAAGGGGAAAAAACAATGAGTGATATTTGTTACCCAGTTATGATATAGTTATACCCCCACAAACAAACGAAGTTTGAGGGGGTATATAGGAGTGAGCTTGTCGGTCGGTCTGTCTGTCGGTCAGTCGGATTCTTTCGTTTCCGGATGATAACTCATGAAAGGCTTGACAGATTTAAATAATTTTTGGTACACAGGTGTAACATCAAAAGATACAGGTCAAGTTCGATTTTGGGGCCGGTGGGGTCAGTGTTAAGGTCACTGTTACTAAAAATAGAAAAATGCTTTCCAGACGATAACTCCTGAAAGGCATCAAATATTTTTAAAATGTTTGGTACACAGGTGTAACATCACAAGATACAGGTCAGGTTCGACTTTGGGGCTGGTGGGGTCAATGTCAATGTCAGTGTTGCTAAAAATAGAAAAATGGTTTCCGGATGATAACTCATGAAATACTTCACAGATTAAATCCTTTTTTGGGACATAGATGAAACATCAGAAGATACAGGTTGAGTTCGACTTTCGGGCATGTGGGGTCAATGTCAAGGTCACTGTTACTTAAAATAGAAAAGCTGTTTCTGGGCGATAACTCATGAAATACTTCATAGATTTAATTATTTTTTGGGACACAGATGTAACATTACAAGATACAAGTTAGGTTTGACTTTGGGGCCTGTGGGTTCAAGGTCAAGGTCACTGTTATTTTAACGTCAAAACTTCATTTCCATATATGCTCAATAACTGTTGTTCGGAATGAGATATTGTGATGAAAATTGCTGTATAGGTAGTGTCTGTGAAGACGAAACTTGGTATTGAAAATGGGCCTCAGGTGGGGTCAAGGTCACTGTTCATTGTTACTAAAAATAGAAAAAATGGTTTCTGGATGATTTCTAATGAAAGGCTTCACATATTTTAACATTTTTTGGCACACATTGATTCTATGAATTCCCAGTTCAAGTATCAAGCACACATGTGGGGGTATTTAATCACTTTCAGTGATAATTCTAGTTTGTTTACAAGTAATATGTGAAATCATGCTGCAAATATTTAAAGTTTGAAACTTTTTAGTTATAGTGTAAAACTTTTTATGATCTACTTGGTAATTGATTTCCATATAAATAAGTGCTTTATATAATTTGAAAAAAAAACTAGAGCCTTTATAATAAGTTCACACTAGCACCTAATAGTATAATATACAATTTTGCAGGTACAACCATTCAAGAAGAGACAGAAATGATCAGAAGTCTGCCTTGTCTACCAGTTAATGGTGCAGCATTCTACACCCCGCCTTTCTTGAATACAGCATTTCCACAAATCACTGATAAACATTCCATTCCAAAAATCCATATCGCCGGAAAGCTACCTTGTAACGATGTTTCACAGCAGGCTGTGAAGCTAAAATGGAGTAATCCAGTGGATTTACTTGTGGCAGCTGATAATTTTGTGTCCATTCCAAGTGTCACAGATGTAAAAGTTCATGTAAAACAGGTTGCCATTGTGACTAATGTGACAATTTCTGCCATAACAAAAGCAGATGTTTCTGCTAAAGAGATTCGGGGCAGGCTGAGCCAGAAAAATAGGACCGTTACAGTAGAAAGTATTTCTATTGAACATGTTGATGCAAAAATAACTCATTCATTAAAGCAAGCTTTGGAGACTGGTCCTGTGAAAAGATCGAAAGACAAGGACGATGCCAAACCTCCGGCAAAGCAACTAGTTATAACTGCTGGTGTTTGGATTCACCAGATGTCAATTATTGTGCAGAATGATTCTTCACAAAACAGCAAGGGTGAAATAATCAGGTTAACTATGGACGACCTTTTCTTAGCTTCCTATCCTGCAAGTGACTTAGCAGAGCAGTCGGGTTACCATAGAAACTGCATTGTTTGCAGTATTGGTGACCTTCAGTTTGACAACCAGTTGCAAGCAGAAGAAAACTTTGACTTTCCAGTCGTTATGGTGCGCCAAGAACGTGACAAGAATCCATACCGCAGTGATCATGATCAGTTATCGCAATCGAACATTTTTGAAAAGCATGCCATTTTGAAATCCAACAGTTTGTTCCATGCTCAGTTAGTCTTCGGACAAATTGATGATAGACCTTCTGTGATAGAAACAGTCGAGTGTTCTGTGAAGCCAATGTGTTTTTATATTGATGATACGTTTATATTCCGATGTATTAAAGAGGCAGAGGGATTCCTCTTGGTTCCGCTATCAATACCTGATCCCCAGAGAGTCACAGTACTAAAACTACCTTCAGATTTGAAGAGTATATCCAGAACTTTGAGCAATCCAATCATCATAGGACATCTAAGTATTCAGCCAGTGTCTGTTATGTTCAGTATTCATGCCTCGTTGAAAGTGTTTATTGCATCGGATCACACACCTCTAATGTTTGGGAGGTTTGAGAAGACTTTTGTGTGTACTACAAGCTACCAGCTCATCAGAGCACTTGTCATGCATTATGCATCAGGAGCGTTGTTCAGGGCAGGTAAGCATCATTTCACAACCAACATGTCTTTAAGGTTATAAAGCTGAGATTTAAAACCAGTCTCGAGCTTCCCATTGGTCAGTTCAGAGACTGAACTCAATTTTAACTAATCAGATTGCTTAGAACTGAGATTGGTCTTTTGTTTTGGTTTGAAACATCAGTCAGGTCAATCATTACAGCTTACTGAATGGCAATGTTGTGCCAGAGGACACACTTCCATGCCATCTGATCAGGATCTAATTGTTCATTACTTGGTCAGAAATAACCTAATAAATAAAAAAGCGAACAGTGTATATCCTGATCAGACAGGATGTGCCAGCTGATATGAAACTACACTGTTTTCCCGCACCATAAAGTTGTATATAATGAGTAAAGGGTTAATTGTTTCTGCTACAGGTGCAGTTGTGGGTTCTTTGGAGATCCTGGGGAACCCCACAGGACTTGTACGCAGTATAGGGACAGGCGTGGCTGACTTCTTCAGGATGCCGTACAGAGGCCTAACCAAAGGGCCCGGAGCCTTTGTCATGGGGGTCTCAGAAGGGACCTCGTCCATGTTCAGAAATATTACCACAGGTAGGTAAAGCATAATTTTGTAATTGTAAATAATACATGTTTTAAATATACTCACTACTACAGAAAATAAAGTGTTACTAGACATTTACAAACTGAAATTGTTTTGTGTGTCTGATAGCCTGTTAAATAATTTGCAGTACATGTACTTTCAATCAGACCTTCTGAGTGATTTTGATGAAAGTGAATGAACTTTTGATTAAATTAGCATGATGTTTATTGTCATAGGAAACAAACCTGTAAATTGATCATAGAAACAAAGGGAGATGCTGAAATGAGATATACTCGTGTAAATGATGGACGCCTCGCATGTCTGAGTCAAACGAGTGTTATAATTTTTTTTTTTATACCAATGTGGGGAATAAACTCTTTTTAAATGAAGAACACAACAAAAGTGACATCAAGCCCCACTTCTTCAGTATACACCACATGTATTGGCTTATATATATATTATTTCCAACAACCAGAATGCAATTTGTATTGTATTGCAGGAATGTTGAACTCGGTTACAAACTTTGCCTCCAGTGTGTCACGTAACATGGACCGTCTGTCACTGGACAGCAATCATCAGAAACGTCAGGAGGAGAGCCGTAGACATCGTCCAGACGGGTTGGGAGATGGATTAAAGCAAGGACTCACAGGACTTGGAATCAGCTTACTAGGTAACATATAGACATAGTGCATGATCCCAAAAAGTGGGAGGCATTTAGATAATCACTTGTCGGTACATATTTTCACATGTACATAAAATTGCAAGTAGGTACAAGTGCTACTTTGCCATACCAATTTCAATGTTTCAATTTCAATTCAATTTCATCAAAGTTAAAGCTATGGTAAAAGTGGTTACTTTAAAAGTGTAGTTTTCATATATGTTCTATTGATGGTCAGTATAGGTATAGATCGAACCCTATTTTAATGGGGAATTAATCTTGTTACGGTTAAGAAAACCAATACTTTGCCTTACAGGAGCTGTTGCTGGTCTGGCTGATCAGCCAATACAGAACATCGTTAATACAGAGGGTAATGGCCAGTCTCGGACATCGAAAGCCTCTGGACTGATGACAGGTGTAGGCAAGGGTCTCGTTGGAGTATTTACAAAACCAATAGGTGGCGCTGCTGAGTTTGTGTCACAAACCGGACAAGGTACATAACTTCTTTCAAAATGGGCATCATATTGAATAAAAACTTTCCTCAAACAGAACATAACTCATAGTAAAGTTAGTTATGATATACATGTATATATTCTATAACAGTCATTCAAAGAAGCTTCCATGATAAGTTTTATTTAATAATAAAGAATTGTACATTTCATGAAATACTCTTTGGTAAACAATTCTTGCAATATGTCTTGTTAGTGGTCTCTGCTATTTATCATTTCTCTTAATAGAATTATTTCTTACTTAAATTTTCTATTGATATTTTGCTTAAATTTTTGTGTCGCCCTTTTCGAAGAAATGGCGATACAAAGGGACTGCTTTGTCCGTCCATCTGTCCGTCCGTCACGAAAACTTAACGTTGGCTATAACTTTGCCATTTCTTAATATTTCTTCATCAAACTTTCAAATTATATTGCTTATGACAACACGCTCGAGATGATACCAAATTCTCATGGTCAAGGTCACATTTGATGGAGTTATGCCCCTTTTTGTACTTATATTTAGACACGAAAACTTAACGTTGGCAATAACTTTGCCAATTCTTAATATTTCTTCATGAAACTTTCAAATTATATTCCTTATGACAACACGCTCGTGATGATACCACATTCTTTAGGTCAAGATCACATTTGATGGAGTTATTTCCCTTTTTTACGAAAACTTAACATTGGCTATAACTTTGCCATTTCTTAATATTTCTTCATCAAACTTTCAAATTATATTCCTTTTAACAACACGCTCCTGATAATACCACATTCTTTAGGTCAAGGTCACACTTGATGGAGTTATTCCCCTTTATATGAAAACTTAACATTGGCTATAACTTTGCCATTTATTAATATTTCTTCATCAAACTTTCAAATTATATTCCCTATGACAATACGCTCGTGACGATACTATATTCTTAAGGTCAAGGTCACATTTGTTTGGAGTAATGCCCCTTTTTGTACTTGCATTTTTATTTCGACAGCACCAGAGGTTGACACAAGTGTTCAACTGAACACCCATCTAGTTTATTTTTAATCATTTTACCGCAAGTACAATAAAATTGTAGCATTAAGTTTTGCTTGGCTTGGTTGGAATTGCATGGCTAGGCACTGTCACCATACAGTATGGGTTCACTCCCCAGTAGAGGCAATTTAACAACACCCAAGTGCCAGTAATATCTTCTACAATGACTATAATAATTAAAAAATATTTTATTCAGGCATACTCCAAGGAACAGGGCTAAGTCGGCTCCCCAAACCTCGCACAGCTCCTGTTGTTATAGATGTAACATCTGCCCCATGTGGCCAGGTTAAATATTCCTTGTAAGTATCATACAATTCTACTATTAAACAGATTTCTTGGTTATTAATATGAGAGCATGCTATGTTTTCTAACATTTAATTGCTGCTGATCTAGATCTACACTGTTTGCCTATAGGATAAAAGCTGTATAGATGGTGTAAAGATTTAATTTAAATGTTCAAAACCTGGATTTAAATTTTTCAGAAATAAACAGTATTGTAATCGTGAATCAATGTTTTCAGATGAAACAAAGAAAGAAATTGGTCATAACAATAAAGGAGATTGACCAAATACCATTAAAATCTTTTATTTGAGAAGACTTATAAAAAAGGATGCTTAACTCCAAATGTGGGACTCATGAAAGGTCAGCATTAAGACTTGTGTACTATTTGCTATGTTTTGCAGGAAGCTATTACAGACGCTGCCATCTAATGACATCCTGTGTTGCATGGAGGCAAGTCATATAGACCTAACTGACGAGGATGTGCCTGTCACCCTGATACTCACACCAGAGATACTCTTTGTGGTGAGAATATCCTATTTTAGTGGAACTTTTGTTGAAACATCATCCCCTTACTGTTGGGGTGGTTTTTATATCGGGGAAAAAAGTGACTTTCATTGGTTGCTATGAAATAGTGTCTTCATAGCAGTGTGGTCTTTATTTAGGTAGTGGTCTGTTTTAGGATTTTTATTACAATATGTTGACAATCGAGCTCCATATATACACATGTTTACGCATGTGCAACCAGTGTAGATCCAGATCAGCTAGCACATCCCTGCCATCTGATCAGGATCTGCACTGGTCGCATTTTGGTCAGAAATAACCTTATGAATCAAAAAGCGAACAATTTAGATCCTGATCAGACGGCACGGATGTGCCACCTGATCTGAATCTAAACTGTTCGCTCATGCAATAATGGTGTATCTATGGAGGAAAGGGTTAATTGTTTCAGCAGTTAAATGTTTTCATCCATTCTGTGAACCACCAGATCTTAATAATTTTTCAGTGTCATTAGAACTATTACACACTAGGGTAAAGAGTAACACCTATCTTTGAAATCAGCATTACTTCATTTTTGTGTCGCCTGCGATAGCAGGTAGACACATAGGGATCCTATTGTCCGGCGATGTCGTCGTCGGCAGTGCCGTCGTCCGGTAGTCCCCCAACTTTAAAATGAAACTTAATGTTGCCAATAACTTTGAAAGTACTTGTCCTATTAACTTATTACTTGGAATATATCATCTGCATGAACAACCCCATCGTGACAACAAGAATGATAACTCCTGTTTCAGTATTTTTTGAGTTATGCCCCTTTCAAATGACATTAATATGGTACTTTAATATGAACTTTAATATGAAACTTAATGTTGCCTATAACTTTAAAAGTACTTGTCCTATTCACTTCATACTTGAAATATATCATCAGCATGAACAACGCCATCTGTGAAACCAAGAATGATAACTCCAGTTTCAATATTTTTTAGTTATGCCCCTTTCAAATAAAACTTTTACATGAAACTTAATGTTGCCTATAACTTTGAAAGTACTTGTTCTATTCACTTCATACTTGGAACATATCATCTGCATGAACAACGCCTTCTGTGACAACAAGATAACTCCTGTTTGACTATTTTATGAGTTATGCCCCTTACACATGCAACTTAAATATGAACTTAATGTTGTCTATAACTTTGAAAGTACTTCTCCTATTCACTTCATACTTTGAATATATCATCAGCATGAATAACGTCTTCTGTGACAGCAAGAATGATAACTCCAGTTTCAATATTTTTTTAGTTGTGCCCCTTTCAAATTAAACTTTTAACATGAAATTTAATATTGTTCATAACTTTGAAAGTACTTGTCCTTTTCACTTAAAACTTGGAATATATCATCTCCAGGAACAACAACATCGGTTACAATAAGGACTATGACTTCTGTTTGAATATTTTTTTAGTTATGCCCCTTTCGAATGCAACTTTAACACGGAACTTAATGTTGACATTACATTTTAAAGTACTTGTCTTGTTCATTTAATATTCAGAATATATCATCTTCATGAACATCGTCATCACTAACAACAAGAATGATAACTCCGGTTTGACTTTTTATGACTTATGTCCCTTTCACATGAAACTTTAACATGAAACCTTATGTTGCCTATAATTATTTTTAAAAGTACCTATTTTATTTACATAATACTTGAAACATTTCATCTTCATGAACAACAACATTGGATACAACAACATAACTCCTGTTTAACTATTTTTGAGTTACATCCCTTTCAAATGCAACCTAATGTTGCATATAACTTTGAAAGTATATGTCCTATTCACTTAATACTTGGAATATATCATCTGGAAGAACAACGACATTGGTGACAAAAAGAATGAAACCTCCTGTTTGAATATTTTATGAGTTATGCCCCTTTCAAATGCAACTTTAACATGAAATATAATGTTGCCTGTAAAATTGAAAGTACTTGTTCAGTTCACTTAATTCTTTGAATATTTCATCTGCATGCACATACCAACTGGTGAAGAATGAAAACTCAGGTTTCACCATTTTTTTAGTAATTCCCCTTTCAAATGCAATTTTGGTGACTCATATGTTCTGTGGCGTAGTATTGAAATCAACTTGAATAAAAACATTTTATAATATATGATTAACCATAGGCCCACATTTCAACTTTTTGCCAGCAGGCGACACATGTGTTCCGCGGAACACAACATTCTAGTATTGTTTTCGCTTACCTTTCAGATAGATTACCAATATCTTTAGTAATTTTGTAATTGATGTTAAACCACTCTTCTGTAAGACAGGTGTTTTGACGTATTAATGAAATAAGAATATTAATATGTTCTTTTTTTCACAAAATTTCAATATAATACAAACTTTTTCACAATTTTCCCCAGTTTATTGAAATTGTAAGATTGAATTTGTTCCCAAACATCTTAAGAAGGATATAAAAGTAATGATCTTGAAAGAAGTAATACAGAGAGTCCAGTGCCCAAGGTTATAAAACTGAGCATGGAAACCAGTCTCAAATCTCAAGCATCTGATTGGCTGAAATGGCGACCAGTCGCCATTTCAGCCAATCAGATGCTTGAGATTTGAGACTGGTTTCCAATCTCAGCTTTATAACCTTCAGCCCATGATATTTCTAATAGGTAAACCATGAGGAAGATAGTCAGCAGCAGTCATTCTCTATCATGGAACTAGAGTGTGGAGTTACTCAGGGGCAACAACCCATCCTGTCTATTGTCTGGAAAGATTCGCAGACCTTTCCTGAAGAGGTGAGAACTAGTCTGAAGGTTATATAAAACTGAGATTGGAAACCAGTCTCAAATCTCAAGCATCTGATTGGCTGAAATGGCGACCGGTCACCATTTCAGCCAATCAGATGCTTGAGATTTAAAACTGGTTCCCATGCTCAGTTTTATAACTTTGGGCACTAGAATATTCACTGTAGTAGAATAAACATTGGACAACCTTTTTACAGTTTAATTATGTAGTCTAGTACTTCTATATATTTTGTAGATATCTGAAGCATATTGACCTGAGATTTAAACATGTAAATGGTAGTGTTATATACTAAAAATGCACTATGGACATTTATATTGGATTACTGGTTATAAGAAAAATTTAGATCTTTGGGGAGTATTGATTGACCATTCAAATCTTGGCACACTAGAAATGTTATTCCCAGGTTTTCCCTGTGTTCAACTTCAAACAATTTTATTTCCAGCATGAAACTTCTAAAACAGAGAGAGTGACAGCATTTATAGATGCTGCAACGAGGTATATCACACAAAGTCCATGGGAAAAGCAGCAGATGGAATCAAGATTTGATGCTCACTTTAACAGAGATGATAATACACACATCGAGGAAAGTCCTGCTATCATTCCAAGTACCTCACAGAGTAAAGGGACATTACTCCAGTCAGATATGTGTTCATTAGGAAAACAGTCTGGTTCTGAAGATCAAGGGGGACAACTCTCAGATACTGTGTCAGATTCCAGCACTGAACCAGTCCGAGCAACTTTGCCACAGTATGACTTTAAAATGAGTGCTACAAATCTGGCAGCTTTCTTGGCAATATTTACATTGACCAAACATAAACTAGCTGGCATAGGATTTGCTGTACAATAATGATTGGCCAAGTTAAAAGAACAGATGTCTCGGCTATTTGATGTTTTGGAATGTTCTAAAATGGGTAAAGATCAGGTGGACAATCTGTATTAAGTGACAAGTTAGTCACCAAGGGTAACTGTGTTTGCAGAAACATTGCATATTCAAGTTTCTTGTCAATCAGGTGTGAAACAGAATTCTTCTGAACTACAAGACTTTTTCTTGCTAGCTAATACTGTTTTTAGCTCACCTGAGCACGAAGTGCTCATGGTGAGCTTTTGTGATCGCCTGATGTCCGTCGTCCGTGCGTGCGTCGTCAACTTTTCTTCAAACGACTTCTTCTCCTGAACTCCTGGGCCAATCTTGCTGAAACTTGGCAGGAATGTTCCTTGCATGAAGCTGGTTGCCATGGCAACCGAAAGGAAAAACTTTAAAAATCTTCTTGTCTGAAACCACAAGGCCTAGAGCTTAGATATTTGGCATTTAGCATCCTCTAGTGAAACTCTACAAAGATTGTTCAAATGATTTCCCTGGGGTCAAAATTGGCCCCGCCCCAGGGGTCACTTCATTTTGCATAGACTTATATAGGAAAAACTTTAAAAATCTTCTTGTCTGAAACCACAAGGCCTAGAGCTTAGATATTTGGCACTTAGCACCCTCTAGTGGAACTCTACAAAGATTGTTCAAATGAATTCCCTGGGGTCAAAATTGGCCCCGCCCCAGGGGTCACTTCATTTTGCATAGACTTATATAGGAAAAACTTTAAAAATCTTCTTGTCTGAAACCACAAGGCCTAGAACTTAGATATTTGGCATTTAGCACCCTGTAGTGGAACTTTACAAAGCTTGTTCAAATTATTTACCTGGGGTCAAAATTGGCCCCGCCCCAGGGGTCACTTCATTTTACAAAGACTTATATAGGAAAAACTTTAAAAATCTTCTTGTCTGAAACCACAAGGCCTAGAGCTTAGATATTTGGCATTTAGCATCCTCTAGTGGAACTCTACAAAGATTGTTCAAATTATTTCTCAGGGGTCTAAATTGGCCCCGCCCCAGGGGTCACTTCATTTTATATAGACTTGTATAGGAAAAACTTTAAAAATCTTCTTGTCTGAAACCACAAGGCCTAGAGCTTAGATATTTGGCATTTAGCATCCTCTAGTGGAACTCTACAAAGATTGTTCAAATGATTTCCCTGGGGTCAAAATTGGCCCTGCTCCAGGGGTCACTTCATTTTGCATAGACTTATATAGGAAAAACTTTAAAAATCTT
Organism: Corbicula japonica; assembly: GCA_038501625.1. NCBI lineage: Eukaryota > Metazoa > Mollusca > Bivalvia > Venerida > Cyrenidae > Corbicula > Corbicula japonica. The sequence goes on from JAZAYU010000033.1 coordinate 4,680,352, forward strand.
CTTGTCTGAAACCACAAGGCCTAGAGCTTAGATATTTGGCATTTAGCATCCTCTAGTGGAACTCTACAAAGATTGTTCAAATGATTTCCCTGGGGTCAAAATTGGCCCTGCTCCAGGGGTCACTTCATTTTGCATAGACTTATATAGGAAAAACTTTAAAAATCTTCTTGTCTGAAACCACAAGGCCTAGAGCTTAGATATTTGGCATTTAGCATCCTCTAGTGGAACTCTACAAAGATTGTTCAAATTATTTCCCTGAGGTCAAAATTGGCCCCGCCCCAGGGGTCACTTCATTTTGCATAGACTTATATAGGAAAAACTTTAAAAATCTTCTTGTCTGAAACCACAAGGCCTAGAGCTTAGATATTTGGCACTTAGCACCCTCTAGTGGAACTCTACAAAGATTGTTCAAATGATTTCCCTGGGGTCAAAATTGGCCCCGCCCCAGGGGTCACTTCATTTTACATAGACTTATATACTAATATAGGAAAAACTTTAAAAATCTTCTTGTCTGAAACCACAAGGCCTAGAGCTTAGATATTTGGCATTTAGCATCCTCTAGTGGAACTCTACAAAGATTGTTCAAATTATTTCCCTGGGGTCAAAATTGGCCCCGCCCCAGGGGTCACTTCATTTTATATAGACTTATATAGGAAAAACTTTAAAAATCTTCTTGTCTGAAACCACAAGGCCTAGAGCTTAGATATTTGGCATTTAGCATCCTCTAGTGGAACTCTACAAAGATTGTTCAAATTATTTCCCTGGGGTCAAAATTGGCCCCGCCCCAGGGGTCACTTCATTTTGCATAGACTTATATAGGAAAAACTTTAAAAAATCTTCTTGTCTGAAACCACAAGGCCTAGATATTTGGCATTTAGCATCCTCTATTGGAACTCTTCAAAGATTGTTCAAATGATTTCCCTGGGGTCAAAATTGGCCCCGCCCCAGGGGTCACTTCATTTTACATAGACTTGTATAGGAAAAACTTTAAAAATCTTCTTGTGTGAAACCACAAGCTGAGAGTACTTTTGTTGTCAGGTGAGCGATATAGGGCCATCATGGCCCTCTTGTTATGTTTGCTTAACCTTTTTTCCATATATATGCCTTTTATCACATGGTTAACCAGTTTAGATCCAGATCAGCTTGTACATCAGTATCATATGATCTGGATCTACAATTGTTGCCTCTTGGTCAGAAATAACTTAATGAATCTGAAAGTGAACAGTTTAGATCCTTGTCAGATGGCTTGGCTGATCTGGATCTAAACTGTTCGCCCACAGAATAAAAGATGTATCTATGGGGTAAAGGGTTAAGATTGAAAATTGGATCATGATTTGCATTTAAGATCTAAATGGCAACTGATATATTCTCACGTTCCAATTTATTATGAGGTCTTGGATATAGTGATGTGATCTTCACATTAAGTCAGTCTTAAAAATGTTGGAGGAAGGGGCTCCATAAATTTTATTCTTGTGGGAAAAGTATATTCAGATATGATATTTGGGAATTACTAATCCATATATATTTTATTTAATATTAATAAACAAAACAGCATTTTTTTATTCTTTTAAAGAAACAATAATGTGTTTAAAGTCAGCATATTTGATGTGAAATTAATATACTAGTAAAATAAACATAATGTTCTCCAGGCTTCATACCATTTAATTATTCCAATTTCTTTGTACCTTTAATGATTACAATAATAACATTCTGATTCAATCCTTTGTTAAAATCCTACCTGTTAAGAACATTTAATTAAAAAGACTAATGTACCTTGCAGGTGCCAGGTATTTGACCCAGCCATCTATAGATAAACCCATTTATTGTTTTATTTATCTGTAAAAGCTGTGATAAAAATTTAATTAAATTATTGGGAACTGTTTGATTCTTAGTTATTTTTTGCAATATATGTAGCTAATACAAAATTGTTATATTAAAATTATGTTTTAGAATTTCTAAAAAATAAGTAATATGCATATCAAAAATGGCTACATCCAAAAGACACAGCCTCCCCACACAGTCAAAAAGTAGAGGAAATTAGAGCATTGAATTAAAAAAGTTTAATTTTGAAAGCAGAAACCACAAATCAATTAATAAAAATGAGAACCCCAGAGGTTAACACCTTGGAACAGACAGTGACAAAACAATTTGCCACTGAGAGTTTAAACCAGGTTCTAGGGTGTACCAACTGCACACGGTCACAAGGTTATCCATAGGAACTAACAAATACAAGTTGTCTTGGTGAAAAACAAAAAAATCTGGAAATGAAAAAACAGTAGATATAACAGTCAACAATCCTGGGTAGTTAGCAAACTCCAGGTTCGGACAATCAATGCTGATACCCTGGGTAGTTAGCAAACTCCAGGTTCTGACAATCAATGCTGAAACCCTGGATAGTAAGCAAACTCCATGTTCTGACAATCAATGCTGATACCATGGGTAGTTAGCAAACTCCAGGTTCTGACAATCAATGCTGATACCCTGGGTAGTTAGCAAACTCCAGGTTCTGACAATCAATGCTGATACCCTGGGTAGTTAGCAAACTCCAGGTTCTGACAATCAATGCTGAAACCCTGGATAGTAAGCAAACTCCAGGTTCTGACAATCAATGCTGATACCCTGGGTAGTTAGCAAACTCCATGTTCTATGGGGTAAAGGGTTAAGATTGAAAATTGGATCATGATTTGCATTTAAGATCTAAATGGCAACTGATATATTCTCGCGTTCCAATTTATTATGAGGTCTTGGATATAGTGATGTGATCTTCACATTAAGTCAGTCTTAAAAATGTTGGAGGAAGGGGCTCCATAAATTTTATTCTTGTGGGAAAAGTATATTCAGATATGATATTTGGGAATTACTAATCCATATATATTTTATTTAATATTAATAAACAAAACAGCATTTTTTTATTCTTTTAAAGAAACAATAATGTGTTTAAAGTCAGCATATTTGATGTGAAATTAATATACTAGTAAAATAAACATAATGTTCTCCAGGCTTCATACCATTTAATTATTCCAATTTCTTTGTACCTTTAATGATTACAATAATAACATTCTGATTCAATCCTTTGTTAAAATCCTACCTGTTAAGAACATTTAATTAAAAAGACTAATGTACCTTGCAGGTGCCAGGTATTTGACCCAGCCATCTATAGATAAACCCATTTATTGTTTTATTTATCTGTAAAAGCTGTGATAAAAATTTAATTAAATTATTGGGAACTGTTTGATTCTTAGTTATTTTTTGCAATCATATGTACCGTAATACCCTCATGTAATAGTCGCACCCGTCTAATCGCCGCACCCCCAAAATGACCGAAAAAAATGAAGAAAAATCCTAATTCAATGTAAAGGCCGCACAGTTGACATATCCATAGGAACTAACAAATACAAGTTGTCTTGGTGAAAAACAAAAAAATCTGGAAATGAAAAAACAGTAGATATAACAGTCAACAATCCTGGGTAGTTAGCAAACTCCAGGTTCTGACAATCAATGCTGATACCCTGGGTAGTTAGCAAACTCCAGGTTCTGACAATCAATGCTGAAACCCTGGATAGTAAGCAAACTCCATGTTCTGACAATCAATGCTGATACCATGGGTAGTTAGCAAACTCCAGGTTCTGACAATCAATGCTGATAATCAATGCTGATACCCTGGGTAGTTAGCAAACTCCAGGTTCTGACAATCAATGCTGATACCCTGGGTAGTTAGCAAACTCCAGGTTCTGACAATCAATGCTGAAACCCTGGATAGTAAGCAAACTCCAGGTTCTGACAATCAATGCTGATACCCTGGGTAGTTAGCAAACTCCATGTTCTGACAATCAATGCTGATACCCTGGGTAGTTAGCAAAATCCAGGTTCTGACAATCAATGCTGATACCCTGGGTAGTAAGCAAACTCCAGGTTCTAACAATCAATGCTGATACCCTGGGTAGTTAGCAAACTCCAGGTTCTGACAATCAATGCTGATACCCTGGATAGTTAGCAAACTCCAGGTTCTGACAATCAATACTGATACCCTGGGTAGTTAGCAAACTCCAGGTTCTGACAATCAATGCTGATACACTGGGTAGTTAGCAAACTCCAGGTTCTGACAATCAATGCTGATACCCTGGGTAGTTAGCAAACTCCAGGTTCTGACAATCAATGCTGAAACCCTGGGTAGTAAGCAAACTCCAGGTTCTGACAATCAATGCTGATACCATGGGTAGTTAGCAAACTCCAGGTTCTGATAATCAATGCTGATACCCTGGGTAGTTAGCAAACTCGAGGTTTTGACAATCCATGCTGATACCCTGGGTAGTTAACAAACTCCAGGTTCAGACAATCAATGCTGATACCCCGAATAGTAAGCAAACTCCAGGTTCTGACAATCAATGCTGATACCCCGGGTAGTTAGCAAACTCCAGGTTCTGACAATCAATGCTGATACCCTGGGTAGTTAGCAAACTCCAGGTTCTGACAATCAATGCTGATACCATGGGTAGTTAGCAAACTTCAGGTTCTGACAATCATTACTGATACCCTGGATAGTTAGCAAACTCCAGGTTCTGACAATCAATGCTGATACCCTGGGTAGTTAGCAAACTCCCGGTTCTGACAATCAATGCTGATACCCTGGGTAGTTAGCAAACTCCAGGTTCTGACAATCAATGCTGATACCATGGGTAGTTAGCAAACTCCAGGTTTTGACAATCAATGCTGATACCATGGGTAGTAAGCAAACTCCAGGTTCTGACAATCAATGCTGATACCCTGGGTAGTTAGCAAACTCCAGGTTCTGATGATCAATGCTGATACCCTGGGTAGTTAGAAAACTCAATGTTCCTGACAATCAATGCTGATACCCTGGGTAGTTGACAAACTCCAGGTTCTGACAATCAATGCTGATACCCTGGGTAGTTAGCAAACTCCAGGTTTTGACAATCAATGCTGATACCATGGGTAGTAAGCAAACTCCAGGTTCTGACAATCAATGCTGATACCCTGGGTAGTTAGCAAACTCCAGGTTCTGATGATCAATGCTGATACCCTGGGTAGTTAGAAAACTCAATGTTCCTGACAATCAATGCTGATACCCTGGGTAGTTGACAAACTCCAGGTTCTGACAATCAATGCTGATACCATGGGTAGTTAGCAAACTCCAGGTTTATGACATTCAATGCTGATACCCTGGGTAGTTAGCAAACTCCAGGTTCTGACAATCAATGCTGATACCCTGGGTAGTTAGCAAACTCCAGGTTCTGACAATCAATGCTGATACCCTGGGTAGTTAACAAACTCCATGTTCTGACAATCAATACTGACTATCAGTGCTGATCCCTTGGGTAGTTGACAAACCAAGAAAGTGCAAGGGCATGCGTAACACCAGAAGGAGAAACCTAATGGAGACACCAAACTCCGTCTGTAACGAATTTTTTACCTTTGTTAAAACAGTGAATTACACATCGGATACGCCAAGGTTATGTTGTTGATCTTCTTGGCTTGTAATCTATGAGGGTCTTCCATGTTAGATTGTCTGCTGGAGTAACCACTGTGTATTTCTCTGTTTACACAAAGGTAAAGTGTCCGCCATGGATGGATGATGACGTCTTGATTGGTTTCTCCTGGTGTAACGCATACCACTGAATGAAATGTGCCAGTTCTTGTTTTGCTTAAATATCCGTCCATGGGATTGAAATGCTCAATGCGCCTAGTGGGATTTTATCCTTGTACCCGTCCATACTCCTGCAGCACTCAAGTTTGCAGTACAGTTAGGTACATATTAAATAAAAAAGATGATTCCAATATAATGATGCAGTACAGTTAGGTACATATTTAATAAAACAGATGATTCCAATATAATATTAATCATCCATTCATCTGTATAATAATAATAATAATAATAATAATAATAATAATAATAATAATAATAATAATAATAATAATAATAATAATATTAAATAATAATAATTATAATAATAGTAATAATATAATTGAGAGTTACTGGTATTTAATGAAACATGTTAGTCAAAGGCTTTATTGCTTGCGTACTAGATTTTGATTGATTTGGTGTCGGCGATTGATTAGTGTCGTTCTATAAACAAAATTTTATTACCTCCCCTTAAACTTTCGGATTGTTGCCAGGGCACTGTACACTTCCGGTGTAAACAAATCATTATTGACATTTAAAAAAATTAAATTCGGTGGAAAAGATATTCATCTAACTAAATAAAAATGAGCGTATTGAACCAAGGAAGAAACGAAATAAGATTTAACAATTCAGACGGAAAATGCTTATTAGAAAACTGGGTAGAGGAGGTAAATGCATTGCAATTTCAATTTTATGCACATTTTCTTATGTTGTCAACTTTTTGTTTAAAATATTTGCTTTAACAAATAATTTGCATATAAAAGTTTATGGCGCAGTAGAAATGCTGATCCTATAATTGTATAGAAACTATAATGTTTATTACATTTAATTGTGAGTAAGTTTTCTGGCATAGATCAAATTAATCTCAATAATTATTTGACTCTGAACACACACCCATTTTACATATCATATTATCAAGGATGTCGGACCTTTAAGTCTTAACCAGTTAGGATCAGTTTTTGTTATAAATAATAAATTAATAGTCCTTAGATTATCAATAAAATTACAAATATTTCCCCCAAAATCTTGTACCTGCCATTTTCATGTATATATATATGATAACCAATGAAAATATTCTATGTTTATATTGATACATTACTTGGGTAAAATTTTAGGAGTGTAAACAAAAATCATTGATATATGTAGAGTTTATAAGTTTTTATTAACTGTTGCATTTAATGATACTATTTAAAATTAGCTTTTCAGGTATATAAAATTTTATTTTTTGAGAATTATTAAGTTTAAATTTTTTTTTAACCTTTCAAAGTTGGCGACAAGTTGTCATGCAGTAGGAAAGCCCTTGTTGTGACAAGCTGGGCTAAGATCTAGTGGCTAATCTAAAGGTTAATAAAGATGATGATGATTATATTTATTAATATTTTGTTGTTAATTTAAATCATATGAATTAACAGAAATAAATGAAGAGAATACAAATAAATTTAAGGATACTTCATAGACTTCAGATGCAATGGCAAATGTCATATGGCATTCTGAATATTATAGTGCAAGGTAACTACATGAACTAAAGAGTGAAAATGATATTCCACAGCTTGAAAACAGTGAAATAGCACTTTTATTTAACTAAGAAAATTCTATAATTAAATTCACTTGGAATCAACAAATACATTTATTTATTATCAACAGTTTTTCAAACTATACACAATTTCTTTTTTTTCAGAGAGCAGTTAAAACCTATGACACAATTACTGATGACAAGTGTAACAGTAAAGCAGAGTTGTTTCGTGATGGTCATGCTGGAGTATTAACAATAAACCTTGAAGCTAAACCAGAAAAAGTAACCACAGTCAGAGCATCTTATAAAAAGCCAGTGTATTCAGGAATCCCCCTAGAAGGTGAGCTAAGTTAACCATATGACAGGGATCTCTGGTTTTTATCCATAGTATGGTAAATAGGAATATTCTAAGATTAAATTTGCAAAATATGTTGGAAACTAGAAATTTTAAATTGATCCATTTGGTATTATTTATTCAATGATCCAGAAAATTAGATAATAAAACCAAAGGCTTTATAAACATGATCCAAGGACAATTTTGATATGAAACCAGTTGAGACAAAACTAGAAAATTAGTCAGATGTAGTTTCCAAAGCAGATGTACTTGAGAGTTATAATTATTAACAAAACTTTGTATTTTACAAATATTGCTATAAGTTGCTTAAGTCATCAGGTATAACTAGACATTTTATACGTTTTTTTCTATTTCTAGGTGATAAAAGCAAGTTGATGAGACAAATGTACATGGAACAAGCTATGTAAGTATAAACAATCCAGTTTTTAGAACTTCTTAGTCATTGTAGTCGGTGTAGTATTTCTGAAATCCAGTGCACAGTTGTATATAAAGTTGTACAAATAAACTTGCATCCCAAAGGGGAATCACAACCAATGTAATGTGGCTAAAACAGCACAAGGAACCAACTGTTTGTTCACAAATGCAAAATGGGGAATGAGATTATTATTTGTATAAATAACTCTACTCAATTACTCTACGAGTAAATTTAAATGATAACTGATTCAAATAATGAGTATTCTTTTTAAAAGACTAAGTTAAATAATGATGATGACAGTATAAATTCCTTGAATGAAATGGACACCTACAACCTATCCATTCTGTTACTGTCCATTCAGGGAACGTATAAAAAGGGAATAGTCGAGAATGGGTGTCCTACGATGAGGATGAATTAAACCTTAAAGATTCTATTGCTTCAAACAAATTAACATTTTTCTTCATTTTGTGACACAGTGTAATTCAGTTTGTACAGTTATATATTTATACTTTTCTAAATTTGTTGTAGACAAGAGGTATTTAAAGATGACATTAACCCTCCTGTGCCTGAACCATTGGACTACAAATCAGTTACTGCCAAAGATTTCAATATTGAAGGGTTTCAACATGTTCCACCAGCACCAACAAAGGTATATATGCATATTGTTCTTGTTCTTAATTTCAATGAATAGTGATTTACAATACAACTGCCTGAGGTGGTACATCAGTTTAACCTAAAAAATTAGTGGATATGTTCTAATATTGTTTCTAATTATTTCTATATCCACTTCAAAAATATGAATCAAGTACTTAAAATATTAACAATTTCTTTCAAATGGCGTATTATTTTGCCTTGTATGAAGAACAAGTATGCTTTAGTAGACTGTCAGTCCATGGAGTGCCATAGAATGTTAACAGACTGAAATAGACCACTGTAGCACATCATTCATATAGAGTTGAGCTGTAGATTGTCAGATCAAGGAGTGTAATAGTGTACTATAGATCGTCAGATCAAGGGGTGCGACAGAGTATTGTAGATTGTCAGCCATGAGAATGTAAAAGAATGCTCAGTAAGTGAACTAGAGTGCTGAAGAGTCTCAACCCAGCGAGCATAACAGAGTAGCACATCATTGATATGGAGTTGAGTTGTAGATTGTCAGATCCAGGGAGTGTAATAGAGTTCTGTAGATTGTCCAGGGAGAATAATATAGTGCTGTAGATTGTCCAGGGAGTGTAATATAGTTCTGTAGATTGTTCAGGGAGAATAATATAGTGCTGTAGATTGTTCAGGGAGAGTAATATAGTAGTGTAGACTGTCCATGGAGTGCAATATAGTGCTGTAGACTGTCCATGGAGTGTAATAATGTGCTGTAGATTGTCCAGGGAGTGTAATATAGTGCTGTAGACTGTCAATGGAGTGTAATATAGTGCTGTAGATTGTCAAGGGAGTGTTATAGATTGTCCAGGGAGTGTAATATAGTGCTGTATACTGTCCAGGGAGTGTAATATAGTGCTGTAGACTGTCCATGGAGTGTAATATAGTGCTGGAGATTGTCCAGGAAGTGTAATATAGTGCTGTAGACTGTCCATGGAGTGTAATATAGTGCTGTAGATTGTCCAGTGAGTGTAATATAATGCTGTAGATTGTCCAGGGAGTGTTATAGAGTGTTATAGATTGTCCAGGGAGTGTAATAGAGTGCTGTATACTGTCCAGGGTGTGTAATATAGTGCTGTAGACTGTCCATGGAGTGTAATATAGTGCTGTAGATTGTCCAGGGAGTGTAATATAGTGCTGTAGATAGTCCAGGGAGTGTTATAGAGTGTTATAGATTGTCCAGGGAGTGTAATATAGTGCTGTATACTGTCCAGGGAGTGTAATATAGTGCTGTAGATTGTCAACGGAGTGTTATAGAGTGTTATAGATTGTCCAGGGAGTGTAATATAGTGCTGTATACTGTCCAGGGAGTGTAATATAGTGCTGTAGATTGTCAACAGAGTGTTATAGAGTGTTATAGAATGTCCAGGGAGTGTAATATAGTGCTGTATACTCTCCAGGGAGTGTAATATAGTGCTGTAGATTGTCAACGGAGTGTTATATAGTTCTGTAGATTGTTCAGTGAGGGTAATAGAGTGCTGTAGATTGACCAGGGAGTGTAGTATACTGCTGTAGATTGTCCATTATGTGTGCACAACTTTATTTTACTTATTTGTAGATCTATGCTTATTATTGTTTTCATATTTTGTAGAATCACAACTACAGAACAGAGCAGCCAGTATCATTTTGGAGTGAACATAAAGACAGAGTAACTGTAAGTGCAACCAGTTTTGAATACTTTAAAAATAGTTTTGAATAGAGTAGTGTTATTATCAGTTTTTTCATGGACAGAAACATCATGTTTTTTTTCTGAAATAGAATGATGCTCAATCTGAAGTCTCAAGACTTATACTAGTTCATGAAAACTAGAGATTCTTTCAGAATAATATGTAAACTTATTGATTCTTTGATATGATATTGTTAAACATATTCTTAACAGCAATAACAGCACATGTTTGAGATTTGCAAGATCTGTATTATACTGGAGTGGTTGAAGCACAAAAAGACACTGACTGACTTATTGTTGGTAAACTCGAGCTAACCATTTTTTAAACTGTTTGCCCTTGCAATAACGGTGTATCTATGGAGGAAAGGGTTAAAGCTGTAAAAAAATTGTAATATAAATATAATAGTACAAAAGCCATTGGTTAGAGTTTGTTTGCTTGTTGTTGCAGGGAGTCACAAGTATAAAGACAAGGGACACACCTTTCAGACGAAATGATGCCTTTAGTCAGCCAATAGATGAATACTTCGATGATACTAAACCATATGACCAGGAAAACTACCCCAAGATGTGATATTACAAGTGTATTAAACTTTAAAAAATGTGCATGTATTTATAGCATTTTCATCTACTACCCTCCAAAAATTATGATACTGATTTTATGTGAAATAAAAGAGAATTATGTACGAATAACGCTTTATTTTGGAAACATGGTCTATATGACTCTGTATACGACCATTAAACATGTTTTGGTGATTGCAGGCTAAATCATGAAAGTCGCGATCTACATTTGTAGGACCACAACATTTTTTTCCATTTATAAAATAATTACATGTCAGTCTGCCTCGGCTGCTTTGTTGTACATTTGTTAATAAAGATTATGATATGTAATAATAACAATTGTTATTAATCAAAATTCATTTTAATTACCCTTTAATTAATATTGCATAAACAGTAGTCATAAATGAGACATATCCAACTTTGAGAATCAACCGGTCAGCAAAAATCGATAATGATTTCTCAATGAATTATGAAAACAATTCAGTTTTTTCTTTTCTACAAATTTATTTTTTTAAACATTCGAAAAAAAACCATAGTACAAATTAAAGAAAAATTCTCCCGATTAAAAATGTTATTTTTATTTAAATATATCTTAATGAAATTTTGGTCCTTTTTGACTGAAAATAGTCACTCTATTTTCCGTATTACTTACATATTAGCAGTTAAGAAACTGTTTTTTTCGGATTTACGGACAAATCACTGGCTGCCCAAGAGTGACTAATGAAATTTTTATTTAAATTTCAATTTAAGATGGACCAGATGTTGGCCACATTTTCATATCCTTGACCCAAGCGTTCTTATCTTTATCAGAACAAGACTATTTATTAGTATTCTTATCTTTGTATTTATTATTATTATTACTGAACAATGGAATGGTCTCACATTGTGTGTTGGTGTTGTGCACTTCTTGCAACTGTTTTCTGGATCGATAGTGGTCAATGTAAAATAAATAGATCGGCGAAACTTCGGGGTGTACGTTTCTTGGTAACCGTAAATGATACATGGTGGGCGGAACCTCCTGGGTGCGTATATATGCTAATTTACCCTACATGCAATGGATTTATATTACCTTTTCACTGGATAAAATCCTGCTCTTCAAAATAAACTAAGCTAGCATTTTTACAAATGTGTAGACACAACGGGTAGAAACTTTGAAAACGATCGCAACACGAACAAAATCACTGCAAAAATCTACCTTTAGTTCACCAAAAACATGAACCACTTGCATCAGCAAAGTTGGTAATTCAACAAATGAAATATGCAACTTATATTATTCATTTGAAAGAAAAAAGTGGAATATCTTAATTTTATGTATTCTGTAACTCGATGGGAACATGAATACTATCTTAAAAGGAGCCTATTAGCAACATTGAAAGTTTTCTATCGATTGGGCCGAGATTTAATGAATGCTTAAAACAAAAAACATTAAACAACTTTGGTCGTTTGGCTGGGTCAGCTCCTTCACAGACCTGTTTTCTCTCCTCACCATAATGGTAAACATTCACATTTTTTCTTTTTCTTCTACAGATGTATTGCGACAATCGCCTCGCCTATGGTTGAACTTAACAAGTCGGTACACCTCATAGTAGGCGACTGTGACCAGGGTCCGATAGAGTACATGGTTCAGAGTCCAGGAAAGAACTACAACAAATATGTAAATTTAAAATACATCGAAAACCAGTCTGAAAAGGGCGATAAAGGATCCGAAATATTGTCCGGAACACAGACCGAGCTCACTGACCTAAATTTTCTAAAACTGGAGTAAACATTAGACAGAAAGTTTATATAACTAATTTGAAACTTAGATTTAAATGAAATTGAACAGAGTCAAAGGAAAGCTTGAGAAATTACGTTGCCCTTTGGCCTGCTATTTATAACGCTGGGGGAAGTGAGTAAAGTTCAACTTCGCAACATGGAATTGCGAGATTGGTTTCCGTTTTCATTTTTATGATCTTTGGTTCTGTTTTTCGTATTTTCAAAATAATCGGTCGAATTTTAATGATTGAACACACTCTACATATAACAGAATGCGTTTAGATCTATAAAATTTTATACAAGAAGCATTACTTTTAGAATTACTTTGATAAAATGTAGTTTTCCCCTATATAAAACGAATTTGATTTTAATATTGAAATCGAAATACTACAATTTTGTTAAGTTAAAATAAAGCTTTCCTGTGTTCGAGACCGGATCATTAATGTTAAACAACGATCAAATAAGTGCTTTCTTTCACTTTAATTTCTTGTAGACGGTGACACTAACCTTTCATTCCTCGGTGATTGAAGACGCAAGTCCGCCAGTGTGTGATCTGTCCTGGAATGGAACGTACCTCGTTCCCAAAGATCCGATGAACGACAGCCCGGATCTTCTCCCATCATGCTTTACTATGGACTCCCGGGAGGGATATCACATGACCTACTACTGGTTTCATTTATTGGACTGGGAGTTCGAATAAAATGTTTCATCTTGGATAAACGTCTCAAACTTTACAAAATGTCTTTAAACAACCGATGTTAGAATAGTGTTCCCCGGCCATATTATTACTACCGGGGTTATGTTATTATGACCCCACACGTAGAAATTGACCCTCTCATATAATTGTGACATTCTATAGAATTATAACGACATCCTAACCCAAACTAACTCATCTTAGGTACACTTACAACATCATTATCCCCACCGTGGCATATGCCCGTGCGTCCCCGGTCATTATTATATAGAATTTATATAGATAGCGACTCCGCGGTCATAGTATTATGAACAGAGGGGGTACGGAGGGGGGGGGGGGTTGAGCCATATTATTCTGATTCTATAAAAATCGTTAAGACTTTATTTCTAATTTGTGATCTCTAAATGAAGAAAACACGATCAGAATGTTTTCAGATGGCTAATATAAGAGGATAATACACAAAAGCCTTAATACCGGTTTTCTCTATATCTACAGTAATCTCAATCTCGGTCTCCAATCTCAAGAAACTGATTGACTGAACAATCACAAGTCAGTAATATGCATTTCCATTTCTGTCCACCAACAAGCTCAATCAAACCGGGCCTGCAATATTTTCATTTTTGTCGTGTTCGGTCATTTTTAGAGTTCAATTTTCATCTCAGTTGTGAACATACTATTTAAAACTTAGAATATAACTCCGCTCACACCTGTTTTGTCCAGTTAGTTCTGCATCGAATGAATTACAATTAAGAGAACTAATGAAGTGCAAAACACCCCTTCTAATTACAATCAATGTTGAAAGTAACCCTAATCGAATGAAGTCCGTTTTAATATATATGATAGTTTTTTTTTTATTCTGGGACCTCAATCAGTAGAAATCGGCCTGTCTGTGGCTTGTTTGCAGGTATAACATGTCAGGAAAAGAAACGAAAGCAATTTCATGCCTATATCTTGTTTGATAGAGGCGGACTTTATAGCACCGTATTTGCGATTCTGCGTTTAATACCGCGTTCGGTTAGAGATCAGCAATTTTCTTATAAGTTAGTCAACCCCCAATTTTCTGTGTGTTTTTGAATAGATGAAATGTAGATCTTCACACCATTATCGTTGTCTAGGAATTAAGATGATATAAATCTTGTTTGGAATTTAAGATTGAGATCTATGGAAATTGGATTTACTTTGATTCAAACGAACAATCACATACCACGAAAACCTATAGCGGTGTACAACCGCCTAGTTCACAGCGTAAATGCTATTTTTAGAATCCAATGGAGTACCGTGATCTATTTTTGGATCAGTTATTTTTAACCCATAGTTCATTTTCTTATTTAAACCCTGTTGGAACGTAGAAATCTTTATTAAATGCGATAACTTATTGCGGAGTGTATTTAATATAAAATAATAAAATGGCATCGTGTAGTATTGATGTTTACGTCAAATTGCCAAGCGGTAAAGCTATTTCATTAGAACATGTGGCTTCGGACACGGTCCGTAGTATCGCAGAGAAAGTTGCGGACGGCGAAAAGGTCCCGGAAAACAGAATTCGGCTGAAGTACCAAGGCAAAACACTGGATAAATCCAAAACAATCGGATACCTTGGAATATGTGCTGAAACTATACTGAAAGCTGAGGTAGGAATACATTCATCATAGTTAAGTTTCGAAAAATATCTTTTATGGCTTACAGCTGAAATAAACAGTCTCTTATTATATGGTCAACGTGTGTCCGTAGGCCTAGCCTATTATCAGAGTTGATAGCCTCAAGCATTTACATGTAACGAAGAGAGAATCCGTGTTTTGCGGCAACTGGTAGGCCTACAAAAAGAACCTTTGTGCTAGCTCGTCATTTTGTTTTTAATATAAAATCAGTTTGAGTGTTGTTTTTTTTTAAATCAGCTAGTTTAAACTAAATGAGTTGTTTTTATTATCTACTTCAAATAACTAACATTCCTTTTGTCTCCATTTAATAAATGTTTCGTGTTTAATTTAAGGTCGTGTTTCCAAAAGATCTTTCCATAATTGTGCAATTTCCGGGTGGCAGATGTGAGTCTGTGAAGATGAAGAATGTCGACACAGTCTCTTCTTTGAAAGCAAAGATTGAAGCAATTGAAAGCATTCCGTCAACTTCGCAAGTCTTAAAGGTAATATCTTTTACACTGAATTCGTAAGCTATTCGAAAGTACAGTTTTAAATTATAAACAACAATAAACTGTGTTTGTATTTAAATGTTTAAATTAATTTGCAACCCATTGATCTGAAATAAATGATTTCTTAGTATACGAGCGTACTTTACGTTTTATAATCATCTATACCGATGTTGTTGGGGCGAGCTCGGTTGAGGTTTTTATCCTTCACTTATTCTACAGTGCCTTAACATACATGAATATTAATTTGTTTTTGTTACATGGTTTTTAAACGATAAGTCTGTTCTTCTTTATTCAAAGCTAGAATTGGCATTGTCTTCTTGTAGATAAAATCTGGACTAACCATTACCGGAAACACAAACCTTCTCTGTGATGTTGGGATTTCAGATGAGACAGAAGTAATGGTTTTGGAGCACAAATCAGAAACAAAACCAGTGACAGGTAAAAATCGTTCATTTTTTATGTGAATGACGACTTTTTAAATGATAACACACATTTAAAGAGCACGATCATATGTGTTCAGTGTTAGCTGATTGAATGATCCCGCAAATGAAACTAAATTATGAGTCAATTTTCACACCTGATTTGAACGAACTAGAAAAATGTATTATATATAAAATATTTACTTATTTTAGATAATTCAATTCTGTAACGTAACTGTCGTTTTTAGATATGAAGCTTCATTTTAATATTAAGTATATCTTCAAAAGTTTCTTATTTGACCGTCAAACCACACTGCTTCACGTGACCAGTTTACAGTCTTAATGAGAAGCTCTAACGAATGCTTGGAAAATATAATATGATTAAATTGAAGACAATTTTACGTTAAAGCATTGCTTTACTGACCCTAGATCGTAACACCAGAGACCAATCTTCAATTTCAAATGGTTAATTAGATAAAACAGATATCTGTCTAAAACAGTCCAATCAAAAGCAAGATTCTTGAGACTTGTCTCCGGTCGTAAACGGTAGGCAGGGTTTTATCAAGTGAAGGGGATGAGAATACTGTGTAACTCTCCGCTTTACATATTTCTACTTGTATATTTTTCAGCTGGTGACAATTCGGATGTCACAGATGAAGTAGACGAGGGAAAGAAATTGGTAAATACACAGATTTTGGGTCGCATCTTACGTTATGAACGTTATAAATCTTCTCTCAATAATCTCATTGTTTTAACGCAAAAAAATCGTATGACAGATGATATTTTGAGTGGAGGAATGAAATCTGTTTGACATTTATTTGACATGAATCTTGAAACAATTACGGTCTGTTCTGCAACCTTCTTTAATCGTTTGATTTTGAATTTGCGCAGAGTACGACATAACAGAACTAGTTTTACCTATTCGACGGGTTTCCATCTCCTAAATGATATGTATTCTTGCTAAAAATAAAATAGGGCAGATCATCCATGTACTCTGTTCATAATAATGTCATTCTACTTTATAGGAGCTTATAAACACATTTGATGCCGCTGGACGCCGTGTGGAGGTTGTGTTTTGTTTCGATACTACCGGCAGTATGTACCGTTGCCTTTCTACGGTAAGTTCAGATCTATAAATGTTATTGACTGATTGACTTAGCTTAAACGTGGCCTGATACTCGACAGGCAGAGAAAATGCATAAAAAATCCAGTCATTATGAAAAAAGCAACACTTTAAATACTTGTTTCATAAATATAAAGAATTATCAGTTTGTCTGACATAGAATTGTAAGAGGTTTCGTTAAAGTCACGGTTAAGTGGTTGGAACAGTAGAAGTTTTACCTTCAAGTGTCAGTCGGTCGGAAGGTTTCTCAGCATTAAACTGATTTCCAGGTTCGAGAAAAATTACGTCAGAGTTGCAGACGTCTTTTGAGAGATGTTCCACGCATGCGCATAGGTATAATGGCCGTTGGTGATTATTGTGATTACGCTACGTATGTCACCAGATACACAGACCTTACAACAGACGTCGACACCTTGGTGAATTTTGCTGACAACGTTCCATCAACTGGCGGCGGCGACGCTCCGGAGGTGGGTCCATTTTCTTCAGTAATTACGTCATTAATTTTATGTTGACAGGTACGTAACAAACTTCGCGAGACTTGCACCAGGCTTCTGACCGACATTTCAAATATTCGCATAGGGATGATGGCAAATGGTGACTATTGCGACTTTGACAGTTACGTTGTATGTTCGCTGGACCTCACTAGAGATATTGATAGGGTTGTGAACTTTGCAAAAACCGTTGCGCAGACCGGCGGAGGTGGAAATGGGGGAGAGGTGAGACTACAGACTTTCACATCAGTGACGAAATGGGATCATATTCAAGACACGTGCCTCGCATAGTTACATGTTTCTCAATAGTCTGTTAATAATTTCGATTCAAGTATTTTTTTAATTAATGTTCAGTTATGATAAACAGACAATTATATGACGTGATGTAAGGCCGTAAAGTACAGTCTAGAGAATAACTGTGTTCGCCAGAATCCTACAAGAGCTTGGTAGCCACCTAAAGCACTTTAAATTAGTACTGTTGAGTTGGTCAGTAGGTCACAGTACAGTACAGTACAGTACAGTACAGTCATGTGCAGTGCGGTTCAGTACGCCACAGTGCAGTAACAAATCTCACTCAGCCCGATTGGTCAGTTTGGAAATTTGACTACTTTTGAATCAGTCTGCTACTGTAGAAACAGTTTTAATCTTCATACGTTAAAGAGACGGAGATATTTATAGATAGATCTTTGGTTTTGCAAAATTAATATTGGTTTTATTTACAGTTTCCTAATTTGTATTTTAAATCAGGCATACGAGTGGGCTCTCCGCAAGGCGCAGCAGCTTGACTGGTCGGAAGACAGCGCTAAGGCATTGATAATGATTGGTGACGAGTTACCCCACCCACCGTCTTACACTGATCAGAACTTGTTCTGGAAAGACGAGCTAGATATTCTCGCAGGAATGGGGATCAAGGTAGGACAAAAATGATGTATTGACATCATTTGTTCTTTTAAATGTTGTTGAATGGTTATTTTTCGCGTTGTATTTCAATTTACAGTTTATACATAATCTAGTGCTAAATAGAGGACAACAGTATAATGTCATAAAGCATATTAGGAAAGTGACGTTGGTTGACCGTTTGCGTTTCGTTTTAGGTGTATGGAGTGCAGGCCTTAAATGCCACTGAATCTACACCCTTCTATGAGGAGCTGGCGGAAAGAACAAACGGATTCTACCTTCAGTTGAAAGACTTTAATCTGATCACTGACATGTTCCTTGCAGGTTTGTACACATGTTATGGATATACATGTACACCATTATTGGTAAATATGATATACTGATGCCGATTTTTAACATCAACAATTTATTCAAAATTGATTTAATATGGGATTCTTATATCTTTAAAATGCAAAACCCACCTTTCCTTTAAAGGGTATTGTGCGTTTTTTTGTAAACATTCAATGTTTGAAAACTATACTTATCAAGCTAGTAGTTGTAGTAATGTATAAATGAATGAAGATGTCAGAGTTTGTGAAAAAGATAAATAAAATGAACACGGTGTAAGACTTGTAATATATCTCTTCTGCAGTTTGTTATCGCGAGGCCGACCAAGGTCAGCTGGACGCTTTTGTAGAGGAGGTAGAAAAGGAAGGTCGGATGACGGAGAACACCAAACTGTTTCTCGATAAACTAGAAGATGACCAACCCAAAGCACAACCCACAGAAGCCCAGCGAAATGCAGTAAATGAGAATAGTTACTTTTGCACGAGTGGGGGGGCTGTCTATTTGTAAACAGCTAAATGCATTTATTGTCACCTAAATTTCACTCAAATTAACATTATACACAACTCAGTAGAGCAATTTGGTCCGCTCTCATATTATCAAACATGTAAAAGAATAATGTAAAGCAGTCAGAAGGTTTAAGGATGAAATGAAAACATGTAATTAAAGAGACCAGCCAATATACGTCGTAACTGACGCGAGAGACCGAGAGAGATTGTGTTGTCCCCTGTAGTAAGGGTAACTGTAGACAAGAATGAGGACGAAATGAAATGATGGGTTATGCTGGATTGGAGTCTTTAAAGCTAAAATATTGGTTAAATGTGGTTAAATAAATGGTATAAATGATGTCAACTTTTTTGTTTCAGCGTTACATTGCACAAGAATGGTGGGACCCTAGCCTAAGGCCAGAGAACACCAAACCGCAGTATAAATATGTCCAGGAAACCGATTCGTGGCTCCCAAACAGTATGTCTGTTACTGAATTTATAGTACTTGAAACTTTCTTGAATATATGTGAAACATGTGTATTCAAAACAGTTAGTTCATACTATATTCCAAATTACTACGCATTAAATGTCACAAACGAAAAACAAAGCTTAGACTAATGCTATTACGACGTTTGTTCAGATTAAACATTTTTTTTTCAAATTCGGTCAGTCTCTAAATATGTTTTAATTCGATCAGTTGATTCTGTAGAACGTTAAAAGAAAAGTTCCCTTTTCAGGTAACCAGCACAGCTACAACACAGCAAGTTCGACAGCTCTGACAATAACATCAAGCATTACGTTGTCCGCATCTTCAACGACATCCCGAAAAACGTCCAAGTTAAGAAATCTGCTGAGATCGTTGTTTCGAAGGAACTGAACATAAATTCAAACGGGTTTAGAACGTTAACTTTGTATGGTGTATGGTGTATAAGCTAGGTACTCAGATTTTCAACGTGAGACCAGATAGTTAAAAGTATGAGCATGTACAATACATTAAACTAAACTTGTTATAGCTCGGAAATACAAATTAAAAACCGGGTTAAGCCCACTGCTACAAACCCGTGATAGAATATTAAACCGTCCGGCTTGTACATTGTATAGACAACACACAGGCTGGCGCATGGATGTTACATTCTTTGCGCATGGTTTTTCATATGGAAAAATCAGTGACACTTGTGATTGAACTCATCGGACTTGTTTATAGAACCCTCTGACGCATGGGTGTTTAATTGTCACCGTGGTCTGGACAACTTTCTGCTCGTGTTAATTTTTTTAACCTTTGTCTCACTGACGCATGTGTGTTTGTCACATTGTCTCACTGACGCATGGGTGTTTAATTGTCACCTTTGTCTCATTGACGCATGGGTATTTGTCACCTTTGTTTCATTGACGCATGGGTGTTTGTTTAATTGTCACACTGTTTCACTGACGCATGGGTTTTTACTTGTTACCTTTGTCTCACTAACGCATGGGTGTTTGTTTAATTGTCACATTGTTTCACTGACGCATGGGTTTTTAATTGTCACCTTTGTCTCACTGACGCATGGGTGTTTGTCACCTTTGTCTCACTGACGCATGGGTATTTAAGCGGTACATTGAATTATCAGACTTGTTTAGACAACGCTTAAGCGCATGAATGTTTGATGATCAGATTAGCGTTTAGACTTGTAAAGATAACAAGTGAACTATTGGAAGTGAACTATTGTCGGTCTCGTTAGACAAGTAATATGTTTGTCAGACATGAAGACAACACAGGTATGCATAAATGAATTATTCTTGAGCTTGTTTAGACTGATTGTTACTGATTTTGTTTGCATGGAATTTTAAAATCACATTTGTTTAAAACATGTTAACATTAAATTAAATTACGCAAATCTTCATTGTTTTAAACATATAATGTTGAGCTGACATAACTAACAGTTAAGGTTTTATTTGACTATAGGATTTCTCTTTGAATAGTAAAAACTCTTGTGCACTGTCTGTGCCTCGAGATATAAGCCCAAGATCATAAAACCAAGAATAGAGAGCAGTCTTAAATCTCGAGCATCTGATTGGTTGAAATGAAGACTGGTCTACATTTAAGCCAGTCAGATTCTTGAGATTAGTGTCTGTTCTCCAATTATATGTACTGAATGGAATGCAGACTCTGCTTGATTTTAAAGTTTACAGTTTTTGAAGTCAATCTCTCGGCACTCACACTGACCGATCCTATAGTCAGGACAGAGGTGTATCTGCCGTATTGCTTAACAACGACTATTGGGTATTCTTAAGTTGGTATTTGCATCACCAGATATATAAAGCACTTGCCGTCCATTAAAATTACGTCCGACAATAAAATTGCTGGTCTCTCTCTCTCTCTTTCTCTCTCTCTCTCTCTCTCATTAGAAGTAACAGATAAATAGGTTATTTCATATAGACATGACAAAGATGAATGCAGTTTTGTTGTTTTGATGCAAGATCAGCCATGTCTCATTTGGCGTAAAATTCTCGATCCGAAGTTAACCACGAATACGTATAAAGTCATAGCTCATGACAGCTCATGAACTTGAGTATAATTACGTGGATTGTTAATCGCATGTCTTCTAGTCTGATTCAAACGGATCAGTTAAGTCTTTTTATGTTAAGTGTAAAAACTACATGTCTATGGAACATTACCACTTTGGTAATTACTACCAGCTGTACTGATTGATAAAATATGTATGGCTTCATATAAATTTGAAGAAGCGATGTTTGTGCTGAGTAGCGGCTGAAAAATGTCATTACAACGCAAGAGTCCAAGTATCCTATCAATGTTTTGGGCTTGTTATGGTTGTAATTTTTGATAGAATGCCAGTACTACACGCAGTACAATCATTTAATACTTCTTAATTTTTCTTCCAAGAATGATACAATATGGTGTAATGAAATGTAAAATAGAAAAATAGCATATAATAAGCAAATTTTAATATTTAGTCTTAGTTGATTTGTGGCCAGTTGAATACACGTGCACAAGCTCGTGTTATAGCCTGAAAAGTCTGGTAAAGTTTCTGTTTTAGTTTTACGGAAACCCATTCATTGTTTGCAAATGTACATAAATGTCTGCAAAAAAACCGTTTCCTCTGTGGTACTCAATCGTATTAATTGAAACAATAAGTTCATTATTTAAAGAGATATCGGATGTTTTCTATATTGGTCGTTAGTTTCTCCTAATATACCATGCTCAAATATTGTAGACTCTAATTACGCATCACAGGCATCACCCTGGAAACGTTTTGACAGTGTTCACAAAATGATATGATAAATTCAGATAGACATCATTTTAGTGCGTAAAATGAGCGTTCTGTATTGTTATAACTTGACAAAGACGAATGGACCTGACTTCTCCTGATTCATCGGAACAACTTAGGCTTGATGTCAATCAGCACGAGATCTTTAACAGATATCTGATTTTGGAAGGAATATGAAACTAAATCTTGAAACGTATCACTTTAAACCAATGGAAACTCAGTTATTTTTAACAAATACGAATATGTACAAATACTAGAAGATTGGAGTCGAATAAAGTCAATAAACTTTCAATTGTTGACATTTATAAAAATGCACACTGAAGACTGGGCTCAAATAAAGTCAATTAACTGTCTTTATATTAGGATAACGAAAAGATGCGATGCGAAAAAAAAAGAAAATAAAAAATTATGACAGAGGTTTACGGCCGGTAATTAAAACATGCATACGTAATGGTAGATAATTAAAGGTTTTTTATAAGCTAGACTGAAACTATATTGCTTAGCAAGTAGTTACATTGGTAATAGAGTTGTCTTCGTTACTGATCGACAGTTATTTGATGTACACTCAACCAAAGTTCTAATTGGTCATTAATTGTATATGTTTCCAATGTATGCTAGTTTCGTTTCTTCCTTACATCAAGAGAGGTTGGGAAAAATGTTTTGTCTTTAAATTAATTATCTAATGCCTTTTTAATCTTTTATGATTGTTTTCTTAAATGAATCCAATACCATTTACATGTACATGTTTGTACTTACACCGCAGTCAAAATAAGAACAGTCTTTGATTGAAAGGGAGGTAGATTTAAAATTGGATACTTTGAAAGGGGTTTATTTAAACAAATGTGCTGTTGATTTATCCTGTTTTCTGTTTTTCCTACTAATGAGGGGTCCTATTAAAACAAAACAAGGAATTAAGAGCAAATTTCTCTTTGCTTGACCTTTTTATGCAAGAAATACATTTTTAGCAAAATTAAGGATAACTCTCGCCAAAATGTTCCAAAGTCAATTATTACAAGATTAAAGCTTAAGTTCAAGACTGTTGTTGGCATATGATCATAAATAAAGAGTGAATTCAATGTCTTTCTAATAAAAACTTACGGACAAAAAGTGACCAATAAGAACTTTGGGTAAGTGTATATTAAGAACATCTACTGTTTGACTGCCCTCCTTATTTCCACCCAACACTGGTTTAAGGATAGTCTAGATCATCTAGACGTTCTGTCATTGATCAGTGTCACACTGCTCTGACGAACGTCTAGAGACCTCGCTATATATAAAACGTCTGACCGACAGGTGGCGCTTTTGTATGGTAAACAAATCCAAAATCAATCGCGATTTCTAATGAAATATGTTAACAGTGCTTAAACCGTATTTCTCCCACACTAAGCAAAGTGAAATATAGGTAACATAATATCGAGCTACAAATCAAGTATATGGTTTATAAAACAAAGGACGTTTAAGTACTTGCCTACCCCATTTTACATAAACGAATGCAAATATATAATGTACGCCGTAGCTGCCTCTTCGTGATTATGGTTTTAGACTGTCACGTTATATGGTATGGCAGTTGTATGGTGATTGATAAAAAGGGAAGAAGACTATCAAAATCTTTCTAACAGAAAAAATGCAGATCCGTTAAACTTTGCATAAGTAAGTCTTATGTATGTTTATTATTTATACGTTAAGAAAAGTAAGAACAGTAAAGAAACATAGTTTGACCTAAAAATCCCTAAATTCTGCAGCCAAACACAAAAACAAAGCAACACTATCAATTTAAATGCCTTCCTGAGTAATGAGTTATTAACAACAATATCTAAGATCATCATGTCTGACACATGTATACAGTAAGAGATATTTGTAAAAGTGTGTTTTGGCCTTTAATTTCATGGTTGCGAAAATGGATGACAAAACATTGTTGATTTCTCTCTTTATTATTAAAAGTTCTTTTAAAGAATCTTCGATATTGTCCGTATCATTTTGATCATGTGGGCATTTGAACTGTTTTAGTTTTGCGATGCTTCGTTTTTGTGTTTGATTGCAAATATAATTTTAGGGTATTTTCTTTACTGTTCTAAATTGTCTTAACACTTTTGTCTTACCGTAATTGGGAAACTTATAGACTTGTGAAAAATCTATGTGATTTCACTTTAAAATGTTTCTAAGGTCGCCATTAGGGTATGCCAAAGAATTTCGAAGTTCTCTTAAGAAATTCAAAAAATGGTTGTAGAAAAGTGAAATATGCATATCAAGAATGGCCACATCCAGCAGACACAGCCTCCCCACACAGCCAAAAAGTAGAGATAAAAAAGATCATGTCATTACAATAATCAGTTTCAAAATGGACGCCACAAACAATAAACGAAAGTGAAAACCCGAGGGGTTACCGCCTTGGAACGGTCAGTGGCAAAACAATTTGCCACTGGGGGTTTAAACCAGGTTCTAGGGTGCACCAACCTCACAAAGTATGGCAAAGTTTTTCACCTCAGACTTAATTTTGATCCAAAAAGGTCCAAATTTAAAGAAAAAATATGATCTTATTGAAATGATTTCATTCTAATTTATTTCTAAGGTTGCAATTAGGTAACAATTGTGCTTGCAACGTCTGTATAAACTTTTCATCCGATCTCGTGGTAACCGCAGAACCCAGCTTACTTGAACAAGCATGTGGGCGCAATAATACATTTAAAATGCGTGTCGCCGTATGATATGCCTTTTCGATTTCCAGCTGGCAGGGCGACAGTCTAAAAAACAGTTTTCACAAGACAACGACGGCGTTCCATACTAATGTCCTAATTACAAGCCTCGTTTTGGAGTGTCTGTTTTTTTAACGAACAATGTCTTCAGACGTACTGATCGCCTTTGCGAAATCAGATCTTCTGAATGATTGAGACTAGTTTAAGGAACGATACCGCACAGAGGTCACGCGGAGCACTCGGTCGCATTAAGCTTGCGGTCAGCTGTGTTCGTAAGCATGATCCGCATAAATCTGACGAAAAAAAATTGTCCTGTTCACAGTAATGCCAGTGTGTTTAACGATGTTTTATGTCATTCCAATATGCATAGACCAGTCCAATCAAAAGACTATTTTTTTTTTTCAAATCTAGGCTAATTTAATAAATGTAAAATGTATTTGGGCATAAAAAACTATGTTTCTTTCAGTTAAAACGATATCGTTTATGTAAAATGGATTTTCTTTTGCATTTAATAAGCTTACGTAGACATTTCTTAAAATGCAGGGATCTTGAAACTAGAATCGTATCAATCATGTTGATTCCCCAAAGTTCTTATGATTAAAATCTTATAAAGATTCCGTCTCTCTCATTAGGAGTAAAAGATTAATATGTTATATTGTAAAAACATGACAAAGATGGATGGAGTTTAGTTATTGTGATACATAAATGAACAGAAGATGTCTGTGTCAATTGCACGCCCGTTTGGCGTAATATCCTCGGTCCGCCGTTAACCATGGAAGCGTATACAAGCATACCTCATGAACACGGATAGTTAATAGGGTTCTTTATCTGGATTTACTGCGATCTTGCGATTTTATAACAAGAACAACATTCAAGTATGATTTACATGAACGACAATTAGATGGGAATGGAGAAATTTAAGGTGTTAGTTACTTTATTCAAATCATTAACGTTAATAAAACAGTCCAAAATATAATATGTGTATTTAAAATGCAATAACCAAATAGGTCAAAGTTAACACTTGAATTCAATCTCTCGTATGTACAAACGTATGAAAAAATGCCGGAAGTGCTAGTGTGAGATTTAGATTGATGACATATTTTTTTAATGCCTCCACACAAAATGGGGCTTATCGCCTGAGCGACCGGCATAGGGTTTCCACTACTTACCATTCAGTCATGAGAAACATTCTTAATGCATACAGAAAACAGTTTAGATATCTTTCATGCTGTGTAAGTCCGCGATTTGACCAGGACACAGTGAATTTCCAACTCAAAACCTCCAGATACCATATATATGACATATCATTTTCCCACTACTAGTGTTTGTCTATATAATAGACTCGAGGAATGAAACGCAATCGTACCTCTCCCACTAACATGTTTCAAGAAGATCTGTATGAAGTGACATGATTATGTGGCATCTGAATATTTTCTGATGGAAAATCAAGCTCCCAAGATCAGGGTTTACATTTATCGGAAAGTTTATATGCTCCATGTCTACAGGGTGTGACACACATTTAAAATATCACAAAAAGAATAACTTATAAAAACATTATTAGTCCTGCTTTTTCTACAGTTTTTTAACATTTTATTTTATGTACAACATAACATCGAAATATTTTTATAAGCAATTACTTTTCAAGAATAATCTGTCTATTCAACTCCACTTAAAACTCAATATAAGAATCGTGTATTATCAGCAAAACCAACACTGTCATAAATTGCATGCTGCAAGTTATGTCTGACTAATGTTTAATTCCGTGGTGGTTTTGTTTGTTTTTATGAATCAGAACAACATTCGGTAACCCTCTCAGGACCTGCTGCAAAATGCCGATAATTGGTACAGTAATAACGCAATGGTTGACGTTGAAATTGTTCATAGTTACCAGCGTCTCTTAGGGATGATGAATCATAACGTACGTTGGCATCTGAAAATGTTCGTGTCTAATGACAACGTGTAAGTGAGTTTGTGTTATGGTCGCAAGAACACTTATCGAATATTTGTAACACTTAAATTTTGGCTTTTAGTTCGAAAACATATGAGGTAATCAATGAAATTTTCAGGACTGAAAGCTAAGGCTTACTGGAGCGAATAACAAAATTTTCATATTCCTTTTAAACAATGACAATAACAACAGCATCATCATCATCAGACGCACCAGCACCAGAAGTACCAGCAGCAGCAGCAGCAGCAGCAGCAACAACAGCAGCAGCAGCAACAACAGCAGCAGATATTTGAGATATATCCTTAAGGAAATGAAGAACTCAATATTTAAATTTGATACTCGTGAATCATGGTTTTGTACAGAATTATCTTTATATTTTCAAACTCTTTAACAACTTCATAAATCGACTTTATTGCTGTAAAAGTCATTTTTTTTATATTTTCATATATTATTGTTGTTTGATAAATGAAATTCCTATCTAAGTTGTCGTAAGCTTTTTCTTGGTGAATAACTATTATATTTACTTTTTTGTCGTTTATTGATTTTGCTAGGATTAAATCGCAATTCTCTGCGATTTCGCCTTCTGTGTCTATCATAAGCCTATTTCTATTTTTTTTGTCCGCGGTATAGTTATACACAAACGTTAAATAGTTTAGCGTCGCGTCGGTCTTAAGATAGTATTATCATCAGTTGTGTATTATTGAACTATTCTATGTTAATAAAAAGTAAATCTTTAACCCAATCAAGACTCTGTTTTATTGAGCTGTTCTTTTTCAAATGTGTTTCACAGCGTCAGCCGGAGAATGATTGTAAGTGTTTACACAGAGAAACAAAGTTGAGCAGTGACAAAAAGTTCAAGAGCACTACGGTATGATGAAAAGCAGAACTTCTTGTCACGATCACCATCAAAATAAACGACAGCGAAAACATTTTCCCTTTTCTCCAGATATACGCATTTTTACGTATGTGCGACCAGTGTAGATCCAGATCAGTCGCACATGCAATAAAGGTGTGTCTGTGCAGGAACGGTTAAATAACAGGACAGATAGCAACGCTCGCCCATCATGATGATTTACACATTTCAATAGTCAGATATCATTACTGATTAACGCAATGAACACTTTTGCAGACATTCCTTTTTTGTGCAAACTAGATGTATGTTTGTTGGTCCTCGATACATCACGGACTGAATGAGTATTTTAAAAGTTATGTTTTGCCACCATAGATATAACAACATCAAAGCCAACTGCAGACAGAAACCAAATATAGTCTGACACTCCAATCATGCATTTAATGGATGTAAAATTTAAAACCGTTATATGATTATATGACGGACTAGCCTATTATGTAATAGTTTAAATATATAGTCTCCACACAACATCTCAATCCTATTCATGTCATAAAATGTGAGACCCACAAAACGAATGTGCAACCTTCTTGGAACTTTCTTAACGATAAGAAAACTGAATTTGTGAAACATCAAACACGGATTTTGAAAGACGTCATCGCAAAATCAATGGATTAAGGATTTCTGCCAGTCGACTGGTCGCCATTTCAGCCAATCAAATGCTTGAGATTTGAAACTAGTTTCCAAGCTCAGTTATAACCTTGGACACTGGTGTCACAGAAAAATCGGACAATATCAAGGAAAATGTGTTCTCTTTTCTTATTCAGCAAGAGAGACACTGCTGTACGATAGAACCCGGTTCATGTGGTCATTAACTTTTCCAAAGCGATAAAGGAAATATTATCAGACGAATCTCCAAGCTATTCAGCGTTTATGTGAAGCTTGAGTCCCTATCGTATAAGCTAGTTC
Organism: Corbicula japonica; assembly: GCA_038501625.1. NCBI lineage: Eukaryota > Metazoa > Mollusca > Bivalvia > Venerida > Cyrenidae > Corbicula > Corbicula japonica. The sequence continues at coordinate 4,709,214 of JAZAYU010000033.1, forward strand.
CTTACCTGAACACATTATTTTACAAGTGAACTGCACATAAAGAAATCATTTCAGTTTATTTTAATGAGACATTGTTGTCATATAGAATAACAACGAATATTGACCAAATTCTCAGTGAAAGCACTGAAAGGCATGTCATACTTATTTTGACCATTATCCGTAATTATTCATGAGCTGGGAAATATCTCACACCCTGTATCACGGGAATGTCTTAGTCTTGAAAATTGTTGTTTGTTTATAAACTTATAATCGGGTAAAATATCATACATTGAATTTCTCTTTCAGAAGTTTAATTTGACATTCAATTCATTTATACAATAAGTGAGAACTGACAAGTATATAATTATAAAACATCAACAATAAGGTTATTCACAAAAATGTTCACATGCAAAGTCACTCCCATACGGGTTTACAATACACAGGACAATATCTTACAATACTGTAGCATCACCGTATCATATAAATTGTTTTTCAAAGATGACATAATATGTTTTCTACAGGTTTCTTTAATATGTACACGAGGCTTCAGACTTGTTCTTTTAAGTGTTATTGATATGGACTGATTCATCTCAGACATATGTACATAACCATATTCTGTAACAAGTGTCATAATACTTTTATTTTTCAGTGCTTGTAGCTAGAATAAAAACCCAAGTTAAATATAATTCAGAACTATTTTATAGGAAAAAACCGATTCGTGAAATTCTACGTTCTCCGCCTATGACAATAACAAGGCCCGATGTATCACGTCAGTTGCAAGCCGAAGCTTATCACATTAAATGCCCATATGTTCCATATACTTATTATGTGTTGCAAGCTGCAGATAACGTGGAAGGTTTTACAAGAGCACATACAGATGCAAAGATTTTGACAGGTAAAACACTTTGTTAGTTCTTCAAATTGCATGCAGCGAAATAACTATAGTTCTTAATCGCAACGGCTTAAATACAATCCACATGATGTCTTCTACACTCGAAGCAGTCATTAAATGTATCATCAAGTATTGGCATCCGAGGACACGTGTCAGTGAAACGTAGAGCAACACGTGATGTTTAAACAACATTAATACAAGCACTGAAACGTTCGTCATGAATGGGCATCATATAGGATCAATGCAATTAGTAATGCTGTAATGTGAATGCACAGTGTCGAAGTTTGGATTTTAGCGACTGAGGATTCTCCGCGTATAGCTCCGACGTTCTCTAATTTATCTGAAACATAGATAATAGGTTTGTGAGTTACTGTCAATTATTGGGAAAACTGTATAATTGCTGAACGATCATGTTACACTGAAAAAAGACATGTACATTTTGTATCAATTTATTTGTATTTCCGAAATGTTTCTGAGACTCTCAGCTTAAGGCATCGCCACACTCCTCCCAATCCTATTCATCGATAAAATAAAAATCATCAAATCTCAGTAATGACAAAATGCCATTCAATGAAACTTTGCACAAATGAAGGTTACTAATGTATCTTTATTTTGCATACAGTAAGACAAAATAGAAAAGTAAAGAAACAAAGCTAGACCTAAAAATTCCTTGAATTCTATTTACATAAATTCACAAAAACTAGGCGATGCAGAACATAACTTTAAATTCCCTCGTGAGCGCAATGATACTGACAAGAAAATGTTGTTTACTTTGTAAAAAACGTTCAACTATTACAAGAGAAATCAGTGATTGTCATCAGTTTACGCGGCCAGGAAATTGAAGGTCAAACACACTTTTACTAATATCTCGTAAAGTTTACGTAGGTAAATCATGAGGACACAATAAATTGTTGTCAGTATCATATTACTCATGTGGGCATTTAAAATGATGTTTTGTGTTCTGTAGTTTTTGTGAATTTATGTAAATAGAAGTTGAGGGAATTTTTAGATCTCGCTATTTTTCTTTACTTTTCTTATATGTCTTACCATCTGTAAAATAAAGATACATTAATAACATACACTTGTGCAAAGTTTCATTTAACAGCATTTTGCCGTTATTGAGATTTTGATAATTTTCTTTTTATCGATGAATAGAATTGGGAGGAGTGTGGCAGGCCCTTAATGAGCATGCACTTTCATTGTTTGATGCCTTGGACCAACCAAAGTTTCGCCATATAAAATTAAATACAACAGACACACTTGGTTACAAATTACCGAACGCAAAAAACCCTTAAAGACAAAAAACATTATTCCTTTGCATTCATGAGTTACTGTAAGTCAACATGACAATTTTATATTAAAATACTGAAATGTTAAAATAAAAGTTAACCGTGTTTATAAATGTTGCAACGAACAAACAAAATAATCATACTATTGATGTAACCTTTATCTCTCCTTCCGTTGTTTATAGGAAAGCCAACATCGAGGTTCGTACTGGGTTTCGGGGTTATAACCGGCTGTATAATAATAGGCCTTACTGTACTTGTGGTCTGCCTTCGAAGTTGCAAGGAATAATCTGAAATTATTTTAACATGGCATATTTTGAATGAAGCGTATGGTTATTTTACTTGGTTAACTAGGTCATGTAAAATGTAGTAATATCCGTAAATGATTCTAAATCTGGGACAGTAATTTCTCGTTTAGTAAGATTATCAAGGCGTTTTTGTATTTGTTCCTTTTAAAACATTAAAGCCATGTTAGACCGTGTATGTCACAAAACGTATATGTCACACGTGTGATATATTCGGTCGAATACATCGCACCCTTCAGCCGAATATGGGACATATAATGTGACATATTCGGTTGGAATTAGTTTTTCCACGCTCATCAAAACGTATTTGTCACTTATCAAAAATGTATCAAAAATGAAAACGGTATGATAAATATAAATCCAATTACAATTGTATTAAAAATATTAAAGAACATTAACCTAGTGCTGGAATTGTTAATATCATCATCGCCATCATGCAACATGAATAAAAAAGTATGTAGTTAGACTATACTATGGAACGCCATTACTGCCTTCTTATGAGTATTGTGAATATGCGCAGTAGAAACATCATCACGTGCAGTAGTAACATCTTTATGTGCAGTAAAAACATCATTACGTGCAGTAGTTACATCTTTATGTGCAGTAGTAACATCTTTACGTGCAGTAGTAACATCATTACGTGCATTAGTAACATCTTTATGTGCAGTAGAAACATCATTATGTGCAGTAGAAACATCTTTATGTGCAGTAGTAAAATCTTTACGTGCAGTAGTAACATCATTACATGCAGTAGTAACATCATTACGTGCAGTAGTAACATCATTACGTGCAGTAGTAACATCATTACGTGCAGTAGTAACATCATTATGTGCAGTAGAAACATCATTATGTGCAGTAGTAACATCATTATGTGCAGTAGTTACATCATTATGTGCAGTAGAAACATCTTTATGTGCAGTAGTAAAATCTTTACGTGCAGTAGTAACATCATTACGTGCAGTAGTAACATCATTACGTGCAGTAGTAACATCTTTATGTGCAGTAGAAACATCTGTATGTGCAGTAGAAACATCTGTATGTGCAGTAGAAACATCATTACGTGCAGTAGTAACCTCATTACATGCAGTAGTAACATCATTACGTGCAGTAGAAACATCATTACGTGCAGTAGTAACATCATTACGTGCAGTAGTAACATCATTACGTGCAGTAGTAACATCATTACGTGCAGTAGTAACATCTGTATGTGCAGTAGAAACATCATTACGTCTAGTAGTAACATCTTCATGTGCAGTAGTTGCAGCATTACGTTTAGTGAAATAAGCTTTAATCTTTAAGTTCGGTACATTCGTTATGATGTGCAGTACTAACAGCATTATGCTCGGTACTTACGTGTTTTCATTCTGTTTTTTTTTGGAAAATATTTGATACTTACACCTAAATGACGTAATTTTTATACGTGAAAAGAAATGTGCTTAACTGTCAATGGTTTTTAGTTTTAATTCAATACCACTATTGAATGTAGTTCTGTGTGACTACGGTGAAGAGGTCCTTCAAGAACATTTTTGATATTTCAAACTTCGTCTCGTTCCTCTTTTGAAATTTCATGTTCGGATTTCCAAATTTTAAGTATTCAACCCTTAACTTCATCATATCAGCACTGTGAATTATTCAAAGTGACCTCATCTCATTCAGTGAAAGTTTTGAAACTATGTCAGGAGTTAGGTTTTCGCGTTCAAAAAGAACTGATATGTGCTGCAAGATTTAATTTTAAAAATAACTTCCATATCCGTCATGATTCACCTCTTTACCGTAGTCATATATTACTACGTACCGAGCATAATGCTGTTAGCATTGCACATCATAACGAATGTACCGAGCCTAAAGATTAAAGCATATTTCACTAAACGTAATGCTGCAACTACTGCACATGAAGATGTTACTACTAGACGTAATGATGTTACTACTGCACGTAATGATGTTACTACTGCACGTAATGATGTTACTACTGCACGTAATGATGTTTCTACTGCACATAAAGATATTACTACTGCACGTAATGATGTTACTACTGCACGTAATGATGTTACTACTGCACGTAATGATGTTTCTACTGCACATAAAGATGTTACTACTGCACATAATGATATTTCTACTGCACATAAAGATGTTACTACTGCACGTAATGATGTTACTACTGCACGTAATGATGTTACTACTGCACGTAATGATGTTTCTACTGCACATAAAGATGTATCTACCGCACGTAATGATGTTTCTACTGCACATAAAGATGTTACTACTGCACGTAATGATGTTACTACTGCACGTAATGATGTTACTACTGCACGTAATGATGTTTCTACTGCGCATATTCACAAAACTCATAAGAAGGCAGTTATGGCGTTCCAACTAATGGTGTGATGTCACATGTTCCATATTCGGTTGAAAGGTGTGACGTATTCGACCGAATATATCACAACGTGTGACGTATTCTGCCGAATTTATCACACGTGTGACGTATACGTTTTGTGACATATACGGTCTAACAAAGCTATGTCATTATCTTGTTTATTACAATTAAAAGATAGATTTTACGTGTAATGATGTGATGTTCTTTTAAATAACTGTTAAAATTATGTCAGTTTCTTGTTTATTAAAGTTATAAAAAAGATCCTAATGTTGTTAATTTGACTTAAAAACTTGATGTCAGTTTCTCGTCTATTAAAACTATTTGTGTTAAAGTTCTTGTGGCCGCCTACTGTACATTGCGTATCTGTAAGTCGATAACGTTACAACAAAAAATCACTCGTCATGACGATGTTGATGGTGATGTTTCGTTGACGTTAATGAGGGCAAGCTGCTGCTGCTGCGGACAAAGATAATGGCAACGATGTTTAGAATTGTTTCATTGTATGAAATATGTGATATATATGGTCAGACATTTACCGCTAATTTGCACAAACGTATATGTCACTTGAAGACAGGTGTGATTAATTCGACCGAATATGTCACACCCGTGTGACATATACGTTTTGTGACATATACGGTATAACAAAGCCATGTTCATTATTTCAGCATATCCATTCTATTCACAGCAGAAATTTGCTTTTGTTAAAGGTTCGAAACAGATATATATTTACCCAAATGCCTAATTTCAAACAGTAAACAATTCTGCGGTTATTCTGAGAGGGTGGGGTAAAATGAAGTGATCATAAGCTGAAATGAAATTTTAATTCTGTTCTTTTGGTGATTTCATAATGTTATTACTCTGAAAATAACGCGTAGAAGGTTCTATGTTCACCGCCGTATGCACACCATTGTTTGGGATGGATCGAAATTGTACTGTTTATTGGGGAAAATGTTGAGTTGCGCTTAACCCGGGACTAAGCGGCGTGCCAGCGTGGGCAGTAATTAATATGCATTTACATTACTGCCCATGAACAGGCTAAATCAAACCGAGCCTGCAATATTTTCATATGTTTCGTGTTCGATTCGCATTCAAAGTAACTGTTCCGTTTGTATCTATTTAACAAATATAATATGAACATCTAAAACTGTCATATACTAAAAGGTTTATACTACAACTGCCAAAATAGAACATTTTCTAGAAGTTTTATACTGAAAGTGCTTAAATGTATTATGTATTCTAAAAGCTTTAAACTACAACCGCTCACAGACAATCTTTTTAAAAGATTACCAATAGATGAAAAGAGAACTTTACATATAAGGTTAAAGTACTCAAAGTACTGAGTGTTCTGAATAAAGAGAAAGAGTTCCTGAAAGAAACACATACAGAATTATTTTAAACTGATCACCAACCATTTAAACTAGATTTTCTTTTCATTTTGTAATTTAGATATTATTTATGATCACTTGTTTACCCGCCTTTAAAGCCCAATGCAACATTAGCTGTTAATCAGCGAAAACCAACAGTATTGTCACAGTAATACAACAACTCACAAAACTGAAAACGAAGTTTCTTTCAATTTCATAAAAAGATTTTTTTGATCATATGATTTTCGCCTTTGAAGATGAATGCAATATAGCTGTTTACCACCATTACGCCGTCATACCATATAATATCATAGTTTCTTTGTCTTGGCCGGCAAAGTTGACCGCCACACAGGTATACCGTCCAAAGTCCTCTTCGGTTATCTCCTTGATGCGTAAACTAAGTACCTTTTTCTGTTCATAGTCAGAATTAAAGATTTCTACATTGAACTTCCCCGATCTGCAAAAGTGAAATCATTGTGCATAATAACCAATTTTAATGTAAGCATGCTTTGGTGAAGGTAGTTTAAACAATTTTGATTGTTAGAAGCTATCTGGATTGAAGAAATATGCATGCCAACAATTTCGTAAAATATAACTTTAATTTAATAGGGTTAAACTAAACACTTTACGTCGCTAGTATAAGTTAGTAAATCCTCAAGCATTTTATGATGAGCGAGTCACACTAAACACTGCACGTCGCTAGTATAAGTTAGTAAATCCTCAAGCATTTTATGATAAGCAAGTCTGTAAGCATGTCAAAAAGCTACGATTTTCACAGTTTAATCAACGCCAGTGTTTATTTTGGGTCGTGTACAGTTAACACAGTAAGGATCATGCTACCTGTCGGAGGCTAGATTCAAGCCATTTTTCTCCCAGTACATGGCGCCGTGTGGGTGGGCCGTCACTATACACTGTAGGAATGTTTCCCGTCCTGGATATTGCCCTAGACGTGCAGATGGTAGATAAACTTCCGGAGAAACTGAATATTATAAAAAGTGAATTAGGCATATCAAGAATAGCCCAATCAGATAACATAGCTTAGTGCAGACGACAACAGGCCTCCTGCTTAATATATATTCGGGTTTACAACTCGTTCAGAAGTCTGTGTAATCAATTCACAAATAAATGCATACTTTTAAAGTATATAAAATATACCGAAGAAAAATGAAAACTTACCAGTTTTTAAGTTCAGTTTTATTGAAGTGTTGCTATATTTTATCTCTCAGTTAATTTGTGATATTTGCACGTATCTGGACAATGAATAAAGCTGAAACCTGGTGTTATTTTTTCACAAACGTAAAGGTATCTCCTCTTTCTAAATAATGATGAGATTGATAATTTTTAACATTTAAGTATCAACAGATTATTTGACTGTCAAATTAAGAAGTTAATGGAATGTACAGAAGGAAAATCACAATCTCTTCAAAGCCCACTGATGAAAAAAATATACAGTTACTTAAATATTCGTTTTTGGCAAATTACCTCCCTGTTAATTAAACAAAGAACAAAATTCAACGTTTATTTTTCCCCAGCTACGTAGTTTTTTTCTTCTATCTATTTAAAACTGATAGACACTGAACCGGCAACTTTCAAGATAAACATATTGGTGATCAAATTCTTCCGGATAAATGCATTCACTGACATCATTAACGTAATAGGAGTTTTAAATGTTACTTTTGTCAACTTTTCATTTTGGCTCAGTATAATTTTGATAATTCAGTAACGTACATTGAACTACCAAACTGATTTCTCGTTTTTGAATGTCTTTGACACCATTGTTGGCCTCGCACACGTAGATTCCAGCACACTCCCGTGACACATTGTGAATAATGAGGACCTCTCCAGGAGTGCCAATCCCTATGAAATACAATCATGATTATCATAATAAATACTGAATGATACGTTATCAGGTTTTATTAATGTACATAATTAATATTATGATTAAGGAACAGGTTGTACTCTAAAACACGTTAAAAGGAGCCGGGTATAAGAATGCCTGAAATACGATGAATGAAAAAACAACAACAACAAAAAAACAACAGGCAGAGACAGCGACGAGGTTCAAAAGCTTTGTAGGGATTGATAATAAAATGAGCTGTTTTTTCAGTTTAGAGCAAAATTGTTCATCTGTATCTTGCAAACGTTTAACAGAAAACGTTTCCCCTAGCATTCGGATAAGTCTCCCTATTTATATTAATAAAGAACGAAATGTTGTTCATAGGAAATAATGAAGTGTAACACTGAACTTCCACTTGCGACTTGTTGTACGTTTCTATATAGAAATCAAACTTACTTTCTCTAAGTTGTCTTGACTCGGCGTCATAGCGGAACCATGTGACTTCCGGTTGAGGAAGACCTGTGGCATTACAGACAAGAGTAACTGTGTCCCCTTCCTGTACCGTCATATCGTCGCTCGAATACTGGTCAATAATATAGGGAGGAACTGAAAACATACCGTTCTTATAACAATTTAAACTTCATTTATCAACAATTTAAACTCCGTTTAAATGACTATAATCCCGCATTTGGGATCGAACCCGTACGACGACAGCGCTTAGCCGCATAAAATCGACCACTCTATCGATTGAGTTAGAAAGTGAAAATCCCAAAAAGGTGCCGAAAATCGTGATATAGTGATCGTCATTATGTGACACCGGTAACCGGATAAGTGTAGTTGTAACTAAGTTACAATGATTAAACAACACTCGTTTATACAGAAAATATACTGAGTTGAATTATTTACAGAACGATATAGGTGTGTATGGAATAGAACCAATGTTGCAATTTTATAGATAATTGACGTTTAACGTTTTCTTTAATCTTTCTGTAAAAATTCCATTAAGTCACTATCGGCAATCAGCATTGAAATTAATAATGAATTTTAGATACGTTTTCTTGTCTATTGTTTTTTCACCACCGCAAAAAATGCAACAACATTTATCAACAGAAATTGTAAAAAATGAATTTCAGACCATGAAGGGGGTCATTTAAGGATCATACTGAAACTTGGCTAGTAATGTTTTGTACTACCACAATAAATATGTGAAGCCTACTTGCCTAGAACATTAAGGAGGACTTCTTTATGTTTGACAGGTTCTGTGCTGATCTGACAGATATATTTCCCGCGATCTGCATATTGGACGTCTCTGATATGAAGGTTCCACATCCTTTTAAACGGTCGCTCCACACTCATCCGCTGGTCGTCGATTATACGCTTGTCATTATGAGCGAGAACAAAACCTTCTGCATCGGTCCATACCACCTAACACACAAAGTGACAAACGAGTAATTCTATATTTTGAACCTTACTTAATCCATGTTAAAATCAGATTGCCTCTACTAGGGAGCGAACCTGCACCGTCTCGGCCACAGCGCCTTGCTATGCAATTCCGACAACGCTAACGACTGAGCGAGCCGTTGATAGTCTGACATTACGTTGCGATTTGCATATTGCACTAGTGGTATATTATAAAATTGAATTCTCCAGCTTTCCAATAATTTCGGGTAAATGAGAAGTCGGAAGTGTTAGTCATATGCTTATAATCATTGTTTTGGTTCGCCTATTTGAATGTTATGGCCATAGTTGTTGTACTTTTAATCTTCAAACGAAATAAATGGATAGCTATCTTAAATCAAACTTAAGTTATTTTCAGATTGCATTTTTTTATGATGTAGCGAACAGTCGAGTTTGTTTCTCCCCTGACAGCTCTTGTTATTTTTTCTTTCACACAAAGCCGGATAAATTATGTTTCACAAATCTACAAAATTTCACAAATTTACAAAATTCTAAGGTATTCTAAAGATTGTTAAATACGTAGTAAAAATATATGCCAGTTATAATAGTTTGAAAACATTTATAAGCCCAACAGTTCGCGTTCCGCCGTTTTCTTCTGCATTTCAGAGTATATACTACTCAAAATTTGATAAGGATCACTTATAGGGTTTCGTTTATTTCTCACATAAGTTTGAAACGTTAAAATATTTGCTGTGATTCTGAAAATTCGTTTATTTGACAATAGCTATGTCGTTAGAATAATCTGAACGTATAAAAAAACACTTACCTTGGATTTACCATTAAGGAGATCTTTAAGAAATAAAAAGTGATCCCTATCAAATTTTGAGTAGTGTAATAATACCTTAAAAATAAAAACATGCTTTTATTCTTCTCCAGTAAAATAAATTAATCTGTATCACTTCGAAAAAAAAATGAAAAAAATACTAGCAACTTTCGATTTACACATGAAATATAAAACAGAAATTCTCACACCCGTCAACCGGCAGAACCAGGAGCGGACGGCGCATCCAGGCGCAGACACGGTAAGTTTTTTCATACTTGACAGTGGTGTAGGAAATAATCATTTTCGCTAGTTTTGATTTATTCTTGGAAAAAAAAATCGGCTGATTTTAAAAGCCAAAGGAATTCCGCACATATCCTATGATTTATTAAGTGGTCGAAGGAATGATAAATATTTTATCGCGATTTAAATACAGAAGTTTGTAATGAAATCTTGAAGATCTGCGTTTTATAGGAAAATGCTCCATAGATCGGATATTCTGCATAAATTTGTTAGCACTATTTGCAAATTACATCATTCCCCTGGCAATTAGTAAAATATTAGCACAAACAGACTTTTAACAAAATCGCGAGGGCTTAGTGAATAGAGCTGGGGTATAGAAATGGGCAGGTCCATGGAGCAGAAAGCGAATTTATTGGCGGGGACCAGGAGCAGATAAAACCGAGTACGAAAAATCGTTTGATGTACTGTTTTGACACTATTTTTCGTCCTCAAAAAAGATAATTTGTTGACACACAGTGATAGTTTTGTCCGTCCGTTTATCTGTTCATGTCATAAATTATACAGAAATCATTTCTGAAGGAGTTTTGTAAGCTTGTGATGCATGAACTCTCATGAGATAACGGAATTATCATTTTAAGCCTGTAAATGTGTGTTACGGGATAACTTTAATATAATTACTTTTGTCAGCTATTTGTCATAAATGCCCACTTTCGGCGAAAAACGGCTTCAAACTATGAGGGCATTTTGAAATCGTGGAGTTCATTAAGCATTGAATTATTTACCGGCCTGTGTCTTCAAAACATTGTTAGCCATCATTTGGTCATTGAGGTGGATGAAATAAAAACACGCTGAGATATTATCAGCTTCAATCGAAACATAAAAATAAACTTTGGACTATATATGTACACTATATCTCTTACCAGGTAAGAAAAAAACGTTCTTCGATGATTTTAAAAGAAAGATTTAACCGTTAGTTATCGAACTTCTTCTGCGAATATTTTCATTATGTTATAATTTACTAAAACACAGTTTGCGAAAAGCGACCATGCCTTGTGTACAGTGTCTAGCACACAGAGTGTAAACGAAAAATTGAGATTGCACGCTGTAAAGTAGGTAACGAATTCAATTTTCGGCCAAAAAAAACTTAAAAGGAATTGCGTTGGGTTTTTTGTAGTTACGATAAATTAACGTGAAAAAAGGTCTATATTTATATTTTCCTACTGATTTTGATACAACAAATGCGTTTTGGGGCTTCATGATAGGGAAATATCAACATAATTCGCAAAGGTTTTAAAAAACTAATCTACACTTCATCGCAAATTTAACCAAAACACAAAGTGCAGAAAAAAAGCAAAAACAATTGAACCTCCTTTAGCAGCCACCTGCATTCAGCAACCATCTTTCTCAGACAATCACTTTGAATATGTCCTTAACTGACATCTTGTTCTAATTTTTACCTATCTTTAAAAGCCACCTGTTTTAAGCGTCCACTTTTTGTCACTACTTAGGTAGGCTGCTTAATACAGGTCTAACTGGACTGCTTTAAAACCAGATATAATTTTCTCACAATTTTGTAAAGTTTACAGAAATTGATAAAGTAATGACGGAGAAATGAATTTAAACATTATCTGGGGTGAACTTGACTTCAGTCATTCAACTTTCGTTTCCGGTGTTTTGAGGTGCTATTTTCTGTGAACGATCATCAACAGTGTGGCAAATGAATAACTCGGTTTTATCTGCTCCTGGTCACCACCAATAAATTCGCCTTCTGCTCCATGGACCTGCCCATTTCCATACCCCAGCTCTATTCACGAAGCCCTGTCGAGTTTGTTAAAAGTCTGTTGTGCTAATATTTCCCATATTGCCAGGGGAATGATGTAACTTGCCAATAGTGCTTACAGATTTATGCAGATTTTCAGATCTATGGAGCATTTTCCTATAAAACGCAGAACTTCAAGATATCATCACATACTTCCGTATTTAAATCGCAATAAAAAATTTATTATCCCTTCTACCACTTCACAAAACAACGGACATTTGCGGAATTCATTTGGATTTTAAAATCAGCCGATATTTCTTTCCAAGATTTTATCAAAACTAGCGAAAATTATAATTTCCTACACCACTGTCAAGTATGAAAAACTTACCGTGTCTGCGCCTGGATGTGCCGTCCGCTCCTGGCTCTGCCGGTTGACGGGTATGATTCTGTGGTATAATTATATTTTAAGAGGTTTATTTTTGCGTATTTCTCGCTAATTAGAGTGCTAAGATTAAACCTCAGCCAAATGAAAACACTAATTGTCTAATTAAATAAATATAATAAAATTGCGAAAAATTATACCCGTGTTTATGTCTTGAGCGAAATTTCAATCCCGCGACATTAGATGATATCACAGTATTAAGCATGATTAGAGGGTGGGGGTGGTATGCTAACATGACGTACGTAAAATCTTTGCAATCAGGTTATATTTCTTCATTTTAATGTCAGGAATATTTGACATTTGCATGTAAAATAATTTTGTTTTGAATTTCTTGTAGAGTGAGCACGCTCATCATAGCACGATAACATCAATTGAGAATGTCATGTTCTGTCATTGTAAATTATTCATAAAGAGCCAGACCTCATTAAAATCGCCATGTCTTTGCGGAGTTCTGGTTTCCAACTAATATATCTAAAACTGTTTTATTATGCAAACTTGAGTGGTTTTGCTTTTACGGATAGGCGACGGCACGAATTTTCCGAGTAATGTAGTGACAGTTGGACATAACATTTCTCTGTCTGTACCGTGAGATGGCAAATACAACTTGTCACATAAGATGTACTTTAGCGGGATCAAAACATATTTTGATTTTTTAAAGTCGTGTATCAAAACGGTAACCGCACCTGTGAACTCATTTTTTTCTCTTTTTTATATAAACATTAAATTTTGTGTGTTGCCGTTACGTTGGCTGTGTGGTTGGCGCGGGGAAATGTTTGTTTCCCAGCTGTTTTCAAGAAGACTTTATGGAGACCTACCAGAAACGCATGTTCCTGTGCGCGAGCAGACTTTAACGAAAGGTTAAGAAGTTGGCTGTTTTAGGAAATTGCGAAGTGTTATTTTGGATATTGTTAATTAAATAATGAATAATGTCTGAGAACTTAAAAATGTTTCTACACAATAGTAAATCAGCATAACCACAAATATTGGAATACAGACCTTATGGGACTTAGGCCCCAGTTACACAGAGGGTCGGTGCCCAATCGGTTATTTTATTTACTCGCAGATTTGATCGGTTGTCATGCGTTATTTTATTTCTGTTTTTTTTTCTGTGTAAACAGCCATCGGTGATTGACGGGTGTTCCATTGAGTTAAACAAATATTTCATGGTTTGCTGGTACACTATAATTCTCATCTTTTTTTCTATTGGTGGTGATTATTAGTTGATCGGTTGCTTATCGGTGGACCTTCGGAGATATCGGTTGTAAACTGGTTGTCAATCGGTGATATCGATTTTAGACACGATGTTGAACGGCGATGATCGGCGGTTGTAGACAAGTTGTCGATCGGTTATTTGTAAAATATTTTCACCGATTGAGAATTTTAAACATGTCTAAATATCCCGATCGGTTATTTTTCACCGACGAAACTCATTTTTCCCCAATAGCGATTGATAGGTGGCAAATAGTTGAGCAATAGTTGACATCGGTGGTAAATCCCTTTTTATCGGTTCACTCCAAAATTTGTCTAAAAAACTACTGATCGATCACCGATGGCTCTGTGTATACTGGGGTTTAACACTCTTTCAATCGATATTTACATGGCTTTTTAATAAATCAAGACATATCTTAGAGTGCAAAGAAAATAATAAATTTATCCATTATGAAGTAAAATATGTTATCTTCAACAAATTTGGAAAGCAAGAAGTCTAAAAAATACGTGTTAAAAATTTTCCTGTTGTTTGGTAGCTACTCAGAAGCAATTTCTAACAAAATCGACCGTGCTGACTCGGTATCTCGTGAAATGATCGTTGTGTCGACTAAGTTTCATGATGACTTAAAAAAAATAATTCGGCAATGCAGCATATGAGCAGGCAGACACGTAGTGAGGTCATTTTGGCAAAGAATTAACAATTTATTATAGTAATTTTATAACCGATAAATTAATCTATTATTCACCTGTTTACCTTGTTAACACACGTTATCAGTACACAAATAAAAATAATCATTTCAAAGCTTTATTCTTAACAGTGCTGTTATTTTGCGCCTATGCATTTAGGGTTAGGCAGTTCATGCAGCAGCTGAACAACCAATGCAAATGTTGTTTAAACTGTTGTGTGCTACTATGCAGTTACTCTGACCTTTTAGCCCTGATAGTTTCATTGAGTTATCTGATATAGTTTCAAAGTATAAGTATATAAGCGACCAAATTAAGTAGCTTCGTTACATTTATCAATTTAAGTAATGGATGGGGCAACAAGCCAAGGATATATAGGTTATTAATAGATACTTAGTATACTCGTGCACTTAAAGCATAGAACAGCATTTGCAAGCCTTTGATGAGATGTAGCCGTCATTGACCCAAGATCATAAAACTAAATCTGGAGTCCAGTATCAAACCTCAAGCATCTGATTGATCACCATTGCAGCCAATAATATGCTTGAGATTTGAGACTGGTCTCCAATATTAGTTTTAATGATCTTGGGCCCTGAAACTGGTATATTAAAGAATCTGTCAGTAGAATATAGACCATGTCTTTCATCAAAAGATGAAGCTTTTTCTACTTTCGGAGAAGCATGAACTAATCTAAATTTTAATAATTTAACTACCAATTACTAATAATAAGTTATGTGACGTCTTCCTAGAGGTAATGATATACCTGATACAAACTTGCCGATAAAGTAAAACCATAGTTCAACACTTATTAGAATAAACTTCAAGTATGTGGAGTAGTTTCAATGAAATCTTCGAATTGGTCCTGATTTTCTCATTCCCCTCGATCAAAATTAGTTATAAAACCCCGTAAAACACAGTTTTCGCAGTGAATGGATTTTGTAATGGTCAAGTTTGTCAAAATTTTATCATGACTGGAGTTGCGGACTCAGAACTGGAGAGTGCATTCTAGAACTTGTTAGGATTAAAAATGATGAGCATGAATTGTGTACAGCAATATATAATTAAACAAAATAGGACAACAACGGTAAAATAATGCTGTTGTATCATTCTGGAATCTGAGGTCAAGAAATCTCTCAATTTTGAAAAAATATACTCGTGTGAACACATGTCTCTTTTTTCACTAATATCGTGGAAGGATTTCTCAATTACATCAAGACTGAGAATATATATGTTGTAACAGTGCTTGTACCTGATGGTCCTCGGTCAAGTGGAGTATAGAACAAGGCAGCACCGCAGTCTCGCCCTCAACAACCGTTACATTAACTACTGGTATCCTAAAACTAGGCTCGGCTGCAAACACTGAAAATACAAAAATGATAAATAAATAAGTTTTTCAACTGTTATTGACATGTACAAACTTTATGAAAACAGTAAGTAGAATCTACCTGTAGCTAATTTCGGAAATGATCTAATGTATTAAGTCCGAACAGTAGTTTTTGTGTTGAAAGATTTATAAGACCCTCTGGTTTAAGCAGTATGAAGTTCAGTGAGCATACATCGACTTTTCCGCATGTTCAAGAAAAGAAAAAAAATATACACAGAAAGCTTGAATAAGGTGTCGTTCATAATGATCCGGAAATATAGAAATCATTAGTGATTGCTTTCTCCTGGGTCTAATGTACTGTTTGTAATGTTCAGGTACTAAGATTAATAACATTTTCACCCAATTTTGAGAACATGAAAATAATAATAGGAATTCTGTACTATATGCCAAAAGAAAGTGTGCACTTTGTTTTCGGTGATTTTTCATTAACTGCTTTTCTTAATGCCTAAATATTATGTATCATAACTGAGATTAGATGATACAGTTATACAATCTTAATTTTGGAATAGAGTATTAATGTGCTATACTGGTCATTCTATTCTTAGTGCATTAAAGACAAAAAATCTCTAGCAGAATTATGGTATGTTACCTATGATCTTCTCGCATCAAAACCTTGCACTTTCGCCTCACTTATACATCCAGAATTACGAAAGTTTTCATGAAAATTCAGCTCTCCCGCTTAATCTTTGTAAACCAGCAACTGCCATATTCAATTTCTTTTCAAGAACTGTGAATTGGCATCCTAATATTGGGACTAACATGATATTGCAAACAATTATAGGGTGAGAACAATTTGACGTTGTTCGCAAGAATTCAGCATGTTCTTCATCCGTTTATGATGATGTTGCCCCCAAGATGCCGTCTAATCAATCACACTTCAAATGATGCCACTTTTGTTCAAAGAAGTGTATAATTTGGGAAGAAAACAATTAATTTGTATCGACATAACGACTGCAGTATTTGACTAAAGTTCCTTAAGGTCTTCCAAGGAAAATGAGTATATTTGTTGGGATAATATTTGTTACATTGCCGTCAAAGAAAACTCCTGCTACACTCAAACATTCATTTGTGAAATATGACAGAGAAATAATGATCTACTCATACGTGATTCGCTATTGATGGCAAGGAAGCATTTCAAATCCTCAGAATCATCGATTTTCGTGATTTACTGCTTTTATTAAAAACATTATATTCGACTCGTAAACGATGAGAAAACGTGAGCGCAATCATGAAGTCATCATAAATTGATCTTAAACGTAAATCACGTGAATAAAATAAGCTACTGTACAAGTAGATGCTTAATTATTTGAACTGTTTCCTTTTTCTTAAATCTGTACTCTAGGCTTGCAAACAATAAGGTGTATATGACCCCAACTTAATTTCAAACTCAGTGTATTTTTGCGGCGGAGAGGTATATTCGTCAGCAGGAATGTAATATTAACAAATACAAGGCCGTCACCGACATCACTAAAGAATGTAATAAATTCCAGTTTTCTGTTATCTTTTGACTTATTTGTTTCTTACTTTTTTAAACTGTACATATTTCATTTAATAATTAATAAACAGAAGTGATTGTTCTCCTCGCAATATTCTTGATGTTTCGTACCTTGCACCAGTTACAGAAAGGGCAATTTTTTCAGTGGTAGATAAATAGTCATATATGTAAAAACAATTATTTTCTGATAAAAGTCTACTGTCTTTAAAACCAAAAAGTAAAGCAGTTTCACATGCAGGAAAAGATTGTAAAAACTTAATAGGCTGGATATAAACAATTTAGTTGTACAAACACACAAAAAACATAAAAAGCTAATGCCGCAGACTAGCAAAATGGATAGTCTTTTATGGGTGACCTTATTGAGACCATAGCACCTTGAGTAAATCTGCTAGAACTTGAAAGCAGGAATGAACGAAATTAAATCAAGCCGCTAAGTTTTCTATTATCTTAAGAATTGTTCATGTACACCAGAATACCAGTCACTGTCGTGCAATCGAATAGGTTGAAGCAACGTTGTTAACTGTAGATGGGTTATTCACAAAGATTGCAGCGCGTTGCAGAATATCGTGTTGATAGCCTTTTGTGATTTTACAGATGTATGTAGTAAGAATAAAGTGGAAAATTTGATACACATTTTATTTGTTTCGATTTGTAAATAAAATTTCCGAAAAATAATTAAGAAATAACCTTGTAGCATTAGTAATTTGAACCTGAAATAGCTTTTGTTATTATCGGCGGAAAGATTATTAGCGAAACGTTTAATCTTTAATGCAAGAATTCGTTCATGTAAACTTAAACATTATAACAACTTCTAGAAAAACAAATAAGCTATGAAATAAAAATGTTTAGACATTTTTGCATTTGCTTTTGAAAAGCGTTCAACTGCGTATGTTCCTAGCTATTTTTTATCATTTTTACTTTCTATGATCGCTATGTGTGTTAGGCAAACTTCTGACACGACACGTGTATCTCTTCCAATAGTCAAAAAGTGAAATATGCAAATTAGGAATGGCCACATAAAGCAAACACAGTCTCCCCACACTGCCAAAAAGTAGAGAGGAGAAAAATGCAGGGTTATACAAAGATCAGTGTCAAAATAGACGTCACAAACAATAATGAAAGTGAGAAACCGAGCGGTTACCGCCTTGGAAAGGTTAGAGGCAATTTGCCACTTGGGGTTTAAACAAGTTTCTTTGGTGCACCAAACTTACACTTGCCACAAAAGGTTATCATATGAAATACTTATGTAGGCTTCATCGTCAAAACTCAAATTAAATACGGGTTGTTTTTATATTACCTACGTGAAAATATTGAAGTAACTGATAACTCTGTTCATTATTAATGATTTATTTTATTGATTCGCCGTATTGCTAATGACAAATTATTCTGTGTGTCAACCGTGTGTCAGCTACTAGCAGACATTTTAGATAGAATGATAGCCATATTTTCGTCTGACAAATGCAGGAAACGGTATACTTCTTGGCACCCACACAAACAACGGCTGAAGGTTATAAAATAATTGAGATTGGAAACCAGTCTCAAATCTCAAGGATCTGATTGGCTGAAATGGCGACCGGTTTGAGACTGGTTTCCATGATCAGTTTTATTACCTTGGGCAAAGATTATAACTGTTTAAGTCAAGAATTCAGCGTTAAGCAGCAGTACTTAAAGAGGCATAGACCGTTAATATACCATTCGACTGAGAGCAAGACACTTGGAGATATGATCCGCCATAAAATCTGTCTTCCAGACAGGCACAATACGCTTAAAGATTTCAGTGACAATTATTTCAAAGGATGTTCACCTGCGGAGCAACCTCGATAAATATTCGGAGCCTTTTTCTGCATGTTACTCGTAATTGATTTCTTATACGTATGTCGTAATGATATCAGGTTTAATTCAGTTAATCCCATTTATATGCATATATGATAAATATATATGTACCAATATAAGATATTGAAAACAACTCAGGTATTCAACTTTATAATTATTTTAAAATTTGCTTCTAGCCCGTAACCTCTTGACCGAGAGTCCGACACTTTACCACAGGAGAACGGTTCATAAAAAGTGCAATACGCATATCCAGCAGACATACCTACCAAACAGTCACAAAGTCGAGGAAAGAAGAGAGCATGGTAATGCAATGATCAGTTTCGAAATAGATGCAAGACTCGAGGGGTTAACGCCTTGGAACTGTCAGTGGCAGTTTTGCCACTGGGGTTGTAAACCAGGTTGTAAGGTTCACCAACCCCACACTTGCCCCAATTGATTCTTATATGAACAAACAAAACTTTAGTACACGTTGTCTTGGTGAAATAACACCAACCCATCCATCAACTTGACAACATTGCACGCAAAAGCACATAAGCATATAAAAAATAACAAGCTAATAAAAATGTAAAGTTAAAGGGCAGGTACTAAAAGACCTTACCGAGGCAAGAGCCCCCGGAGTCAAATCAGCAAGAACACGATGAAAGGGATAAAAGAAACAGATCGAGCTTCTAGGTTCTATTACAAGATTTCCCTTTTAAATCTTCATCATCTGTTAAACCCCTGCCACCGTCGTGCAACAAAAGAAGTAAGCATAATGATTAACTCTAGATAGGTTAATCACCAGGTATGCAGAGCACTGTAGAATATCATGTTGGTAACCTTTCTTTTTGAATTTAAAGATGGTTTTTACAAATAACTTGGAGAAATTAACATTGTCTTTAATTTTCTTAAGTTTATAAATTAAATTTTCATAAAAAACTCGCTGTGAAATACCTTGTAACAATTGTTTTAACAAATATGGCGTACATAGCGCTGTGGAATATCATGTTGGTAACCTTTCGTTTTGAATTTACAGATGGTTTTCACGAATAACGTGGAGAAATTATAATAATATTGATAATATAGACAAGTGGTGTAAAAATAACAATATGTCACTAAACCCATTAAAGTCAACTTGCATGCTACTGGGAACGAAAAACAGGTTAAAGAGCTCAGATTCTCTAGTAATTACTTTAAATTAAACTCAGCTTGAGAATGTACATTATCAAAATATTTTAGGCATTAATGTTGATGATTCAATAAAATGGCAAGTGCAGATAGATAAAATTTGCAGTAAATTAAATTCAAAGCTATATCTGTTTAATAGAATATCAAAGTACCTCACATTTGAAACAAAGAAAATTTACTATAATGCGTATGTACTACCGATTCTTGATTATGGAGTTATCTCGTTCAAAAACCAACAAAGATCGGATTAATAACTTCCAAAGACGTTTTGCCAAATTAGTGCTAGGTAAATCAGATTCATCAACTAATACAGAACTTTTTAGTGAACTGAAGTGGTTATCATTTAATGACCGTATCAAATATCACACAGCCTCTCTTGTTTATAAAACCCTCCACGACTTAGCCCCACAATATTTACATGATCTGATAGAAATTACACAAAATACGTCTTACAATCTTCGGTCTAACTCAATGCAATGTCTTGTCCATCCAAAGCTAAATACAGAATTTATGAAAACGACATTTAGTTACTCTGGTTGATTATCTGGAATGAAATTCCTTTTTCCATTAAAAATTCATATACCCTTAATTTATTCAAAAAATTCATACAAACATCATTTATTGACAATAAATTCTTAAAATGTATCTAGATAAACACACAAACTGGTAACTGCTCAATGACTTGTCGTTGCTTTTTTTCCTACTCTTGAGTATGTGTATTATAATGTATTACATTATAATATTTTGCTATCTCAAAATATTGCCCAATTAAGATATGTGATTTTGTATTGTTTATCTTTTTTTATTTCATTTTAATTTATTTGTGTTATAATATTTCATGATGGCCTCTTGTAAATAAGATTTGTATTATTGTTGTTTTACTTTGAACAAAACTTAAGAGTTACCATCTATAAATAAAAAATTTATTATTATTATTATTATTATTATTATTATTATTAAATTAACATAGCCTTTTATACCGAGTGCCAATGAAAACGCAACACTTTTACGTTTGGAATATTTTTTGATGTGTGGAAAAGTTAAATAAATTTGCAAAAATAGATGTGTTTTAAAATGAATAATAGAGGAAAAGGAAACTTTGAAAGCCACCAAACACAACACATATGAACATATTGCATGCTCGGTTTGATTGAGCCTGTTCATGGGCATTAATGGAAATGCATATTACTGCCCACGCCGACTAGCCACGGGTTGAGCGCAACTCAATATTTACACCAATAAACAGTACAATTTTGATCCATTCCAAACGATGGTATGCATATGGCGCTGAACATTGAACCTTCAATGCTGTATTTTCAGATTAATGCCATTCCTTGTTCAGCGGCGTATGGTCCCCAGATAAAAGAATGGGTTTGCCCTAAACGAGAAAACAATGGACCCTAAACAAAATAGAATTTTGACAGGGGTATCGTTGGGCCAAGTGAGTAATTGTCGACGGCGAACAATGCAATCGACGAGCGATTTCACGTCGAGACATACCTCCTTGGATCATGCCTAAAACCTCATGTTGCTGGTTGTCTACAAGTCTTGGCATTTTCACATTTGTATAGAGTAAAACTTAAAAACTGAAGATGGGATTTGTGTAGCCGTTTGTAAAGGTTTACAAATGAACTTGTTTTGAGGTTATTTATGCATGTATACATGCCAAAACGAAACTTTCATGCGTTTGTACGGGGTTGCTCTAGGAGAAAACGTTTAAAAAAATCAATGGACAATAAATGTATCGACTTGTTACTTTTTGATTTTAAAACACATATACCTTTGCAAATTTATTTAACTTTCACACACATAAAAAATATTCCAAAAAATAAAGTGTTGCGTTTTCATTAGCACTCAGTATATTTTCTTAGGTTTATAAATTAAATCGCCATATAATAATGGCTGTAAAAATCTTTATAAAATCTGAAACGAAAGGTAAGTCAGCCCCATTTACAACACGATGAACTAACACACAATAAGTCAACATTGGGAGCTTTTAAATGCAGAGACAAGATTTTACTTAAAATAAACTAGAAACACGGAGGTGTTAAGTATTAAAAGGTGTGGAGCTTAAATTATAGTAATGAAAACACTAAAATACGTAAAACCGACTGATTAGGTCAATTATGACTCAAAAGATATCTGTTTCTGGTTATTCATGTTTCTATAATTGAGAACCCCCTAACAAAGCCGACTCTTTGAAAACGAAGACTCTCTCGAGACTTGGTAACATTTGCAAAGTTTCACAGCCGGTATCATAATCACGTGATCAGAAAACTATGACTGGCAGGCAGGCTGTAATGGCATGTAATCCTTCAAAATCTAGCATTCGGTTATCTACAAAGATGAAAGACAAAATCGAAAATGAAAATGGTGCAAGATCGGTTTAATTGAGCCAATAGAAATGCATATTCAATACATCCATAGTATTTTAAGTATATACAACTACCTTCAAAGGAACGTTTATTGAACGTCCACGTACGGGACAAGGGCATTGTCAAGTTATATTTTATAAAGTTGTTAAACTTAGTAGAAAATGACCAAGAGATACAAAGTTGTGAACGCGAAATAGTAATAAAAACATAAATTTTCAGTATAGAACGGAGTTAAAACAGAAGTGCAATATTTTCAAAAGATTTCTGTTGATAAAACTTGCAAACAGTTGATTGTTTTTTATTTGTTTTAATTGCTTGGTTGTCTTCTCCATATTTTAAAATGATGGTATACAGATAATTTCTTATTTAATTTTAGTGGGTTGCAGTAAATAGCGTTATGAACATTTTGATCTGTAGCTTTTCCATTCATTTATAATTTTAAAGCAAGAGTTATTATAAAATGAAAAAAATGCATTGTTGCATAACTTCAAGAGTACTTGGGTTGAAAGTTATTTTATACACTAAAACATTAATTAGATATTAATGTTATCAGTGTAATAATCCGTCAATGATATCATGCAGTGATGCAGTGATGATAACGTATATCAGGGCTTTTCGATCAACTTTTTTTGGGGTTGTCCCAGTTAGCTCAATTGGTTCCGTTGTTGGAATTGCAGGGCTAGACGATGTTGCGGGTTCGCTCACAGCTAGAGGCAATATCGTTTAATAAAAAATTGTTATCTGTATAATATGCAAAATAATTCGGACTTTGTTTAAATTCAAAATGAATATAAGAAATTCTTAGTTCGTTCTTATAAAATTTAAAACTCCTAATTAAGAAAACCGTGCGATAAATTGCATATATTACTCTCTTATACGATGTATTCAGTATTCTCTTAAATTTCACAAAATAAACATGTCTTATGACATGGCAACCATTTAAAAATATCATTTTTTATTTAGCAGTATCAAAATCAAATATCTGTTTATTCAAGTCCTTCAGATAATTCTATTTGTTGAAGGACATTGCGTGTGTCTTTGAAATTATAAAGCAATTCTCAGTAGTTTGCCCCATCAATAGCACCTTGTTAAGGCAACATAGAACAAGTAATGACGTCGCTAGGGACCAAAAACACCATCGACAAATTCTGAATTTGAATATGCGAAATCAGGGAATCATAAGGGATACATTTAGATGGTCTCATTTACTGCATTCATCCAAAATTTACCACGAAACATGTCGCCTTTGCATGAATCATAAAATTATGTTACAATAACGCCGGTACCGGAAAGCTTTTCATATAATAACAAACGTTATAATCAGTAGATCGGAACGCTCTAGAGAATGTTTTGCTGGTCATTCAAATCTTTAGATGGGCTGTTTTAAAAAAAAGGCTTGTTTGGGTTTTCCTGTTATAAAAATGTACAACAAACAGTTACTTTCATTTTCCTACTTTGCATAGGTGTCTCATCATGCCCTTTAGAGATATGTGAAGTTTCATCAAAATAGCACCATCCGTTAAAAAATATTCTAAAATAATGGGCAAAAAATGTCAAGAGCGTGACAAAAAGTGTACCACTTTTCAAAATCACATTTGTTCAGACCATTATTTTACAAAAAGCTTGAATAAAGACAAGTTTTAGTGTTGTTTTAGTAAAGGTGCATTTATTAATCATCAAATAATGATAAAATTAAGCATATTATACTTAAAATAATCAAAATTTATGTTATTAAGTCAAGCGTTGTAGATTAGAAAATATCTCAAGAAAATCAATACATCTTTGCTTTATAAATTTATAGGACTTAAAAGATTAAAAGTACATAAGAGATGTTTTGTGTATCATTAAGTTTTATGTTTCTAGATGCAATAATTATAATATTAAAATTATATTTGTCTGCAGCTCCCTTCAGAAAATGTAAGCTGAATTTGTCAGGACATTATGATTGATTTTTATCACTGTAAAGACTGTACAAACATATGGAGCAACCAGTTTGGACTTTTTATTAACTTAAATTCTTTACATTTTTTTTCCCACTTCACTTGCCATTTTTCAAATGACAATATCTCGGCAATCAGTTGACTAATTTCAAAAATCTTTGCAGTTCTATACTCTGTTTCAATAAGCAAAAAATACAGAATAACAAGTTTGGAATGTTTATGAACTTTTATTTTTCACTATATTTTGACTTTTTCGGCCATTTTTTTAAACAGCCCAGATCTTTAAAATGCTTTCTAATAATACTTTACTATTTTGTTGATTTTCCAAAGATAATTTTAGTGATAATATATAAAAATCTTGCAAAACACCATAACCTGAACTCGGGTATAGTTTCTGCGTTAAGAGAGCACCAACTCATTGAGATTCTTTTGATTTACAATAAAACATACAGACAATATACCTTTTGATTATTCATTTGAATTATGATTTTTTTATTACGAAACTTTAGTTTATTTAAAATAAAACAAGCTAACATATTTATTTATAGTAGTGAGAAGTGGTCGCGAATAGTTGCCAGTAGGTTTTAGATTTATTTTGATTTAAACAACATCATTTTATCTCGCATTCCTTTTAATCTACGTTAATATTATATATTCCGATGCGATTTTAAACTTTGCATACAGTAGTACACATATAATATAATATTTTGATATATTCGTGTCAAAAAGCCTGAAATCTGGTTTGTACGATTGCCCTTGCTTGTGTTAAATGCCAGAATGATTTTCCATGAATTCCTCATTTAATGCAAATAAAATGTAATTCATGTTTTCTTGTCAATATTTAACGTATATGCTCCACGTGCAGTTTTTCAATCGCATCAGCATTTTCAAAACAACAAGTTTCTGAAGATTTATTTCGAAATATCAGAAATTTTGGCTTTAGCGATTGCCTTTATCAATACAACTCTAAGAAATTTGGTCTAAGTTCTAATCTACTTAGTCCTTTAAGTTTTAGAAGCTTATAAACGTATTATACATGTATATGCCAAACTAATGAGCCTGTCAAAACGATTTCATTTGGGATGCCGAGACTCTGTTCAGTGCGACAATACGGAGGCTGGTGAAAACGTCTTTATTTCACATGTTCTGATAACAGATCAGGACATTTGGTAAAGATGATTGTAGTTAAGTATACCTACAGTCCATTATCTGTAATCAATGACCATTGCTGGTAATTCAGACACAATTATAGGCGAAACAAAGCATCTGCGTATATAATATAGCAAATTACTTCATAAACATTACAGCATAATGCTATAAAATAATTCCAGATCACAGCAGTTTCATTCACCCTCTTAGGCAAAAATAAAATCATTAGCAAAGGTTGCATCAGGAATGGCCACATCCAGAAGACACAGCCTCTTCACAATACCAAAAGTAGAGAGTATTGTTATTCAATAATCAGTTTAAAAAACGCCACAAGCTAATAACGAAAATGAAACCCGAGGTGTAACCGCCTTGGAACGTCAGTGCCAAAACAATTTACCACTGGGGGTTTAAATCAGGTTCTAAGGTGCATCAACCTCACACTTGCCCCAACAACTTCCCATATGAACAAAAAAGTACAAGATGTCTTGTTTAAATAACTCCTACCCACCCACCCATCAACTCCCCAATGTTTATGCAAAAGCACTCAAACGAAAACACGCAAGATGCTAAAAGCATTGTAAAGCAAAAGAGCGGCTACTCAAAGACCTTACCGAGAACAGAGCCCCTGTAGTCAAATCAGCAAGAACACAATGACAGGAAGTGTAATCGAGACCTTTGATAAAAATAGACAGCTACACATCCGTAATTTCTGGAATCTTAAATAAGTTTCAAGAAAGTTGATACAATATGGTTACCTTTGGTCATATTTAGTGATAATTTAGTTTTTACAACATTTAGAAAGAACTTACAACAATAAATTCATATCTTATAACTAAAATGTAATTTTGTTACACATTTTGACAATAAAACGGGTATTTTTACTGCGAAATGCATAATAAATAATGGCGTCTGCTAAAATGACGTCTTTTCAAAGATTGACGTCAACTGTCCAAAGGTACATTTACCCTTGTCGCGCCCGATATAATGTATACAGTTCGTTGACTGACATAGTCTACCATAAAGGTCAATTAAACCCTATGAATCCGTAATGGATTTATTGCATAAATGCATTACCTGACACATTATTATAACACGTGGGTGGAAGATGCAGCAGAAGTCCCTAAAAGCAACATACAATTAACGTCTCAGAAATAAAGAAAAATACTTTCTGAATGGTGTTTCTTTTCACGAAGAAACAGAAATCGAATAGAATCACAAGTTGTTGTAAATCAATGACAAAGCCATCGTAAAACATCACTTGCATTAGTGTTTATAGAATTACGAGGCAGTTTGGCCAATAAAACAATAACGGGAACATGGTGCGTCTTAACACCAGAACTAAGCAGAATACTGGTTCTGAGATCGTTATAGAAGTAAATTTGTTCTAATGGATTTTATATAAAACATAAGGCCATTAGTGGAGCGACCGGCTCAGTCATCTTTTTTACTGTAAGTTATGCCGTCAAACATAGGTATAACTTTCATATGCCATCATTTAACTTTAATTTCATTAATGAACGAAAATCTTTGAACTGGTTTAAATCATGAAAATAACATGTAGATTGTAAATTATATGTTCAGAGGCGGTAGTAATGTATAATGGTAAAGCATCTATAACTAGAAATGTGTCCATAGGACACGGATGCCCCCGCTATGCATGTTTGTCATGGTGAACATTTATACCAAGTTATTTGAAAATCCAATAAGTAAAAACAAACTCACAGCCCAGACAAGAAAATTCTGGTTTTAGTAATAGTGACCTTGACCTTGGACCTACAGGCATGAGAATTGTACACAACACAACGCCTTGTCATAGTGAACATTTGTGCCAAATTATTTTGAAATCACTCTGTTAATAACGAAGTTATAGCCAGTACAAGAAATTTCTATTTTTGTAACAGTGACCTTGACCTTGGACCTACAGGCATGGGTATTGTACACAACACATCGTCTTGATATAATGAACATTTATACCAAGTTATTTTAAAATCCTTTTATAAAAAATAACAAAGTAACAGAGCAGACAAGATTTTTATAACAAAATTCTATTTAAAGTAACAGTGACCTTGACCTTTGACCTTTAGGCATGGGTGTTGTACATGACACACCGCCTTATCATGGTGAACATTTGTGCCAAGTTATTTTGAAATCCCTCCATTCATAAGGAAGTTACAGCCCGGACAAGAAAATTCTATTTTTAGTAACAGTGACCTTGACCTTGGACCTACAGGCATGGGTATTATACGCGACACACCGTCTTGATATGGTAAACATTTATACCAAGTTATTTTAAAATCCAATAAGAAAGAACAAAGTTACAGAGCGGACAAGATTTTTCCAACAAAGTTCTATTTTAAGTAACAGTGACCTTGACCTTGGACCTACAGGCATGGGTGTTGAATGCGACACACCGCCTTGTCATGGTGAACATTTGTGCCAAGTTATTTTGAAATCCCTCCATTTATAAGGAAGTTACAGCCCAGACAAGAAAATTCTATTTTTAGTAACAGTGACCTTGACCTTGGACCTACAGGCATGGGTATTGTGCGCGACACACCGTCTTGATATGGTGAACATTCATACCAAGTTATTTTAAAATCCAATAAGAAATAAAAAAGTTACAGAGCGGACACGATTTTCGAACATACACACACACTGACACACTGACACACACACACACACAGCCAGGGTGAACACTATATGCCCTTCCGCCATTACATGGCGGGGGCATAAAAATGACCGATCATGTCTTGTCTAATTCGCCTATAGTTGACGGTGATTATGGAACCTTGCCTACAATCACGTTTCTTTGTTTTTGCGTTGTTTTTTAAGCTGGGTTTAGATGGATATTATTTAAAAATGCAGTTAATTGTCAATTCAACGCGCTTGATTGGCGTTTTTACCAGAAAGTAACCAGTGGGCGCATTTTAAGATTACCGAAACAATTTTATATTGTTCTTAAGTATTTTCTTGTACTAATTTGTTCAAACATTTTTTCGGGCCTTGTCGTTATTCTAAGCGATAACTGTATCGGGAAAAACATATTAACTTACAATATTAGCAATAAAGTCAACCAATGACTATAGACTATGTTCATGAACGCCAGATTAACACTTACGCCGTACAAATTGTGCCCATCTTTCGGGAACGCTGATGAGGTCATTTAAAGCACTTCTGGAACATTGATTTTCATTGTCAATCACATAAGGCCCGTGATGTAGTAGTTATTACACAAGCTTACTTGCTTACTCGGAAACAAGACAGCGATTCTTTCATCAACACATGAATTAAATTTGGAAGTTTTAATCACATAATGATTTTTGACATGTTCTTGTCTCGATGACTTAACTCCTTAGCCGCGCTAAGAAGGCAGTGGTGGTCTGGGATAGGGTGGAGTGAGAGCCGTTAAAAGATCTAACAAGTATAAAATAAGTACTCTGCTACGCCGCGTTACATTGCATTAATAAATCTTTTTCATTAACGTTTTTTTAAAGATGTATTTCTTGTTAAACTATTCCATGATCAGCAGAGCATGACCGCATCGCGATTAAAAAACAACTTGATATATGCGCATCAGGAAGGTCATTTCCAGAAAACAAAGCCGTCTCACACAGTCAAAAAGCAGAGATAAAAAGAGAGCATGGCTTACAATATGAGCAAAATGTTACAAAGGACGCCATAAACAATAAACGCAAAGGAGAACCCGAGTGGGATAGCAGAAAGAAAGAATAGAATGATCTAAGAAAAGTGACATGACTAAAAAGAACCTGCGCATAACAGAGCTAATCCAACAAGCAAACCGTAATGACAATCTGAAAGCAATGCATATTCCAGGTGAACATTTGAAGGACTTTTTTGCCCTATGTTATTAATTCCTTGTTTTTATGTAACTTATTATTAGAAGGGAAATTAGTGTACTAAAACTTTTAATTGTTAAATACTTTTGGATGTCAAACCAGAGCGAGGCTTGCAAAGACCGAGGAGAATGTGTTATGTAGGTACCTTCTGATACGTGTGGTGTCGATATAGAGTGAAGCACTTCTGAGTTAAAACATGTCAAAGGGAATATCGGGTTTATAAAGATTGTCAAGCATAGAAATAACACAGCATTTATGTATTTAAACTAGTATGCTTTTTAATTTGTTCAATAAATTTGCACATTTTTTATATAAA
The DNA here is from genome assembly GCA_038501625.1 of Corbicula japonica. Classification (NCBI taxonomy): domain Eukaryota; kingdom Metazoa; phylum Mollusca; class Bivalvia; order Venerida; family Cyrenidae; genus Corbicula; species Corbicula japonica. The sequence goes on from JAZAYU010000033.1 coordinate 4,739,322, forward strand.
TTCTTGTCAAGGTGTGTGAAGTTGGCAATGAGTAATGAGTAGGGAATTGGATATTCAATATCCAGCTGAAATCGAATCCATTGCCAGCAGTGAGTTGCGTATTCGCTTTACACACACAGCGAAAACCCTAATGAGATCGAATCCACAGCCAGCTGTGAGTTGGGTATTCGTTCTACACTGACATCGAATACCCTAATGAGATCGAATCCACAGCCAGCTGTGAGTTGGGTATTCGCTCTACACTAACAGCAAATACCCTAATGAGATCGAATCCACAGCCAGCAGTGAGTTGGGTATTCGCTTTACACACACAGCGAATACCCTAATGAGATCGAATTCACAGCCAGCTGTGAGTTGGGTATTCGTTCTACACTGACAGCGAATACCCTAAGGAGATCGAATCCACAGCCAGCTGTGAGTTGGGTATTCGCTCTAAACTGACAGCGAATACCCTAATGAGATCGAATCCACAGCCAGCTGTGAGTTGGGTATTCGCTCTACACTGACAGCGAATACACTAATGAGATCGAATCCACAGCCAGCAGTGAGTTGGGTATTCGCTTTACACACACAGCGAATACCCTAATGAGATCGAATCCACAGCCAGCAGTGAGTTGGGTATTCGCTTTACACAAACAGCGAATACCCTAATGAGATCGAATCCACAGCCAGCTGTGAGTTGGGTATTCGCTTTGCACAAACAGCGAATACCCTAATGAGATCGAATTCACAGCCAGCTATGAGTTGGGTATTCGTTCTACACTGACAGCGAATACCCAAATGAAATCGAATCCACAGCCAGCTGTGAGTTGGGTATTCGTTCTACACTGACAGCGAATACCGTAATGAGATCGAATCCACAGCAAGCAGTGAGTTGGGTATTCGCTTTACACAAACAGCGAATACCCTAATGAGATCGAATCCACAGCCAGCTGTGAGTTGGGTATTCGCTTTGCACACACAGCGAATACCCTAATGAGATCGAATCCACAGCCAGCTGTGAGTTGGGTATTCGTTCTACACTGACAGCGAATACCCTAATGAAATCGAATCCACAGCCAGCTGTGAGTTGGGTATTCGTTCTACACTGACAGCGAATACCGTAATGAGATCGTATCCACTGCAAACTGTGAGTTGCGTATTCGCTTTGCACAAACAGCGAATACCCTAATGAGATCGAATCCACTGCTAGCAGTGAGTTGGGTATTCGCTTTACACACACAGCGAATACCCTAATGAGATCGAATCCACAGCCAGCTGTGAGTTGGGTATTCGCTCTGCACTGACAGTGAATACCCTAACGTGATCGAATCCACAGCCAGCAGTGAGTTGGGTATTCGCTTTACACACACAGCGAATACCCAAATGAGATCGAATCCAAAGCCAGTAGTGAGTTGGGTATTCGCTTTTCACAAACAGCGAATACCCTAATGAGATCGAATCCACTGCCAGCTGTGAGTTGAGTATTCGCTTTGCACAAACAGCGAATACCCTAATGAGATCGAATCCACAGCCAGCTGTGAGTTGGGTTTTCGTTCTACACTGACAGCGAATACCCTAATGAGATCGAATCCACAGCCATCTGTGAGTTGGGTATTCGTTCTACACTGACAGCGAATACCCTAATGAGATCGAATCCACAGCCAGCTGTGAGTTGGGTATTCGTTCTACACTGACAGCGACTACCCTAATGTGATCGAATCCACTGCCAGCTGTGAGTTGGGTGTTCGCTTTGCACAAACAGCGAATAACCTAATGAGATCGAATCCACAGCCAGCTGTGGGTTTGGTATTCGTTCTACACTGACAGCTTATACCCTAATGAGATCGAATCCACAGCCAGCTGTGAGTTGGGTATTCGCTTTACACAAACAGCGAATACCCTAATGAGATCGAATCCACAGCCAGCTGTGAGTTGGGTATTCGTTCTACCCTGACAGCGAATACCCTAATGAGATCGAATCCACACCCATCTGTGAGTTGGGTATTCGTTCTACAAGGACAGCGAATACCCTAATGAGATCGAATCCACTGCCAGCAGTGAGTTGGGTATTCGTTCTACAATGACAGCGAATACCCTAATTAGATCGAATCCACTGCCGGCAGTGAGTTGGGTATTCGCTTTACACACACAGCGAATATCCTAATGAAATCGAATCCACAGCCAGCAGTGAGTTGGGTATTCGCTTTACCCAAACAGCGAATACCCTAATGAGATCGAATCCGCTGCCAGCTGTGAGTTGGGTATTTGCTTTGCACAAACAGCGAATACCCTAATGAGATCGAATCCACAGCCAGCTGTGAGTTGGGTATTCGTTCTACACTGACAGCGAATACCCTAATGAGATCGAATCCACAGACAGCTGTGAGTTGGGTATTCGCTCTGCACTGACAGTGAATACCCTAACGTGATCGAATCCACAGCCAGCAGTGAGTTGGGTATTCGCTTTACACACACAGCGAATACCCAAATGAGATCGAATCCACAGCCAGTAGTGAGTTGGGTATTCGCTTTTCACAAACAGCGAATACCCTAATGAGATCGAATCCATAGCCAGCTGTGAGTTGGGTTTTCGTTCTACACTGACAGCGAATACCCTAATGAGATCGAATCCACAGCCATCTGTGAGTTGGGTATTCGTTCTACACTGACAGCGAATACCCTAATGAGATCGAATCCACAGCCAGCTGTGAGTTGGGTATTCGTTCTACACTGACAGCGACTACCCTAATGTGATCGAATCCACTGCCAGCTGTGAGTTGGGTATTCGTTCTACCCTGACAGCGAATACCCTAATGAGATCGAATCCACACCCATCTGTGAGTTGGGTATTCGATCTACAAGGACAGCGAATACCCTAATGAGATCGAATCCACTGCCAGCTGTGAGTTGGGTATTCGCTTTACACACACAGCGAATACCCTTATGAGATCGAATCCACTGCCAGCTGTGAGTTGGGTATTCGCTTTGCACAAACAGCGAATACCCTTATGATATCGAATCCACAGCCAGCAGTGAGTTGGGTATTCGCTTTACACAAACAGCGAATTCCCTAATGAGATCGAGTTGGATATTCGCTTTACACAAACGCCAAATACCCTATGGAAGTGGTCCTGAATAAACTGTGATGGGGTGATCCGGAACTGTTTTTTTATGTTTTAGTGTATTTTCACGTCATTTCTTTTTTTACTTACTCTTATTTTTAGTAACTTATTTGTACCTTTACTCAGAATTGAAGTGACTGTTTTTTTTAACCATTTTGAAGGAATATCTTGCTGTTGCTTAAGAAGGGCGAATTTTACTTTGAAAATTGTTGGTTAACTTTTAGTGACCGGAAATTAACCGGAGTTATTTTTTTTGGACTCGGGAAGTTATATCCAGGCGATAACCGGAAGTGATCCGGAATAGACCATGTTGGGGTGATCCGGAACTAACCATTTTTAGTATTTTTATTGAAATAAACGCAATGAGCAGCAGTGAGTTTGTGCAATGAATTGGGTATTCGCTTTAAACTCACAGCCAATACCGTAATGAGTCCGAATCCACTGACAGCAGTGAGTTGGGTAATCAATTTACACAAAAGGGGAATACCAAAAGTGAGATCAAATCCAGTGCCATTAGTGAGTTGGGTATTCGTACTACACTGACAGCGCATACCCTAATGAGATCGAATCCACTGACAGCTGTGAGTTGGGTATTCGTTCTACACTGTCAGCGAATACCCTAATGAGATCGAATCCACTGCCAGCGGAGAGTTGGGTATTCGCTCTACACATACAGCGAATACCCTAATGAGTTTTGAGCGAATACCCTACTCATTGAAGAAACACACTGCAATGCTGCTCATTGCGTTTATTTCAATAAAAATACTAAAAATGGGTAGTTTCGGATCACCCCAACATGGTCTATTCCGGATCACTTCCGGTTATCGCCTGGAAATAACTTCCAGAGTCCAAAAAATAAGTCTGAATAATTTCCGGTCACTAAAAGTTAACCAAAAATTTTCAAAGTAAAATTCTGTTTTCTTAAGCAACTGCAAGATATTTATTCAAAATGGTTAAAAAACAGTCACATCCATTCGGAGTAAAGGTACAAATAAGTTACTAAAAATAAGAGTAAGTAAATAAAGAAATGACGTGAAAATACACTACATCATAAAAAATGGCAGATCCGGATCACCCTATGACAGTTTATTCCGGACCACTTCCATAGGTTATTCGCTGTTTGTGTAAAGCGAATACCCAACACACAGCTGGCAGTGGATTCGATCTCATTAGGGTATTCGCTGTTTGTGTAAAGCGAATACCCAACTCACTGCTGGCTGTGGATTCGATCTCATTAGGGTATTCGCTGTGTGTGTAAAGCGAATACCCAACTCACTGCTGGCAGTGGATTCGATCTCATTAGGGTATTCGCTGTTTGTGTAAAGCGAATACCTAACTCACAGCTGGCAGTGGATTCGATCTCATTAGGGTATTCGCTGTCAGTGTAGAACGAATACCCAACTCACAGCTGGCTGTGGATTCGGTCTCATTGGGGTATTCGCTGTCAGTGTAGAACGAATACCCAACTCACAGCTGGATGTGGATTCGATCTCATTAGGGTATTCGCTGTCAGTGTAAAACGAATACCCAACTCACAGCTGGTTGTGGATTCGATCTCATTATGGTATTCGCTGTTTGTGCAAAGCGAATACCCAACTCACAGCTGGCTGTGGATTCGATCTCATTAGGGTATTCGCTGTCAGTGTAGAACGAATACCCAACTCACAGCTGGCTGTGGATTCGATCTCATTAGGGTATTCGCTGTCAGTGTAGAACGAATACCCAACTCACAGCTGGCAGTGGATTCGATCTCATTAGGGTATTCGCTTTCAGTGTAGAACGAATACCCAACTCACTGCTTGCAGTGGATTCGATCTCATTAGGGTATTCGCTGTCGGTGTAGAACGAATACCCAACTCACAGATGGCTGTGTATTCGATCTCATTAGGATATTCGCTGTTTGTGTAAAGCGAATACCCAACTCACTGCTGGCTGCGGATTCGATCTCATTAGGGTATTCGCTGTGTGTGTAGAACGAATACCAAACTCACAGCTGGCTGTGGATTCGATCTCATTAGGGTATTCGCTGTCAGTGTAGAACGAATACCCAACTCACAGATGGCTGTGTATTCGATCTCATTAGGGTATTCGCTGTCAGGGTAGAACGAATACCCAACTCACAGCTGGCTGTGGATTCGATCTCATTAGGGTATTCGCTGTTTGTGCAAAGCGAATACCCAACTCACAGCTGCAAGTGGATTCCATCTCATTAGTGTATTCGCTGTTTGTGTAAAGCGAATACCCAACTCACTGCTGGCTGTGGATTCGATCTCATTAGGGTATTCGCTGTGCGTGTAAAGCGAATACCCAACTCACAGCTGGCTGTGGATTCGATCTCATTAGGGTATTCGCTGTCAGTGTAGAGCGAATACCCAACTCGCAGCTGGTTGTGGATTCGATCTCATTAGGGTAATTGCTGTCAGTGTAGAACGAATACCCAACTCACAGCTGGCTGTGGATTCGATCTCATTAGGTTATTCGCTGTGAGTGTAAAGCGAATACCCAACTCACTGCTGGCAGTGGAATCGATCTCATTAGGGTATTCGCTGTCAGTGTGGAACGAATACCCAACTCACAGCTGGCTGTGGATTCGATCTCATTACGGTATTCGCTGTCAGCGTAGAACGAATACCCAACTCACAGCTGGCTGTGGATTCGATCTCATTAGGGTATTCGCTGTTTGTACAAAGCGAATACGCAACTCACAGTTTGCAGTGGATTCGATCTCATAAGGGTATTCGCTATTTTTGTAAAGCGAATACCCAACTCACTGCTGGCTGTGGATTCGATCTCATTAGGGTATTCGCTGTGTGTGTAAAGCGAATACCCAACTCACTGCTGGCTGTGGATTCGATCTCATTAGGGTATTCGCTGTCAGTGTAGAGCGAATACCCAACTCGCAGCTGGCTGTGGATTCGATCTCATTAGGGTATTCGCTGTCAGTGTAGAACGAATACCCAACTCACAGCTGGCTGTGGACTCGCTCTCATTAGGGTATTCGCTGTGTGTGTAAAGCAAATACCCAACTCACTGCTGGCTGTGGATTCGATCTCATTAGGGTATTCGATGTCAGTGTAGAGCGAATACCCAACTCGCAGCTGGCTGTGGATTCGATCTCATTAGATTATTCGCTGTCAGTGTAGAACGAATACCCAACTCACAGCTGGCTGTGGACTCGCTCTCATTAGGGTATTCGCTGTGTTTGTAAAGCGAATACCCAACTCACTGCTTGCTGTGGATTCGATCTATTTAGGGTATTCGCTGTTAGTGTAGAGCGAATACCCAACTCACAGCTTGCTGTGGATTCGATCTCATTAGGGTATTCGCTGTCAGTAATGAATACCCAACTCACAGCTGGCTGTGGATTCGATCTCATTAGGGTATTCGCTGTGTGTGTAAAGCGAATACCCAACTCACTGCTGGCAGTGGATTCGATTTCAGCTGGATATTGAATATCCAATTCCCTACTCATTACTCATTGCCAACTTCACACACCTTTCATGTCTTACGTTTTCTTACAGTTTAAGTAATTGTGATCCAACGAATTTTAATGGTGTTGAAACATAAACTTTGCTTTGCTTGAATCGTACGCTGATAAAACTATATATTTTACAAAGTTTAAGAATACAATTTTCTTTGAGTATTTCTTTATTCGATTTTCGCTTAGCAAAAATTTCTTTTTTCTTATTGTTTTCCTTTTACAGTTAGTACATCTTTAAAAAGAACAATAAACGTTTAAAGAAACATATTTGGTAATTGTTTATCAGTTGAATTGATTGTTACAAAATACATCATATCATGCGATCAAGTGGAGTAAACTATTTCATAATGTGTCTTGTTTGTGTCAAAGGGAAATTCCGCAGGGTCCAATTGATGTCTCCCACAATCTGTGGTTTAATGCTATAGAGGGAGATATCTTTGTTCTACATCGACAGTAAGACGATAGATTAATGGCTGTCTGTTTGGTTAAACTAAAGAATCCATGGGGGAACACCTGGTTTCTGGGAAATGAGTTAGAACTATCTCTGCGTGTCAATAACGTGTCTAGTTAAACCTTCAAGTAAAACACTAACTCTTCCAATCATAGAACAATAAACGGCAGAAATGGGAATTATACTTAGAAGTCTTGTCAAAAACTAGAAAACTTTCAATTAAGGAATGTCAAAAAGCTGTGTCGAAATATTAAAGATGCATTAGTGTAATACTGCCTAAGACCTGCGAAGCAATTACTGAACTTTTCTCAGACGGGTCTTGGACAAAATAATATTTCACTTGTCAAACAATGTTTCCTTTTAATGTTCCCAACACTAAGGAGAGAGACATTAATTTATGTGGCAACATATTAACAGTTTAGTATTTAATCATTTAATGGTTCGCCTGGAATTGGAAAGGAATGTTGTTTTAGTTTAAATTTGGATTGATGATCAGATATGAATATGGTTTTGTATGCCAAGTGGCGAAACCCATGTACTGTAAAATAAGCAATCAAACATGAATGAAATGCATAATCTGATAAAACTCATATCGTACTCTCTCCCACTTAACGTAATCAATTTAATTTCAATTAATACACCAATGATTTTATCTATGTGTAAAAAGCATTGACATGGCAGTCCTGTCTGCATTCACATAATGTATGTTAATGAAATGTATACAAATATTTTCAAAAATTTCTCACACTTTGAATACACTTGTCGCACACTACTCGTCGGATGTGAATTTGATACTTATTTGTCTCATGCGTATTATATTTAAAAACATTCAGCATTTCAACTTTAACATAATATGTTTCACAAACCTTTCCACTGAAAGAGCCAAGCCATGACAACTCTGAGAAGTAGTCTCTGTACCATGCTCCATGGGTTTGGGTCTTTTCCGGTCCACATCTCGGCTCAAGTAACGGCCTTATCGTCCTTCTTTACAGTGAAAATCTCCTAAACAGGATATTAGAAAATATACATTGAATATAAATGTAAATAAATGAGAAAGGAATTTCAAAAGCCAACGAACACGATAAAAATCAAAATATTGCAGGCTCGGTTTGATTGAGCCTGTTCATGAGCAGTAATGGAAAAGCATATTACTGTTCCCGTCGCCTAGCCACGGATTGAGCGAAAATCAATATTTAAATAAAATAAAGTTTCGTGCCCAGCGGCCTTCAAAGGTGTATAACGAAAGCCACACCCACGCCTTTAGTATCGATACCAACCAACAAGAATTTTAGCGGACCGTGCTTTTCCTGATCTTTTTAGCTGTGTGTAGAGGCTGTGTCTACTGGATGTGGCCATTCCTGATATTCATAGTTCACATTTTTGATACATTACCACCCTGCAATAAAATAATGTAAGCAAAACCATTGAAAAACTGTTGATGCTTTCAATCATCTCGACTGATGTTTATCGTTTGTTTGTTTTCATTAAACTTTTAAATGACTAATGATTGTTTCCTTTCATTTTAAACTACTAGATGACAATTGCCGTTTACTTAATTTGACACTTCAATGCCGGAAGACACTGACCCTAGCCTCAAACGTGATGAAACATACGAACTCCCAACAAATCTAATGAAAGAAACCTTAATACACGGGAAAACAACTTGTATTGACCAGAAATATGCGAATAAATATATAATGTTAAACTAGTTTTCGTGGTGGGGCAGAGGAATTGCTTATTTTTTCAATAATCCGTTTTAAAATTTCAATTTGTAGAAGATTAACTATTCCCAAATCTGAGCTTAGGGTAGAGTTTCACTATAACCTGAAAAAGCATCTTGTTTGCAACTTATAACATTTTAACAGTGTCCCAGAAACAAAACTATTTTAGATTTACCTGCACATTACCAGTCATTTAATATTGTGCAGTGCTTCTACAATTCTTCTAACCCAGTTCTTCAACTAAGTGATTTTTAACCACAGTTCAGATAGTTTTCGGAATAGCAGGCTTTAAGAGATTAATTACCGACTTCTAAACTGCGGGTAAGTCGAGATTTTCATTGCAAAAAGTGAAATTAGCACATCAGGAATTGCCATATCATGCATCAAGAGAACACATGTTACCCAACGCAGCAAAAGAGTAGAGAGGAAAAGAGAGCACGGATTTAATGTAGTTATCAACTTAATTATTTTAGAGACATCACAAGCAAGTAACGAAAATGGAGAATCTCGTTTTTTTTTCAACTAGGTGTTTAAAGCAGGTTCTAGGGTGCTCCTATAACAGACTTATTTGAAAGTCGTATAGTTTAAGTGTTCGTAGCGGTACTGCATTTGTGCATAAAATACCAATTGATATTTTTTACAACAGCTGTACAACTAAAGTCATATGTATAAGAAACTATAAGTACTGTTACACTAATTATAATTTGCCATCATTAGAAAGAATAAAGCTAAACCTGCAACAGCACCCGTGTTTCGAAGAAATTTTCTGCATTTAAACATAATTTGAGCGAAACAGAGCTTTTAAAAGTACCGCAAAAACAACCATGCTTAAGAATCACTTTTAAATATCTTTTAGGTTTTTGGAGTAAATCGATACAAAATCCATTCGTTATAACACGTTAACAAAGATTCTTGTCCCAAATGGGCTATATATAGTTATGAAATAATTAAATTATAAACCTTACTGCTTGTTATTTTGATAGATTCATCAAATGTAAAAAGCAAGGACACAAGACGGAAATCATTAAGCCTTAAGCTTAGAGTATCTCAGTCTGATTACGACAAAGGATAAAACAACTTCAGTTTTGATTTCGGTAACGACGGCACAATTAGTATATTGACTCTGACAGTACATTCTGAAAGTTTATACATACACGTAGTTTATGAAACAACAACAGGAAACAATAAGGACAACAACTTCAATTGTGTTTTCTTATTATTTCTGTAAACATAAATCTAGTACAGGGCTGTTTAAAAAAATGACTGGTTTGGGTTTTCCTGTTATAAAAATTTACAACAAACAGTTACTTCCATTTTTCTACTTTGCAGAGTTGTCTCATCATGCCCTTGAAAGTTTTGGGAAGTTTCATCAAAATAGCACCATCCGTTAAAAAAATATTCTAAAATAATGGGCAAAAAATGTCAAGAGTGTGACAAAAAAGTGTGACACTTTTCAAAATCACATTTGTTCAGACCATTATTTTACAAAAAGCTTGAGTAAAGAAAAGTTTTAGTGTTGTTTTAGTAAAATGTGCATTTATTAGGCGTCGAATAATGATAAAATTAAGCATATTATACTTAAAGTAATCAAAATTTATCCTATTAAGTCAAGCGTGGTAGATTAGAAAATACCTCAAGAAAATCAATACATCCTAGCTTTATAAATTTATAGGACTTTAAAGATTGATAGTACATAAGAAATGTTTTGTGTATCATTAAGTTTTATATTTCTAGATGCAATAATTATAATATTATCACCTCTATTGAAATTATATTTGTCGGCAGCTACCTTCAGAAAATGTCAGCTAAATTTGTCAGGAGTGTGACATTATGCTCATATTGCAATATTCTGTCAACATATCCTTTACATGAAAACAAAAGCATGTTTTTTCCTAGAAGTCTATGTCATGTTTTGTTAAATTGTGACAAACGGGAATGGCCTTAGTGAAACATTTTTGAGAACATTGCACTTCTGTGGTTGTCAGGAGTGTGACACACTTTCTTAACAATATGAATTTTTTATCTTTAGGCGATACTACAAGTTCTAAAGCTCTTATATTTGATGCTTCAACATTTATTTTAACAGAAATACACATTTAAATTTAAGAAACAGTAATACTTGTATTTTAAACAAATAAATTAAAATTCTTTGATTTATTTAATATTGGTCAATAAAGCACCATAAATTTTTTATTCTGCCATATATGAGTATAACTTGATTGATTTTGATCACTGTAAAGACTGTACAAACATATGGACCAACCAGTTTGGACTTTTTATGAACTTAAATTCTTTACATTTTTTCACTTCACTCGCCATTTTTCAAATGACAATATCTCAGCAACCAGTTGACTAATTTCAAAAATCTTTTCAGCTCTGTACTCAGTTTCAATAAGCAAAAAATACAGAATAACAAGTTTGGAATTTTTATAAACTTAAATTTTTTCACTTTTCTAGTCATTTTTTGAAACAGCCCTACAGCGGTTTTAAACGGCATAATAAGTATATAAAATGGACTAACAACGTTTTGAAAATGTTTATGTTATTTATTTTTATATCTACTTATATAAAAAGGTTTCCTTAATATTAAATCTACAAACTTTTCTTGCCAGGTGTTAAAACATATTTTAGAAAAATATGCTTGCTTTAAATTGAACTGTTGCTCATATTTGAGAGTCTTAAAGGGCATCATTAAAACAATAAAATTATTTCGCTTCAAATACGATTTTAAATATTAATGTGCTTAGATAATTTTCTGCTATAACTCTAACATAAAATCGAAATATTTATGTGTTTAGATAATTTTCTGCTATAACTCTGACATAAAATCGAAATCTTAATGTGCTTAGATAATTGTCTGCTTTAAATCTAACATAAAATCGAACTATTAATGTGCTTAGATAAATTTCTGCTATAATTCTAACATAAAATCGAAATATTAATGTGATTCGATAATTTTCTACTATAACTCTAACATAAAATCGTACAAAGATGAGATCATCCTTAAAGATTGTTTTAAAATGTTAAAAAAAACTGCATCATGGGAGTCCCCTTTTATCATAGAAAAGAAAAATATCAATGTTCAAAACAACACGAACACAACGAATAAATAAAAACAAGCATCTAACAATCCAATTTGAGACAAAAATGTAATCCGATTACCGTATATAGAGCATACATCACGTAAAACTGAAGTGAATTTAGGCAGAAAAGCTTACAATGTCTCGCTCTGAGGTCGCTTATCTTGTCCATACAAATCACATTGTCTACCATATCAAGTCTTGATACCCCCTGAGATTTACTTCTGAGCGATAATCATGGTATGGAAATGCTTTTGTAAGTAAAATTGTCAAACAACAACAAGCAGAGTAAATAAATAATAATTGTTTCTTATACTCTATTCCAAAAGAAAACGTGCACGTTGTTTTCGGTGACTTTTCATAACTTGCATTTCTTAATGCCTAAATAATATGTATCAAAATTAGGATTAGACCATAAATAGTTTTGCTAATGAATTTAAATATTTAATCTAAATTTAGATAACATATTTAGGCATGTAGAAAAGCATGTAGAAACAATGTGCACACTTCCTTTTGGAATGGAGTGTATTTCAAACCGTATCCTAGCAATGTTAAATATTCATGAAAACAGTGTGGTTCCACTTATATATTTTAAAACATTCGTTGTATATTAGATAGACCATTCGTTTAAAATGAAAAGAAACACGCTAAAACTGTTTGTGAGATATATTTTCATGAATTTATGATGAATCGATCTAAAATTTTGAGTTACTCTGTACAATATCTCGTAAAGGGCCCAATTATCCACACGTTATTTTAATTAAATTACCTGACTTTCAGTACATGGAAAAGATCAAAAATCGTTGTTCGTAACTTTGTTTCTGACTTTTCTGAAAAAAGTTTGCCTGACTCGCTAAAATGCTAAAAATGACTTTTTGTACAGGCATGAAATTTGTTCATGTTTACTCATTCAGTAATAGTTGTATTTTGTGAATCAATTCGGAGGATTTTCCGAGCGACTAAGTGACTGAATATTAAAAAATGTTGAAGGCCTCGGGTTAATGGCGATAAGAACCGTAAAACACATTGGCGAGAGAACTCAGCACGATCAAGTTTCAACAAAAAGATAATTGATATTAATTCAATTGGTTTAGCTAAATTTAACTGGTAAAAAGAGTAAGAAAACATTGAAAACAGTTAAAAAATAAGAATCCAGAATCACCTTTGACTTAATTCGAAAGCCCTTAAACAATATTTAATAGAACAGAGCCAGCGATTATTGGTACCAAAGTCGATAATCCTTATGTATCAAAGCACGTTTATCCATCCAAATCTCCTAACAGTTATCAGTCTTTCAGACGTTCAACATAACTACAATTTTCGACAATAAATAGCGGAATTATGGTAATCAGATTACCTAATGGAGGCTATACATCACACACAACTGAAATGAAAATAGGCAGAAAAGCTTACGCACTCCTGCTCTTAGGTCGCTTATCTTGTCCATCGAAATCACATTTTCTAACTTTTCTCACAAATCAAGTGTTAATATTTCCGGAAATTCTAGTCTATATAATATTCATTATATGGAAACGTCTTTGTGAATTAAGTTTACTGAAAAAAAAAACAACACTTACACACAAGAAAAAAAAGATTCTACAAAATTGGACGCAAAATTAAATTTATATTTACGGATCGACAATAATTGTGTTAATCAAATGATGATAAAGTCTGGAAGTTCTTTAAAATTTCAATCCAGCTAGATTCTTTGCAAATGAACGTCTTTCAGAACACTTTAAGAACAAATAAAACATCCTTTTCGATAATAAATTGTCCTTTAGCATATTAAACATGCATCCGACTAGAAATGCACCATACCGAACATCTTTGCTTTGAACCATACATAACACAGAGACGGAGAAGACAGAAAATTTCAACACAGTCTTATATTGCATGTGGATGTTACTCTCTCTCTCTCTCTCTCTCTCTCTCTCTCTCTCTCTCTCTCTCTCTCTCTCTCTCTCTCTTATATGACTTTTTTCTCTCTATCTCTTTCTATATGTAGCTATTCCTGGTAAACGTTTTTAGCTCTTTAGGTAAGAGAATGATTATTATTTATTAACATTGAGAATTAATATTCCATCAATACATAGTATCAGCCTTACAATAAGACAAACTAAACGTACCATGGATAAATACAATGAAAGATTTATTAAATATTGCGCAATGCAGTGGTTTTTCTTTTAATTTCTGCCAGTAAACAAGTTAGTGACAAAACAAAAAAAAAGCAATGTTATTCTTTGATAATTACATGCTCGAACATTATGGTAGTACGAAAAGCTAATGGCGACTGATCATTCATCACAGAGAAACGAATGGCGGATTATTCATCACAGAACAGAATAGAGAGGCTGTCTCGCTCTTATGTCGCTTATCTTATCTGTTGAAATCACATTTTCCACCGAACCAACTCTTAACATCTCGGGAGAATTTGTTCCATGTGATAATACTGCTATAAACTATCTTTGTAGAGGCAGATGTCAAACAATAACCAGCGTGAAATAAACAGTATTTTCCATAATCATGCCAAATTATTTGCCGGTGTTCTGGCATTGGATAGGTCATCAAGTATCTGTCGTCTTCTCTAAATAAAGGATTTTGTAACTCTCTGTTTCGTGAATAGATGGTGATTAGTATTTGTTTGGATTTCTTGTACGGTCCGAATAAACTCTTACCGTTCCACGGGGTTTCCGTCTTCAGGTCAAAATGTTTACTTAACTGTTCAGGTGCTATTGCAGTTGTCATTGCACTGTCGTTGATAACAAGAAATATCTTTAAAAAAAGATAAACGGCGTTGATGGAAAAGATTTTTATATATAAGAAAGAAAGAAATAAAGAGCGTGCAAAAATTTCGTCTGGTGATAATACGTCGATTAAAGAAGAATGTCTAACATTAACTGTACATTTATTCAGTTTCAATAAAATAACTCTTGTAGAGTTAGTACTAATGACGAATAAATGTTATTAAAATACAATAAATGAAAATAATAACAACTTGTTACAAGAGCGAAATCTACCAACTTTTACGTAAATTAACTTAAAAAACGTATCCCTCCCGAGTATTGAACCCGGGGCCTCCGCTTAACAGGCGAGTGTGATAACCACTACACCAAGGCGATTTGAATATCTCGACTTGAAATTAACAATCAGTATCAAAGGAACTAGAAAGGAACCAGTAAGAACCAGAAATATCTGCACTTCTCTGTCGTTTTACACTGTGTATTGTAATCGAGTGTTTACCTGACACCCATGAATATTCCATATAAAATCGTATTTAAGCCATCAATTGACTTAACTGGTTATTTATACCGTAAATACTTTTTTCTCCAATACAATTATCGCTTTTGAAAACGAAAATGCCCGAACATATAAGTGCCATGTAAATACTAACACACAATATAAAAATCGTTACGGTAATCATTAACGAGACCCACTAATAACCAATCAAAATAATCTATTTGATTTTCCCGCTGCATATTAAGTTTTATTTACAATATTTCATTGGTCGAAAAACTAGGTCAAAAGTGAGCTTAGACAGCTAACGCCGAAAAAAGAAAAATATCTCATTCTCTCTAACGGCAAATTGAAGTTCAATAAAACTTGGCATAAATCAATGTTATTAATGTATGTTTATTTCATATACTTTAAGAGAAGTAAAAAAAACTAAGGAAAAATGATCAGACCTTAAAAAAACCCTAAAATTCTTTTTGCAACCAAACACAAAAACGAAGCAGCAAACATCAATTAAATGCCTTCCTGAGAAATGAGTTTCTGAAAACATCCAAGGCCCCCATGTCTAACAGATGTTTGCTATATGAGATATTTGTGTAAGTGTGTTTGACCTTCAAGTTTGACGGAACTGCATTTTGTCGTTTGAGAGATTTTGATATTTTTCTTTTTTATCTATGACATAGATGACATTAATCTATGGCACGGGTTCAATGCCCAGTCTGGGAAATCATTTATAATAAAGTTTGAAATTTTCGTTCTTGACTTTGCAGAGTGCTCTCATTTTTGTTCTGAGATTATGATGTTTTCTCACGTTTTCATTTATTTTCAAGCCGATACAAAATAATTTTTGAACACTCGAGATCATTTATGCTTTTTCTATGACATTTTTCCATCAGGCAAATGAACATCATTGTTTATTCAATTTTGGATTTAAGGTTTTCATGCATTTCTTAAATATATTATTGTGTGCTTTTGCATGCAACATTGTTGAGCTGACGGTTGGGTTGATGTTATTTCACCAAGACAACTTGTAAGTGTTTGTTCATATGAGAACCTGTTTGGGCTAGTGTGAGATTTTGTGTTCCCTAGTACCTGGTTAAAAATTGTCCTGCCACTGACCGTTTCAATGCGGTAACCAAAAAGGGTTATCTTTTTCGTTAATTGGTTGTGGTGTCTTGTTTGAAATTGATATTCTTATAAACACATGTCCTCTTTTCCTCTCTACCTTTTCGCTGCGTGGGGAGGCTGTGCTTTCTGAGTGTGGCGATTCCTGATTTGCATATTTCACTCTTTTGTATAACAAGAAGTTTATTTTAAACCTAATAATCATTTGCAAAATGCATAAAACACAAATAATCTGCAGTCTGCTTACTGATGCTTGCGGTTCGATTATTAAGTTCGTAATTAATTACAACATATAAATAACTAGGCATTCACATGACAGACAGTTAATAAAAATATGGTTTATCAGCACTTTAGATATCTCCATGTTTTCATGACAAGCATTGATCAATTAAAAATCTCCCATAATATCATGTTTCTGTATCACGTGACCGGCAACTAATTTATAACCAGTTATACATTTCTTTACTATAACGGCATAGTAAACGTCTGTGTAAATACAGTTGTCAAGCGAAAGCCTAAGTAAGATTATCCTGCCTATATCTATGCCAGCCTTGAGAGCTTTTTGACTAAACAAATACCAGTCTCACTTGGCAGATATGATAGAGAAGTGTTGCATTCATACTTGTTGAGTCTATGATTATTTATGTCATATTAACAAACACGACTTTTTTAAAATTTTACTCTAAGAGAGGATTATGATATTAGCTTCTTCTCATTTGTAATATGACAGAAACATTCATTTCAAGCTGTTATTTTTTTTTCTTTACAGCTGACATAATTCTAGTAAAATTGTTATCCTGAAATAATTAAGTCATTTGTTTTCTAATCTTCCTTAGAACTCCAAAAAAAGCACGATTGTAAATCTTATTATTCACCATCGTAAAGCAATTAAAACACGTGTTCCAAACTAACTAGCTTTTAAGTATCTAACCGCTTAATTTATAGTTTATCTATTGACTATATAAACACCTGCTGCCTTGGAATTTTCGGCTCATATAGGCTATAGGTGAAGAAACAAATTTGGTTGTGGTAAATTAACAGTTTGATTTTGTTCTTTCTTTAATTGATATTAAAGTAACTGTATCTTATTTCTTTGCATCGGTTATCTTAAAATATTATGTTTTTCCTTCTGTGCATGGAATAAACTTCTAAATTTGACAGTCAAATCATATGTTTCAGATTTTAATGTAAAAATATCGATCTCATCATTATTAAGGAAAGAGATGACCTTGACCTCTTACAAATAACATCTTCCCGCTTTATCAAATGTCAAGATAAGTGCAAATACCAAAACTACAATTAAGGATAAAAATAGAATTATTGATAATGGTTTCCCATTTGTGTCAAATTTTTATTTTAGCTCAGAATATTTTTAACCCGAGGAACACTGCAAATCTGTTGGTTTGTCACTATTAGCGAGTAGTCCAAATACTATATACTTCATGCTTGCCATTTCATATTTTGCCCTTTACTATCAAGCATGTAGTCTAAACATTCCTATTTGAATTCATGTAGCATTTGAAAATTAGGCAATAACACTCAATTAATGCACCTAAACAATGGTAAACCTTTAAGTAACTCACGCCGTACCAATAGTACATGCAAACAACGAATATGCTCTCCATTAACTGATTTTATGTGTGTGCATCCCCTTACTGTTTACCAAAGTCCTCAATTGTTGTAATGTACCATAATTTAGACGAAATTTTATTGTTACTAATCTACTGCAGACATAGTTAATGTTTAAATGTACTTGTTAGGAAATAATATAAAATCTTAAAACAAATATATTATTTGAAAAAAATTGTCAGAAACAAATTCAGGTGAAATAAAAAATGATAGTACCTCTAGCTGGTAGCGAAGATATTTATCCTAAAACATCATGCCCTAAAATAATTCGTTCATCAACATTTCTTCTAATGCTGTTCTATCAACTAAACTCAGAACACCTTTGATATTCTGGATACCAATTGAAAAATGTTCCCTGCAAAACTTATGTTGACAAGACATTACATCAAATTTCTCTTAAGACAAGAAAGTGTGGTGTATACTTTTGGTTGTGTTTTAAAGATTAAGGAGTACTGCATTGATATCAGTTGTTTTCTTGGAGATATATCAAGATTTGATAGCTTAAATGACCATTATATAACCATTATATATGCATCCCCTTACTGTTTACCAAAGTCCTCCGTTGTTGTAATGTACCATAATTTAGACGAAATTTTATTGTTACTAGTCTACTGCAGACATAGTTAATGTTTAGCATCAGATTTTTTACGAAGAACGAAATGATCACGCAATGTTAATCTCAGTCTTGCAAATGTTTATTTTTTCTAATAACTCTGTTTGTATGTGACGTTATTTCAAATTTAACTTGACTAGAAACATAAAAACCTATAGCAAATCGATCAAATGTAACGGCAGGGATTTGGTTCAGGCCATGCCTATATGTATTACCATGATAATAGTTTCTGCTCTTCAAATGCTTATCCGGTGTCTTGTTAGTTAGTTATTCAGCTACCAGTATAAAGAACATTTCGCATTAAACATTATTATTTGTTACCCTTGTCGTGTCAATTGTCAATGTAGGATATTTTCAACTGCTTAAAATATTTTCGCTTTCAACATAGACGTATGAACTATGAAGTTACATAATATGATGTAAATATAGGCAAAGTTCGTTTATATGAAAAAGTGAAATATGCATATCAGGAATCGCCACACTCACAAAACACAATGCAGAGAAAAAGAAGAGAGGAAGAGAGAGCATGTTTGTTGTAAACATGTCAATCCAAATAAGACGTCACAAAAAATTAACGGAAGAGGGAACCTTTGGGGTTACCGCCTTGGAACGGTCAGTGGCCAAACAAATTGAAAATATACACTTTGTACAGCTAAGTGTACAGTATTACAGTAACAACAACCAACTGTTCTTCAGTACTATACTTCTGTAATTTAGGTATACTTGTTCAACCTGGTTTACACAGCCGAAGTCACACATCGAAAACCTACAAAATATTTTCTGCAATGAATAATTAAACCTTTCCATGATAATATTTGACGGTTTCCTTATTTTGTAAGCACCAGGATATTGTTTCGAAATCAAAATATTTTTAATCAGCATTTGTCCAAAATCTTCTTTCATTTAGTCCGATAGAATGTGTTTTCATCCGGCACCAATTTTAGCTAGCACAAAGGAATGTTTTTTTTTTTATTAAAACAACAATTTTGATGCATTTTGCCCAGGGGATCCAAACATTATTGCTATCAACCTAGGAGTGGTTGATGATAATGGTTCTCAACCTACAGGTGGTTGAGTTAATGGATATCAACTGGAAGGTGTTGATGACAAATATTGCATCCCAAAGGGTTGTAGACAGTACAGGTGATAAGATACGGTAACATGCTAACAAGTTTTAGCCAGGCGATGGAGACATAATTCTTAGTGGCAGAAACACATCTGGGTATATTATACTAATGGACAAAAGTCTTGTCCGGTAGGAAGATTGGAACTGTTTGCATACCTCTTTTTAACACATTACTCTACCGGCAGTACTTGCTCAAATTCCAAAATTCTTTTTTCATTGAATACATTTAAATGTCCTCTTTCCATTGATACCAAATTTATGCCGGTAGAGAAATGGCATTTAAAGGTATTATGCTTGCCCGTCAATCGTGTAAAAACAGTTGTCAATAATAGCCTAAGTAAGATATATAATCATTATTTTCGTTCGTAATCTTTTCTTAGCAGTGTTAAATTCAACAAGTTGATTCTAAAAATATTTCTGTAATATTAATAAACATGACTTTTGTTAAATTTTACTCTGAAAGGAAACTATGTTTTCATTTGTTATATGACAGAAACATACACCTTCTGCTGGTAGTGTTTGTCCTTAAAAAGCTGACACAATTCATAGTAGTAAATCGGTATCTAGAAACAATTTAGTCAATGGTTTTCTAATCTTCTAATCTTCGTAATAAGAACTTTTAGAAAAGCACAATAGTGAATTATTCACCCATCGTAAAGCAATAAGATATTGTTCCTTACTCACTCGCTTTTAATGTTTTATCGGGTAATTGATAGTCTATCTAATGATTCCTAAACACCTGTGATTTATACTGAGCCAAAATGAAAACTGGACGAAATAACACGGGAAAACGATGCCAATGTATGCAAATATATGGAGGAATTTGATAACCAATGTGTTTATCTCGAAAGTTGTCGGGTCAGAAAAGAAAAAGAAAATAAAAAAAAGTTTGTTTGTGGCAAATTAACAGTTTGATTGTGTTTTTCTTTTATTGAAAGGGAGGTAATCGCAGAAAAGAATATTTAAGTAAAGTATCCTTTGAGCATGAGTGGACTTAAACCGTGGTGTTTTTCCTACTATACATGCCATTAACTTCTAAACTTCTAAAATCTGTTTGATACTTTTATGTAAAAATATAGATCTCACCATTATTTAGGAAAGAGAAGATTACATTGACATCTGTTAAAAAATTAAATCTTCCCGCTTTATCAAATGTCCAGATAGGTCGAAAGACTACACCTTTAATAAAAAAAGTTCCCCAGTTTGTTACGTTTTCATTTTGACACAGTTTAGCGTCAATTTTAGCGTGCACGTTGAACTCTTGGTGCTAAAAGCATTGAAAAACTAAATATTACAGGAAGGGGAAAGCGATGCCATTGTACCGCCAACTCTTTTTACGGAGAGCTTAAGGAGTTTTACTTAAACAGTTATAAGTAATGTATTTAAATGTTAAGGCACAGAAAAATGTTTACTTATAATAAAAAATTGTCAGGGTAATAATGTAATAAGATCAATACAGAGTGAAACAGCAAACTCTTCATCTCACTGAATTCCTAAAAACTATGCCATGTCAGCTAATCAATGTGCATAACGCGAACTGCTGATATCTTGTAATGTAACGGACCCGAATCGAACCCACATGTCTGTTGCGACTAGAAGCAAAAAAGCAAAGAGGTAAATAGCAGGTCTCTGTACCGGATGTCTTCATCTTTTAATGCAAAAATCAAAATGATTTTTATATCTAGCCCTGAATGACTTGTAATATACTCAATTCTCAAACATCTGATTGGCTTAAACGGCGACTTGTCGCCATTTCAGCTAATCAGATGCTTGAGATTTGAGACTCGTTTCTGTGCTCAGTTTTATAACCTTGGGCATAGGACTGAAGCACAGGAATCTGGCAAATGATGTATATTGCCATCACAAACCGTTAAACTAGTGTTTTCTCCACGCATTTTCGAACAAAACAGACAAATATTAAACTCATTTGATAAGAATTTAGATTAAACTTCTTGATAAAAGTGACATCAATGTGAAGCAAATGTTCCTCAGCACACCTGCAAATAACATTAAATGATTCGATTTTCAAAACCTAATTCAAACATGTTTCAATGGTTGCAGTATTTTTGATTCCATGGAAGAGTTGGCATAAACCATTGCTTACTAACTGATAGATAATTATTTTGGTAAAAAATACTATTTTTATACTATTAAAATATGCATACCAAGAATAGCTACATTCAGAAAAACGAGCTGCTCGACAAGAACAAAATGTAGACTGGAAATTAGAACACGAATTTACCATTTGCTTAGTTCCAGAAAACATAACAAACAATTAAAAAAACACATGTGTTTAAGCCAGTATCAAGTATTTAAACATAAGATTAGATCCATTTTGCAAAAAAGAGTGAAAAATGCATATCAGGAATCACCACACTCAGAAAACACAGCTTCATCACGCAGCCCAAAAGTAGAAAGGAAAAGAAAGCATGGGTTTTGTAAGAATATCAATTTCAAATAAGACACCACAAAAGATTAACGAAAAAGAGATATTTGGAGTTACCGCCTTGGAACGGTCAGTAGCAAAAACAATTTCACTCTGGGGGTTTAAACTAGGCTGCACGAACCTCACACTTGCCTCAACATGTTTCATATGAACAAACGAGTTGTCTTTGAAAAATAAGCCCAACCCAACCATCATCTCGACAATAATGTATGCTAAAGCACACAAACATACCAAACGTATGAAGCTAAGAGAATTGTAAAGCAAAAGGGCTAGTACTTAATGACCTACCCAGATTTGAGCCCCTTGAGTCAATCAGCAAGAACACGATAACAGGGTTAAAAGAAACAGATCGACCTTCTATGTTGTTTTACAAAATTTGCCTTGTTAAACCTTCATAAACTCTTAAAATCCTGTCGCCGTCGTGCAAACAACGATGTAAGCAAAAAGATCAACTGTAGATGGGTTAAGGTATCGCAAACATTGCAAATGGCGAAAGCAGGCTAAAATTTCAAAAAATGAATTTTGGGGGAAATACTTATTGCCACCTAGATTTTAGAAAAGAAATGTATTTAGCTATGGATGTAGTAAATGTTTGCAAGCTCAATTTAGTCTAAATCGTGTTCTAATTACCAAGCACATACTAAAACAAAAGAAAAACCGTTTGCATGATAACTCTGAAATTCATGAACAATATACCAAAGCAACTCATACCTGAAATAAGTATATGCTGGTCTACAATGTTGTGCCAATTCGTCAAAATAATGTTAGGGTTACAAGAAATTCAAGGAAATCTTACTTCCTGGTTCAAAGATAAAGTATATTCTACCATTTCATCCAGTGGATATTTGAATATTTTTCGTTTTCCTTATTCCAAACATGTGTATTGTTCCGAGTTAAAAAATAATAATGGATTTGTCCTTAACGAGAAAACAATGGGCGGATCTACACAGAATAGAATTTAAATCCAGAATATTACAAGAACGCAAAAGGACAACACTTAAAAGCAAGTATTCCTTGGGGTGGGTGGGGCGGGGAGGGGGTGATTGACATTAAGCAAAGCATTATTGGCTGGAATATTGAAATTATCGATCTTAAAAAAAATTCGAAATATGAAAACAAAATTAAGAGAAGCATCGTGCTCACCGGCTTTCAAAGGACGTAACCTATAACAACACTAATTGAATGTTTTCATCACAAACACAAATTATTAGATACAGAACTTTATTATCAAAAATAAAAGCGGATAATGTATAATTAACAACCGAAGACATGTGTAATCTGAAACGATGCTTATTTAGTGACTTAACATAGTTTTTGTTTTGTCTCTTTCGACAAAAACTCATTAATGAGAAAGTAGCAACATGAGTTTTGGCAATGTTAATAGTACTGTTCTAAGTATATTGTTTAAGTAATTTAATCTCGTTCTCATTTCTAACTGAAGAAAATCAAAGAAATCATCTAAATTCAAATCTAAAGTACAAGAAAATGAAACTTAACTTAGAGATGCATATTAAAAACCGTCACACCCAGAATACACAGCCTCCCCACGGAGCCTAAATGTAGAGAAGCAACAAGAGCACGAGTTTCTTAGATGATAATTTTCAAATTAGACACCAAGGTCGTTTATGTTAAATATACTTAAAGATATTAGAAACGCAACTTCTTTAAGCACAAAATATGTTTCGTGATTAAAGAAGTTGCGTTTTTAATTTCTTTTACTATATTATATGAACTTGAAGAAATAAGAAACGCAACTTCTTTTAACATGAAATGTAGTTCTTGTTTAAAGAAGTTGCGTTTCTAATTTCTTTAAGTATACATGTATGTTATGGTTTTCACGTTTTCTTATTTTACCAACCTTATACACACTGGTTAGTCTCCCCCCCTCTCTCTCTCTCTCTCTCTCTCTCACTTTCTCTGACATTATTCTAAAGACTCAAATAAAATAAACTTAGCGATTATTTATGTTCAAAGCAAAAGCAAACACGCAACAAGTGATACATAGAAAATTTTACCAACCTTATATACACTGGTTAGATATAATTATGTAGTATCAATACATTTCGCGGGTCCTCGTTTTTGCGCAGACGTATAAGATACAATATTTGCTTGAAAATAATTTCTTGCAGTTTTATATTTCTTATATTTCTTATAAAGTAAACTTGTTCATGCTTTAGTTTTTCTATGATTTAATTTCGCGCTATAACCTTGCGCGAAAAACGCGAAAATAATACCTTTGCGAATTATAGCATTTAAATTGCAATCTAATAAAATATTTAAATATATAGATTGAAATAATGGTTTGAAATAAATATATTAACTTATATACGTTTAAGCTGAATAGTTCATAATAATCTTTCGAAAAATTCTGGCACACGATGTTGCGTATAGCAGCTTATCCGGATACCTTTGGCATGTTTACACAGATTATCTTTCCGTTCACATTTCTGCTACATCTTTTCATTATTTTGATAGAAAACAGTTACTTATCTTACAGAAAAAAAATCAAATATGGCGTTTAGCAAGACGTTTGCTAACATTAATTCTGATATTTTACTCCTAGACTTTATTTTTTTCAAAAGCTATGCACCGCAGCTTCTTGTTGAATCTAGGGATAGAACACTTAGAATAAGCTAAATTCTAGTCATTTGTTTGCTAAGAACAAACATATATAATATTGTTTTCATATCTTTTTATTATTGTATAACAGTGTGACATATCTATCGCTCCTTATTCATTTAGAGTAAATAAATCGTTTAGTGGAGGAGCTCTCTCTAGAATAATGATCATCAATAGCCTACATGTCTTATATCATTTATTTATCAAATAGAACAATTTTGCAAAACTTCCGCTTTGATATGGAGATTAAAACATATTATCAGAGTCATCATTTGTAGATGACATAATTAGAGAAAAAGTCAAATATATTAGGATGAATTAAGTTTCTTAAATCGCTGCGTGAATTCCACATGTAACAAATAAAAAATTCTATTCAAATGACAAATCGCAACCGTCAAAAAACTACCCCGTGGTCATTTTAATTGTAAGACTATGTCCTAGTAAGAGTATGGAAGCATGGGTTAAGCATTGTCTTTCTCTTCATTTTAAATAACATATAAGAGGATTTGGATAATTAATCAGCCATTAAACTAGACCATTAACTTATTGTATGGTTCCAATAGATAATAACTCGTGTAAAAGTATCTTTTAGTTTACAGTAACATACACTAGTTAGACACTAGTTGCTTTTAATTTTTGTAATTGAACAAAAAATAAAGCCTTTTCTTGTTAATTGTAAATTAATAGCATCTTGTTGAATGGAATTATATGCGTTAAAATCAAACGCAATCTTTACTTACCTTTTTATATGTAAACATCTCTTCCAAATATTAATTCCTTTTTCTTCATTGTACACGTTTTTAGCTTAAACCATTTTTTAAGTCCGTCGTTCCTGCTGTTAAAAACCTTTTATGCCAATCCCGCAAAAAAACTTGCACAAATTCTCTTTTAATATTTTTCGTTTAAATGAAATCCTTTGATTTACGAGACAATATTTGTTGCTCAAAACGTAAATTAGTTACCATGCGTCTTTTTCTCTTTGTTAAGGATTTTCCGCGAAAGTTTATCATTAGAGTGGAGATGCGATCTTTATCCCCTCTAGTTGGTTGCTGATATAAAAGTATCAATAACTTACAAAGAACTTAGCTTAATACCAGGCGATTATAAAACATTGTCTTCCCGCAGAATCACAATCGTTTAATTAGTTTGTCGCTTAAATGGATGTTTACGTGATCGAACATATTTAGCGTCCATACAACTGATTTACAGTAACTTAACAGTTCTCTCCGAGAGCCATGCCGAGGCATGTATGATACTGATATTAGTCTTAATATTTATCTGATGATTGGATGTTTGCTGTAAGGCTTCATAGAGAACTGCCTCCGTCCCAACAATTGCTTTTTTTTACTTTAGGTGTCTTTTTGATGAAAGAAGTAACAGATAAAACATAAACATGAACAAGAAATCTGAAAACAAAAGCTTTTTAAAGTTGACTTTTTGAAGAAAGAAGTAACATAAAATAAACATAAGACATGCATAAAAACGAAATTTAAAAACATAAAACATGCTTAAGTTGGACTTTTGATTAAGAAAGTAACAGATAAACACCAACCAGAAATCTGACAACAAAAAGGTTGTTAAAGTTGACTTGTTGAAGAAAGAACTAACAGATATAACATTAGACATTAACATAAAAACGAAATTTGAAAACATAAAACATGCTAAGTTCGCTTGTTGATGAAGGAAGTAACAGATAAAACATTATATATAATTGACTATTATAAAACATCTGCATACAGTTCATTACTGCATTGTATATTACTACCAAAATGTCATAAATTGCGATATTTATGTGACAATTTAATGAATCTAATTTAGAAAAAATGTTTGATCTAGTACAGTTTTATCAATAATACAGTTCTCATTATGTCATTTTGTTCCCGTTACATAGATTTGCTTGTTATTTTAAATACACGAGAACATATTATGCAATGATTACATCGGTGTTATGTTGCAGATTTTTTAACAATGAACAGTTAAGATTGTTTTCACTGAAGACCCTGAAATGTGCACAAATCTTGACCACTTGCTTACAATGAAAACACTTAAGCAGACATCAGAGAGTATTTAATAGTTTCTATACTAATCAGGCAACAGATAATGATTGTCATTAGAGCACTTAATTGAACGGGAATCAATTAACGAGAATCCTCTGAGAGTTCCTAGTTACGCTAGTTAGATAGAAGTATGAGAACAACACTGTGCTATGTGATAGGAAATTGTAAAATAGATACTAGTTATTTCTCTGGCTAAAATTTCCTTAAATATCGCTGAAAAATTTTCACACAGATATTAATCTGTACTATCATCAAAAACATGCACACTTTACTGGAAACCATTCCATTATTTAAAACAAAAAAGAACACAACAACATATTTTTGAGTTCAGCAGTAGCTGTTTATCCATCTTTCACGAAGAAGAACCCGATCATTTGTGGGCTAAAAGGTTAAACATAAATTGAAATATTGAAGGCTTAGTTCGACTGAGGCTGTTAATGCGCAGTTATGTCAATGTATATTACTGCCCGAGCCCTCTAGCCCTGGCTTGAGCGCTACTTGACACAAGTATTATGTTTCGTTATCTTTCAAAAATTGTTATCTATAGCAGTAACGATTGTACGGGGAGCCTTTTACAGCCGCCACACGGCATAAACAACCGCTACTGTGGTATAGTAATAGATGAAACGGAAATTTGATATCCATCGAACTCGACAAATAAGAAAATAAAAATATCAAATAATAAGACTCGCTGGTGTGCTGTTTTACTGTGTGAATAACTTGACATATTAGGCCTCTTGCTAGAAACATGTTTGCTCTCCGCACCCAAGGGAATTTTGTAAACATAATTTTTCTGAAAGCCTGTTTTGTCCCGGATAATTTGCAGTTTTTTGCCTTCTGGCGAAATGGGCATAGGAGTTACGGAGGTTTATATATGTTACCCCTAAATTTTGTTGAAAAAATATATGGATTTTGAACCTACAAGTCTTGTCTGTTTTAGCTATGATTAAACAAAACATATATTTTTATATAAGGTTGAAGTATTCTCTGTTTATTGATGTAATTTTTATTTCAATTTTTTTGTTATTACGTAACATATTTAGTATATAGTTTATAACATACATAACCCTAAGTCAGAAACTTACTTGTAGGATTTTTGTTTGTAAGCAACCTTAGGCAATGTTATATGTTTTTGAAAGCTGCATGATCATACAACATGAAACAGTTTATTTTTGTATAAAAATCACACAGGCAAAAGTAATAATTTCCTCACAATCTAATATGTTACCCTATAGCTAGTTTAAACCTAATATTCAAGTTTTTGGATGAACAAGCAAATACTATTGTGTAATTGAATAATTGTGTTTGACATCTGTAAGTTTTCTTGAAACTGGCATGACTTAAAATTTTCAACATACATAACTTATGTTCCATATTAAAATGAAGCTGATTATATATTTTTTTATTTATTTTTTGAATGATGTTAGCTGATATCTATTAGAAGAAAATAATTTTTTATGCTCTGTGCAATTGATGTTATTTAGTACAGTGTAGATAGCGAATTGCATCGAAAGTCATTTTTAAACTACCATTAATTATTAAAAGAAGTATTTTCCCTAAAACTATATTGTTGTTTAAAAACTTATCACACTTATCACAACTCAGCAATTATTTTAGATTAAATTATACAATAATGATAGTAAATACCGTAGTTTATAGTGTACACTGTGTTTTGTTTGTGGTTTAAAATGTGAGAATGTTTAAACTTGTCCATTTTAAACCTCCGACATCTCCGTTACATGTACTTCTGATGTTACAATGTTGACAAAGTACAATTAATCTATGAATTAAATGATAACAGGAAAATTCTAAAAAAACATTTTTAGAATTGGTTCTGAAAGTGAAAAGAGACTACAACACGAGGGATAAAAAATTCTTTGGAAAGAATTAAACAAATTAATTATATGTTACCTAATGAAATTAAAGTTATAAAAAAGGATGCCAAGAATAAAGAAAAAAATATTTCTGAACCTCGTCATTGTTTGTATTTAGATTACCGCAGAGTTACTCATAATACGAATATTGAAACAGTTTTTATAATAGATCACACAAGTCCAGTGTTGAATTTTAGATAGGATTTATTTAGTCTATTCTATTATATGTAGATAATAAAAATAGTTCTCTCACACTCCGAATACAATGAGCATTCAAATATAATAATTCCCAACCCAAAGCAAAAGGGTTAAGTACTTCGAAAAGCCGAAAGCTTCACAGTCAATATCTAATAATCTAAACTCATCAAGAAAACCAAAAGCCCCGAAAAGAGGAGAACTCCCCTTTTATAAGCTTTTCGATGTTAGCCCCCATATAAGGATGTTAGCCCATTAGTTTGCTAACAGTTGATAGATGTTAACCCCATATAAGGATGTTAGCCCATTACCATGCTAACTGTTGATAGATGTTAGCCCCCATATAAAGATGTTTGCATCATAAATCAGGAAGGTTCACCTGGAGTTGCCCTCAACTCCCAGTCATGAACTAAGCCTGTCATCAGATCATGCTAACTGTTGAAATATGAATTCTGAGACTATCCAGACACACAGCAACTAACAAGATGAAATTTATTAATGAAAATACCTGGAAATTTAACCTTAAAAAAACTGTAACAATATGACCTTTCCATAAACTATACTAACTAAAATTAGACTTGAAATTATTAATGCTGGCCATTTAGAGCAATACTAATTGATGTTACAATTAAATAAAACATGTGAAATAAGAAAAAAATAAATTGAACTTAATTAATCATTATTTTTTCTATTGTATAGCGAAAGCTTTAAATTACTGAAGATCTTAGTACAATAAATTTTTTCTTAAAGACAAAATATTGTTTAAGAGAAACATCCTAATGTGAATGACATTCTGTGTAATGCATGTGATGGTAAGCTAAGAGATATGTTACCTTTGATATATGTATAAAATTTTATAAAGTAATAAATTTGATTACTTGAGTAAAGATATTGTTAAATTAATGCATATGCTGTTTCAATGTTTTTAATAATCTACACTGAACCTATATATTTTAGATGAATAAAACTACTTAAAATAACATTTCTAACATTTCTAAAATCAGATTTGAATCAGCTTATTCGTGTGAAGTTTAAACTATGTAACTTTTAGATTGTTTAAAGAACAACTTTATCATAATATAATATTATATAAAGATGTTTATCAAACTTTAAATTTATAGTTTGCCGTTTCTGGCTTTATTTTCTTACTATTTTTGCTGATTATTCAGGTAAAAAATCGGTAACATGTAATAAGATGAAAAAGACATAAAAAGAAAACTTTATTGATTTAAACATTTTTTAGATTCTTTCTTGTCTGCTTTTATCTTAGGACAAAATTAATGTTATCTATCCAAATCGAGAACATCTGGACTTAGCTCAAGGCTTGATGCAGCAGTCCACAATTAGCGTGAGCGTAAGCTGTACTACTTCACTGGACCATATTGAAAGCTTTATTGTAAATTGAAGAGGAAAAAAGAACGACCATCTACATCATACACATTTATTTCAACACAGTCACATTAAACAGTCTTTATATCATTAACCTATCAAGTTTAACAATATTTTAATTAAAAATGCATTACTGTTGAATATCATCAGCAAAACCAATACCTTAATTTCATAGTGTAACATAATTCTTATATATCACCTATATTTAATACAGGATACATAAATTGCAGACAGTTGTTAACCAACATACTGGATAAAGATACCGGTATATTTTAACAGAACTAGCAGTGATTTTTATCACTGTAAAAGTCATATTACCTCGTTTTACTTATTGTTATAACAATAAAGGTTAAGCATCAATTACAGTTACTTTTAATGCAGACATTTAAAATGCAAATCATTAACAAAAACTAACAAAACTAAAGGATATCATGAATAAAACTAATTTTTTCAAACAGAATATTCTTGATTACACTTTGGCTTATCAAAAGTAAAATATTTAATAAATTTTCATTACTGACTTGAATTTCCTATTTTCTTAGTCAGCTTTCTTAGAAAACAAATCACTACTTCTTATCAATATAATGGTAAATTAAAAAGGAAATTTTATCTTAAAATGTCTCCTTTACTAACTAAGTTCGTTGGTTACTTAAAATACATTATTGCCACAATTTATCTTGTAAGAAGGTATGTAATTTATATCGCTATTGTGCAGTAACTAAATTTGGTGAATAAGTTCCTATGGGTAACATATTTGAAGACGGTGATTTATTATATGGTATTAAGTTTTCTTTATCTTGTATGGCTAAATAACCTTTATTATTCAGGAAAATGTGTATTTAAACTAAAACAGTAAAGCCAAACTTCAAATTTATTTACCATAAGCATACGTATATAATATAACATATTATTATAATGTTACGGATATTTACAAAATATTCGATAAAGTTTACCTTTTAATCACACAGATGTCTTTAAGAGTTTATTTATTTATAATTTTATTTATAGATACTGTCTTTGTTTGTCATGTTTGAGATGTTTTGTTGCATTTTTTTTTCAAATATTTTGGTTGTTGGTATTTCCAAATATATGTAATTATTCACATACATTTAACAATAAGTGTACAAACATTTAACAATAAGTGTGTCTTAAAGTGGCTGTTTTACATTAATATACTGTATTGTTATTTGGGTTAATATCAATATATTTTACAAATCAAACACAAATTACTTGCTTATGCAAGTAAGAAATATTTCGTATATCTTATTACAGTAGGTTTTGATGTTAAGTACATTGTAACATATCTAAATCACTTTTTTAGACCCATACCTTAGGTTGCAGATGTTTTATTGCATAAAAAGTTAAGAAAACATCTTTCTGGTGTAGAAAACTAGGTTTATTTAAGAACTTTTATTTTTGCCAAATATTTCTGATTTACATATAATTTTCCGAAAGGTCGCATATTCAAACAGGCGTTACGGTAAAACGCCCCACTCGCCAGAGTGCAAATAAACAAATAAATGAAAAATGCGTAGAATGGTATAGGCTTTCAGAAAAATTTACCCTTAAAATTACCCCAGGGGCGGGGTCTATTGGCGGCTCAAGGTCTATATCCTATCCTACTTGGATTTCAATAGTTCAAACTTTTGTTGTAGACATGGTGAATGTGAGGCTACATAGAAGCAAGTGTAGAATGTTTTATTATTCTACGAAAATCTGACTAAAGACACTTGGACATATTTTGGTATGGCAGTGGTTGTAAATGAGAAAGAGACGATAGATGCATTTATGTCTTGTTTAAAAGGACACAATTAGAGCAAAGTATATAGTTTGTAATTTTGATATAATTTTATTCAGGCATGTTTAAATCTAATGCCATAGACACTGAGTTTGTTGGAAAGTGATTGTATAAGTTAGATTGTCAAACATTTTTATAAAAATTAAAATCATTAGGAATAGATCCATTTATTTTTTCCATTGAGAAATTGGGTAATTACTTCAATGCGTATCATAATTTGACTTAACAAAATCCTGGCAACCATTTTTGTTGCAATATTGGTTAATATTGTCGATATTTATAAAAAGCGAAAAAGGCATATCAGGAATATCCACATCCAGCAGGCACAGCCTCCCAGACAGTCAATAAATGGTGAGAAGAGAGAATGGTTATGCAATGGCCAGTTTCCGAAAATAGACTACACAAACAATTGAAGAAAGTGAGAAACCGAGGGCAAGGGTCAGTGGCAAAATAACTTGTAACTGGGAGTTTAAACCAGACACTAGGGTGCACCAACATCACACTTGTCCCAATAGGTCCTAATATTTCATCGTAAAACTATAGAAAGAGAGTGAACTTTCTGTTATGGTGATTATACTAAATTATCATTTTCTCTGGTTTCACTTTATTACATCATAAAATAGTGTAAGTGTAACAAATGACACAATTTTCAATTATGTGAAATGTCGATGTTTCCTACGCTTGTATATAATACTAAACTTTCAAAAATGCTATCTGTACACAATGCGTATGCCAAACTGTTGGGAGGTACATGAAATTAAAGGCCACAAACAGAACAGCCAGGAAATTATTGTCAAACTGTCATACCACATAATCGATAATCAAATAAGTGAATCTACAGAAATCAAGGAACTAGCTACCACGTGAACAGGATCGCCGCCTTATACATACAGAATCAGTTGTCAATCATTTTGTTTCCATTTTCATGTAACAGAGATCCCTGACTGTGAAAGTGACAAAACACTTACAGACAATCTAAAACCTTTCCGAAGACGGAATACTTGAAGAAAGCGTGTTTCCTTATTGTTTCATCTCATTATATTTTGTGACAGGAATAATGTGTCAAACACTGTTCTTGCCAAAGTAACAGCTTATTGACAAGCCGAAAGCCCTAATATCATGTAAAACATCCGTGAAATTCACACATTCAGGTAAAGCTGTTTTCGGAAAATCATTTTAACTTAAGATGACTAAAACTGAGTGTTTTAATCATGTAACTACTATTATTTTGAACTACGCAAATTGACGCTGATGATGGTAAAGTTAAACATTGGCAAATGCATATTTAGAACCGCCGCATACAGAAAACACAACCTCTCCTCGCAGCAAAAATGTAGAGAGAATGTTAGAGCATTCATTTATAAGAATATCAATTTTAAAACGAACACCACAAAAAATTTAAAAAAAGAATGCTTGGGGTTACCGCCTTGGGACGGTCAGTGGAAAAAACAATTTTATTGAACTTCTGTAACCAGCGGAAATGTTTTAGTGGATTTATCAAAGATAACACTGTACAATAAGAATATGAAATAAGAAGTCCTTCAAATGAATCTTGCGTTATACTACGAGACAGTCTATCTCGATTATGTAAAGGTTTGGCGGTTGGGGATAATCTTTATATAAGCCACGTTGAGATTTTGATTTCAACCTTCGTAGAAAGATAAAAAAAACTTCGTATTTATCGCCAGGTGGAAACGTACAGTGTGTTCTTTTGTGTGGTGGCATCTTAAGAAATAAAAGAAAATAAATGAATATTAAAATGATGTAATCAGTATTATATATAATATGGATATAAGTGTTTAGTTCTGCAGAACCTCTCACCCACACCTCCTTTTAATCGTAAAGCGAGGAAACTTATTTCTTAATAACGCAATAACATTTAAAAACAATGTACTTCTCAAAGTTTGCAAAGCACCAAGTTAAGCACACATCATTGTGAAGTCTACAATATACATGTAGTATATTTATATAAGAAATCATTAAGTAATGCACCTAGAAGGTCTCCAGACAACTGTCCTTGTATTCGTGGTGCACACATGAATGACCCTGTATTTTATAGTATTTAACTTAAGCTGAACATTTAACAGAAATATGAAGGGTACTCAATCATTACTTTCACTTGAAAGACTAAATGTTTATGACTTTGTTATGGCAATGTAAAGGTTAAAATGCATTTATTAGATGCAAACATCCATATTTTTTTCAAAGATAGATTTCTTTCACAAATATCAATATACCCATCTTAAACATCATTCCATTCAAATTCTAAGGGAATCCTGAACACACATTGCAGTCGTTGAAACATTTGTCTATATATTTTATATTGGTTTATTTATCACTAATCATGTGCGTAAATCTAACAAATGACATAGAGGCTATAGCAAAATATATGTACACAATTATTCTTGATACTAGCAAACTTTGAGTAGTATATACATGTATTTCTACCGGTATTAGAATGAGTACAATCTTTTTACCACTGTCTCAAAGCTAACATAGAAGTCCGACAAAAACGACTATGATTAGATATAAAAATACAGACAAGTCTTGTTTAATTTGATAATTCTACACATAAGAATTCATGAGAGCCAATGTCTGTATTAAGATTATATTCAGTTGTTTATCAAATAATCCATTCGCTTACTGCATAAAGATATTAATATGATATTGAATTCATTTGCTTGATACAATACTGTAATACTACATATATGTTAAATATTAATATGACATTGAATTCATTTGCTTGATACAATACTGTATTACTACATATATGTTAAAATTCATTAGTAATGACCTGTTATAATACTTTCTTACCTTACGGTTTCCATTCAACTGTTATATATAAGATTTTTTTATGATGTATGGTATTTTATTTTACAACAGCTATGTGTTTGAATGTAATTTTCATCAACTAAATGTATCTCTTGGTTAAACTATTTTGCAACGAACGATTGTCAATATTGCGTTATGTATTAACCAGGTTATTTCTGAAACTAATCTTAAATTATTACCCTGATTATATTAGAAAACAAAACAAACACTGTCCCTATTAATCAAGTAACAGTTCAGTTTTTAAACTACACAAATGCTTTCTAACAAGAAGACTAATCAACCTGTTTTTGCAAAATGTAATTCACTAAGTCACATGTTTAAGTTCACTCAGGCTCCTTCAGATCATCCACTGGCAGGTTTTGTTTACCTTGTACTTGTTTGTTTATATGAGAACCTGTTGGGGCATGTGTGAGGTTGATTCACCCTAGAACCTGGTTTAAACCGTTAGTGGTAAATTGTTTTTCCACTGACCATTCCAAGGTGGTAACCCCTCGAGTTCTCACTTTCGTTAATTTTTTTGGCGTCTTCTTTGAAAATGATTATTGTATAACGATGCTGTCTTTTCTCTCTTCTTTTTGGGTGTGTCGGAAGGCTGTTTGCTGGATGTTGCCATTTCTGATATGCATATTTCTCTTAAAAAAAACTTTAGTATAAGAACATATTTTATTTCTAATGTTTCTCTGTGAATTCAAACTGGATATCAATCAACCAATAAAGGGCGATATCAACGACACAAATACAATACGTACTTCAAAATAAGATATATATTTGACTGCCATGCCATACTGTCAGTATTATAGTCTACTGTGAAGCTTAAAACCCAAATACACATAAACAACATTTGCAGGATTTTAAAGATGATCTGAGGTACGTATTTATCGAGTCCGGGTATTCTTTCTTTCTTTCTTTCTTTCTTTCTTTCTTTCTTTCTTTCTTTCTTTCTTTCACAGTTTTATCCATAAAACAAGAACTATCTTTAAAAAAGATAAACGGCGTTGATGAAAAAGATTTTCCGTTATATATACATGTATATAAGAAAGAAAGAAAGAAAGAAAGAAAGAAAGAGAGGCGAACAGTTCAGTTATTTTAATTTACTTGTTATAGCTGTTGACGAACCCTCCCTGCCTTCTTAGTATGACCTAGAGATTAAGCGATCGAATCATGACAACTCATAAATTCATTGAAAGTGTCTTTCAAAAAAAATGTTAAAGTTGTTGCAACAATTCCATACGGTGATAATAAGTCGAATAAAGAAGCAATGTCTTACATTAACTCTTGATCTACATTTATTCAGTTTCATTACAATATCTCTTGTAGAGTTAGAACTCGAGATGAATAAATGTCCTTGGAATTCAATAAATATAAATAATAACAGCTTGTTACAAGAGCGAAATCTACCAACTTTTACGTGAAGTAACTTTAAGAAGTGTCCCTCCTGAGGATTGAACCCGGGGCCTCCGCTTGCGAGGCGGGAAAGTTATCCACGACACTATAAGATCTTGTATTTAGGACTTGAAATTTACAATCAGTATCAAAGGAACTAGAAAGGAAACCGTAAGAACTAGAAATATCTGCACTTCTCTTTCGTTTTACACTGTGTGTTGTACGCAGGTGTTTACCTGACACCCGAATATTCCATATAAAATTGTATTTAATCCATCAATATTGACTTAGCTGGTTTTTTAAATCGTAAAATGTTTTTCTCCAATACAATTATCGCTTTTAAAAACAAAAATGCTCGAACATGTAAGTGCCAGGTAGAAATACTTACACAAAATATAAAAATCGTTACGGTAATCGTAAACAACACCCACTAACAACAAATCGAAATAATCTATTTTTTTCCCACTGCAAAATAATAAAAATCCCACTTGATACCTCTCCACCCTGCTAGATGCCTCTCTGGTGTAAATAGCTACCAATCGAAATAGTTAATTTCATTTTCCCGCTACATAATAATAGAATACGAGTATTATTTACAACATTTCATTGGTCGAAAAACTAGGTCAAAAGTGAGCTTAGACAGCTAACGCCGAATAAATGCTTGTCCCAGATTCTGAAACATTCATTTGAGTTGGTTACAAAACTCTACTATTCAAATGCTATAGCTATTAACTAATGATAATATCAATTTATGCATACTGTGCGTAACTGATACATGGGTATCCGAAGATCGCACAACTCTTATTTCTTCTAGTACTATAGATAAATTAAGAACTTTTATAACGTTCTAATTAATTTTCTTTCTAAACAATCATTTGTTACTGGAAAATAAACCCAGTGGTCACATTTATACGCATTATTGTGCAAAAGGGGCATTTTTACTGTAACTGAGTTGCAATTTGCTATTATGTAAGCTTTCATAACCATAACTATATTCTTACTTTTTTTGCAAAGCGCAAGGTTTTAACAAAATAGCCAATATAAGGTCTGAAAATAGAAAAAAACGCAAAACATTGTGCTACTTTTGTTTCTATCAGAAGGCCGTTGACCACACTACATATAATGTGTAAATATTGATTATCGCTCTACATGGGACTAGGCGGCCTGGACACCAATATGTATTTAATCACTGCCCACAAACATGCAAAACGACCCTTTAATAATTGATATTTGTCTTGTTCGGTGGCTTTCAAAGTTCTTATCCATCTGTTTAATATTGATTATATTCTAAACCTCTTATGACTATAATAGTAGTAGTAGTAGTAGTAGTAGCAGTAGCAGTAGCAGTAGCAGTAGTAGTAGTAAACAAAATAATAAAAAGTTTCCTCTTGTAACCATATTGGGTAGATTCCCACAAACCATATTAAAGAAGTTTTAGATTTGACTCCGGGGGCTCTTGACTCTGTAAGGTCATTGAGTACCCACCTTTTTACTTTGCAATGCTATTTGCTTCTTATGTTTATAGGCTTGTGTGTTTTTGCATGCAACATTGACGAGTTGGTGGGTGAGTTGGAGCTAATTCACCTAAACAATTTGTACTTGTTTGTTCAAGTGTGAATTGGTGCATCCTTGAACCTATGCCTAAGGTTATAAAACTGAGCACAGAAACCAGTCTCAAATCTCAAGCATTTGATTGGCTGAAATGTTCTAAAACAAAAAAAATTGTGATTGTCTTCCTCTATCACTGCATCAACTGGTATCAGTCATGTACTAGGAGTTTCTCATGGTATTCTGTGGAAGTTTCTCTTTTGTTTTTCAGTAAAATGAGT
This sequence comes from Corbicula japonica, assembly GCA_038501625.1. Lineage (NCBI taxonomy): Eukaryota > Metazoa > Mollusca > Bivalvia > Venerida > Cyrenidae > Corbicula > Corbicula japonica. The sequence continues at coordinate 4,777,305 of JAZAYU010000033.1, forward strand.
GCATGTTAATTTTAGCTCTGACTGGCATAGGACGATATCGTCACCTTAGCGCAATAACAGCACAACTTCTTTTTACTCCAATGGTACTTAGACCGTTTTTGCACTAAGGTGACGAAATATTTTACCATAAGTTCATTACAGCACTTTTCAGAAAAGTCCCATTTATTACGATTAGACAACAAAATTCTCGCCATGACATTTCCAAGGAAATTAATCTGTCTAATCATCATAAACAACATAATGACTCTAGAAAGTGTGACGATGCCTACAAAGACATTGCCATTATCATTATTTGCTAAATGATTTTTACTCTTTAATGAAAATATAATTTGTCTGTAAAAAGCCAAGGTGCATTACAAAGATGAAGCAAGTGTTATGATCCTCCAACTCAAAAGTGTAAAAAGTAGCTGAATAGAATGAAAAAAAAAATGCTTCGGTTGTTGGTTTTAAATTAAGGTTTTTGATGCACAATTCCTTTTCCTATAATTAATTTTTAACAATTCAAAATTGGACGTCTTTAATCTTTATGAGCCTTCAATATTAATACAACACTAACGAGTAATTATTTCAAGCCGCATTTTATAACTAATACAAAGTAGGGTCTACTTGTGAAGTAAAAGAAAACATGCTTTACTTTTTAAAGATACGAACACTGCGTCTAAAAGCACGTCCAATTAGAAAATATACTGGTTAGTGAAATAAGATATAATATATTCGAGTACTTGTAAAATGCGTGAAAGGCCACACAAAGAACACAGACGGGGGATAATGTCTAATTATGGAAGCCCTGGAGGGACACTTTTGATTTTCGACTTATGGATTAATTTTACCTCTTTCTTATGACTTTTGATTTTTGAATTTTGACTTTTGATTTATTACTTATGGATTCCGTAAATGTCCCACGTGCTTGCCTCATCTTTTCCCAGGAAAATGGCGGATTCTGACAACGTTTCAGACGATGTAAGTTCATTTACCTAAGATTCTTCGTTTATTACAGGAGACTTATTTTAAGTCAAATAAAAAACCAAAACATGTACGCTCATATTCAAGAACAGTAAATTATTTATTTAGGCCTTTTTATTTAACTCAGAAAAGAACATACTTTGTTTGCATTGCATTGTCATTCAAAGGTATCATTTCTTCCATTTCTAGAACATGGAATCATTGCTACATGCGTTATCTCAAATTGACATACACCGTACAAAATCATAAGCTTCATTTTCATATGGGATCGAAATAAATTTAAACCCAAATAGACTACCATTGTTGTTTGTTTGTTGCAGTTTCATTCGAAGGAAGAGATGGTATAAACAATTTATTTTTGACTAGTGGAGAGAGAGACACAAGGTACAAAATGTTATTTGTCATAAAAAAATATAATTTCAAACAAAATTTGCAGCTTTTCTTGTCAGCGCATAGAACATGTAAAATGGTGTTAAAAAAGAATAACATTAAACTAGTTACATATGAAATGTGATGACATAATCTATTAATAGTACACTAATGTTTTTCTGTCCATTCTTATTATTATGACCATAGACCATCATAATAGGTACAATACACAGTGTACCTCAAAAGGTCTACTCCTACTGTTTAAAGAAGCCTTAGTATTAAGTATAATTTAACATGCAATATCCCTTCTACTACTACGGCTGCTGCTACCCTACAGCTGCTGCTGCTACTACTACTACTACTACTACTACTACTACTACCACCACTACTACTACCACTACATCTACCACTACTACTACTATTATTACAACAACAGCAACTACTTCTACTAATACAACTACTTCTACTACTACTACCTCTTCAACTGCAGCAACTACTACTTCTACTAATACTACTACTATTACTACTTTTTTCTTATTTAGGATGCAGAAATCAGGGAAAGGGAAACAGAAAAGTAACGGCCGTCATACTATGTACAAACTGCATATCGCTGGAAGACATTATCGTCAAAGTGAATATAGACAAATTTCATCAAGACGAGGTGGGGGCATTCGGAAGATTGCCTCAGACAATGGAATCAAAAACTGAAGTTGAAAAACGTCTTTTTTCATTTTTATTATGTTTTATATATTGTACATTTTATAGGTAAATTGTTACTTAAGATACAAATTTCTTACGCAAAAAAAAGCCTGTAGAAGAGTTAAAATATTTGGTGTTTGTTATCTGTCTTAACGAATTTATTTTAAAAAGTGTTTGCTCTAGGCTTCTCGGATAATCACATGCCCCGAAATTAAAACTTCTAGACATTTTATTTAACATTATCAGTTGATGTTGAATGTTCACGTGACACAGATCAACTATGACATGAACATATGAATAATACTAATAATTCTATAGCAAACAATAAAAAATTATTAGGCTAGTGGCTAAATGAACAAACATTATATGATTTAAATACCAATCTCGGCTGCTGTGCTTCTATGCGTTTGGTGTTTGAATCACAAATTTGTTTATTTAGCCTTAACCTAAAACATGTAAAAAAAAGAGTTATGTTTGTACCAAGGCAAAGAGTAATAGCAAAATACAAAAGTAATAAGTTAAAAGTCACAAGATAAAAGTCATAAGTAAAAAGCTATAATTAAAAAGTCATTAGGCACACGGCAAAAGTCATAAGTGAAAATTCGTAAGTGAAAAATAATTATTCCCGAACCGCAAAAAGCGTAAAATAAAGTCAGCATTAATCACAATGATCAATAAATATTTTTGCATCAACAATCATTTATATAACTTTTCCCTTTTAATTCCATAATTCATATTAAAGTTTGTTTGCTATTTGTTGCGAATGAATTACTCGTTGAATCTAATAAATCAGACTTGTAAGAGTTTATGAAGATTTATGGGGAAATCTTTCCTTAAAAGAACAAAGAAGCTCGATTTGTTTCTTTTATCCCTGTCATCGTCTTCTTGCAGATTTGACTCCAGAGGAACTGGTCTCGGTAAGGTCATGGAGTACCCACCCCTATGGCTTTGCAATGAAATTAGCTTTTTATGATTTATATGTTTGTGTGCTTTTGCATACAACATTTGTTAGCTGATGGGTGTGTTGGAGTTATTTCTCCAAGACAACTTGTACTTGTTTGTTGATATGAGAACTTGCTTGGTGTGAGGTTGGTGCACCCTAGAACCTGTTTTAAACCTCCCAGTGGCAAATTGTTTTGCCACCGACCGTTCCAAGACGGTAACCCATAAGGTTCTCGTTATTGTTAATTGTTAGTGGTGTTTGTTTTGAAATTGGTCATTTTATAAACCAAACTCGCTTTTCCTCTTTTTCTTCTTTGCTTAAAATGTGGGGAGGCTGTGTCTTCTTCATGTGGCAATTCCTGATATGCGTATTTCACTTTTTTTGTAATTATTGCAAATATGTACGTCTCTCAAGTTAACCGTTTTGCCGAGCTCGGGAGTTTCATACAGACCTGGTACAAAAACAGTGTGCCCTTGAAGCAATCATTTAAATGTTCGCATTGTATTGGGTCTAGTTCATTAAAAATACCTGTAGCGCAAGTCTTTGAAATGCACTAATGGATACCATTTTGTCGTAATGTTCATCACGATTTTGAATGCATTGGAAAGATGTTTTTTTCAACTTCAATGCTTCGAGCCCCAACAAACGGGCCTGTAGAACCGTGTCAGAATTATTGCTGCAATGGTAAATGAAGTTTTCTGTTCTACCATCACGGCGTAGTATTCGAGGGCATTTTTGATGTTCATTCAATGCGTTTAAAAAGTATCTTGCAATAACGTGTGGGTCGTTATTCAAGTCCGAATCATCTTATTTGTTTACCTCATCCACTACACCAGGGATACAAAATTCATATGGTTTTGTTTGTCGTAACCATCAATATGCCATGTAAAACTTGGTCCTTTGGCACAGAATACGCGCTGGAGAAGACGATGTGCTTTGCGCGGCTCTACACCAATTGGATCAAGCGCTCTCATCATTGCCAGGACGTCGTCCATTTTGACGTACACGTGGTAATCCAACATTAACTACGCCACATTGTACAGTAACCTATGCATTGTCTACTTGTTTGTATTTCTCTGTTACAACATCAGACACAGTCTCAAAACGAGTATATATTCTCTTAATCCGTTTTAAATTTAAGCGTTTAAGATTTCTCTTCACTGTCCTCAATGACGTCGTAACCCCATGCCGTACCATTAAAAATGCTACAATTTCATAGATCTTACAACATTTCTGGAAGTACTATATTATGAGCAGAGTTCTGTTTGCTAAAGATGTTGAGATGGAGTGCCTCGGCACAGTAGCTTTGGTAATGCCGAACAGTATAGTGATGAAGACACAGATCGACATCAAGATTTTCATCCTCATTATCTTTTATCCAGTAGTTCTGTCTGAAATACAAGTTTATTTTCTATATAAATCTGTATAAAGTTGTGGTATAAAATAGGTAAATATATTATCTGCGTTTCATAAATACTCTTGAGTATGAAAAGTTAGATGCAAAAAGCTCGTCACCTTTGAAATGCTCTCGTGATAATTTTTACTCCCGAATGGTCCTATATCTAATTTTATTCTCAGGTGTTCTTTTCTTAATTTTCGGAATATACAACAAAATGAGACAGAAAAGCTAAATGCAAAATGGATCTCGATCACATTGAAAAAGGGAGCTTTGTACATTGTACGTGTATTCTCTGTCTACTTGTTAATATACAGTTTAAAACTGAACAAAACATACAGTCACTTGTGAAATTACAGTAAATACTAACCTTATAGGCATATATAAAATAACATTAAATCTCCCCTCCTAAACACATCCTCTCCTCAATGACTAATCTCAATTAAATTAATAAAAATAAGTTTAAAGTTTGAAAAACATACCTGAAACCAATGTTGCTGCTTTCAGCTTCTAGAGCACGTGTATAATGTGTTTGCCAGAAGTCATAAGTCACAAGTCAGAAGTCGAAAGTCATAAAAAGAAAGTCAAAAAGTAAAATATCCGTAAGTCGAAACTCCAAAGTGGCCCTCCAGGGCTTCTATATCTAATTGCCAGATAATCCAGTAAGCAAATCAATGCTAATTGCCGCTAGAACAACCATGTTAGAAAGCTTAGTTACAGACGAGCAGCTTTAGCCTTATGATGATCAATTAGAATCACTTGTCAATCTTAATTTCTTTATGACAGAGATTCCCGACGGGGAAAATGGCAATACACTTACAGAAAATCTAAAAACTTTCCGAAGAAGGTACATGAAGACAGCGAGTGTCCTTATGTTTTCGTCTCATTATGATAGATAATTTTGCTAATAAACTATATTTAGAGTGGGTGTTAGTTTTTATTTATTTTTGTTATTTTGTAAACCCCTAAAACACCTATATATAAATGCTCCTTAAAACGTCTATATTCACATAATTTATAAATCCAATTTATCACTTAATCATATGTTTTTGATATAGACGTTTGATATTTATGATATTGTTTATTACAGTCCAGTCACCCTCCATAGGTCCAACCCTGCATGAAACAATACTTATCGTGTGAAACCGGATCGATTCTGCGACACAATATTGAATTAATTTTTATCAATTTATAACTTAATCTTATGTTTTTGCTATAGACGTATACATAAACGACGAATTTGACAACAGCAAATATAATATATTTCTAAATAACAAAAATAACAACGAAAGACGAATTAATTCCCATCGGTTATAACGTTCAAATATTAAAGATTAGAATGATATGCATAGTTCTGAAAAAGGAATTCACGAAATATCATAGACATTTAGTTATTCTGGAATGATGATTTGGATATAATTCCAGAGTCAATAAAATTTATAACCAAACATTAATCTTTAAACACATTTTATAAAAAAGATTCATACATGACTTCCTATAATACAACTCGAATAGTGTTGGTAAACGTTCTTGATTTTGAGTTGTTTAGTGTTTGTAGTAAGCGATGACATCTGGAAAAAAGATGTGTACGGTTGCTGTTTGTACTTTGAACAAACCGTAAGTGTTAACCATCTAAAAATGTTTTTAAATTACATTTTTGTTATTATCATTATCATCATCGTCATCGTCATCATCATCATAACATCATCATCATCATCATCATCATCATCATCATCATCATCATCATCATCATCATCATCATCATCATCGTCAGTATTGTTATTATTATAAGTTTATCATCAAGATTGACATAGTGCTGACCTTTATCCGTTTTTTTTCTGGATATCGAGAATAAATTTCCGTTCGCATTGCATTTTATGTCTTTTGACCATAAGTCGTTTCTATTCTGGCTTGATAACATGTCCTTTTCGCTCGCTATGTAATCACTGCAATTAATCACCCAAATAAGCATTAATAATTTGGATCATTCGTGCAGATGTCTGTAATCAAGGGACCTTTAATTTAGAATTTTCATATTAAACCATTATATGAATGGAGGCGTAACTTACGTCTCCAGATTTGCACCTACAACAGAAAACATAACGCGAAACTGAAAGGAATGGTATTGAAAAGGGATTATAAACAAATGGATCCAGATCATCACAGACAAATGCCAAGCTAACAACATAATAAGATTCTTGATGGTTCGCTGTAGACAATTTTTCCTAAGTTTATTATTTGCTTATTTGATATTCAAAAGGTACAGGTAGGAACAGTGACATGAAACGAAATTCGCTAAATTTTAACCTTTACAAAAAGCTGGAAGATATTCTAAGAGCGGGTGAACACTCCCTCTGCTTCTGATCAGCCCTCCGTCGCAAATGGCCCTCGGACCGTTACGTTGCTCTCAGGCCGGTTATCAAGCCCCGGCCCCGCTCATCAATGTATTATCCCCTAAATACACCACTTGCAGCAAATACGTTTGATGTTGTTAGAATTTATTCTGCCTCTCTCTCTCTCTCTCTCTCTCTCTCTCTCTGCCCCCTCTCTCTCACTCTCTCTCTCTCTCAAGTTACTGTTTTTGTTTTTGTTCCAACAAGAAGACCATAAATAGATCAATTCAAATATCATAAACGTTTGCCACCTTTTAATAGTTCGGTGTTCACCCGCGAATTACTTTAATATTACAAGATTACTCCAACAAATTAATACATTTTCCAAGACGGACTGCACAAAGGCAATTGCAGAACGAAATCACCGGAACAATTTCGTCAAAGCTATGAAAGTACAATACTAAGAATGCTTGAACTACGTATTGAGTTTCTATGATTAAAATCGGATAAAGACCTAATCACGGAACCAAAATATCAATGGCTGGTATTGTTCAAATTTGACAAAGATGGATATATCTGAGTTTGTCTGATTCATACAAATTAAATCGATGCCATCATTATTACGGTATCTTCTTATATTCATGTGAAATCCATGCTAGCCAAAGAATAAGATTCGAAAACGCATAGCTGTCGACCGGCTAAATACTGCTCTTCTAATCGCATTAGTTTATTATTTGTATATTTAGCATTAAAATAGTTCTAGAAAGGAACAAGAAAATAAATGCTTATTTAGATAAAGTTAAACTTTTAAAAAATGAAAATTACTTTAAAAACATAAACAATTCAAATTTGAAAGGTTTATTAAATTGTGCATAATGAAAATAGTGGTGAACAATTAAAAAATAAGTTCAATAATGTTATAATTTCGCTTAAATGTGTTCAACCCAACATAGAACATGTAACTATACTTTAGAATTCATTTCATATCGGTTTTCAGACAGCGTTTTTGCATATTATAAACTTCACAATGGTTTCCGTGATATGACTGTTAATCACACGGGTTCCGCTCCTGCTAGAGAAATTAAAGAAGTGTTTCATCCAAACGATATTCGACTTAAAAAGTATTAAAAGCAAGAGATACCCTTGCTGTCACAGGAGCCAAACACAAGGTGATTTTTCTATCTGTAATACAAAATTAAAATTCAAAGTTCTTCTTTTCAAGAAACAATTAATAAAGTTCAATTTTGACAAGGTGGAGGATTTACCTTTTATTTTGAAAACAAATTGTCAGTCACTTTCCATCACTGTGCGAATTGCTCCTTGGTGCCCAAGGTTTCCCTATGAGGTATTACACCTATTCAATGTTATACAACGCTATTATTCTTAATTTAGAACGTCAATGATCCAGTGTTTTTATTGATTCCCTACAGATTTTTGGAACATACGTTTCATGTGCATTGTATTATTTTACCCGTATGCGTATTGCACTATTTTACCTTTGTATTCGATGTTAAATAACACTCTTATTGTTAAGTTAGAGCTTCAATGATCATTTATTGTTTTTTATCGATTCCCTCCAGAATTATGGAACGGCGTGTGCATTGCATTATTACATCTTCGAGGAACCTTTAGTATACTCGATATTCAATCTGCAATATTTATGTCATTATCTGCCTCATTATAAACGTTATTGGGACATTTTGGTCTATTTTCGTGTCCAAACGCTCAGCAAAGAATGATCACTGATTTCAGGAAATATGGATTCACAATGTTTTGTCTACCACCACATTCCGTGTCTGACTGTTTCTGTTTGTTCTACTAGAAAAAAGATATTTCTTGGGAAACTGAAATCTTTGACACTTATACTTTATACGAAATATAGGTATTTAATCGAAACGGACCTTAACATTCCTGCGATTCACGATCGTAATTGAAATCACGTTTTATTTTTAATTCTGTGAAATTTTGTAAGACAAAAAAGCTGAAAAACTACTGTACGTATTTTCAAAGGTCCTTAAAGGTTACCAACATTATATTTTACAACGCTCTGCATGTCTGTTTATAATCCCATACACAGTTGATCGTTTCGTATACCTCATTGTGTGCACGACGGTAGCAGGGGTTTAAGATCTTATGAAGGTTTATACGGAAATCTTGTAAAAAAAATCTAAAAGCTCGGTCTGTGTCTTTTATCCCTGTCATCGTGTTCTTGCTGATTTGACTCCAGCTTTTCTGGTCTCGGTAAGTTCATTGTGTTCTCGCCTGTTTGCCTGACAATGTTATTAGCTTCTCATGTTCTATATGTTTGTGTGCTTTTGCTTGCAACATTGTCGAGTTGATGAGTTATATTACCAAGACAACTTGTACTTGTTTGTTTATATGAGAACCTGTTGGGGCAAGTCTGAGGTTGTTGCCCCCTAGAGCCTGGTTTAAACTCTCAGTGGCAAATTGTTTTGCCACTGACCGTTCCAAGGTGGTATTCCTACAGGTTCTCTTATTCTTTAATTGTTTGTGGTGTCGTATCTGAAATAGTTTTTCTTATTAACCTATGTTCTTTGTTCATCTCTACCCTTTTTGCTGCATTTAGAGGCTGTGTTTTCTGTGTATGGCGAATCTTGATATACATTTTCACTTTTTTATATACTCACCTCACCGTCGGCTGTAACTAACTGAACATGAATATGAATATAAATACTATTAAATAGGTTTATGTAAATTTAAAGATTCACTTAAGACAAATTTGAAACAAATCATGAATCAACTATGATCAAGATCATTAGCTCACTATTTAGCCTATTCCTCATTTTCTGCAAACGTTCTCATCAAAAATCGAAAAAATGCATATCCGGATTTAAATCTGAAATGCAGGTGCTGTTTAAAATAACTACTACAACAAGGTGTTTTCAGTTAGTGTTTTACGAAGGTTTGATATTTAAACTTCGGAAACCAAAATGAAATATTAATTTCTCTATATTATTCTTACAACAAATCTGTACATTCAAAATAAAAACGTTGTCAACACGATGTTCTACAGCGCTTAGCATGCTTGGCTTTGCCTACCTATTTCACTACGGTGTCAGGTCATTAAGATTGTATAAAGGTTTATATGGAATTCTTGTAACATAATATATAAGCTCGATCTTCTGTTTTTATTTCTGTCATTGTGTTCTTTCTGGTGAGAATGTGTTTTCTGAATAATGCTTTTTACATTTTTTGTGTCCCGTTATAAATACAGAGCCGGACTGAAGATTATAAAACTGAGATTGGAAACCAGTCTCAAATCTCAAGCATCTGATTGGCTGAATTGGCGACTGGTCGCCATTTCAGCCAATCAGATGCTTGAGATTTGAGACTGGTTTTCATGCTCAGCTTTATAACCTTGGGCACCGTTTACAGATGGTGCTAATGATAGTTATACTTTATAGACCTGTCAGGACTTGGTCGTCTTGTCTCATTCTTACTAGATAATAATTGTGCTATATTTGGTACATGTATATTAACAAGTAATAGGCATCACAATGAGTACTAATTGCGCAGCTTTTATGTGGATTGTTTTTATACTGCCACTCTATGTTCTCTTCTTTCGAACATCAATATCTATATTTAACATCACTGGCCGGTCTAAACGACTGGTTAATTATAGATAAAAAGTTCCATCTGTTTCATAATTGTAAACTCTAAAGAATTCCAACTAATAAAAACATATAATTCATAAAACGCATACTTCAATTAAAAAGGTTACGTTACAACTTAAGTAAAAGGTGATCTGGACTTGGGATTGTTTGATTTTATTATTCTAATTATTATTGTTTTAGATGGTAACACCCCTCGTTTACATTTCACAGCGTTTTAGCTTTCGTTTATAGTTAAAATGAAACGCCACTATATAATTATTATTAACGAACACCTACCGCTGATACATGGAACACACAGAAATGAATATGCATTCTGGAATACAACTTTCGTCAATTACCAAGCTCAACCTACATGAATATACAATATTTTAGTGGCTTTTATAAGTCTACGTTTATACGTTTTGCAAAGAGCGGTTTTCTTTTATCTAATCTTTACATCATTGATACGAGTTCTCTGCCAGACTGTAAAGAAACAATCAGGAAGAGAGACTTCTTTTATGGTGATTGAGCAACGTATTTGTTGCATTTTCTCTTGTTTAAGGCTTCTATTAATTTAATTCTAGGTTAAACTGCCCATAAATTTCCTTATGCATTTGACTGTTTATAACATCATGGATTTTCTATTCTTTGAATTTGTGATAGAAGCATATAACAACAAAATGAAGAGAGACTTGGTCCATAGGTTATAAAACTGTGAATGGAAACCAGTCTCAAATCTCAAGGATCTGATTGACTGAAATGGCGACTGGTCGCCATTTCAGCCAATCAGATGCTTGAGATTTTAGACTGGTTTCTAAACTCAGTTTTATAACCTTGACATTGAAAAACTGGGTTTAATACTGGCTTCATGTAGACAAATATCAAACAAATATGTCACAGTTATGTAGCTCATTTTTAAAACACAAAAATTACTAATTCAACACTCTTCTGCTATATATATTACAAACTTGATTTCTTTATAAATTCCCAAGATGTTCAATTCTATATACAGGAATAAAGTGTGATTAATGTAAAAGGTTGAATTTATGTCCTCAATCTTCTAGCCCTTTGGATTGTACAACCCATGAATAGCCAATCTTGGTTCAGTTTATAAAAATACTTATAAAACTCAATATTAATAGTTACTATTTATAAAGTAGGCATGAGCTTTTCTTGAGTTTAATTCAGTTTATACAGAAGAAATTAAAACAGAAAGAAGATACTAACGTATAAACAATTAAGAAATGAATTCAGATATTTAAACAACAAAGTTACGAACAGAGGTAATAGTGAAAGCATACAAGTAAATATTAACACATCATTTTGTTTCTTTAAAACGCATAATATTCAGATCAGCTACTAGTTATCTATGTTTTTCGAGCATCAACTGGCATTCCACTTCCAATAAAGGGTTATCAAAGAACATGAAATGATCAAGATTAAAAAACAACAATATAATTACACATGTGGAACATTAATACCATTTCGAATATGCGCGTTCAACACATATATGTATGTATATTTATGTAAGGTCAGCGCTATTATTGTTTATAGATAACTTGAGTCAAGTTATTAAAAAATACCACCTTAAAATATAATTGGTTCGATATATTACACAATAAAGAAAAATGTTACTTGTTACAGTATATCTATACTGAGCAATCCTATTTTATTTAAACACGAACCTCGTTTTTCGTGGATCTGTGAAGACACTTTTATTTAAAACAAAACAAAAACTTGTATAAAGATAAACTGTGAAAGTGAAAATATGAGAAAAAATATACATGTACTCGTAGGTCTGCTTTCTCACAACAGAAAAGGATAGAACCAAATTGCATTGTAGAGAAGTCATCTGCCATAAGATGAAAACTAAAACGTAATACAGCAGTTCTGGAGCAATTTATCGTTTCAATAGAGATAGCAGAACTATACGATTCTCTATACTCATAAGAAAACAATTCCCAATTTGATTCCGATTCAAACAAGGTAAAACAATGAAAAAAATGAAAGACTGATATTCATTTTTTATATTTGTAAGTTATATGTCTTAAAGAATGTTTAATTCTTAAATAATATATTTAATTACAAAATAATAATAACTATAAATTATATAATTAAAAATTAAAAAAACTTTATTTGCCGAGACGGATGCACCATCTGATCTTAATGAGTGTAAGCGACTCCGCATAACGTCTTTAACAAGCGGCTTTACAGTCCTGATAAACTTTTCACGTAACGTAGTATATGACATACCGGTAGCCAGTTAATTCTTCCCACTGAATAATTTTCTTTTGAACAATTTAAATAACAAAATAAAAAAAATATCACTGACGACCATAAGATTCATTTCTGAACTGTTGCAAATGGGCATAAGCATGTTCCGGTTTTAGCTATAATTTTTATCCATGTATACTACTCAAAATTTGATAAGGATCACTTATAAGAGTGTGTTTATTTCTCACATCAGTTTAAAACATTTAAATATTTGCTGTGATTCTGAAAAATTGTTAATTTGACATCAGCGTTGTGCCATGTTTGACAGTAGAATTGACCAAATTTATAAAAATCACATATCTTGGGTTAACCATTAAGGAGATATTTTAGAAATAAAAAAGCGACCCCTATCAAATTTTGAGTAGTATATTTGTCAGTCTTACTGCTTTCTATTAAAAGTCGTAACGTTTGAAAGAAAACAATATCAGAACTTGTCATAAATTCCGAATCGGCTTACAAGACATGACTGTCGGTTTTCCCAATAACATTTTAGTTGATTCTTAAATATTTAAAATTATTTTTTAATCTGTTGGTGATTTGAAATCAAATAACTCACGAAACTATTTGATTGATAAAAAGAAGATTGGTGTATTTTCTGTCCGTATCGACGAAGCCAAATAAATTGCGAAAGGAAAATACTTAGCAGTTAAGATATTCCTACTCCCAAACCCATTACACTTTGCCAAACTTTCCCAGCGAGAAAACTGTTTTCAAATTACCGACTTGTATTATCTGCCCTGGAACTGCTTTATTTATCCGGGAGTAGACCCACCGTTACCGCCAAAACTTCGAGTAATGCATCAATTTCATCTTTATGCGTATGTCAAAAGGCTAAAGTCCCATACTCAAAGGCAGAAGTCATATACTCAAAAGGCAGAAGTCCCGTATTCAAATGGAAGAAGCCCCATATTCAAAAGGCAGAAGTCCCTTTCTCAAACGACAAAAGTCTTACTTTTTTCGTGATTTTGTTCCGGGTGCTTTGTTCTCCGCAAAGTATTAAGGTAACTTCTGATTTCTCTTTAAGTTGGAATTAACTACGTTTGTTTTGTGTGATTGTTTGCATTTAAATGCATCATGTCGAGTAGGTGGGCGGGGTGTAGTTAATTCACCACGGTAACTTAAACACGTTTGTTCATGAATACGGGAACCAGTGCCCAAGGTTATAAAGCTGAGCATGGAAACCAGTCTCAAATCTCAAGCATCTGATTGGCTGAAATGGCGACTGGTCGCCATTTCAGCCAATCAGATGTTTGAGATTTGAGACTGGTTTCCAAACTCAGTTTTATAACCTTCAGTCCTGATGGAAAAATTGTGATTTTGTTACAAACTTGAACCTAGCTTAAACTCCTAGTGAAAAACATTTAGCCACTGTCCGATCCAAGACGGTGACCCATTTGTATCTCTTTTCATTTTTTATTATGTCGTTACCTGTGTTGGCTGACTCTGTTTTCTGAGTATGTCGTTGCTGTGCTGATACTGTGTGTAAATATTCATTTATGTAATTCTTAGTTTCTAATCTATCCGATTTTAAGCACAGGTGAAACGGTGGTAAACATCCAAAATATTATCTTCTTATCGTATTATTGTATTTTTAACACTATTGAGAATAGTTGTTTTGGTAACGTTTACTCTGTCCTTTTTCTACAATCATTGTTTGTACGTAAAGGGCTTATACTTGTGCATATTTGATTTCTTTTTCAGCTTGGATAAGTGTGGGAAGGGCCATGGTAGGCCTAAGTGTCTTCATTTTCACCGTGTATATAAAAACAAAAACACTTTTGATTGCAACCATCACAATATACACTGCAAAACAACCCAATTAATAAATATAGGTGGAATACCAGCCATTCATGCAACGGTGTTTGGTGTTTGAACATTGCCCGTTAAATTTCGAAAAAAGGATTGTTTGGACTCAAATTGGGACTTAGAATCAAACACTTGATAGTCAGCATTTACTCGGTCAGGACAACTTGTTAATTGGTAACATTCGTCAATTCGAATTTCTTACACATTTAAAACCTCTCATGACAAATACATGAACATTGAGTTGTACAAGGGATACAACTGCGAATTACATTAAATAGAAAAGCTTGCGCAGTGATATCTCTACATATCGGCTTGTTGGTGAGCCTGTGTTTTCTGGGTGTGGCGATTCCTGATTCGGATGTTCAACTGTCGTGGGGGGATTTGAAATAGAAGAGGTAGTTTCTCTAGCAAATACAGTGTTTTTAATTTATGTTTAATTGAGATCTATGTATTTCTAACCATCAGTCTAAATTTTAATCAGCTTTCCTTGGAGAATACTGTACTAGTATAATCTCTTCCTATATTACCGTTCCATAAACTGAGGCTCCCCCCATATTGTTCAAACATGTATAAATCATTTGGGTTGTGCTTATCCAGTTACGAATAAATATCATGTCTTTAAAATACGTTATAAAATGCTTTGGGATCAATTCCCCCAAAACATGAGTCCCTTTACAAATAACCAGTGAGCTATCAAGAAGTTAAGGTCAAATGAAATGAAAGAAAAAGTTTAGGTCAGTTGAATGAAGGTCTTCGATTTAATCAAGCGGAAACAGTCGCCAAATGTAAGGGGTTAATTAATGATATAATTACACACCGAATCTATCAATATAATGTTAGAACTACAGTTTCCATACTATTTAGCGAACTTACTTCAATTTACACCCTTACTTTTATTTGCGAACATCAGATAAGTCATGCAAAGGGTCTAACTGTTGCAATACGTAATTAGCATTTAAGAAAACAATGTCATCTGTCTGAACATGTTGTCA
The DNA here is from genome assembly GCA_038501625.1 of Corbicula japonica. Classification (NCBI taxonomy): domain Eukaryota; kingdom Metazoa; phylum Mollusca; class Bivalvia; order Venerida; family Cyrenidae; genus Corbicula; species Corbicula japonica. The sequence goes on from JAZAYU010000033.1 coordinate 4,792,694, forward strand.
AATTATTATGCGCAGTCACAAAAAACTTCCGTAATACATACACATATTTATTAACAAGAATTTATGCCGAATGCTTTTAAAGTGTCGAATGCTCTGACAAGAAACTGACAAACCTATGTGTGAATAAGAATGAAAAGGAGGAATGATTGAGAAGGAATATTTGATATTAACAAAAAAATAACAAAAGCCGATCCAGGACACTATGTCAAGCGCCGTGGTGGATGTGGACAAGATCTGGATCGCTCTGGGTCAGTGGGGAGCTTACCAAAGACGTCATATCGGCGTGCTGCTTGCCGCGGTTTTGTCTTGTAGCATTCACGTTCTGTCCATTGTATTCATAGGTAAATTATACACATTTGCAGTCCGAAAAACATGGAAGTTAATAACATATGGTTATCAAATTACAAACTCCAAAGATTTTATTCATTAATTCATTAAGAACAAAAATTAAAATCTGCAATAATTTAAATATTCAGAACAAATAACACAACATTTATACGTCAGAAAAGCACTTCAACAAAACTTGAACAAACCTTCACCGTAACAATTTACTTAGTTCACCAGAGCAAGTGTTCTTGCTTACGTTCTACAGCTATTGCACACTAGACTGTATTTCACATAAATGGTTAATTATCATCAATTAAAACTGTGTTGCAAATAATTTTTACGGTACCAACATATACATTGTACAATCTCCGCCAGTGTCATAATAAAAAAGATGCCGAACTGTAAGAATTAAAGACTAATACGGTCGTTTCTACAACTTTATTAATTTAACGTGCACACCGTCTGCATAATTATCGCATTTGGCAAACTCTGTCTTTAACTGATTACTGATTACGAAATTTTAGTTTTCCAAGAGAAAGAACAATTCTGAAAAAAAAAGTAAAATATGGGTGAAAACTAATTTAACGTTTACGCATTTGTCATTAATTACGTTAATAAGCTTATGCATTTAAAGAATTCAAACAACGATAACTGATGTAATTGTTAAAGAAGTGTTGTATTATAAATATTAAGCTTTTAATGTAAACTTTGACGGTGGTCAAGTGGGAATAACTTTTTGATGGATCCAAAGTTTGCGCTTAAATACGGTTAAATTCTTTGTTCTTAGTAGCATACTAGTTGCCCGACTGTTATATATCACTTTGGTGTCGAATTTCTTTGTCTGTTATTGTCGGTCATCCTGATGACCGACATATTATAATGGACCAAACTTGAGCTTTCTACCTGAACACCGGTTAACAGCGATGTAAAGCAAAGTTCACGGACCAGACGGAACGGATAGTTTAGAAAAGTAGACTCTTACTAAGTCGTTATTTATGGATAGACTCTTACTCAGTCGTTATCTATGAAAACCTAGAGGTCTCTTATTGGATGTTAAACGACGTCATATATGGAGACTGTACCTATTCTTAAATCCTCTCTCCAGCTTCTGATCAGCTGGGCTTATTACTCATAAAGATATTTTCGACGAAGAACAATAACATATACATTGATTTTGTCTAGTTAATGTATACTGTGTATGATAAACAAAAGATGTACATCTTATGACTCTATTAGCAACTACAATGTGTAGAGAGCACTGAACAGAGATTAGCTAATTATTTTGCTTTATTTTCTTACCTACGAACTTCTGCAGCATTTTGTGAAACTCGGGGACAGGGGTATCACGGGGAACGTTTTTCATGTTTAAGCTAGCTCGATATGGATTACATTCGTCATTACTTTGATAAGTTTGCTAAACTGAAATCTTGCATTTTTCCAATCAACTGGTTATTAAAGTTAAATAAGGTTTTGAATGTAAAAAATATCATTCGAACATCAGAACACACATTTTTGCAGGAATCTTTAATCGGGTCATGAAACTGACAATAATAGACAATACAAGTTTTAGCTTTCCAAAGTTTTAATTTGATTTTGAATCTACAAAATAATCTTTGGAACATGCAAAAACACATATTTTTGCGAAGGTTTCAAATCGAGTCATGAAACTGTCAATAATAGACAAAACATAATTATGCTTTCCAAAAAGCTAGTCGGTCATTAGCATAACCTTTTAACAAACAAAGACGGCGCTGAAGTGCATACTTTAGGCAAATACCAACATTCTAACGTAATTGTTCTAGATCACAAAGAGCAATGTTATACCAGTGAGTCCCGGCCAGACTGTGTGAACATTTTTCTCTCCCACACTGTGACAGTGAAAAACTTTGTTTTTTTAACATATTCTGAAGCTTTTGGTATATATTTACAACTTGATTATCGTTGCTTTCTTACACTTTGTGACACAAAATAGTGTTTGATTAACTTTTCAATTTCGGTTTACCTTCAGGTGAATTATTTTGTTTGCAAACAGGGTTAGTTTTATCACCTGCTTAAATATCTCCTTCGAAAGAAGGAATATCTATAAATAAACTTACATTTTTGTATGACATCCAATAAATATAAAGCGCTTTAATTTTAAGTGGCTTAATGTTTAAACTTTTAAACTTTTGTGCCGTCTTCTTAAAAGGTTGTGCTAATGACCGAATAGCTTTTTGGAAAGCTAAAACTTGTTATATCTCTTAACACCTGTTTCAAGAAAAATTCGGTGAATATCTTTAGCTCTTCTTCCTCCTCTAGTTTTGTTTATTTGCAAAAACGAAGATGTATTGAAAAGAACAAGCATTATATATTTTATCATTGCTCGTTTCAAGGCAGTACACAAAACCACTAAATTTTCTTTCCTTTTCTTCATGTCTAAGTGGAATGGTCAGTAATTGCGTAGGCTGCTACTGTTAGCCATTTCACTTCAATGCCGACCTACCAGTGTTTGTGATTAATGGTCTGTTTTCTGTCTATATCATTTAAGGTTACAGACCACCGTACGCGTGTTCCGAAGTTCCTGCAGATAATTTCACGTTCGGAAGTTTCATTCAAAATATCTCAGTGAGCCGTCGGTTTGAGGAATGTTCAATTCAATTGATCAGCAATGATACAGGAACGGTCACCATCACTGAGACAGGATGTACAGACGGATGGACGTACACTGATGAAGATGGTCCATTTTCCACAGAGAGGTCTTTTGTTTCAGAGGTTGTAAACTTCGATTACAGTTATTTCAAAAATCGTAATAACATCACTTTACCATTTAAATTACTACTTTGCCCAAGATCATAATACTAAATCTGGAGATCAGTCTCAAATCTCAAGCATCTGATTGGCTGAAATGGCGACTGGTCTGAGTTATCTTCCCATTATACACTATAATTGTGATTTATCAAACCCATGAAAAATAAGTCACCGAAAGAATGTTTTGATTATTTCCAGTGGGACCTGGTATGCGAGGGTAAAGAACTAGCCGAATTATCCCAGACGCTGGTCATGCTGGGTCAAGGTTTTGGCGCTTTTATCTTCACTAGCCTCTCTGACAGGTTCGGGAGAAAGCCCGTCCATATTGCCTGTCACATCACACTATTTACAATTACTTTAGTCACGGCATTCGTACCAAACTTTTCATCTTTCGCTGTAATGCGGATACTAACTGGAACATTTCAGCAGGTAAACGTTTAGAACTTCAGTTACCTTTCTTAATGGTACATGTAATATGCTGATTTTAAACCGCGTAGAATGTCAATCATTGTGGGTGGCAGTTCACATTTAATAATTATCACTACAGCAAGTGTCACTGCTATATGGCGGCTTTAAAAAAACTCCCCGTGATATAATTCAGTGTAGTTATCAGTTTCAATTATTTCCCTTGATGGTACTGTGCTAGTTTCAAACCACGCAGACCCTCAGCGGATATTACGTGTGATATGTTTGAATTAGAAGAAATTTAAGTGAAATGTTCTTTCGAAAAAGTGAGATATGCATGTCGGGAATGGCCACATCCTTAAATGACGCAACCTCCTGGTGCTGAAAAAGTGAATCGCGCATTACAGGGAAGGCACACAATCTCCTCACACAGCCAAAAAGCAGAGTGTTGGAGACAGCATGGGTTCATAAAATGATCAATTTCAAAATAGACACCATAAACAATTATCGAAAATGAGAACCCAAGGTGTTACCATTAATGCCCATAAACAGACACAATGAAATATTTGTTTTCATCTCTTGAACTGTCATCAGCATTTTGCTAGTGGGAGCTTAATGCAGGTTCGAGGGTGAACAAAACTCGCACTTACAAGCACAAGTTGACTTGATAAAACTCCAACCCACCCATCAACTTGACAATGTTGCATGTAAACACAAGCAAACAGCACACAAAAATAATAAGAGGTCAATGACATTGTCAAGCATCTTGTTGAGCTCATTTTTCATTAATTTACAATGTCATAAACTTATACATAATGTGGCTGTTTACCTACGCGACCTATGAGACCACTGTACAAATGCATCTGGAAAACAGTTGAGATCCTTTTCAATCTGCAATTTGACACTGGCTTCTTTTATCAATCAATAAAGCCAATTTTGTAAAGACGCGTCAGTTTTGTTCTAACTGGCCCTCTGACAATTATTCAGGGATGTTATAAAGAAAGTCTGTCAGAATCAGTTTTCAATCAATAGAAAATGCCCTAGCTATTTTTATTGAACTTACTAGTATTTTAGTTAGTTGTAATCTTATTCAGTTCATAAACTTAATTAGGATTGCAATTTCCGAAATCTATCAAATACAATGTTACAAAATATAGTTTCACTGCATTTCAGGGCACAGGTCTAACATTAGCCATATTGAACCTGGAGCTTATGCCTCGAAGCTCACGTGGCTATATGGAGGTGCTTGGTTTGCTTGTCTGGAGTACCGGGATCGCTATCATTACCCCGATAGGTTACATCTTCCGGAACATGTCTTGGCGCTACTTACAAATATGCCTGTCCTGTCTATCAGCATGGTCGCTTGTACAGTGGTGGTAAGTCTTTGTGCTTCTTACAAATATGTCTGTCCTGTCTGTCCGCATGATAGCTTGTACAGTGGTGGTATGCTTTCATCAACAAATTGTGTTTTTTTTTTCTTTTCTTCTTTTCTTCTTTTTTTGTTCTAATAATAAACAAGGTCAGCGCTGCGGCTTATGTATTGCATGCATTATATATCCTGTTTGATAGTTGATGGCAATGATTACACAGCAGTGTGTATTTATCTACGACAGTTGGAAGTGAACGTGTTGTTACTTTCCCAAATGTTCATTACTTCATTGGCATTTTAGGAATAGTCATTTTTAGAAGACACATCATCACTATATCAGTGATATGGGTTACAGCCAACAGTCAGTGGCAAAGTAGTTTTTCACAGATGTTAAAAGGCTGACTGTATTTATCAAACAGATATACATTTACCGAGTTTTGATCAAAATTTTAATCAAATCTCAACAGGAACTTGTGAACCAACTGGAGATTCGGCAAAGCGATCAAAGCAATGGACAATTACTGCGACACGAAAGAGGCAGGAAACGACGCAATTTTCGAAAACATGCCATTAATTTTCATAGACAATTATAAAAAACACAGTGAATGTCATGAAAAATAAAAATCATTTATCTAAAATATAGATATTTCACAGTTTTTCTGCATCTACTATAATTAGTAAATAGTGTTGATCATCAACATAAGTGTAGTCATGCTAGATAAACAAGGTAAACTGTTTCAAAATTAGCTAATACAGTCCACACTCGTTGTGTCAAACTCGCTTAAGTCGAAACATCGGTTATCTCGAATTAATTTTACGGTCCCGTCAAAATGTGTTCTTATTTCATATAATATTACGCCGCTTAACTCGAATTCGACTTAAACAATGTTTTCATAAGTCGAAGTAAATTTCGAACCCGCCGGCTGAAATATGCTATATAAAATCATCGGATAAGTCGAAGTGTGAAACTTGCCGCGGTGGAACAATGCGCGCGGCTTCTTCAAAGAGAGAACTTGTTGGCCAACAAGATACCATTATTAAATAATAATTAACGATTATCACCTGTTCAGTAAAATATTCGCTTATTTAATGCATTCGGATGTAAAACATTCGGATTCGTAAAATTAATTTTAGTTAAAAAAAAACAACAACATTTAATTACAATAATCATGACATTGTGACAACCAGACCACTTAAATAGGACAACAAATGCAAAACATGATCCGAACGTAATCAATTCTCCCCCAACAAGACTGAAACACAAAAAAAGCTCCAAATTAATAATGGGGTGAATATTAATTTGAATTATAATAAGTTTACGTTATAAAAAATAACGAAAGACGAGTTCAGCACTCAGAGTAAAGGCGACGACGATGTTACACAAACACCGAAACTTAATGATTATGTTTTCTAAATGTTATAAATATAATCATGTTAATATATTTTTTCTGTTCTGTTTTGATTAACTAAAAGGTCCATTGAAATGTTCATAAACGAGTACTAGCACTCACAATCATGTCAGCATTAGAAACATACAGGTATGATAATCGTGCATTAGCGCCTATTCGGATATGTCGAACTTCGGATATCTCGAATTAAAATGTACGGTCCCGACGACTTCGACACAACGAGTGCGGACTGTATGTAGGTATGTGTACAATTGTTAACAAAGCAGCAGCAGCTGCTGCTGCTGTTGGCGACTGCCTCTTTCAACTGGAATTTTCATGTCAATAGTGGAGGTTCTCCATTATTATAACTTATGTTTCAACTGCTACTTAATAGAACTGCAATTTTCAGGTTTATAGACGAGTCCCTTCGCTGGCTTATTGCCAATGGCAGGCTGAAGGAGTCAAAGGCAATCATTGTAAAGGCATGCAAAGAGAACAAGAAGAACTATGACGACGTAGCCGGAGTAAGTGGTTTTGACACGTTCGAAATGAATAATGGCATGATGACACTGCACGTCGAGCCAGGGAAAGGTACAGTACATTTACAAAAACATTTTCAAACTAATTTTCTGGTAAACATGGCTCACTACCCTCACTTCTTAACTTCTTTCTAAAATAGACCAGTGTAATTTTCGAGTTCTTGAGTTGTAGCGATATCACAAAAGGATTATCTTTGGGGCTTTCCTGATCTTTTAGCTGCATTACATGCAATTTTCTGGATGTTGAGATCTTAACCACTGTAGATCTGTAATCAAGGAGAAAATGACGAGTTTTAATAGAACCAGACATTTGTTTTCGTTTCGAATGCCATAAATGGACATCATCATTGTGATCATAAGTGGTCATTCAATTCAGTCTGAATCTATTTTAGGAGTACATCGATCTGTTTAAAATCACATAGTTTTTCAGATGACACATTTCTAGAACACTCAATGGGTTCTAGAACACTCAATGGAACACTCAGTGCACTTCTCAATGGGTGCTAGTTGCATTTTATTACTCTTTGTTAATTTTAGACAAAGATGTTAATGACGGTTTGACTGAACAACTTACTCCACACAATGATGTTAAAAAGAGACCCAGCAAGACATGTGCTTCCAAACCATTATCTTTTGTTGACCTTCTGAAGTCCAGGAGACTTCTTACATCCTCCCTTATCATGTGGTTTGCATGGTATTTTTTGTTTTAATTTTATTTTGTATAACCGTTTATACTTTTTACAAAACTTGAAATAGGAGAATCTGGAATAGTCATAGCCAGAAAACTTAGCCTCGCCAATCAATGATCAGTTGGAAACACTACAATCATATAACGAATCTACACAGTAAAACTGTCAGTAAGACTTCTTCCTCCAGTGACCAGTGAAGCAAACTCACACTTGCCAAGTCAGGTTCTTATAAGAGCAAACGCGTTCAAGTTGCCTTCGTGAATTAACTCCAAACCACACACCTCTCGAAATTGTTACAATCTAAGAGGTAAGCTATGTATATAGGTTACTTACTAAGGTTTTTAGTGATGAATATCTTGTTGGTAGTAAAGTAGAGCACATTGAGACATGGAGAAAATTGGAACGAAATAGCCGGAAGGCTTATAGCAAGTTTGAATTTAAACAATCTTAAAAGTATAACGTGTTTTCGATTATTTGTAAATCAGGGATGTTTGTGTTAAAATTGGTGGTTTGCCAATTAGACTAAACTTTAATGATTCCGTGGTCTTAAAATAATTTGAGACAGACAATTATTCCGTTTGATCTTCAGATATAATTGGGTGTGCGGAACATTCAGAACTCAGATCCGATTCTTTCAATTCAATGATTGTCAACAACATTTACAACTCCTATCCACTACACTCTGTTTTGCGTTTACATTAAACAATAGGCCTATAATACAAAAATGTGTTTGTTTTCTTTGAAGGATCACAAACAGCTCCACTTACTATGGAATCATGCTTATTTCGTCCAGTCTGGCCGGAGATCGATTCCTCAACTTCTTTCTTGGCTCTGTAGTTGAATACCCGGCAGCTCTTATGGAGTTTGCAATGATAAACAGGTAGGGTCATTTTCTCACTCGTCGTTGTAGTCATATCTCCCGCAATAAAATTTCTATCATGGCACCTATGTTGAGTATCTCCTAGCAGTTCATAATTTTCTATAACTAAGGGTTATGGTTAGGGGCTTACAATTTTCATCTATTTCAATATCACAATAGCGTCGTTTGTGCCGTGTGGCGGCTGTAAAAAGTCTGCCCGTACATTCTATCAGTGCTGTTATCAGATACGTTCTTTGAAGGTCGTTGAGCACGATTCTTATGTGATAAATAATAGTTCTTTTAAAATTGCTTTTGTTCAAATATTTCGGCTAGTTTTTAGATGGGTTATCTGGGGACCTCTGAACATGGAATGGTATTAATCTAAAAATACCGCATTAAAGGTTCCATGTTCACCGCCATATGCATACCATCGTTTGAGAAGATCAGAAGGCGTGTAATATTTCTTGGTGTAAATATTCAGTTGCGCTCAACCCAAGGCTAGGCGGCCTGGCAGTAATATGCATTTTCATTACTGTCCATGATCATGCTCAATCAAGCCGCTTGCAATATTTTCATTTGTCGTGTTCGGTGGCTTTTAAAGTTCCCTTTTCATCTATTAAAAGACAATATCATATTACTTTCTTGGCTGCTTTGATAAAAATCTTTCAGTTGCCATTTAAATTGGCAATAATTTACAGGTAGATTCGTCTTTGAATTGAATATCTCGGACCTGTCATGAAATTCGACACAATTAAGAAATACTTCTTTTTTAGTTACGTTGTTTAATTTTTTACATTTGCTATAATGAAGTTTGCATCAGAATATCTATTTCGTTTGCTACTGACTTAATCGAAATAGGTTTTTTTTAAATTTTGATTTTAAGAATGAAATTATTTTGTCTATTGCTAGATATGGCAGGAAGCCGACGGCGATAGCCTTTCATTGTATATGTGGAGTGGCATTGATCACAGCTAGCGTCCTTATAACTACAGCAGGTGAGATTGGTTATGTAACAACATATTTTCTCATTTTTTGAAAATATCAGTGCCCAAGGTTATAAAACTGAGCATGGAAACCAGTCTCAAATCTCAAGCATCTGATTGGCTGAAATGGCGACCAGTCGCCATTTCAGCCAATCAGATGCTTGAGATTTGAGACTGGTTTCCAATCTCAGCTTTATAACCTTCAGACCAGTTCTATGAAATAAGCATTAATCTAATAGAAACCAGTAATTTTGGAGTGAATGGCAGTCGTGACCATATAATTTTCGATTATATAATAGCAATAATAAAAAATTGAAATTTGCATATCAGAAATCGCCACATTAAAAAAACACAGCCTACCCACGCAGTCAAAAGCTAGAGAGGACGTGCACTGGATTAAAAGCCCAAATAAGACAACGAAAAAAACCCTGGTGTTTACCGCCTTGGAACAGTCAGTGGCAAAACAATTTTAAGCTCGCTGAGCTGTAGACGTGTCCTTATTCACGTCCTGGAAACCCATACGTGCTTATATTTTATGTATTAGCCTTATTTAATTATGCATAAGCATAACAATGCATGTGGAAAAATTTGATAATTATTTCCGTCCTTATTTAAAAAAATTCAGTACCGGTAACCTGTCCCTGTTATTAACCTATTTATGGTTATTTAATAAAAATTTCTTGACCTGCAGTTTCAGTGTGAAGTCCTAACACTCATAGGATGTCCTTGATGTCCTATTATTTCTTCTGCTGAGGTTGAATGTGTCAGATGTGCCTCTACATAAAGATTGAAGCAAGCATGAGAATATATCCATCCACATATGCTCAAGGTCAAGGTTACAATTAAAGGTTGACGGGTACTTATAGGATATTATTTAGCGTTCTGAGCGATGTACCAAACTCAATTATAAAAACTATTACCTCATTGATTCCTCGAATGTGGTAAAGTCTTCTTACTTTTATGATTTTAGACGGCAGCGAGGCAATGCTACTCGGTTCCACTGTGTTTACGTTGATTGGGAAGTTTGCCATTACAGGTTCTTTCAGTACGATATTCCTCTACACACCAGAACTGTATCCCACAAACATGAGGTGAGAGTTAAGGTGACTTGAAACATATTTTTTGTTATGGCATGTGTTTGATAACATTTGATTCGATTCGACCAGTCGCCATTTCAGCAAATCAGATGCTTGAGATTTGAGACTCCTTTCCGTTCTCAGTTTTATAATTTTAGGGCAGTATCTGATACATTTTGAGATTGTGCAAACGTTCAGTGACGATTTGACAACCAAGACTTTAAACATACTTTAATAGAAGAAAATGGAACACGACGTGATCGGTTTGATTAAGCCTGTTTTGGGGAAGTAATGGAAGTGCATATTAGTGCCCACGCCATCGATCAAAGGGTTTAGCGAAACTAAATATTTAGCAAACAGTATAATGTCGATCCCTCCCAAATGACGGTGTGCATAGGTGATGAACATGGAACCTTGAATTCAGAATTTTCAAATTAAAACCATTCAATATACGGGCATTTGATAAATCACAGGACCTTGTGCAATAAAATTCGCAGTTAGAGTCTGTGATATGAAATGTAACATTCATTCAGATGCTTATATTTGCGATACAAGAAAGAAATGGAGTTTGCATAAAAATTATACATGTACAGTCAAACCTGTGTACAAAGACCACTCAGGGGACAGCCCAAAAGTTGTCTTTAAGGGCAGGTGGTCTTTGTTAACAGGTAAATTTGTTGTTGTAACCAGTCAGTGGGACAAATTAAGTGTGGTCTTTGTCCACAGGTGGTCTTTGTTTACAGGTGGTCTTTAGCACAGGTTCGACTGTATTTTCGATATCACGTCCGGCGGCGAATCATCAAAGACAGAGTAATGACAATGAGCACAACTGTTGTAAGTTCGCATAGAGTAATTTACTGAGATAGATTCGTGCACAAATAACCCTAAATTTTAAATTATTTCTCCTAGATTGTTAGTGGCAAAATCTTTACACATTCGTTTCTGCTTTAAATGGTCAGTGCTTTAGAAGGAAATGAATTTCACGCTGCTCATGAAAATAAAGCATTTAAAAGTAAAAAAAAATCCTCGGCCTTTACATGCTTTACATACTTTATATCTTACGGTGATTATGATTATGATATTTCTAACTAAAAACAACATTACTTGATTATGAGACTTCTTATACACTAATTCAACATTGTTTGTACATTTTAAGTTTACGAAAACAAGATATTTTGTTAATTCTGACAAATTTTGACATGACGATGGAAGCCGAGCGGATTATTCACCGAGTTCTGATACCTAGAGAGGAAGATTCTATATATTTCATGGTAGTTAAGCTGTTTAAAATACATTCAAGATTGCGGCGTCAAAATACGACGTGTGGTGTACTTCGTCAAATCACGATTGAAAAATAAGTCGACGATGAAAGTTTTTGAAAATTGACCATGGAATTGAAAATATATTGTTCCTGAACATATAAAAAAATTGCCAAAATATTTCGGGCCGGTTTTTTCTAATTGGACTTTAAATGCGAAAATCGACGAAAACTCGAAATTTTCAAACATCCAATTTTTGTTATTAATTTAACAATTGTAAAGAAATCTACCATGTTTTTCCTATCAGCATGAAAGAAATCACTAACATGATCATTCTGTTTGGTTAAATTGTCTCTATGCGTCACTATTTTAGATCAAAGATGAAAAATTCGGCGATTTTACGGTCATTGACAGACGTGCGTAGATGGTGTTGTTTGCGACGTCATGTACAGTGATAGGTCTTATAAACTGTCAAAACGAATGTCCATTTTGTATCAGGAATATCATGAACTTTCATTTGATACCAAATACCACTATTTTCTAGAAACTATTTTTAAAGGTACATTCCACCTTAAATGCTTATATAACTTGTACCAAAATAAGATAGTTGTGCCTTTATTCACATGTACATCCCAGGTAATTGAAGTACACATCGTGTATACTTTGCTTTAAGAATGGATCGATTTCGTCTATCATAATTAACTTATCAAATGAACAAGAATTTTTAAAAGTGGACTTAAAAATTTACAGTTGCCGTCATGTATGAGAACGTTTTGATATTTTGTAACTATAAAAATGCAGCAGATGTAAAACGTTGTTTTCATTATGCTTACCTCTTTGGTTGCACGACGGTGGCAGGGGTTTAAGAGTTTATGAAGGTTTATGGGGAATTCTTTTCTTAAAAGAACCTAGAAGCTCGAATCGTTTCTTTTATCCCTGTCATCGTGTTCTTGCTGATTTCACTCCAGGAGCTCTGGTCTCGGTAAGATCATTGAGTACCCGCCCTTTGGCTTTGCAATGCTATTAGCTTCTTATGTTTTATATGTTTGTGTGCTTGCATGCATCATTGTTGAACCGATGGGTATATTGGAGTTATTTCACCAAGACAACTTGAACTTGTTTTGTGATATCAGAACCTGTTGGGGCAAGTGTGAGGTTGGTGCACCCTAGAACTTGGTTTAATCCCCCAGTGGCCATTCCTGATATGCACTTTTTTCTCATTGAACGATATTTGCACTAAGAAAATATATTAAATTATGGAAATGATTTATGCAAGCAATGAGTAATCACAGTTTCATATGGAGCTCATGTCAATGATTTTAATAATCACACCGATGTCATGCTGTAAGTAGGGCCCACATAAAACAAAGGTTGGAGACCAGTCTCAAATCTCAAGCATCTGATTAGCTGAAATGGCGACTAGATTTTTTTTCTAGTTGCAGACCGGATGCACACATGTCCGCAACTAATCGTACGGTCTTTTTCTGAAATGTTGCAATTCTGCCTATAGTGTTCTTACGTTCTATGTCTGAAAAAACTTGTCGATTTTTCGGTGCTAATACGTTTAAACTAGTTTCAAAGAAGATTACGAGTGAGAAAAATGATATTTTCTTTGATATTTACCCAAATATACATAAAAAACATTGAATCAGTAAAATTTGCAGCCACAAAGTTACACAGGTGTTGATTATTTGACACATTTGGAAGTGATCGATGTTGATAACATTGACCGATTGTGACTAAAGTTGACAGTCGTTCGCGTAAATATTGTCACAGAATGACTGTCGGTAAACGATCCACTAATTCCAGATCAATTTTCCTTTAAAAATGCATTTAATTTGATTGTTTTTACAAAAATAAGAACCAATGACGCTTTTTGTGTTGGCAACTAAATGATCGTCGGCGTTTAGTTCAGCAAATTCCGTTTCCGGTAACTATACGCTTAAACACTGAGTATCGAACTGAGTCTAACTAAAGAATTTATTATTATTATTATAATTATAATAATAATAATAATAATAATAATAATAATAATAATAATAATATTATTATTATTATTATTATTATTATCAGTATCGAACCATGTTAATGGAGCGTTACCTCCAGTTTCATACTGATTTTCTTATAAATAAATTTGCGTATCAATGCAGCGGATACCTTATTTATTTCAGGAACGTTGGAATAGGAATGTCGTCTGCTGCTGCAAGAATTGGTGGGATGATGGCGCCTTTCTCAAGAAATTTGGTAGTTTGATCATATATTGTAATGCTGGAGTGTAGGGACGGACTATGATGTCAAGTTTAGTACCGAACACCAAAGTGCTTACGCTTTTTGGTCATAAACAAAACAACAATAAACAAACAACAACAATCATCATGATCATCATCATGATCATCATCATGATAACCATCATGATCATCATCATGATCATCATGATCATCATGATAATCATGATCATCATGATAATCATGATCATCATCATCATCATCATCATCATCATCATCATCATCATCAACAACAACAACAACAACAACAACAACAACAACAACATCGTCGTCATCATAACCATCATATGTAATGCATTAAAATCTGTGTCGTACAACAACACAAAAGGAGATCTTGCTTTGATATTGCTTGTTATATCACATAGACCAACTGGCGAGTATCTGAGGTTATCAAACAGGGCTGAAGGTTATTAAACTGAGATTGTAAACCAGTCTCAAATCTTAAGGATCTGATTGGCTGAAGTGGCGACTGGTCGCCGTTTCAGCCAATCAGATGTTTGGGATTTGAGACTGGTTTCCATGCTCAGTTTTATAACCTTGGGCACTGAAGTGTGCATTATACAACACAAAACCTCTTTTGATACAAAATAATTAAAGACTTCATTTTATTTGGTATGTGAATAACAAACAGACAGACCGAAGGCCCGACCGATGGGCAGACCGATATACAATGTAAAGCATTTATCGTTCAACTTCCGTAGTGTGCTTTATTTAGTTCTAACGAATAATAGTGAAAATTATGAAATGGTTAGCTGCCAATAATCAGTAGAATGAGATGCCATACACATAAGTTCAATGAAATAATCACATTTGTTAAAACGTTTGTATGAATAATTTTAACAGAGAACGCTAAAGTGCGCTAGAAGGTCAGAGATGCATAATCAATTCACCTACGTAAAATGTTACCATTGTTAATCACGATACTGCTAAACGTTCTTTGTTGATCGACTCTACAATGCGTAACGTATTTGTTTTTGTTCAACACTATAGTGCGTAACGTACTTTGTTGTTCAACATCATAGCGAGTAACGTACTCTGCTCTTCAACACCTGTGTGCGTAAAGTTCTTTGTTGTTCTACACCTTGGTGTGTTTTGTATTTCGTTGTTTAACAACAAAGTGCAAAACCTAATTTATTGTTTTACACCATAGTGTGTACCGTACTTTGTTGTTCAACACCATAGCGCGTAACGTACTTTGTTGTTAAATACTTTAGTGCGTAACTTACTTGATTGTTCAACACAACGGTGCAAAACCTTCTTTGTTTGTGTAACGTACTCTGTTGTTCCACATCATAGCGCGTAACCTACTTTGTTGTTCAACACCATAGTGCGTAACGTACTCGGTTGTTGAACACCATAGTGCGTAACGTACTCTGTTGTTCAGTACCATAGTGCGTGACGTACTTTGTTGTTCAACGCCATAGTGCGTAACGTACTCTGTTGTTCAGCACCATAGTGCGTGGCGTTCTTTTTTGTTCCACATCATAGCGCATAAGGAACTCTGTTGTTCAACACCGTAATGAGTAACAAACTCTTTTGTTCAACACCATAGTGGGTAACGTACTCTGTTGTTCAACACCAAATTGCATATCGTACTCTGTTGTTCAGTATCATAGTGCGTTTGTTTCTCAGCACCATAGTGCGTAACGTACTTTGTTGTTCAGCACCATATCGGTGACATCATTAATATCAACCCGTGTAAGATATTTGATATAGTGTGTAGTGATTAAAGTTTTCAACTTCCAGGTTGTTTTTTTATAGAAAATTTGTTATGTTACTTATATGTCCAAATAAAAGGTACATATTACCGTCGCTACTGTCTTATTATTTGTAGGCAGAGATCGCCGTTTGGGCGCCTGGAATGGTGTTTGGAATAATGTGCGCAATTGTTTCAGTAATCATGCTGTGGATACCAGAGACAAACAAGCATGAACTCCCTCAGACGCTTGAAGAATGTGAGCAATGGTACCAAGATAACAGATTCAAGCTTTCCTGTAACCGCCGCCAGTCATCAAGAACGGAAGTAGACCAGCATATGTCGTGAATTACCTGCATATGTCGTAATTTAAGCGACGCAGACGATAGGTCTTATAACTATTTCAGCTTAACATTAGGGGTTTTGAGATGTTTACTTTATGTTAGTTATAATTTGTATATTACAATGACACAAAAACAATCAAACATTGATGAATTTTTCGCCAAACGTTCATATTTGCTGGCAGAGAAAATGGATTCGCATTCATTGCACTGACTTTGACAGAATAATTAGCTTTCTGCAACGAAGGTCTCACATTACATGGAAAAAAGAACTGTTAATGGACTTATATATTTCGTTGCAGTAAATATAATGAAAATTTACTGTTTATTTATTTAAAGAGTCCCAAAAACTTACTGAATCAATATGAGAAAGCTGCTTTAGGTTATTATACTAAAATTAACAAATTTAATATTGCTTAACGTTTCAAAATCGATACCCCAATGGTAAAATTCACCAATTTCTTTGTCAGTTAAAATATGTTTTTCTAATTTTTGTAAGAAAAATTGTTTCCTTGAGAAAAGAAGAAGCATAAAGTGTAAAAATATCTATGTAAGATACATTTCGTTCACTTTTTGAGTTTTAGAAAAGGAGCTTAGCAAAGTATTACATGAAAAGCTGCGTTTTAACACAAATCAGTTTGAATTATGATTCAAATGAAAGGATCTCGCTTGGATTCATACAATAATTGTACAATTTTAAGCGTTTTGACCACCGTCATTGAATCATATAACAGAATTACCTGTTCCATCTGTGATAATGGCTATTTGGCCTACGATACGTATTTCTTTGATCAAAGACGCCTGTGATAGTTTCTGATTTCACAGCGTGATGAATTTTACATGAGCACTGTTTGCATATTTAACGTACCTTTTAAGATTGGTCTGCTTCCAGTAAATGTAAATTGCATAATATATTTTCAAGGGTTAGACTTTTTTCTCAATTAAACCTTGTGAATCAACTTTGTTCAATGACTGAATTTTAGCCAATTCCAATTGCCTCATGCAAACGGTGAACAAGTAAAATTCATAAACTTGTGAAAACAGAAAATACCGCACCCGTCATGATCGTCTTTAATAACGAAATTCAATAATGTTCCTTTCTTCTCGTGTACTTTCCGGATGTAGATTATGCATTACGCAAATCGGAAACTAGTTTATACAATATCCAGAACTATTTAAATCAGAAGCAAACCATGCGCCTATGTGGGAATACGACTGGCGGTATTTGTCTACATTGTTCAGCATTTCACAGAGCCTACAGTAAGCCTGTGTCTGCATCTGTTCAGTAGATACCGACTCGTACCTATCCTTTGTCTTTAACATTTTGATATATTTCTCTTTATTGTTCCCCAGTCTGTTTAGATATTTGGCCAGTGCATTCGGAGAAGAAAACTGATCTGCGTCAATGATTGTCCCCTCTGGTACTCCGTAATAAGAGTAGTTTAATCCTCCACCGCGAACCACAGGGATTATATGCCTAGGAAACCATTCAAATAACTTTTCGGTCACATAGTTTATATGATAAGTATTTTCAAAGGATAGAACGAACTTGTACTTTTCTATTATTTGAAGGAGACATTTCTTATCAAGTAAAGGACATGTGTAGTTGCCACAGTTTCCATAAATATCTACATCTATATACTGGGCCATATTTTTCACATAGTTTTCTCTATCCGACGGTGTGTGACAGTGACTTACCATCCAGACCACACTGCGGTTCTTTCTGCTGTATATATCAGTGTAGATCGTCGTGTTTTCTGCCTCTGATAGATTTTTGGAAACTATATGCCCATATGGTAAATAAATATCCGAGTCTAACCTATATGTCATTGTCCAATTAAAAACGTCAACAAAATGTGATTGGTTTCCATTACGAAATCTTTGATAAGTTTTATCAGCCCACCAATTTTCCCTTTCTGCCAAAACAAACACCTGGTCCTTGTCTCTTCTCTCAATGCTAGTCAAATACTTTAAATGACAGCCTTGCATTAAGACAGCATCAGCCTCTAGTATCCGCACAGCGCCATTACTTCCGGTTTTATTCGCTATAGCGTGGTCTAGAATAACACAGTTCCGAGCGGCTTCATCACACTTGTCAAACATAGCGTTAACAATACTGTTTCTAAGACCATGGTCGTGATGAAATACATCATACCATATTATTTTTTTCTTTTCCTTGTTGATGGCTGGGTTTTGTGTGTCTCTATATAAGGTCTTCATCTGCTTACACGTCATGGTAAATTCTTGTGTTTTCTTTCTTATTGTATCAAATAAATACACTATTCTATTGTTCATTCCAGATCTTGCCCTTCTCGAATAGTGTTCACTTTGGGTGAGCTTCGGAATAAATTCGTGATTCTGCACTGATGTTCTTCCTAAATGGTGTCTATGGCTGGATTTCAGAATCTTTGATGTGTCCGCTTTACCTCTGCCCATTACTACCTGCAGTACTGCCGTATCTCGTTCACTTTCCTTGTAAACGCTGATAAGGACGATCAGAAAAACGACAAATACTCCAATTGTCTTTAATTTCCTTAACATTTTAAATTGAATTTTATGTCAGTACACATGCACGATATTTGCTAGGAAATAGTATTTCGATACTCCATTTTTATAAAATGCACCAATACTTAAATGTCTTGGTTTCTTATTTAAGTAAATATCATTGATAATTTTAATTAACTTCCAAAAAGAATTTGCCTGCGGCGGTTATGTCTGCATTATTTTTTTCAAATAGTTCACAATGTACACAAAACATATACATGACTTCGGGCATATTTAATTTCAATCAAAATAAATGGTAATAAAAAATTAGAACATACAATCAAAGTTAAATAAAAAAAGACATTGTTTAACCTTAAATTGTTATTCAAACCAGTTTAACCTTAATATGTGCTGGGTTTTTTTTCATGTACGAAACAATTACCAAAATAATAAAAGGACAGACATACGTACGACTTAAATAATTAATTGCTTTATGGGCAGAGACTAAATTTAAGAGAAATAACTACAAGGTTGACTGTCGTTATCATATCAGAGGTTGTCGTTACTGTTGCACGGTAAGTATCTGGATAATGGAGATAGCGGATAATGAAAGATTATGAGTTTAATAATAGATCGGCAGCGGAGAGCAAAATGTATTATCCCGATACCTACCGAGTGTTTTCTGAAATCTTGGTTTGAAGCTGGAGTCAATATATTTGTGATGTCCATAAATCAAACTGTAAAGAAATCATGACAGTTGATGAATTTAATACAAAATTCAACTTAAATGCAAATTTCTTGACATATACTGGTATAACTAATGTCTAAAAGCAATTCTTAAAATAAATGCAACCAAGATCATAAACATACGGTACATTTACTAAGGCCAATCTTTCCAACTTGTATGAAGTATATTTCAATAAACCAAAAAGGCTGTAAAGAACTATACACCAGTTTCAAAGAGCTCAGAATTACCGGCCAGCCAAAACAAATGGTGTGAAAGACTACATAGTAAAATTGAACAATATGACTGGAAAATAGATTACAGTTTACCTTTTAACACCACATCCGACACTAGAATACAATGGTTTCAAGTCAGGTTATTACATAGAGTGTTAGGTACAAATGAGCTGATATTTAATATTGGTAGAAGAGGAAATTCTTAATGCACATTTTGTTTAAGGGAGACAATTGAGCATTTGTTTTGGAGATGTGTGACAATTCAAAAAATTTATAAAAATGTTCTAAGATCACTGGAAGTATTTTCAACATTTAATGAACATGTTATACATTTTGGTTGGAAAGAAAAACAATTTAATGCAGATAACCTTCTTTTGATTTATGTTAAGATGTATATCTACTAATGCAAAATGCTTAAAATACACCAATCAGTTGATAGTATTAAGGCTTATTTACAGTACATTTTGAATATTAGGGCCTAATAAAGAAATAACTGTTCAATCAAAGAAACTGATACCATTTCTTAATAAATTTGACTTTTTGATAAAGACAATTACTCAGGTCTAGGAACATAACTGTTTGTTACAACATTGTGCTGGTGCAATTTAGTTTATTTGAAATGTATTGGTGTATGTTCAGTATTATAAGGGTCTTTCAGGGTAATTACTTCATCTATTTAACAATATTTGTATGTGTATACTCTAGCTTTGTATTAAAAAATGTTGTTTGTGTTTTGTTTTGAAGAAATAAATGGGGTTACTCTAAAAAAATAATATTCAAATAAACGTTGTATATGTGATTAAACCTGACGACGACGCTGACGCTTTCCGGACAATAATATTAATTTATTCGCTTTGCGCATCGATTTATCTCTCCTGTATTGTAAAGGATCGAACAGATTGCAGCTTGAGCTCGACATCCACGCAGCGCTCAAGACCACAACGTTTGTTTGCCTCTTTGCATTACAGGGGCTGCTATTTTGAGATTTGAACTTTGGGTGTTCGGGGGTGGGGGGGGGGGGGGGTTACATTCACATAGATAAATACCAAAACATAAATTTATTTGCTTCAATGCATTATCCGAAAAGAGTCCGTGGCGGAGTGGTCAGAGCGACAGTGTCGATTTGGTTCGATTCCTTCCCTTTTATATTATTTTTTTGAATGTGTTTTCTTTTTAATTTAATTTGGAACAGTTCAGTTTTTACCTCAAAGTTGGAATAGATTCTGGTTTGATCCTTGGTCCTTAATTCAAAACATTGATTTAAATTTTAAACTCCCAGATAATTATCGCTGGGCCAAACGTTAAAAAACCTGATTCCCAGAAAAAGCTTTGCAGTATAATAAAACAATTATTTAGTTTCTTGAAAGGTATGGCATGTAAGGATATATTGTCGGTCTGGGTGTCACATTAAACCTCGCCTACGGCTCGGGTACGTGACAATCAGGCCGGCAATATATCCTCACATACCCTGTCAGGAAACCAAATAAAGTATAGTATTGAAGTTTTTCTGACGTATATTGCTGTTGCAGGCGAAACACACTTTCCCTCGGTGTCTTCCATGAATTTGTTCGAATTTCGAATTTGATATATATTTATTTTCAACTCAAGTTCATGTTCACATGTTGTTTAAAAAAGTGTTACAATAACAAGACGAATGCCCGGTACTGTAATGCATTTGGTGGAATAAAGAATTATATTGTGTTTTGCCACGCGCATTGTTGTTGATTATGTTTACATGTCAATAAGAAATGATTTATTTTATTGTTTAGAAGAAACTTATTTTTTTTCTACTAATAGGTAAATAATGTTCACACCAGGGAGACAATTCAGACGTCAAAAACAAAGCTAAGAAACTTCAGCAAACTAGACAGAAACATCCTCCAAACTATGGACGGCTCGTAGAATACCGAACGCTTGTGTCCATGTGACATTGTTTTCTTCCTTCCCAGCATACTTAGAAAGCGCCGGAAGTGACCTCGATGACCTGGAAGAAGAAGGTTTATATGGCGAGAGAAGATTATACGCTGATATCATCTCATTCTCTAATTTTTGACTGGACGCCAGTCGGTCTGCTTGTTCTATCTTAACTCTTTTCACCTTGTCAACAAGTTCAGGCATGCTTAAATCTCTAGATTTCAGTTTCCTTGCTTGGTCTGGCACATCGAGAAAGTTAATGCTACTGGTTTCACTCTCATCAATCGACTTGGAGTTCTTTAACGATAATCTACGAATCCTTCTGTAAGACTGCTCGCTAAAATCTGGACTGACTCCCTTTTTGTCAGAAAGAGTATCGTTTTCGCTATCAACAACCGGAGATTTGCTGTTAATAAATATTCTTTCCTGTTCTTGGTTTTCAATATCTTCTTCCGGATTGTATCCATATTTCATAGGATACAGAACGGCAGCTTGGAGCCGGAGGGAATCGTCGGTTGACCCTCGAAGGACTACACTGTCTCTTGGATCAGGAACCTTTTCTTCCACATCCTGGATACCGTGCTTCTTGGCAAGTCTGTGAACCAGATCGAAAAGATTTTTTGTTCCAGTGTACTTTAATTTTATTATGTCTGAGAAAGAAACGTCCTTCTTTTTTCTGATTATACCACCATATGATGAAACTGATATGTCATCGTCCCACACCTTCAAGTCAAATCTATCCAGTTCTTTCTCACCCTTTTTACCAACTGAATTTGATTCTTCATTGATTTCTTCTACTTCCTTTTCGGCAACTTCATTAATCATGGGAAGTATTGGAGCAAATCCAAGACTAGGTTTTCTATTTCTAGTGCCTGTTTTGGCGTGATTCGCTCTATCGGTTACATCACTACCTTCAATTATGCCAGTCTGTAGAAACATTGCTCCATTTTTTATGTCAATGTTTGGTGCGCCGTCATATTCTAACATGGAACCTCTGTCGTCTGTTTCATCATCATCCTCGTGCATAGATTCTTCGTCACCCAAGGGTTCTAGCAATTCGGGCTTTTCTTCCGGTTCTGGTGTCTTAGCCGCTGCTTCATGCTTTAGCCGCAAATGGAGCTCCTCGAGCAAAGCCCGTTCTCTGTCATGTTTCTGTTGTTCTTTAATAAGTTTTGCATGTTCTATTCTTGTTTGTTTTAGTTTTCTAACATATCTTGCAAGTTTCATTCTCATTTTGATCTGCTCTCTGCGGATGTTATTCACTGCGCATGTCGCGTCCTTCCGGTACATATTTAATGTGCGCTTGTACTCGAGTTCACTACCAGCAACCCGAGTAATCACAACTCGGCCAATTTCGCTCTGAAGACCGGCGATTTTTGCATAAGAAGACTGTGACATCACAAGTTCCTGCAACGATAAATTATTCGTGACATTTAAACCTAGTCACATAATTAAATCATACGTGTAGTCATTTTGATATGGACTAAAGGTTATAAATCTGAGAATGGAAACCAGTTTCAAATCTCAAGCTTCTGATTGGCTGAAACTGCAACATTGGTACATGTTCTTATTAAAATCTCTTTTTCATAAGACATGAGCAACCTAAATTTTATGTAAAAAAAAGTAGATAAAGATTATATCAGACAAATTTTTACAGCAACGTTTAAAATATACTACTTAAAATTGGATAGGGATCGCTTTCAGTGTTATCCCGAATTATTGCTCCTACCAAGTTTCAACTGCAGTTCCATTTCAACAGTTTGTCGGCGCATTTCTTTTTTTGGCACAGAGCAGATGTCAAATGAACAAATTTTCAGAGTCACAGCATATATTTGATCGTTTCCACCTTCTGTAAGGAATAAACACAATCTTTTAAGTGATCCTTATCAAATTTTGAGTAGAAAATTAAACTGTAGATTACCCTCTTCATTTCTGTCCTGGCCCACCGGAACATGTTGTCGTCACCTGGGAGCATTTCTGCTTAATGTGTTCTTTACAAACGTTCTGTACAGCAAGTCCTCTCAATTAAGATGCACCTTCTGTGTGTGGGTAATTTTACTGAAATAAAAACCCAAACACAATTTTAATCATAACACAGTAACATTTCAACTATTGTATACAAACATTTATAATGTTTAAGGGCTTACCACAGTCCTCCCAATTACATTCATCGATAAAAAGAAAATTATGAAAATCTCAAAAACGGCAAAATGCCGTTAAATGAAACTTTGCACAAACGAATGTTACTAATGTATCTTTATTTTGCATATGGTAAGACACGTCAGAACAGTAAAGAAACATAGCGAGATCTAAAAATTCCCTAAACTTCTATTTACATAAATTCACAAAAACTAAACAACACAAAACATCATTTTCAATGCCCACCTTAGTAATATGATACTGACAACAATTTATTGTGTCCTCGTGACTTACATTTGTAAACTTTACGAGATATTAGTAAAAGTGTGTTTGACCTTCAATTTCCTGGTCGCGTAAACGGATGACAATCACTGATTTCTCTTTTAATAGTTGAAAGTTCTTTACAAAGTTCACAACATTTTCTTGTCAGTATCATTACACTCACGTGGGAATTTAAAATTATGTTTTGTATTGCTTAGTTTTTGTGAATTTATGTAAATAGATTTTTAAGGAATTTTTAAGTATAGCTTTTTTTCTTTACTTTTATAACGTGTCTTACTGTATGCAAAATAAAGATACATTTGTAACATTCATTTGCGCAAAGTTTCATTGAACGGCATTTTGCCATTTTAGAGATTTTGATTATTTTCTTTTTATCGATGAACGTGATTGGGAGGAGTGTGGTTAGCCCTTATATACATGTTGTAAGCCTTTTTGTATGCTCGCATCGTGAAGAGCGTTGAATTAATTTATAAAAAGGTCAATTCACTTCTTGAGACCATAAAGGACCGCCAGGCAATATCTTGACACCGTCGGTCAACGAGATTCAATTGTTAACAATGTCAACATTTTTGCAAAAGTTTGCAAAATATTACCAGTGATTGACGCACTCACTAATTCTTTAGAATATCATATTTGCTGATTTACTTATAGAAGATCTGCTATCGATATAAATGTTTGTTTTTGTCGCTCCATTTAGGATGCTTATGTACGCTTAACTGTTGATTTCCCAATTAGCTTTTAATTTTCCGCTATCATGCCTGGTCTTCCTTGTAAACGTTTGTTCATATATTAAACAGAAATGTTTTATTGAATATTCTGTTTGCATAGTTAAACAGATGCTATCAATACTATTTTAGAAATAAAAATTTTAAAAGTACACTGCAAATCAATTTGCTAAAGACAAATCTAAATAGTAAAGTACAATTACAGTGAATTCTCCTGGTTTGTTTAATAATAATGTCAAGTGTTTGCATAGAAGTTTAACAACTACCGTTCATTAAATAAACGTCTCCGGTTATTATAAGATGACGGGTGATTGCAAGCTGAAGGGTCTGTAAGCTGTAAGAACAGTTTGCTTACAAGCATGCCAGAATAAATAGATGAAAAAAGAAACTTTAAAAACCACATAACACGACAAATATGAAATTATTGCAGGCTCGGTTTCATTGGGCCAGTTCATGAGCAGTAATGGAAAATGCTTATTGCTGTCCACGACGCCTAGCCCCTAGTTGAGCGCAACTCAATATTTTCACAAATATTAATATCATGCTCAATGACCTTCTTCAAAGGGCGTAATTGATAACAAGCAACTCAATTATTATACTTTAAAGTGAGTCTCTCCAGTCATAAAGAACAATCTGAACATTATTACACCCAGGCATTCACCTACAACATTTCGGGCTTCACACATTTTAAACAACCCAACTGTTTTCCATACCAAATGGAGATCATCGAATATCGATTCAATCCTTAAATGATGACCTTGGTGAAACACATTCTAACACACTATGATTGTCCTTCGCGGAACACAATTTAACGCAATATGATGTCATAGGTGCATTACAATCTAATACACAATTATGTCCTTTGCAAAACGCAGTCTAACATACCATGCTTTTCTAGGCAAACACGATCTAATACACGTTGATGTCATGAAACAAAAGATACACATAATTAAGTTTGGTTGTGAGCCAATCAGTTTACATTTTTATTAAGTGTTATTATAATGTATATACTCGGCAAAAATAGAATTATCAACTTTATGTCATACCAATGTTATTTTGCGGAGACAATAAGAAAATCGAATTTCAAACTGCTTAATTAGAGATAATTTGTATTTCCGTTATAAATAGAAATAAAATATTATTGAAAAATGTTACTCCTGACTGAGATATCGTGTTGATACATTTGACAGAGATGGTTTTGTTCCATCTGTGCTTGCATGTTTTACATTATAAATTGTTAAATTATCTTTTTTTTCAATGAAACGACATAGAATCGTAGTCTCTATCATTTCAATTCTTGCAATATATGTTATCATTATTTCTAAAATATGCTTCTCCAGTGCGCATAGAGACGAATTATTCTATTTCGTTATCAATAATTATTTATTCCAGTGTACACAGAACGCCGGAAAAAAACTAAAAGGAAGCGTATACCTCTGTCGCATTATCCTCAAGATGTTGGCCGAACTGATACTTTCTTTTCTCGGCAACGATTTTCATAACATACCTATTTCACAACTCTATTACTATTGACCATCATGTCAGTTGTCACAGAATTTCTTTGGCGGCATATTTTTATAAAGTAAATGAACTCTGTTAAAGGCACAAAAACTAATTACTAGGAGTCAAACTGTATAGAAAATCTCAAAAAAAGAAATATAATGAAATATTCTAAATGGAATTTTCATTACAAGGGGTAAGAGTTATTCTAACGTATAATTACTACTCACCTCGGTGAATTTTCCGCTTTTAATGCAAATAACAAATTTCATTTGATAAACAACAATAAACGCACACTTAAGGTCCATCGTGAACAAATATTTATCTGTAAAACGGTATTCGGCCCGCTAAATACACAGAACAGAAGGCGAAATAAAGAATAAACCCATTTGAACTTTTCAATTTGCTATTTTTTAAATTTACGATGTTTGCTCAAAACTCAATAAAGCATTTTGATCTCCATGTAATGCGCTTTTTCACCAACTGTAAAGAAACTTGAAGTCTTAAATGTTTTGTGATTTTGTTTCATTATTCAAATTTGTTATATCACTAAAATCTTTTACAGACAATCACTTTTTGTAATAATAAACTAGGAATGCAAAGCAGGTCTCACAGATCTCTGGATTTAAATATGAATATCCGCATTTTAAGGCACTTTTCCGCTTCCCCAACGCAAATCTCCGGAATAGCAAAATATCATAGAAAAATATTACCGAAATTACAGTTGAATTGTTGCACATTATCAAATTTTTTTTCTACCATACTTAAATAATTTGCTGTTTATTTTAGAGATAAAGAAAACGTGGTCAGTGACACGCCACCTGGGGCACAAAGGTGTCAAAAAAAAACTTGGCATGGCCTTTGAACAGGTCTGCAAGTATCAAGTATTGAGAAAAACAAAACTCATTGTAAAGCTACAGATTTGAAAGGAGGGTATTTTCTTCTCAAGTCTTTATCCATTTTTAGCAGGCATTGCAATTTTATTAATATAGTTTGTAGTCCTAAACACATGTAAAAGTTTTGTAAAAAATCTCAATTCTTAAAGACAGCTTCAGTTATGAATATTATTACATTCAACACGTCTTCTTCTTCGTCGTCATCATCATCATCAGACATCATGGATGTGCCGGCTGATGTGGATCTACACTGTTCGCCCATGTCATAAAGGCTTACATATAGAGTAAAGGATTCATCGTTAAACTATTCAGATTTTCTAGTCACTACTTGTCTGTCCTGTGTATCATTCAGCACAAATGCAGCACATTATTAATAAACATTGTCGAGTGTTTCATATTCTCAATGTGGGTATCCTTTTATACATTAAAATAGCTGAAGAAATAAAAATTAGAATCATAACGATACGTTATTTTTTACACCTTTTCCATATGACTGTTCGGAAGTATAGTGTCGCGTTGCATTAAAAAAAAACTTCGGTGAATGCTATGACAGCTCAACATCTTGATTAACGGACTAAGATTGTTTTTTTTTAAAGAAAATTATACTAATATTAGACAAATACGACGGATTTGGTCAAAACAGCGGGAATAATTAAAGGTTAAAACTTACCAGCGCTAATAAATCTCAAATATGAATACACCATAATATCTGTAGTCGATAATTTTCTCCAATAACATTTTCTTCAGTGATTTAGTTAAAGATGCATGGATTGGTCTATCAAAGATTTCTGACGGAAGGTGAAAATCAATGGTTTTGCGATAAATAATCTCTTGTTTGCAAAACAAGCTACACACTTGCCATCTCGAAATTAATTTTAAATGTGAGCAACAAGATAAATTGTCATATTGTTAACAACAGAATTTGACTCAAGTTAAGTCAAGTCTAATTTATTTTGACATTTTTACATGATACAATGTCTATAATGGGAGTGAATATACACAGTAACATGTGTGACATAAGCAGAAAAAAATAATACAAAATATATGACGTTATATATGAAATAGCATTATATGCACACGATGTATTTAACGATGTTTTTCTATTGGTTAATCGAATTGTTTCTAATTTCCGTTGCTAATGTACAATTTTCGTTAAATTGTTTAAGTGCATTTTGTTAGAAGTTTGCATTATAACTTAAATTTTATTCAAGCGCGATAGAAAAATTACCCGGCTCCAAGGTTATAAAAGTGAGCTTGGATACCATTCTCAAATCTCAAGCATCTGATTGGCTGAAATGGCGACCAGTCGCCATTTCAGCCAATCAGATAATTGAGATTTGAGACAAGTTTCCATGCTCAGTTTTATAACCTTAGGACCTGGGATTGTAATGCACGGAATGGATTTAGTCGTGAACAGAGATATTTATATATATTTTTGTCAACAAATATACACGTGTTTCAAAAAGACTATCTTTAATTTAACATCATAGTTCTCTTCATGTCTTTGTAATAATATTTTTTATTCTAGGAAAAAGTACAATGAAAAGGAAACAAGCTTAAAAACAATTTTAATTCTCGCAAGAAGACTTTTACCTTGAACACTTGAGGTTTAATTGAGTTCATTTGATAGTAAGTCCAACTTGTTATGTGAATATTAAATTAATTTATACAAATTGTGGTAGCACTGTTCACTTAATAGGAACGTTCCGACGAGTCCCTGAATAAAAAACGAATACAACAATCAAAACAGTAAAATCCTAGCACTTAACATGAACATATGGAAGTAAATTCCAGGCCAAACATAAGGAGTGAGTTTTGTTGACTAAGTTGATCCACGGAATCTCACTGATATCTCGGGCTTTAGTTTACAAACATCAACATACAAAGTATGCGAATTACAACCTTTCTTATCTCGGAAATAAAAGGAAATGAAAGATATAGTATTTTACATAAAGAAAAAAGGAGGGAGAGTCAACTCAATTTCTTACATTGTTTCACGTACAGCGCCTCTTGTACCCATTTAAACAGGATATATACAGGAAAAATTCCCGTGCGTTAAACAAGCATACCTATTACAATATTCAGTTGTCTGCCAGATTGATTTCTATTGCCAGTGCAATCGACTTGTTTGTTAATAAGGTCTGAAACGTTGATGCTATTTGATACGTGGGATTACCTAGAGATTAGAGATTGATTTTTAGTGGCATGAATGGGATAGGAAGTGTTATGTTCGACGATTTCTTTTAAAAACAGCGATTAAGAGACATCAGTTCATCGTGATCCCAGTGTATGTCATTGTTTGCACTTGAAAGTTTATCAGACTAATGTTTCCGATCAGAACTCCTTGACATCATCAATTAGCATGACAGAGAAATTGCTAATACTGCTTCCAGGCGGGCACGTGTATCACGTGACACCGAGTAATGCCGCTATTCCATGGTTCCGTGATGCGTGATCCGTGTCCGCGTCCACGTCCGTGACCGCGATTTTTCACTCACCAAAGATATCGTTGGGTATATTCCATACCTCCGTGTCCGTTCCGCGTCCGTGTCCGCGATTTTTCACTCACCAAAGATAACGTTGGGTTTATTCCATACCTCCGTGTCCGTTCCACGTCGCGGACACGAACACGGACGCGGAACGGACACGTACACGGAGGTATGGAATAGCGGCCTTAGGCCGGTATTCCATAGTTCCGTGATGCGTGATCCGTGTCCGTGTCCGCGTCCGCGATTTTTCACAAAGATCGATATTGTTGGGTATATTTCATACCTCCGTGTCCGTCCCGCGTCCGTGTTCGTGTCCGCGACGTGGAACGGACACGGAGGTATGGAATATACCCAATGATATCTTTGGTGAGTGGAAAATCGCGGACACGGACGCGGACACGAACACGGATCACGCATTACGGAACTATGGAATACCGGCCTTACACCAGGAAAAATAACACCTAAACATGCAGATGGAAATTTATACAATAAATGGAGGACAATGTTAGAAAGGATAAAAAAACTACAATGAATGATTCCAGACAAGTGTATGATCTATACAGTGGACACTACGTATTTAAAATGAAGCCGAACCAGGACATCGGGCATCGTCGTAGGAAATCATAATGTTTTAACATAGGAAGTGTCTCCTCGACCGGGCCCGGTTAAGTCGACCTAGTGTCTCCTCGACCGGCTGCCGGTCGAAGAGACTATACGGTACTATTCCGGTTATGGAGAATGTACGGGTACTACCGGTATTTTCTTCTCGGCCGGTTCTTAAAATAATCTTTATATCTTCATCAGCCTGTCCTTTTTGTTTCCAACTGAGACATTTGTCTTACTTGGCAGTAAAAGCAGAAAG
Organism: Corbicula japonica; assembly: GCA_038501625.1. Lineage (NCBI taxonomy): Eukaryota > Metazoa > Mollusca > Bivalvia > Venerida > Cyrenidae > Corbicula > Corbicula japonica. Next base: position 4,822,948 of record JAZAYU010000033.1, read on the forward strand.
AACGGTAATATAAAATGTATTATATAAATGTGTACAACGGCTAGTGCTTGTTTTAAGACTGTGTTATGTGGACTGCCCTTTTATCGCAGTCGGTGAGCCATGCGCAATGATTGTTTACTGATGTGTGAGTGCGAGCATGCGGGCGTGTTTGCCTGCATGCGCATATATATGTCTTCTATATAATATGCAAAATGTTTATCCTCATGGGATTTTTAGCCTAACGGGAATTAAAAATTGTCTGTCTAGAGTTTATGCCCAATCTTGTCCCAGTTCGTTAACAACTTTATATAAAATTGGAACAGTCTCAATATTAAATCTTTTAAAAGTACATTTTTTTCTTACACGTGTTTGTATTTTTTATATATTGATTATGTTTCAAGTACATTAATAGAAGAAATGTTTACCAACCCATATACATGTAACGTGTTAGAATTAAAAAAATGCAAGTGGATGGAATATTCGGGCTTTATCTTCAGATCCCACATGACACACTCGACCTGCATTTTGCACAATTCCAGAAATACGTTAAACAAAAGCATTTAATACTGGTATTTTCTTTGCCGGGCGCACTCGAATACCGACTATGTGCACTCTATCTCCCTGCCAAAACTCGGGTACCTGTTAGATAGTACTTGATCAGTAAGTGGCTAATCAAACAAATCAACGTGCTATACTGTACCGCTTGTTGGCAACTTTAAGATTTAGAGTATGGGTGATAAATTGTTTAAGACGTCATCCTAAGGGTTCCGTTTAAATTGCCAATAGGTTAAATTCGAGCATTAAATTCGCTATGTTATTTCACTGACTTAAATGAACTTTCAGCTTTCATTACCAGGAAACAAGAGAAGTATAACATATAGGCATGATATACTTGGAAATGAAGTAATTCAATATGAATCACTTATTTTTCAACCTTAATAAACAGTCCAAAAATATAAATTGTATTAATATGCGAAGTTTATAAACACAATTATATTCTTATAATCAAATAAAACATTTTTCAGCCTAGAAAAATGTAGCGATGTAAATTGCGACATTTCCTATTTAAGTTGTGCATCAAAGTTATCTTTTTTTTATTTATTAAGACAAGCACCACTACAACTAACAGTAACGCATTTTCAGTGTGTGGCGTATAAGATCCAGATGAGATTGCATGGATGTTTTTGAAAGCATGGGACTTTGAACGAGTAAAAAACCTCCTGTATAAACATGCTTTCTTGATTTGTGAAAATATATTTAGGCCCAAAAAAGAACAAGTGACCAGTGTAAAAGGACTGCATGGAAGTAGGTGTGCAGGCTTACCTAGTTGGTGTCGATCCTTATCAGACCGCATGCTGATGTAGCCATTGTAGATCCGCATGGATGTGTATGTGCAGGTTGACCAAGTTATTGTTCAGGCTTATCTAATCAGTGTAGATCCTGATAGTTCCTTATGGATGTGGGTGTGCAGGCTTATCTAGTCAGTGTAGATCCTGATAGTTCCTTATGGATGTGGGTGTGCAGGCTTATCTAGTCAGTGTAGATCCTGATAGTTCCTTATGGATGTGGGTGTTCAGGCTTATTTAGTCAGTGTAGATCCTGATCGTTCCTTATGGATGTGGGTGTTCAGGCTTATCTAGTCAGTGTAGATCCTGATAGTTCCTTATGGATGTGGGTGTTCAGGCTTATCTAGTCAGTGTGGATCCTGATCGTACCACATGGATGTGGGTGTTCAGGCTTATCTAGTCAGTGTGGGTCCTGATCGTACCACATGGATGTGGGTGTGTAGTTTATCTAGTCAGTGTAGATTCTGATCGTTCCTTATGGATGTGGGTGTGCAGGCTTATCTAGTCAGTGTAGATCCTGATAGTTCCTTATGGATGTGGGTGTGCAGGCTTATCTAGTCAGTGTAGATCCTGATCGTACCACATGGAAGTGGGTGTTCAGGCTTATCTAGTCAGTGTAGATCCTGATCGTACCACATGGAAGTGGGTGTTCAGGCTTATCTAGTCAGAGTAGATCCTGATCACACCACATGGAAGTGGGTGTGCTGGCTTATCTAGTCAGTGTAGATCCTGATCACACCACATGGAAGTGGGTGTTCAGGCTTATCTAGTCAGAGTAGATCCTGATCACACCACATGGAAGTGGATGTGCTGGCTTATCTAGTCAGAGTAGATCCTGATCACACCACATGGAAGTGGGTGTGCTGGCTTATCTAGTCAGTGTAGATCCTGATCACACCACATGGAAGTGGGTGTGCTGGCTTATCTAGTCAGTGTAGATCCTGATCACACCACATGGAAGTGGGTGTGCTGGCTTATCTAGTCAGTGTAGATCCTGATCACACCACATGGAAGTGGGTGTGCTGGCTTATCTAGTCAGAGTAGATCCTGATCACACCACATGGAAGTGGGTGTTCAGGCTTATCTAGTCAGAGTAGATCCTGATCACACCACATGGAAGTGGGTGTGCTGGCTTATCTAGTCAGTGTAGATCCTGATCACACTGCATGGATGTTGGTGTGCAGGCTTATCTAGTCAGTGTAGATCCTGATCACACTGCATGGATGTTGGTGTGCAGGCTTATTTAGTCGGAGTAGATCCTTGGCAAAACATACACACTTAATGCAGTAACGATTTAAAGAACTTGTAAAACTCGTCATTAACTTGCCAACAAGGGCCCAAGATCATAAACTAAGTTTTGTGATCAGTCTCAAATCTCAAGGATCTGATTGGCTGAAATGGCGACTGGTCGCCATTTCAGCAAATCAGATGCTTGAAATTGAGACTAATGTCCAGATTTAGTTTTATGATCCTGGACAAAGCTCTCCACCAATGGATCCAAGTAACTTTATACACGTGGTTTGAGTTACCCTTGTGATGGCAGTGAAATGATCTAATACATGTAAGATTGACCCAATCTAGTGAAATTCTTGCCTTATAAATAAAGGGGCTGATAAGTAAAAATAAACATATCGCACCATTAGTTAATAAATGTCATTTACATATGTGTAAAACCACCCCGTGCTATGAATTCTTTTTCAGTCCAAAATGAACAGACAAAACGGAGTTTTAAAAAATGGTCTTGAACACTTTTCTGTTCTTAGCAACATGCTATAGGCTCGCTGTTTGGGGGATTTCAAGTGTTCATATTTATGATACAGGATCACGATCTCTTATTTTACTAAGTATATTGTTTCTCCTTTAACAAGTAAACAGTGTAAGTAGGCCTAAATTTCTATAGACAATCAGCACTTGGCTAACAAGAAATCACAGACACGAATTATCCCGAAGTTAAAAAAATGAATGGCATGGTAGCAAAAGGAAATTATTCTTTGTCACACGGTTTTATGAGGATCTAGCTGTTTAACCCTTTCCTCCATATATACGCCTTTTTAGGCGTGTGCGACCAGAGTAGATCCAGATCAGCTGGCACATCCATGCCGTCTGATCAGGATCTGCAATGGTCGCATTTTGGTCAGCAATCACCTAACAAATCAAAAATCGAACAGTTTAGATCCTATTCAGACGGCACAGATGTGCAGTCTGATCTGGATCTAAACTGTTCGCCCTCGCAATTAAGGTGTACCTATGGAGGAAAGGGTTAAAAAAACGTGTGGCAGCTGGAAACAGCATTGAGGCAGGAGAACTGATAATGTTGAAAATATCCTGGTGAGGTAAATTTTAAATAAAAACAATGGCTTAAATTAAACTTCATGTTAATGACTTTATATGGCTTTTCTTTTAAATTTTAAGTAAACATGCATTCTAAAACAAAATATAACATGAACAGCTGGGAACAAAAAAAACCTAAAAGGAGATTACATTTAACAATACACTATTTATTGATTTAAGATCTTTATTATGAAATAAGCTCAAATTTGTTTACAGAAGATGCATTATTATAGAGCAATTACATCACATTTCACAGAAAATTACCTTTTTATTGCACATTTCTTCACAAAACTAACAAAACACTCCATTAATCAGCAATATATCATCTACCAACTTGATCAGTTACTGCTAGACATATAAAACTATCCCTCTTAAATATTTCCAACTCAAGTTGTTTGTGTTTCATAATAAGATCTTCAGACATCATAAAAGCAAGATAAAACAAGAAGCAATGTCAACAACATAGTGTGACAAAGTCCCTTGATACTTTTACAAGAACAGGAGTTCATTTGGATACTGTGTTATCATTTATTTCACGGTGGTTTAATTTCCGCGTATTTCACACTAGGGAATATGAGCGAAATCAAACCATAGCGAAATCAAACCATTGCATATTTAGTCTTATTAGAATAATGTAAGTGCGCGAATATAAGCCCTCGCCAAAATGTCACTTAATATGTCATTTGCGCGAAATTTGATCCCCGCGAAATTAAATGATACAACAGTATGGAACTTGTATTGTAAAAGATAACATAGAGGGCAAGTGTTTAAAGTAGAGACAGTAGCAATAAAGAGAGTGACTTTAAGCAAAAAGCCTCAATGATAGAATCTGAATAGTTTTTTTTAGCTGGATGCTAAATTTATAATAATAATTAAAATATATCAGGAAGTGAAGAAAACCCTATCCTACATTGCATTTTTTTATTCAGTAAAGAAGGAATTAAAAGAGAAAAAAATAATGGGTCTTGAGTCAGGGTCAAATCTACTCCTTACAATTCTGATTAATTCTGATGCCAAGTCTGGTTAAGGTCACTTGAGTACCTGTATTTGTGATAGAATGGGGGCCTACCGATATACTGAGTTACCTCCCATTGAGAGTGGTTTCCCTTGCTGATTGGGTAGTTCCGGAAGCGGTAATAAAGCGTAGAGTTAAAAGCGTAAATAAAAAGTCTCAAAGTGCTTTTGAAGTTAAAAATGATTTGTCAAATTAACAAAAAAGTGAAACAGACATATAAGGAATAACCATCATCTTTGTAAATTGATTTTAAGTTAATAACTAATAACAAAATGCAACTTTACCTATTTACGTAACTGCACGTATCCTTTATGAAAATTCATTTTTTTTGGCTGGCATGGAAATCATAGCTTTTTAAAACTTTCACTTAAATATTTAGCCATTCACCGTTAGGTCATGCAAACAATGCTTATTTAGAAAAGGGCCTGGTGTTTTATGACCATGTTACCTAATCTAATTAGCAATACTGGGTTTTACCAGGTGGAGGTGAGATAAGGGCCTTTTGAAGTTTGGTTGTAGATTTGTAAGATGTTGTAAACGTCGCTTGTTAGGGGTAAAGTTGTTGTTTTAGGAAACTGACTAGAGATTAAATATTCTAATTAATTGTCACAATAATGTTTGAGACCTGAGACTCTTGATTATTTGATATTGGCAACTTAAAGCACTCCCGAACTGAATTTGGGAAGGTTTACCCAAATATATATTTAATTAATGAATTAAAATTGATTGTAAAACTAAATGAACTAAAAATTTTCAGAAATAAAGAGAAAAACGTGAAAACATTATAAAACATTGAATATGTTCTTAATTTTATAAGCATAAGAAAGAACATTTTGAGAAAAGAATAGCAGTATATTGAAATATACGTCAATAAGAACGTGGCACAAACCGAATGGTGTGCATTTAATTTGTAGGAAAAGGTTCAGATACATAAAAAATCTATTAAATTCTTGGCAAAAAAATGTTCCATGGGCATGAAAGAACATGTATAAAAAAAGAACGGGCGTTTCATTGACGGACGTTAAACTTAATTTAAAATCATGTGTTATACTTTTTACTACCGTTTTTTTTAAGGTTTTCAAACTTTTCTTTTCCTCAAATCTGCCATTTCTGAGCATAAGAAATGCATATTTTTTACTCTGTATTAGTTACCGAAGGGCTCGAACATAACGATGTTAATCACAAACCTCTCCAACGTATTAAAATGGTTAGAAGAGAAAATTTAGATATTTATGTGCTGCACTATAAAAACTAACTATTTTTCCATTCAATGATAATAATCAAACGTTTTAATGCATTATGCTGATCTCTAACCAACCAGACCCTATTAAAACGTATTTGAAAGGACCACATATGACTACTGCAGGTTTGTTTTAATTGTCAATCTCAGACCGGAACTACCCAGTGACAGGTGCGCGTTACAAAGGGAGGTAACTTAAGACAGAATATTGAGATGGTTATATAACGATTCGCCCCACTCTCGATTCGCCCCATCACGATTCGCCCCATTGTAATAACGATTCGCCCCACATTTAATAACGACTCGCCCCACTCAATAACGATTCGCCCCAAATAAATAAAGTCATACCTAAATGGCCGATATGATTGCAAATCATTGAATATTTAACATTTATAAAGCCTAAATCATTGTGTATATAAGTGTATGATGATATTCATGAAAAGTAAATGTATGAAAATAATACTGTTCCTAAAAGTATTAAAGGAATTCCATGTGTGCCGAGTCTGCTGACTGACATAAAACAATCAGCACAGACACATTATTTTCAAATTTTACAAATAAATTTTCATTACAAAAAAATATTATTCTCAAAAAACGGCGATTATATATTGGTTGTTTACATTCAATGTAAAAGTTTGTCGCCGATTTCGAAGCTGACATCTTGCAGGGGCTGCGTGACGTATTTGACGAACCAGAAATAAAGGGATGTGCGTTCCACTTCGGTCAAGCTTTGAATCGAAAAGTGCAGGAATTAGGGTTGCAGGTAATTAATTGATATTAATAAATACATTTTAAAATACAATAAGACTTTATCATTCGGGTGACAAAAAAAATGATTTCAAATTAATCACAATTTCGAGAAATTGCACATTAATAACAATTTTTTTAAACTGAGTTAAGAAGAATGAAACTAATTATTCTTTTCGTTTCAGACGGCTTATTCTTCTCGGGGTGACGTCTATCAGCTACTTAGGAAGACGTTCTCTCTTTCCCTGCTTCCTTCGGAGGACATTAGACCTGCATTTGACGCCCTTAAGGACAAATCCGAAACCGACGCCACCAACGCATACTTCGCCTACATTGAAAGAACATGGTTGACGAGCGACGTTTGGACTGTTGATAATTGGAGCGTGTACGGACGGGCTATTAGGACCAACAATGACTGTGAGGGGTGGCATAGCAGACTGAACCGGACTGCAAGAAAGGGGAACCTTCCTTTTAACCTTCTCACCACCTTGCTTTTTCAGGAGGCGCGCGACGTCAATTTGCAGTCGAAATAAGTGAAAGAAAAGAAACTCCGACGGTACCAGACAAAGCAGACTAGACAGATACAAGGAAGACTATTTGACCTGTGGAAAAAAAGTACGGCCGACGTGACCTAACAAACTCACAGTTACTAGACTCTTGTGCGGCGTTTTATGGTCCTGTATGAACTGTTTGAACTGTGCGTCATTCACAGAAAAATGTGCTGTTGTTAAAACATGTGCTGTGTTTTACGTTGTTGATCAGTGTGATATAGATGTACAGCTTTATTTTCTTATTGTTGTTTCATTTGCACTTTGCGTTTCTGCAAGGTTTACCATTTTCCATCATCATCATATTAACTATCGGTAATGAATTGATTGAAACATTGTATAACCTTGTTTGTTTATATTACAATAATAAAACAATATTTTGAAATAATTTCTTATCATTTCATTTAATATGGTCCCATCTGCTCCACATTGAATATGCCAATTATCAATTATGTTTTTCGCACCTTTTTAAACCTGTCACCACCTTTATCCGGGCAAACTTGCTAGTGAGAATAGCGTGTCAATTAGTGACAATACACAGTAACACAGTCGTGTTCAATTTTGTACCCTAATGTGTGATATTATAAATTTTTTATGAAACAAAAATACGATTAAGTAAAAGTAAAATAAATAAAAAATAAATAAGGTCGTTGCATTCGCCGCATCCAATAGCTCTAGATCGCTGTATTTAAAGGTTGTGGGTAAAACCCTGACCAGACCCAGACCCAGACCAGACCCCGGAAACTAACGATTAGGTACGGAAATCTTCGCTCGTTTCCGACAATCGTCTACAATAATAACGGTGACTAGGAAATGCAGTTATTGAAATTATTGAAATTTGTTCAGGATTAAGCATTCTATAAGATATAGGCGCATTTGATTTTTTCAAATTCTAATTGAGATTTGCCTTAAAGGATGTGAAAGCAGAATTACATAAAAGGCATGATAAGGACATTCACTTTTGGGATTGTATTAATATTATAATCGATTGGGTACGCAATTAAATTCTATGAAATTCTTTTATTCATAAATGCAAATAATAGAAAACAAGTTTATTGATGTTTCGATTGTGTTTTTACTTATCTAAGCTAGCTATGCGACAAAAGATCTTATTATGTGTTATTTGGTATAAATCCGTACCCGTACCGCTCAGCAATTTAAAAAAGCGTAATATGACAATTTATGCCGACTTGTTATTTTAAAATGGTATGAAACATATTGTCTGATGTAATAAATATTTCAAAATCATTTTTTCACAACTAGTGATGAACGTATTTGGCGAAAATTGCGAAAAACAGAAGATAAACCAATGTTTTTTCTCTGACTTTTGTCTGGCACAGTATGATTATGGAGATTGTAAAGAAATCTTTGTTATTTCTGAAATTTATTATTTCATATTTCTATATTGAAAAGAATAAGAATAAAAATGATTTAAACCTTCAAAAAGTACGAACCGCTAATAAGCACACAAGACGTATTTGTTTTGTACCGTATTGTCGGAAACGAACGAAGATTTCCGTACCCAATCGCTAGTTTCCGAAGTCTGGTCTGGGTCTGGGTCTGGTCAGGGTTTTACCCACAACCGTATTGGTTTAAATGTTCACGTTTTGGTCGGAAAATCGGTCCGAAAATCGGCTAAAAAGATGGAAAAAAGAGATAAAACGCTTTAAAACTTTGTTTTGCCCTCACTACTTACTCAAAAACTACGGTTTCTATGTTTTTCATTCGAGTTAATATTTCTCCACACGTATAATAATGATAATAATTTATTTGGGGCGAATCGTTATTACAATGGGGCGAATCGTGATGGGGCGAATCGAGAGTGGGGCGAATCGTTATATTACCATTGAGATAACTCTGTATATCGGTAGGACCCCATTGTTTGCAACAAGTATGACCTTTAAAGCCCAAGTGAGAAAATGACCTGCATGGTACTGTCATGACCTAAAATAATTAGGACACAACACACTTCACTTTGGTTCCCAAAGCAGTGTGTAAGTAATATGCCAGTCAACGATTTTCTGAAAACTAATTATTTTAGGTCATAAACATGACCTTGACCTTTGATGGTTCTTGGACACTAAATCTGAGTAGGGTGATCAACTATGTTGTGATAGCTGTCCAGTTACAAAACATGTTTTAGTGTGACCTTGATTTTTTCAGGTAATTTACTGTACTTTGAAGTAGAAAATTGTTATACTGAGATAAAACCAGTATAGTTTGAAGGTTATCACTAGAGAAGTTGTAAAAAATCTGCTCTAGTCATGAGATTTGTTATGGTGAGACATGGTTAGCACTTTCTTTCTCTACCCAGCCCTGCAGGACCTGGGACATAACAAGCGCTGTCAGACAAGACAGCAAAATATATCCTTAGGAAACAAATGCAACTTTAAAACATATATCTCTAATATAATTATTCAGAAAAGTTTTAACTCAATTCAATAAGAGGTTTTAAGATACAACAATCACCAAATATCAAGGTAAACAACTAGATTTTAATGTGTAGGAAAGCAAGTCAGTTATGAAAGACAAAATTTGCTTTTTATCATGTAGTTTATGTAAGGCCATGTTAAAAAAGGAACAAATGTAAACTATTTTTGAAGAGTGCTGATTCTTGTTTTGAAAATAAGCTTGCGGCCAATTATTTATATATCAAGTAAATTTCTTTATTTGTTTAACTAAAGAAGTAAAAGCACCAAGTAAAAACATAAAATCTAAGTAAGACAAAAGAAATACAATTGAGAAATGTTACAAGAGGAAATTACTGAACCTCATTAAAGTAAGCCATAACAGGGGTTGACATTTCCTTTAAGTTTGAAATAGAAGACTTAAGTAACATTAATCATCAAAGATATAGATCAACTACAATCAAAATGACAAATTAAAGTGGAAAAAGGAGCAGAACTGTGAAAATAATTTGCTTTGAGACATGTAGGATGATATATAAAAAGTTAAGCAAATAAATTATACTTTAATGTGATGACTTAATAATCAATAATATCTTTTGGATTACATGCATTTGATTTCTCTAACTCTTTACTCCATATATACACATGTTATCCCATGTGCAACCTGTGTAGATCCAGATCAGCCAGCAGTCTGATCAGGATTGCTGGCTGATCTGGATCTACACTGTTGCTGTTTTGGTCAGAAATAACCAAATATATCAGAAAGGGAGCGGTGCAGATGCTGATTAGATAGATCAGATGGGTGTATATATGGAAGAATGGGTTAAGAGACTGTGTTACTGATCATTTCCCTTTTTATAAGATCCTTAGACAGCTGATCATCTCATAATGAAGTTATCCTTCCACTTGAGCAGTAGAATGTTGTTATCTTTGAGACAGAGTGCCAGGAACAGCCCTGATCTGTTACCGTCTGTGAATCCATCTAGCCAGTCACAGCTGCCTAGTGTGGCCGACGCTCCATTCTGGGTAGGTCTAAACATACATAAAAGACATTGTTATCCACTACATGAAGACATCTTTTTCCTACACACCAAAGCTTTCTATATTTCCCGATTACTACATCAAAACTCAGAAACCCACTTCACTCACAACACCGGTGCCTGACTAACAACAATTCATCCTCACTTAAACCACCTCCTGTTCAAGCACATGTTGCCTTTTTGAATTAAGGCAAATTAAAACATGTAACAATTACTTAATCACAGTTCAAATAATAAATTGTTAAAAGGAAAACAACACATGGATTTGTTGTAAAAATTTATACGACGCGTTTCGACATATAAGTCTTCGTCAGGTATAAAAAAAAAAAAAAAAAAAAAAAAAATTAATCACAGTTCACAATAACAACACCTACACTAAAATAGCATTGCTTCAACTCTTCTTGACTAGCAATAATACATCTTCATAGCAAAATTTTCTCTACCTTGCTAACAATAATTTCATCTCACTATCAAAATCTCCACCCCGGTAGGATTTTCCCCACCTTACTAACAATATTTCTGCCTTCTTAGCAATTCCTCCGTAATAATTATAGCCATCTGCATGGCCATTCTTTCATAAATACTTATTTCTTGTTCTAAAAAGTAAGGATGAGTTAGCAATCAAGTTTTTGTGTGTTATATAAAGAAATGTATAGTTTTCTAATCTTAGTTACCAAGAAAATCTGACACTTAATAAAATCTCTGCTGAGTATATATGATGCTTGTGTTGGGATATTGGTTGCAAATCATATTTGATAACTGGTTGGAATCACTTGCCACTTCCAATGTGATTTCACCAATTATATACAATTTTTAATGAATTCTATTTAAGTCTGCTGTTTCAAAGACAAAATAAAACTTTTTCACATGTTTTGTTTTTTTGTTTATGACATGGGTATGACTTGGGTATATTCAAACATGAAACTAGAATGTGTCCTCGGACACTGATGCCCCCTACTGCTACAACAATATTTGTAACAAAGGGTCATAACTCTGGTAAAAATAGCCATAGGAAAAAATCTTTTCTCAACAACCATCTACACATCGTGCTTGATCATCTGTGCAAGTTGAAAGGAATCCTCCTGATAGTTTATGAGGAGTTGATGCAACACGATTTGTACGGACGGACGAGTGCAACTCTAAATGCCTCCCACTTAGTGGGGGCATAACAAATTGAAGTTCTCTGTCCATATAAGTGGTTCTATAGTTAAATCAGATCAGCTTACCTGTACGGGGGCACAGGTATAGAACATACAATTCGGCAAGAATGAGTATCAACGATGACCGCCCTACTGTATCCCTCATCCACTATGAATATTGCAAACTTTTGACCGATCCCAAGGACAGTCTGCTTTGATGGAAGTTCCTTTGGTAAAATGACAGATGACATGTGTCGTGGTACACATTTATTGTCTATAGTTTCTGTCATGTACATTGATATAGACTGTGAACGGTCTTTTTTATTCCATGTACACACACCAATGGCAGACTGGTCGGTTAATGATGGCACATTACTACACCAGTCTGCAGAATGTGTGACGCTGACATCAACACGGTCATTATTTGAGACAGTCCAGAAACAACATCCTTGTCGGTCGACAGAGACCAGCTGAAGAGTCTGCCGTTCTAATACATCATCCCTGTCCTCATCCGGAGGTGTGTAACTTAAAATTTTTACATGTGTGACCCAGTCATTGTGCCAGTCTGACAAGGAATTTAACAGCACTCCAGTATCTAACTGCCATATCTTAACAGTCTTATCTGCAGATCCAGTTACCAACAAGTTTATATCTCTTTTTGCATCCAAACAAAACACAGCTGAGATATGGCCAACGTATCGGCACATCAGTTGTCCGGTGTCGATGTCCCAGCATGCAGCGGTATTGTCATATGATGCGGTGTACACATAGATCTCGTCAAACTGTAGAGCGGACACACTGTGGGTGTGTATTACCTTGATACAGTCCCCTGTGTGTATGTCCCAGAACCTCACAGTATGGTCATCCGAACCTAAAAATAAATGCACCACACTTCATCAACACCTCACAACATATACAATGCAACTGAACAAATAAAAAATAAAAGTTTATGAAACATACATGACTTTCAAGATATACCTGTGTAGCAAAACTACCTGCATGATGCATGAAGCCTGAATTTTGAATTACTCACATTAATCAGGGGTTCCATTTGACCCGAGAGATGACCCTATGACCCTTGAATTTTCCAAAAAGCCTTATTTTGACCACTAGGATTTTAGGATAAGGGTAAGTTTTTCTTTAAATTAGGGGTATTTTTGGCTTATTATTGAGAAAATCCCTTAAAAATGGACAAAATGACCCATGAGATTCAGCAGCTAGTGGAACCCCTGATTAATCATTAATAGTAACTAAATTTTTCTGAGAACTACAACTTGCCTCTTCTACCTAAGTTTACATATCAAAACTCTGTAAGCTGTATAACATGTATATTTCATAAAACACTTTAATGAACACAAGTTAGCAAAATAAGGCAATTTGTTTAAGAGTAAAAATCTTTTCCGCATAACCATTGAATGAAAGTAACCACAAATAGCCTCACGTCTTGGACTTATTATATCTGTTATTTTAAAGAATAAAAAAGAAAACCGATTCTCTGTGTTTTATTGCCTCTGTGAACTGTAATCTGAAAGCCCAGAGTCTCTGTTGGGTATTACACCTATTCTGCTATAAAATAAACCAAATATAGCCTGAAGTAGACATTATAGAAACCACCTCATTATCATGGCTTGGTGAAATACTTGCCTTACATATACATCTTAGAAACCACCTCATTAGCATGGCTTGGTGAAATATTTGCCTTACATATACATCCTAGAAACCACCTCATTATCATGGCTTGGTGAAATATTTGCCTTACATATACATCCTAGAAACCACCTCATTATCATGGCTTGGTGAAATATTTGCCTTACATATACATCCTAGAAACCACCTCATTATCATGGCTTGGTGAAATATTTGCCTTACATATACATCCTAGAAACCACCGCATTTTCATGGCTTGTTGAAATATTTGCCTTACATATAAATCCTAGAAACCACCTAATTATCATGGCTTGGTGAAATATTTGCCTTACATATACATCCTAGAAACCACCTCATTATCATGGCTTGTTGAAATATTTGCCTTACATATACATCCTAGAAACCACCTCATTATCATAGCTTGGTGAAATATTTGCCTTACATATACATCCTAGAAACCACCTCATTATCATGGCTTGGTGAAATATTTGCCTTACATATACATCCTAGAAACCACCTCATTATCATAGCATGGTGAAATACTTGCCTTACATATACATCCTTAAACCACCTAATTGGTCTATTTCATCACATTTCTAAACAAGATAGGAAATAGTAGCTTATAGCCGACTTGATGCTGTCATACCTGTAGCCACCATGTCTTTACCCTGTGTAACTGCCATAACACGACCTCTGTGACCTTCTAAAGTTAACACTTCAAATGCAGACTTGTTTTTCATCTGTTGTACAAGGTATGTGGACTGTATAAACAGGTTTTTATACTTGTGTATCGGCACAAAGGGCTCTTTGAAGATGCGGGCACCAACCCGCTTAGCCATGTGGATCCAGACTTCACGAAAACTGTTGATCAAATGATTCCAATATCTGGAAAGTCCAACAAAATTTACATACTAGAACTCCGCGAGTCAGATGTGTCGCCTAACAAAATTTTTGTTAGTCGTCATCAAAAATGTTAATTAGTTTTTTGTTGTACAGTTATTAGCAATGTATTTGCACAAAATTCACAAATAAAATAACCTTTTAATTGTCTAATAGCAAGAAACATGCACAACAAGTTATGCCCTTGGCAAGAAATGCACTAAAAATCAAAGGGAAATAATTCAAAAACTGAACAATGTAGAGTTATGGTTCTTGTGCATTGTACTTCGAGTCATTGCCAGAAACATGCATACCAAGTTTGGAGTCATTTGAACCTATGGTGACAAAGTTATGCTCCTGACAAGAAATGCTCTATAAAAATCAATCAAAGGGGAATAACTCAGAAACTGAACAAGGTAGAGTTACTTTTCTTATGTATTGCACCTCGAGTCATTGCCAGAAACATGCATACCAAGTTTGGAGTCATTTGAACCTATGGTGACAAAATTATGCTCTGGACAAGAAATGCTCTATAAAAATCTATCAAAGGAGAATAATTCAAAAACGGAACAAGGTAAAGTTACGGTTTTTGTGCACTGCACTTCGAGTCATTGCCAGAAAAATGCACACCAAGTTCGGAGTCATTTGAACCTATGGTGACAAAGTTATGCTACGGACAAGAAATGCTCTATAAAAATCAATCAAAGGGGAATTATTCAAAATAGAACAAGTGGGATAGCAATCATGACAATATGGACATGTTTTAATGTAAGAATAAATTATAATGTCATAATGGAAGTAATAAATATGCAGAAGATAATATGAATCGTTGATGGTAAAACTTCATAAATACAAATTAGCAGTCGGCACAACAGCGATGTGCTTCTACTTGAGGAATCATCACAAATGCTGTAATGATCAATACAATCTGTATTCACTGACTAAATATACAAATCCTAAATAAAGAGCAGCTGTTCTTAAATATTAAATGAGAAATGATGTAAACAATGTCTGACTTCATACTGGCTTGTTGCCTAGCAGCATAGCCCATATTTAATGTATTTAATTACAACATTTATATATATTTGTATTAAATGATTGTCATGATGAACAAATGTAATGGTGACTGACTATGATTAGGTTGTTAATTTGATGATTAGGTGGTTAATTTGAAGGCTATCATACCCAACACAAGTATACACTTTGAATTATTGAAATAAGCTGAATTATTCTGCATTATTTTAACTTACTTGGAGACCAGACAACAGTTTAACAGACTTTTCTCATCGAGCATCATCAGTATGCGTACACTTATTTCTGTAGGCAGCAACCGCAAGAAGTCTCGGTACAGTAAATTTGGCAGCAGTTCTGACAAATATATCATCTCCTACAAAAATTTAAATACTTATTGTGTGTGATATTAAATAAAGAAGCTGTTAGAACATTTACACAGTCACCACTTGATAATATATTTTCTACAACAATCAGTTCTGACATATATATCATCTCCTTCAAAAAATCAAACAACTTTTAAGAGGGTTATTTTATCACTGCTGAATTCCCGTGCCTGTAGTTCTTGATTTCTGTATCTTGTATTTATTAAACTCTGTTGCCAATTCTTGATTGTCAACCTAAGTTGAAAAATGATTCTATTTTTAAGTCCTAGACAATATTGATATACTTTGCCAAAAAAGTTCTGCACACTTGGACATTTTATAAAATACCCCTTTCATTTTAACAAACACAACAAAATTATACATATCAAATAAAACAGCAATTCAAAGTTAACAATGTAAAAAAGTCTGAAATAAAATCTGATTGATCAGTACTTTAAAAGCAATTCATTTTAACAAACACAACAAAATTATGCATATCAAATAAAACAGCAATTCAAAGTTAACAATGTAAAGAAGTCTGAAATAAAATCTGATCAGGACTTTAAAAGCAATTCATTTTTAAAGTCATTGGGGGTTACTAAGCAAAAGTTGCAAAATTTACTAAACTAATAGGGAATTAATCCACCATGGTGTATCAGGCATTCTTCCTAGTGTTGTCTCATGAAATTCACCAGCGCTGACAATTTTTCAGTTATGGAATTAGGTTCCATTCATGAACAAGAATACCAGGTAGATCTACTGGTGACCAACTACACTACACTATCTTCTTTAGAAAGATGTCTAGGTGGCTGGCATGGTCCGACATTTGCCATGACGGTCAAATTAACAACGAAATGCTTCTTTTGTGAACGTGAGAAATAAATTAATTTGAATTACTAACAATGCAGTTGTGTTTTGCTCAGGTAAGATTGCATGTTGATTGCATTTATTGGTTGATCTTATAAACTTAAATAAAAGGATGTTATGACTCATATATTAAGAATTGACACTGTTCGAATCATCACTCAACTGTTATGGCATATCTCTGCTCTGTGAGTGAGACAGTGTGATCATGTAACTAATAAATACTAAAGTTTGAGTGTTTTTCTGGAAATGGATTGGAATCAACTATTGATGACATGTACTTCCTGTTGCTAGCATAACAGTGCATGTTTATAATTGCTATTAAACAGACAACAATGACTTCATAGATTTCCCACCTCTACAGCAAATTTTGCAACTTTTGACTGTCGACCCGTATCATACTCAAACTGATATTTCTCATACATTTACCAACAGATTTTTATTCCAAGTTTGTCTTTAACACAGCAAACAATTAATCTTGATATAAGTATAAGTATTTATACCAGTTATTAGCAACATTTAAAAATTTATGCAAAAGAACACTTGTGAGCAGATTTTTTCTGGTTGGGTATATAATTTTCCACTGCTTACGTCAAACACAGAAAATCAATGTCAGAATCAAACCCTGATCAGACTGCACGGATTATCTGGCTGATCTACGTCTCAAATATGCCAAATGCTCTGCTTTGCATATAAATGTTTAATATTGTACCAAGTTCTATGTCTTTATTTAATTTCATATCACTATTACTATAATGTATGGTTAAATTTTTGAAGAATATCTAAAATTTGATTTAGTGTTAACAAAACCATACTGTGTTCACATAATTATATAAATGAAATTTATAAAGGGACACAATTTTGGAATAAATTGTTGCAGGAAACAATCTGTTCTTAAAGAATTTCTAGAATGTATAGTACCTTTGATCCACATAAACTGATAAATGTATCCAGAGTACGTATTCTCTGAGTATCTGTTAGCCCCAAGAACTTCACACTGACTGCATGTAACCACATCAAAAACTGTTTCTCCGCATCATTGTATGCTACCATAGAAACTGAAATACCAACAAACAGCCAAAGTATGACAGTAAGCAGTTTCACAAAAAATAATACTAACTAGCAGTGGTGGGCGGTATTACCAGTATACAGGTATATTTCGATTTGACCCATTGGTGCCATTTAGTATTTTAAACCATGGAAAGTGTTTAATACAAATTTTACTGAAGATTTATGTGTTCATGTAGTATTGTATTCATTTCTAATGTGATGACATCTTCAGATCATTTTGCGAACGTTATAAAACATGCTTCCTTTGTTGACAATTTCTAACAAGAGGGCCATGATGGCCCTTATATCGCTCACCTGAGTACAAAAGTACTCTCAGCTTGTGGTTTCAGACAAGAAGATTTTTAAAGTTTTTCCTATATCAGTCTATATAAAATAAAGTGAACCCTGGGGCGGGGCCAATTTTGACCACAGGGAATTCATTTGAACAATCTTTGAAGATTTCCAATAGAGGGTGCTAAATGCCAAATATCTAAGCTCTAGGCCTTGTGGTTTCAGACAAGAAGATTTTTAAAGTTTTTCCTATACAAGTATATATAAAATGAAGTGACCCCTGGGGCTAGGCCAATTTAGACCCCTGGGAAATAATTTGAACAATCTTTGTAGAGTTTCATAAGAGGATGCTTAATGCCAAATATCTAAGCTCTAGGCCTTGTGGTTTCAGACAAGAAGATTTTTAAAGTTTTTCCTATACAAGTCTATATAAAATGAAGTGATCCCTGGGGCGGGGCCAATTTAGACCCCTGGGAAATAATTTGAACAATCTTTGTAGTGTTCCACTAGAGGATGCTAAATGCCATATATCTAAGCTCTAGGCCTTGTGGTTTCAGACAAGAAGATTTTAAAAGTTTTTCCTATACAAGTCTATATCAAATGAAGTGACCCCTGGGGCGGGGCCAATTTAGACCCCTGGGAAATAATTTGAACAATCTTTGTAGAGTTTCACAAGAGGATGCTTAATGCCAAATATCTAAGCTCTAGGCCTTGTGGTTTCAGACAAGAAGATTTTTAAAGTTTTTCTTATATAAGTCTATATCAAATGAAGTGACCCCTGGGGCGGGGCCACTTTAGACCCCAGGGAAATAATTTGAACAATCTTTGTAGAGTTTCACAAGAGGATGCTTAATGCCAAATATCTAAGCTCTAGGCCATGTGGTTTCAGACAAGAAGATTTTTAAAGCGTTTCCTATATAAGTCTATGTCAAATGAAGTGACCCCTGGGGCGGGGCCAATTTAGACCCCAGGGAAATAATTTGAACAATCTTTGTAGAGTTCCACTAGAGGATGCTAAATGCCAAATATCTAAGCTCTAGGCCTTGTGGTTTCAGACAAGAAGATTTTTAAAGTTTTTCCTATATAAGTCTATGTAAAATGAAGTGACCCCTGGGGCGGGGCCAATTTTGACCCTAGGGAAATAATTTGAACAATCTTTGTAGAGTTCCACTAGAGGATGCTAAATGCCAAATATCTAAGCTCTAGGCCTTGTGGTTTCAGACAAGAAGATTTTTAAAGTTTTTCCTATATAAGTCTATGTAAAATGAAGTGACCCCTGGGGCGGGGCCAATTTTGACCCCAGGGAAATAATTTGAACAATCTTTGTAGAGTTCCACTAGAGGATGCTAAATGCCAAATATCTAAGCTCTAGGCCTTGTGGTTTCAGACAAGAAGATTTTTAAAGTTTTTCCTATATAAGTCTATGTAAAATGAAGTGACCCCTGGGGCAGGGCCAATTTTGACCCCAGGGAAATAATTTGAACAATCTTTGTAGTGTTCCACTAGAGGGTGCTAAATGCCAAATATCTAAGCTCTAGGCCTTGTGGTTTCAGACAAGAAGATTTTTAAAGTTTTTCCTATATAAGTCTATGTAAAATGAAGTGACCCCTGGGGCGGGGCCAATTTTGACCCTAGGGAAATAATTTGAACAATCTTTGTAGAGCTCCACTAGAGGATGCTAAATGCCAAATATCTAAGCTCTAGGCCTTGTGGTTTCAGACAAGAAGATTTTTAAAGTTTTTCCTTTCGGTTGCCATGGCAACCAGAGTTCTGCATGGAATTGATTTCTTTGAACAACTTTGGAAGAGCTTCATGCAAGGAACATCTGTGGCAAGTTTCATCAAAATTGGCCAAGCCGTTTCAGAGAAGAAGTCGATTGAAGCAATTGTTGACGACGGACGACGGACGACGGACGACGCACGACGGACGACGGACATCAGGCGGTCACAAAAGCTCACCTTGTCACTACGTGACAGGTGAGCTAAAAATAGTAATCAGGGAAAACCACTATAGCTTATGTACGGTGTCTGCGGGCCGTCATCAGATCTAACAGTTTGTTAGATCTGACTTTAGAGATTATCAGATATTGGGTGATAAGCTGTATCAGTACGGTCTCCGATTACCGGTATGCTTGGGAAAATTCGTAAGAGACTGTAAATTGTAGCCAAATAATAAAAAAATGGTTGAACAGTTCTGTATTTACATAAATTGCATTATCTTCTTGCTTTTTGTACATTGTAGCCAAATAATACAAAAAGGGTTGAACAGTTCTGTATTTACATAAATTGCATTATCTTCTTGCTTTTTGTACATTTAAATGTCAATTATTATTACAGCAAATGTACCCTATCCGGGAATAGTACAGCAATATCTGTAATAACTTTCTCCCAAATTTACTGTAGCATCGCAAACTGGAGGACAGTCGCCCGAAATCATAAAAAATCCAAAGGTAAAGGCTCCAGTTTGGAAGCATTTTGGCTTTATAAAGTCCAAATCCACTAAAGGCAATATTATAATTTAAGAAAATTTAGCTGGTTGTTTTAAGTGTAAAATGACAGTCAAATGCTGGGGCAGAATTACTAAATTAACCACTCATTTTCAAAGATCAATCCAATGTTGTCTGCAAATAAACAGGTGGAATGTGGACCCTCTGTGGAGGAAAATATTTCTCTTGAACGTAAGCGGGAAGTTCAGCTAACTTTTGTTCATGTTCATTTTTAAATAACTGTGACAACTGTTCTACAATACTCACACATAGTTAATTACGTTTCATGAAGTGATGGTTTACTTCGAAAGCATGAGTAAGATCACAACAATATACGGCGAAATGTTTTGTGGTACGGCAGGCCCATAATTCAATATATTGCCGTACACTTTGCTCCGTGATACCCATCCCTACTAACTAGTTCTAGTTTTCAATTTTTCATGACATTCAGACAATACTAATGCATTCTAGATGTTGTAGTTCAAACTTTCTAGCAAATGAACAGAAGCTGTATACATTGGAAATCAGGAGTTGTTGCCCCTGCTTATCGCTATGCCTACTGTCAAACTAAATATTTAAAACAATAGTACAGATTCATATTACATTAGTAAATTAACACTTTACTCCATATCTATGCATTTTTACACATGTTCAACAAGTGGCACATCCAGTGCAGCTAATCTGGATCTACAAGTCAAACTGTTAGTCTTTGAGATTAAGTATTTTGGTTAACCCTTTCCTCCATAAATACGTGTTTTTACGCATGTGCAACCAGTGTAGATCCAGATAAGCCGGCACATCCATGCCGTCTGATCAGTATCTGCACTGGTTGCATTGATCTGCACTGGTTGCATTTTGGTCAGAAATAACCTAACAGATCAAAAAGCAAACAGTTTACATCCAGATCAGCCATCACATCCGTGCACATCCCATGCAAAGGTGTGTCTATGAAGTAAAAAAGAGTTAAGCATATTACCTTCCATTCCAGACTGCAGCTTAGGAGGACCAGGGTCAGATGGAGACCGACTATGTGATCTGCTCAACTTATCTTGGTGAGAATACATTTGTCAGTCCTATAGATCTGTGTTTCCAGTGATCTGTGGGGTCTGCTCTGTAAAAGTCCCATAAACCTTCATGTGTAATACAGTTAAAAAACTCTAGGTTGTGCAACAGTCTTATGTGCTGGTGACTTGATCAAATATTCGGGTTGTCATTAAGAATTGACCAAGGAGGCTAAAAAAAAACTTAAGGAGGCCTAAGTTACAAGCACAGAAGGCACAAGATTTCTAGGGGGGGGGGGGGGGGGGGGGTCTGTGGGCATGCTTCCCTCGAACATTTTTATACACTAAATGACCGGCTGTCCGGTGCCTGACTGGATGACAGTTTACAAACTGGTGCAGTTTAAAAAAAAAACAACAAAATATCATCATTCTCTAGATTTTAAATTGCCAAGTAAAAATCTTTTGTTATTTACTTTTCAAGATTTGAACCAGCCAAAAGCTTGACTGAAATGGACGATTTGGCTGGCGGTCGGCTTTAAATGACTACCCTGAAAATCTAAATGAAAAATGCATAATCAGAGCTACTTTGAGTTTTGCCAGTCACATTATGATGATGGAGATTGTAAAGCAAATTATCTTTGTTAAATCTCATTCCCGCCCGTCCCTGGAAAATCACCCCGCCAGAACGGTTTTTACTTTGAAAAAAAAAACTGCATACATCTAAATTTACATTACTAGTACGAATTAGTAGAGTACGAAAACGCAGTATGAAACATTTAAGTGCGAATCGGCAATTCATAGTCGGCTAGAGGCTTATTTATCTTTGCACTACACAAACGTCATTAGAAACCATGAGAATGATAAACCAAAAAAAAAAAAAAAAGCCCACCCACCCGCCCCATTTTTCCCAAACTTTTGATGAGAATCTAGGAATTAATTTTCTGTTGCCTTATTTTCTGGAATCAATTTTTTTTTCATATTTTTGACAGTTAAGAGTATTAATAAGTGATTAAAACCTTCAAGAAACACAAACCACTAATTTTCACAAAATCTATATTGCTTTGTACTGTATTATCGGAAAAGAGCCGAAATTTCTGTATACAACTGTAAGTTTCCAAAGTCTGGTGAGGGCCTTCAACCAAATTTGTTTTTGTGCAGTTTTTGGGTTACTCTAGTGAGATTTTTAGAAAAACGGTTTGGATTTGACAATTGATGTAAATGTTCATTGAAAGAGATATATAGTAGAGATAGTTACCTGCATGCTTCAATGAATTCATGCCACATGTGTCCAAAATATTGATAAAAAATGGAGATATAGTAGAAAATTGAATGTGTAGAGTTCCATCCCTTGTTAATGTTATATTATATCAGTCATAGATTTTAGTTCTAAAAGGCACCCCACACCATCCCAGCACCGTCCCGGCCCCCTATGTACTGAATTTGATCAAACCATGTTATTGAATTCCAGAATGCCGTTCCAGTAGTCTCAATCATTCGACTGCAAGCACAGACCCATTATCATACGGACGTTTTCGCACGTCTCAAGCAGTTACGATCAAAACTGTGGTGGAAATCGACCCGATTTAAATTCTTTTTTTTTCACTCCCACATGAAAATTTCAACACTGGTATGTCAAATATCGTTATAAAACATAAATAATAATAAAAGTAACAATAAAATGAATGAATAATCCACAAAATAACTTGTTAAACCTACCACAGCATATGCTGTTTACCCGGTGAAAATTATCGATAAACGCGAGTCAGATAAACTTTATGCGGTGTAATCGACATGGGTGGAGGTTTAAAACAGTTTTGCATAAAAAAACGAAAACATTACTTATAAAGGATTACATATATTGATTCTACTTGCATGTGGCTTCTCAGGTATGTAATTTTTTTTAAAAATAAATATGTTTAAGATGCTTTATGAAGCCGACAAAAGATTGAAAAGTTGTGATTCATTTTCTGATCGGCGGCATATAGAAATAGAAGGAAAATTTTCCGCATTGATTTGAATAGTAACTGGGTTGTGCGCGAAGAGTGACCATCGTATATCCCGATACAACCATTTTTCAATCACAACCAAAATTCGAACACTTCCTTTATTTCACGCACATTGATGTCATATCCACTAATTTGCATAAAGTCATGCGCAGTTTTGACTTGTACTCCCGCTGAAATGTCAAAATTGTTAGATCATCTCAAATGATCAGAAAACAGGTAAGAAAAATCTCCCATGGTGTAAATCAAACAAAATACTTTATTCCCAATTATCACCTTCTTAAAAATACTGTAAACCTTTTTTCTATCAAGTAAATAAAACTTTGAAAGTGTCGGCTGCACAGCTGTAACCTATACCTCAGTCATAGAAATACGGAATTGAAGAGTTTAGGTTCCACACCACCAAAAGTTTACAAGACAATACCTGGGGGGTCCTTACTTGCATAGGTTGGATTTTTTTCCCCAGAATTGGTTTTTAACTAACTTGAAGCCTTCAGATTACTAACATATTCAAAGCAGACTCAGTCAACAGCTAGAGTTCAATAAAGATCTTACAGTTCTGACAGTGTAACAGGCTTACAATGCTGTAAGGGAGTCTAAAATGTCCATTACATGTGACCCCCTTCAACTGCCCTACATGTACACCTAAACAGTAGCCATTGCAGTGCTTTGTAGTGTAAATATGTTGCAACAGTTCATGTTAAGAGTTAAAAATTATTTTAAAATGTTGAACTAACTTTTCTCGAAGTTCCTCTGACTATAAGTACCTATGACTTATCTTGGATATGATGTATAGGGGTTTGAAGTTTGAATGAGGTAAGTAGGTCTTCACTTCTTGTTTATATTTTTAGAAAATGAAAACAAGTTGTGTAAAAATGTGATATTAGTTTTGATTATGATTGTCAGTCGCAAGAAGATGCAACAATGTCTTTAAAGCTTTAGTTCTTTTTTATTTTAATATTGACCAAAGATTGCTTAAGTGTTCGAATATTGGTTGTACCGGGATATATAGAAAAGCTCTTGTTGCGCACAAATAGTTGGGCTACCGGTCCAGAATCTGATTGTTTTTTATAGTTACCGTTGCATGTGTCCCTTACCCAATTACAGAGACTTTGTGGGGGCCCTGGACTGTCACTATCAGTATATTACTATCAGTGTTTATAATAAGAATAAACGAAACTAAACTGAACTGACAGATCGGAGAGTTGTTGTTGTAACATTGGATTGGACTAAAACTATTTAATATCGTTGTCATCTCATAGTCATGGGCTACTGCAGACTTTGACTGTTTCACTGAGCATGTCTGTACTTTCAGCAGACAACGAGAGTAGTAAACCAATTTTGTCTGGCGGCTATAACCGCCAGAGAATCCTTAGCGAGTTTCAGTTATCTTTCCTTGAGGTTTAAATTAGGCGGTATTCCCCACGTTTACAAGTACATAACAACGCCAGCTAGTGTTAGGTTTTAAAATACAAAGACATTGGAGTCATATTACAGATGTATGTTTACCATTATCCCAACTGGGTTGTTGATAGCAATTTGATGCCACTTAATTAACCTGGTCACTGACTTAATGCCATACATATGTTTGGAATGCCTACATTACTGTGATATGTTCAACCTTCGAGTTGCACAAATTCTGCACAATGTTTGCCATATAATGTTGTTCAGTGCGCTGTTTACACCTTCCAGTTGCTGATTTAAAAACTATCAGCTGTACTTCTTCTAATCTTTATCACAAATACTAAGTGCATATTTACTCGATCATGCTTTATCCATGTCAAGGTTTATCATGAATTATTGTGATGAGCAATAAGCCTTGTTTATAAGCCGCTTGAGAGAGAGAGTTTTTAAAATAGATACAGAGAGCAAGTGTGACGTCATCCAGCAGCCAATCAGAGGCCTCTAGATTTTGGTTTACAACAGTCGTTTATTTTCTGATAACGACGGAGAAAGAGTCTACTGCAGACTCAATGTTTAAAACACAGTTCACGGTTCAAGACATGACCATTCTTGATCTGGGTTTTAAACATTGACTGCAGACTGCTTCACCGCGCACGTGTCCCTTCTTCTAGAAACATAATTTTTATGTTGCAAATAACAAAAGCCCATTATACTGACTTTTTACAGATAGAAAAGCCCTTGTTGCGCACAATTAGTTGGGCTAGGCGACACCGTAGCAACAAGGGACAGAACACTATGCAGGTGATGTTTGGGCTTACACAACCATGTCAACGTCGCACATTTTCAGAAAACCAGCACAATGAGGACTGCAGTAGATTTACATGGATACCAAACGCATCTGGGTTTTTTGCTAAAATGTACTAAACGCCATTTATAATATTATAAGCATAGATTTTTGCGTTTTTAATATAATAATGGATGAAAAGGAACATTGAAAGTCACCGAAAATATTGCAGGCCGCTCTGTTTGATTGAGCCTTTTTTAAAGGATACGTTACATACACCAGATTGGCGAAATTTTAACAGATCGCTATTACTGAGTGTGTGTGTACATGTAGTGTCCCCTGATAGAATTTGTACGTTGGTCCAACGATGGACCAACGCTGTTGGCACAATATTGGTCCAACGTAAATGTTTGCTCATAAGAACACGCTGGTTAAGCGTTGATCAACTATGCAAAGTTAGCTTTATCCAGATGGACCAGCGTTAGGCCGACATTGAAATTTCGATAAAACTTTGGCGGTATTGGCACAACCTTACGTTTAATCATCTGTAGTTATATCCTGGTATTATATCTCTACCCGAAAACAAGACGAAAGACTTCTAGTAAACCACAATGGAGTATTGTGACACATCAATTAAGTTTTGCACAGTGACCGTAAATAGTGTACGAGTATGAATAAATGAAATAAACTGCAGCTTAATAATTACATTCACTCTGAAATTGTACTAACTATGTCCGAAAACTACATGGCTCCTTTGTTACAACCACTATTATCATTTTCAAAATGTTTCCATATGACTTCGCGAAAATAAAAGCGTTTTGTTAAATCTCGTTACAGATTTACAGCCACTGGAAGGCACTATTTAAGCTATATATGTAATACAAAACTGAAAATTTCATTATCTTCAAACCTCGAAACAACAGCTCCTATATTGCCATGAGGCGAATTAACGTAGTGGTCGTGTGCGCCAGATGGTTGGCAAGCTCGAGCATCATTTGATCCGATCCTTTGCAATAAAGGAGTGGTAACAACGATATGTTATCCGGAGTTTCGCAGAGCGAATGAACACCGTGTTTTTTATCGCTGATAAACCAAATACAAACAGGAAGCTACTCAGGCAAGGGTCCGACCCCAGCTCAGGTAATGAATTTAGGACTTCAACCCCAAACAAACAATTACCCCTTTTGTAGCTCCAGTAAGCACTTTGATTAAGTGTTCGTATACTTTTAATGCTATAATTAAAGGCATTTGTCATTTAAGTTGTGATATTTTTGCTAAATACCCACGACAAAGTCAACATATGTTTTATTTCATTGTCCGACCTTCATTCCATTTTCTTCATACAATGTGTTTTTTTTCCTTTTCACGTAAAAGAAAGACAATACCCATGTCAAGTTCATTTGGCAGGGGCAAAACTGTAATCTATTATATTCAATTAAATTATTTTGAAACTCTGTCGCATGTTAAAGTGTCTTAGACGGTGTCGATTTCATACTGTTAAAAGAGGTTTCAGTTTTTAATCGTTTTCTAATTTGTTGACTGGTAAGATTTAAAAAGATTACATTCAGTCTATAATAGCATTAGCAGAACGGAATAGAGGATCCTTTATATTCTCGGTGTATCTGTGCCAAGCCGATTAACATCTAGGTGACATGAAAAACTCGTTCTTTATTTATGTTTGTTATTTACGATCAGGAATTTACATTATCTTGTCCGTGGAAATGGACAAATAATTTGATTGTGCCATACTGATCCTTAATCTTTGATCGTAGAAGGAATATCAAAGGAAATGTTCAGTTATTGGGAAAGTTGAAGCAATTTTCAAAGTTTGTATGTCACCTGATCAAACCTCTGACATCTGGAATAAATTACAACTGACGAAAAGAATAAACTAGTGTCATTCTTTAATGCACAGAGATCCACAGCGAATGTTTGTATTCATCGAGGATTAAATAATTACAGGTTTGGTATTCGGATATTCTCATACAACAGAAATAATCTATTCCCCGTTTGTTTGGAACAAGGATAAATAAATGTGAAATCAATCTCTACAAGCTCTGAACATCCAAGCAAGAAAAGCCTCACGACTGAGGCCAAATTATTTTTCAAGACGGGGTATAACACGACCGGCACAATTGCCTCCCTGGGGACGCCGGATCACCTGAAGCCCTACAGGGGTAGACTGAATGATGAGCAATTCGCCGCACTTTTAAAGGTAAACAATTTAGAGATCTGATAGTGTTTTTATATCGGACATTACGATCTTGATGCAAATACTGATAATAAAACAAGATAATAAAAATGTTTCACAAAATTGCAAATCGTTTTCCCATATAGTCTGGCATCTGATGGGTGCCTGTTTTGATTTTTGAGTAATCTGAAAGACCTGTGCTCACAATCACAAAACTAAAAATAAAGACTGGTCTCCACTTTTAGTTTTATGACATTGGGGCCTGATTGCCATATTTGACCTGTTTAACTACCCCGGGGACGATATCATCTATAATTAATTAACTATCTCATATTGGCCAAGCAATTCTCGTATTGCCCCAGCAATGTTCGTATTGGCCCACTTTATAAAATTGTCATTAATCAAGTTAATTCATTTTGACCATGTTATTTGGTCTTGGGAAGTCATATTAGCCCTCGGCCTCGGGCCAAAATGACTACCCTTCGCCCAATAACATGGCCAATATGAATTCACTCGATTAATAACATTTATTGCAGAAAATGTAGCTTGTAATGAATGACACACGTTTCTATAAATGATTTGGTAGTACACTGATTCAGTTATAAAATATTTATAACAAAAGTAACTGGACATGTGTAACCTGAAGACTGAAATAGTGTTACTTTTTGAAACTGTGTGCAAAAATTAGCAAAAACCGTCCCGTTTCGATTTGAAATTCAATATAACATTTTTAGTTTTCTAGACTAACTATATAGTTCCAAAACTATACCAAGTTTCTACTACATGTAATAGACAAGTGCAGAATATTCGATGTCAAGGAATTGAAATTTAGTAAGTTTATTAGTACATTAATTGCCCAGATAGGAACTTCAGATCCTGTAATGTATAACGTCCCGTACAATAATCAGGGTTCGAAAATTTCTTCCGTATAAATAAACTTCTATTTGTATCACTGCGTTATCATTTAAATTCGTTCATTCACAATTTGATCGGCTCAAATATCAACAAATAATTTGCAGGAGAGCTTTACTGTCTCCGATTCAAATGATTAGATTTGCATGTTATAATACTCTGCGTATGGCATTATCTGTAGGCTTACCGCCGGGCGTTTATCGAACAAACAGGGAAGGGCAATGTTCCGGCCGGGATGACAGCCGTTCAGAACCCGTCCCCTGGAGGGAGCAGTATCAGTAGTCACCAGTCTCTTGTACAACCACGACACCGGAATAAGGGCAACTATGTTCAGAGGTGGAAGGTTCTCAGAGATAGAAATAAAAACCTCCCGAAGCTGGACTTCATCGCAAAGGCATCTGGGATTCCAAAGGTATTCGTAAGTCCTTAAAACGCCAGTCAACGTTTGTCAAAATGATAGCACGCATGGTTTATGTTGATGGCTGCGAGTAAAGGCGATTTAGTTTGGTATCTTATAAATATTTTAGGCAGAGCACTCGTCTGTAAAACTGGTAATTTTTCCTAACTCATGATGCAGTTTGGGATTATTTGTTGATTAACACAATCATGTAGTGCCATACAAGAAAGTTTTACATATTTGTGGGGCCTCATTGACGTTTTTACTTACATATAGATGAAACAGGCGGGGAACATAGCAGAAGCGGCGGCTTCTGACGAAATATGCAATATGCAAACCGTCGTTAGTGATAGATCGAAATGGACTGTTTATTGGTGTAAATATTGAATTGCACTCAACCCGGGGCTAGGCGGCGTGGGCAGTAATATGCATGTCCATTACTGCCTATGAACAGGCTCAATCAAACTGAGCCTGCAATATTTTCATATTTGTCGTGTTTGGTGGCTTAAAAATTTTCCATTTCATCTATTTTAATACAATGTATCTCTTCACTTGTGACGTGTTACCCTTCGGATACAGCTCGCAGGGTAGATGTATTCTGTAAGTTATGCTCATTGGTATAAAGAACCTGTATTCGAAACTGAACCTTGTGCTCGAATAATATGCTCCTAAAACAGGGCAAATGTTATTCAGCAGTTCACTAAACATCGAACAGTAAAAATCGACAGACAACATGGCAACGAAAAAGGCTTAGCACATCACCCTTGACCCCAAGTTGTCTATAAACAAATCCCGTCGTCGCGTATTTTGTATTAAGGCTTCGTTTATGCTTCATATTGCATCGGGTCCCTTGGGGCGGGGCGAGAATCTATTCGGAAAAGAGGTCCAAGCACCCCTCATTCAGCTCACATTTTGTAGGGGAACAGTATTTAACAAGGACTGGTGGGGGGGGGGGGGCTTTATTCGTTAAAAAATACGTTATACCCATGGGAGGCTCTATACCCCGTGGCATTGCCATCTTCGGACACACATGTAGTGTTGCTTCTTTCAGGAATGAAATTCACTTCTAAAATTTATATGGTATCATTATATTTTGCGCGGATTTAATTTTCGCGTATTTCGCGCCATGAAAAGTGTTATAGCTCTTCAAATAATGATAATACATTTCCGCGAATTTATGTCGGTGCTCTTGTGTTAATTTCTCCGTCTGCGCAAAATTGGTCGACGCGAAAAATAATGATACCACAGTATATGAAACATTCCTGATTGTTTTCTTTATCGTTAAGTTTACTTGTTAACTCAGAAGTTCCACGGCACGGGATCCTTCAGCCGCTCATACACGTACGATTCTATGAAGTTGCCGTCCATTTCCACGTGCAGCGTGATCACAGGTGTGTCCGGCAAATCGGTACATTCCGAGGGTTACAGGGGAAAGGATGGCAATAGCAATAGGAATATACAGGTAAATTGTTAACAAACCGTCATCCGATTATCCAAAATATATTGAGCTATGTACCCATAGCTCACTTTTCATGGTGATACCATACTACTTTTGATTACCGATTGAATGCTTAAGAATTACATGTAGGTAAGGCATGAAGGTTAAACGCGTGAAAGCTTCAACACAAGCTTATTATTATAACACTTAAAAATTATGTTCATCATCATATACCGGGAATAGTTCAATTCAAACGATTTTGTTTTACAATTTCAAGGTGAAAGTGTTCAAACCTTTGTCACACACATAACAAAATATGAAAACTCGATTGATTTGTTGCTGGCTAAGTACCCCATCCGGACAACAAACCCCGCCCCTCGTCCGCCTGACCGCTTGCTCCATCCGTAATGCGTTTTCTATTTTAATAGTTAACAAATTTCAAAATGAAACGACATCTCGATTCCACCTACCATATTTTAATTTGCAGAAAACGAACTTCATACGCAAAAATCTTCATCCGCCATACCGAACTATGTGACGGTATGTTATTAAATGTCAAATATTAAAACAGTTTCTGTTTTCACAAATGTCACATATTCAAACAGGCTTTACGGGAAAACGCCAACTGCCACGAGTGCTAACGAATCGTAAAATGCTTATAATGGTAAAGTCTTTTCAAAAACAACTCACAATGGAGCGGAAAGGCTCTATTTGCATCCCGAGGTCTATATAGAGGTAGTAAGTATAGTAAGATGATTATTTATAAGTACGTGAATTGGCTAGTCTTCTATATATTTTTCTCACAGGTTTCCCTGCATTTTGAACGCTGGAAATATAACCAGCCACGGCATTACAAGGTATAGACTAACGCAATTGTTTTACGGGTAGAATAGTGCAATGGTTACTGGGTAAATTAAAGTGAACTGGTGAAGGGTAGAATAGTGCACTGGTTACTGGGCCAGTTAAAGTGAACTGGTGAAGGGTAGAATAGTGCACTGGTTACTGGGCCAGTAAAAGTGAACTGGTGAAGGGTAGAATAGTGCACTGGTTCCTGGGTCAATTAAAGTGAACTGGTGAAGGGTAGAATAGTGCACTGGTTACTGGGCCAGTTAAAGTGAACTGGTGAAGGGTAGAAGTAGTGCACTGGTTACTGGGCCAGTTAAAGTGAACTGGTAAAGGGTAGATTAGTGCAGTGGTTACTGGGTCAGTTAAAGTGAACTGGTGAAGGGTAGAATAGTGCACTGTTCCTGGGTCAATAAAAGTGAACTGGTGAAGGGTCGAATAGTGCACTGGTTACTGGGTCAATTAAAGTGAACTGGTGAAGGGTAGAATAGTGCACTGGTTACTTGGTAAATTAAAGTCTACTGGTTAAGTTAGATGGTAGAATAGTGCACTTTGTAGCACACATGTAGATTTCTAACAAAAGTTATCATATTCACAAATTGTAGATGTAGAGTTAATTACCGACAAGAGAGATAAAAACTTGTAGATTTTCCACTGTACAATTAGTTGAATGTGATATGCTTATGTTGACTTATTGTCCATCGTTTTTATCTGTTTTAACGTGATGTGTTTGGTGATGCAACATTTACTCAGTAATGAAAGAGTTTCATGTAATTCGAAAAATTACGCACGTCACTCTTGAAAGCGGAAAATGTAGAAATAAAATCTAATATTCATAAATGTCGATCTCTTTGCCTACTTAACGTTTCTTTTAAGTTTAACATATCATAAAGATGTAAACATGAAAAGAATAAAAGAACTGTCAGTGGTTCAATTCAAAATACGATAAAATGGTTTATTAAACTAATAAAAATAAACCATACTATTTAAAACGTTTTAGTTATATTAAATAGGATTTTAACAACGCAACTGGAACAAAATAATGCGTTGTTTTGAAAAGTCTGTGATCTTCATGTTCTTTTAGCAGAATGTATGAGTAAAGGGGGCTGGGAAGGGCTGATCACATGTCAATGCAATAATATTTCCCTTTAGCAATGTTCTTGTTTTTTTTTAACTATTAATTAACATAATATGTTATCAGAATAGGCTAAACAATATAACATTCTTGTCAACCCTTATCTAGGAAAATAAAAGCAATAGGTTAATCGAGATTAAGGCTCGATAACATATCAGGGTTTCCTGTTTTAAAGGGAAAGGGACATTCTAGTATGCCAAATCTGCTGATCGTATGGAACTCGGGTACATGTGTGGAAAAATACTTGCATATGTTTACATTTGTACAAGTCACTAGTTTTAAACGAAAGGAGTGCTGTACATTTTGAACCAGATTAACTTGTTTTGGTTGAAGTAATAGTTAATCATTAAGCCCCACATGTTTTAAGCAATGGTATGAGAATAGAAGTCAACAAATTTATCGGTCAATCGCTTTAGAAAAGTAGATTAAAATTCTCCATTGGAGTTTTATTCCCTGAACATTGTGTTTATAGAAAGTCAGACAAAGTAAAAACTTAGGACATAATTGTGGATGTGGACAGTTATTAAGCGTATGCTTGAATGTCTGGGCGTTTAAGATGTCAAAGGCACGTAGAGGTGGAGAATCTGACAGAGTGTCTGTAAATCACAAGGTGACTCTTCAATTGTGCTAAAAAAGAACAACTATATTGCATTTCATTTTCTCTCTTGGTTTATAAATAGAAATTAAGGTTTTGTAAGAATTATTTTTTAAAGATATTGAATTTTTTTTTTTTTCTAAATATTTTTCCTGACAAAATATTAATATGGTGTCTTTTATGTTCGCAAAACTTGTTTTTCGCCCCGGCAAGAATTAACCCAACAAGATGTGAAAAGAATGCATGCATGTAATAAATTTCGCCGGGTATTTGAATTTGCGAATTTAAAATACAGGTAATAAAGCCCCACAGGTACATGTAAATACTTATGTAGCACCAACAAGGCATGCGGCTGTTTGTAACTTGTCTTTATGTCTAATGTAACTATGCCAAACATATTGCAGGATCTGCACAGCGATTCGTATTCAGATCTTAACAGCCAGAGGGAGTTTAGGGACCTTGCGGCCGCACTGTCAAAGTCCCTACAAAGCCTAGTTCAAGAGGAGAAACCTCATCAGGAGGACGTCAAGTCCAAACCTGGCGGTAACCATCGATACGAGAGCATTTCTTACAAGAAGCATCTGCTTAAAAGACACAGAGGCAATGTGGTGCAGGCTCCAGATAACAGTAAAAAGAGTCGAGATGTTAAGAAAAACAGTAAAACTGGAATATCTGGAGTTCGAAAACCTGCAGAAAGAGAATATGTTTTTGTCAAGGAACATACCACGGTTTCTCCGGGTTTGCATGTAAACATTGGCAAAAAGGAAGAACCTTATCTGCGGGGAAAGAAAAGTGAGTTACACGCACTTCAACAATCTGGTATTTATCAAATTGACCTTAGTGAGGTAAGGAATGAAATTCCACCCGTGTCTCATGAACCCTTGCCGCCTGTAAGCAGCGCCAAAACCGAGCGTAGTTATCGCGCGCGTAAGCACCAGCGGTCGTCGCGTTACAAGATGGTGGACAAGAAATGGCGTGATAATTGTGACTGCCTGAGGTGTGATATTATGAAAAGACAGTTCGTTGAAGGCGACATGCAATCGTACCATAACTGGGGTGACTATCCCTGTATGAAACTTTCAAAGTCTCGTGCATCGAGTGACATGTATTTTTATGACAGTGACTAGGACTAGAACGAATATTGGTTAAAACTTTAGTTTTGGTTCCAGATTTCATGTTCATGCAATGACCAGCATCACATCTTCGACGGATGGTGACCCCGTATTCATTGTAATAGAAGTATTAGCCACATTTTGGTTTTTAACAAATCTAACGGAAAATATGTTTAATACAAAGATTCGCTGCCTTTCTCGAATTAATATTTATGATTAATCTTCTCTGAAAAAGAAAATTATTTCTGCTCCATTCTGAATTTCGTTTATTTACTGTTTTCAATATTTCGCCGTTTGAAGTCTGAATCGGTCAGAAGAAGATACATGTATCATAATAACTTAAACCCAAAGTATTATTTCGTGAAATTTTGTGTTTAAGATTTTCAAAATTCAAATCTTTTCGTCGGCGAAAAATGTCTGAACAGATTAATTCTCATAAGGTGTTAAATGAACATTAGTTGTTTATTTTTGTTATTTTCGTTTATTTTCGAACAAAGCTAACAACATGTTTTAATAATTAAATTTTACACCCTTATCATGAATCAGGCGAAAATAAGATTTTAATACATTTATTATATATTTTCAGGCAGGGCAAATTCTCAAAGCACAGACATCACCAAACACTCTGATACGATAACCGTCACTCCCGATGACGTCACCAAACACTCTGATACGATAACCGTCACCCCCGATGACGTAACATTGCCTTCCATTGTAACATCACCCAAATCCCATTTTTCTAACACTAACCCATTTACCGCTGCTGTGATGTAAGATAACACGAAGATACAATCACGTTGTCAAAGGAATGAAAGGCACTCCTATGTAAACGAAAGAATTTGCCACTGTCTGTATATGACCGTTTAATTAACTTCTCAATGAATGTTTAAACCTGACTATGACAGTATCAAAAGAGATGCTTATAAATAGATCAATAATTTAGTTGAACCGTAATATTTTCATTTTTTATTCACAGTAACACTAACAATTACTAAGAAACCTTTCTCTGTTTAATTTTTTAAAGTCTGTTTTATACAATATTGTCTTTTTTCGTATAATTTTCGTATTTTCGACTTCGTGACAATATTTCTAAAACAATCATTAACATAATGTGGTTTCCAATTAGCAAAGCATTCAACTTTAGTTGCCTTATGAATGCAGCACAGACGTAAAATCATCTCCTGACATCATCAAATTGTATGAAATTAGAATGTTTTACGTAATAGTCTATATGATTGTTAATATGCATTTGATATACTATTTATTTATATTTATTTCACACAAGTAAGTGCTAATCATTTATAATTATGCTGCTTTAAAGCCAATCTACAAGACTGACATTCATCATTGCATTTTATATATTCTACATATTTGTCAGAGTGGAGGGGCTATTAATCTATAAATAAAACTAAAAAGCTGTTTTCTGTGTTCCATATGTCATATGCAAAGTTACACGTGAACTCCCGACGTTAACTCCCGGACTTAGAATTAAAGGTATGAGCTATGGCTTGAGATAATTGTGTTTACGTTAGTTTTACGTGTTTCTGAATCGAACACACCAATGAACACATAATTTTGTAAGCATGAAAGCACTTTCATGTAAGCCAAAAACCCTTAATTTTAAATTATTAAATGAAATAAGTTTTCATTGATATTTATAACATACAGCGTGCGTCTCATCTTACAACACTCTGTTCCGGTCTGGTTTGCAAACACGTGTGTTCCGTTTAGACATTTTGTTTCCGAGAACGCTAGAAGTTTCAGTCTGGTTAGTATTTGTGTTCCGTTAAGACATTGATTAATTATTTAGTGGAACAGTCCAGTGACCTGGCTCATATATCTATTCCTAAATAATCGGGAACCCTTGCGGAATCTGTGCCCCAAATCATAATACTTAATCTGGAGACCAGTCTTAAATCTCAAGCATCTGATTGGCTGATTTGCTTGCGATTTGAGACTAGTCGACAATCTTAGTTTTATGATATTGGGCCCTGATGTGACTGGGTTCCTAATGTTGATAATGCTCCTGGAGCTGTTGCTCGGCCTGGTCGACGTTGTGACGTAGTTGTGCCAGCTGGGAGCTTTTCTGGCGGTTCCGCTGTTGAGTCTCTTTCACCTGCTTCTTTAATCTCTTCAGCTGAGCAACATTCCGATTCTACAAAAATGAATATGACATCAATACGATATGGCCTCATACAGAGCCTTTTTGTACACTACTGTGTCAGGACCAGTGGACAACTTCCCTATTCCAGCCCTTAGGCCTCTGGAATCAACAGCAGTCGGGCATTGCACTTTTTAACGCATATCATATAGGAACATAGACCTCAAAGCAGAAGACACGTGGAAATATTCGTTTAACGCATCTCCGCATTGCTACAAAATGGGTTGTAACACCTGTTATTACAATTCTCGTTTTTATTACAAAACGGGTTGTAACACCGCATTAAATGTGCTACATGTACCATCAAGAAGACCTAATTATAACTATATCGGAGTGTTCAACACGTACCACTCTATACCATTAAGCAACATTTATTAATTCATTTTGAATATGTGCTTCTTTTGTACTCTGTGAAAACTTACTTCGAATGAAAATGCCATGACGATGTCTTCACTTTAACGGTAACTCCTTACCTGCAAAACCTGAACCGTCTGTTTCAATTGCTTCTGTTTCTGCCTTTCTTCTGTGAGCTTCAAAAAAGATGATTCAAAAATGCTTGACTAAATAATATTAGTTTTGACTGATGTCCTTTGATGAACTGCTCTACAGGTACAATGTAAAGGTAGTATGAAATACGCAATATTACCACACGGTCGGGGTGGTCCCTATTTATGTGTGCAGTCATGATGAGCAGGCAATATTTCTTCATGTACAACTTCAATAAATCTTGCAATAAACAAAATACTGGGTTGTCTTTTATTTCTTCTTTTCTAGTATTAGGGCACTACTTCCAGCTTTTTCGGTGATAAAGATCATACGTTCTCTTAGGAACATTCCAAACTATGGTCCTTCGTCATTTTGGGATATCCATCGTAATATGGAGTAGTATCACTCGTGATCGGGGACGACTTTAGAACATAATTGGGCGCACAGTACTACTTGTAGTCATGTATATCGAAAAAGAATTTGCACCGTTCCACCAAAATCGATGAAATAATGGTTAAACGAGGACAAGTTCACAATTAAAAAATTTCTTAAATAGTTTATAATGAAACCATACCAAACCGAACAATCCACTTTTAACAAGGTAATGTATGTTGACCTGTCAGAAGCGGCAAGACCTTTACCTTAGCAATGTTGTTCTTCGTCTCGTTGCCTGCTTCCAGCAGTTTAGATTTCAGATTCTCAATCTCGGACAAAAGCTCCTTCTCAACAATACCACTTAGTATTCTATCTTTCTCTTCCGGATCAGCATCGATAGCAATACCTTAAAACAATTTTAACCGTCGATACAAATAGCAGTTGTAGGAAACAAGTAACCTGATAAGGGTAAGAGAGCCTTGTTCACTCACCTGAGTATTGAAGAAGAGTAGAATATGCGTGAATATGTAAATCAATATTAAAATGAAGCATATATTGTGCTAACGATTAATTTCTTTTATATGATATGTGCCTACTTTTCGAATCCGTATAATCTCCGAACAAGTTTGGCGATCATTCACATAAATATCGGTATTAAATATGAAACTAGATTGGGGTTCAGTTGAACACTTATGTCGCCGTCTGGTACAATGTCTTAATAAAAATTACAAAAGCACAAAAGGGGCATAACTCCATCAAATGTGACCTTCACCTACATAATCTGGCATCATCACGAGCGTGTTGTCATAAGCAATACAATTTGAAAGTTTCATGAAAAGTGAAAAATGTCAGGAATCGACACACTCACAAAACACAGCCTCCCCACGCAGCGAAAAAGACGAGAGTAAAAGGGAGCATGTTTATTATAAATATGTCAATTCAAATAAGACTTCACAAACAATAAACGAAAATGAAAACCTTGGGTTACCGCCTTGGATCGGTCATTGGCAAAACAAATTGCCACTGGGGGTTTAAACCAGGTTCTAGGGTGCACCAACCTCACACATGCCCCAACAGGTTCTCATATTAACACACAAGTACAAGTTGTCTTGGTGTAATAACTCCAATTCACCCATCAGCTCAACAATGTTGCACACAAACATATAAAAACATAAGAAGGAAATAGCATTGCAAAGTCAAAGGGGTTGGTACTCAATGATCTTACCGAGAACAGAGCTCCTAGAATCAAATCAGCAAGAACACGATAAAAGGGATAATAGAAACAAATCGAGCTTCTAGGTTCTCATACAAGATTTCCCCATAAAACTTCATAAACTCTTAAACCCCTGCCACCGTCGTGCAACCAAAGAATTGATCAACTGTAGATGGGTTAATCACCAGGGCTGCAGAGCGCTGTAGAATATCATGTTGGTAACCTTTCTTTTTAAATTTATAGAAGGTTTCTACGAATTACCGGAAAAAATTAACATTGCCTTTTATCTTCTTTAGTTTATAAATTAAATCTCCATAAAAACTGGCTGTGAAATACCTTGTTGCAATAGTGATTTTAAATTGCACCTGTATTTTTGAATAAAAAAAACATTAACCTTGGCAAAGCTATAGCCAACGTTAAGTTTTTGTGTCAATATCAAAGTACAACAAGAGCTGTCACTCAAAATTGACATGTGCCCCCGAAATGCAGTTTTGAAATCAAATTGGTATATACATATGTAATAAAAATGCCTGTGAAAGAGATGAAGCATACTGCATATAATGTGAAAGATGAAAATGGTCATTTGTTTAAAGTCTGAACGTAAATATCTCGAGTAATAAACAAATTATCGTAAAACATTACATTTTTAAGGAAAATTCTAAGATTATAGGGGAAACTATCCTTGAAATATGATAATTAGAGTAATGGACCGTGGTAAACATATGATGTGGGTGATGGTTATGATTAATTTGAGTGAAGATCAGGAACATATATTTGAAGCTTGATGTAAATCCCTCACTTAATACAGAAGTTAAGCAAACCAACTGAGTAAGGGCCCATATCTTTGGAAAATCCTGAAGATATGCAAAACTAGAGATGAAGCGTGGACAATGTTTTTATATAGACGTTATAATAAAATTACTAAAGGCCCTTACCTCTTGCAAAAATAATCGAGGACAAGATTTTACCGGACTGAAATTTGTGACGGACAGACGGACGGTGCAAATACTATATGACTCCCTTCGGGGGGGGGGGGGGGGGGCATAAAAAGGGACATAACCATCAAATGTGACCTTGATCTAAAGTATTTGTCATCATGAGCGTTTTGTCATATGTAATATAATTTGAAAGTTTCATGAAGATATTAAGAAATGGTTATTATAGCCAATGTTAAGTCTTCGTGACGGACGGACGAACTGACGGACGGACAAAGCGATCCTATCTTCGAAAGGGCGATACAAAAATTTATATTTTATAATATTTTGCCCTCACAGTGACCTAGCTCTGAATTAAGATGGCCCCATTTCTATCATTATCTTAGCTAGTTTGGCGAATACCAGATTTAACATCGATTTAATTGGTAAACAAGGTAACTTTGATATGTTCTAAGATGATCCAATTTAATATTCATTTAAGGAATGATTCTTATTTTGGTGCGGTTCATGCAGATTGGACGTGCACGCGAGAGCTGGCAAATCCATAAAGCGCGCTAGCGCTTTTTGGTAAATTTGTTTCTTTAAATAAACTTAAGTCGAACGCTTTCAAAAATTAGTATTAAGTGAAAAGGGGGAGTAATACGTGGGAGTTTTCAATAGTAACAGCCATGACGTTACTGACGTCATTACGCGTCATGCGGTTCATGCAAAATGAACCGAATTTTTTTTAAACGAAGAAATCAATAGGAATGTAAATATATGATATTGCCTGTACTGGGAAGCAAACCCGTATGGCGACAGCGCCTAGCAATGCAATTCCAATTACCTGATATTTTCATGATAAACGTTCTTAGCGAATTTGCTGATTATCGGACGACAACGCGCCCTTAATGGGCTGACATATCATATGTGCCCAGACAACATTTTAAACGAATGAGCACCTGATTACGTACACATCATTCTCTTGTTCCATGTTCCCACTGCCTACCAGATCAGTCCTTATCTTGTTACGCTCAAGATAATTATGTTTTTCTGCTGTTTAATTAGATCTACTGCCAATAATAAATAGTGAGGTTGTCTCATGATAGCTTTACATCAAGCCTGGACAGTTTTCGTACGCCATAAAAATACAGCAGTAAATGTATTTAATTTTAGGAAACAATTTTTTAAAGAATGTCTTTATTGTGAAATTATGCACTGTCAGGTAACCAGTCAGTAACAGTTGTACTGATTTATCAGTGGTAACTTTAGAGATGATTATAATGCTTACTTTGCTTCTTTAATTCCTCCACTTCGGACCTGACAGTCAATAGTTTGGCGTATATTTCTGATGTTGATTGTTGGAACTGTTCAGTAGCAGCCGAATACTGGTCAATCTTGGCGAGATGTTTCTGCAACTTCCTGTTCCAATGATTCACAAAAACAATATCACGTACAAGTAACATGTAGCAAAAGTATTGTGAAGGAACACTACATGTATGTAATGAAAAGTGTATAGAATGAGAATCAAGTGAGCAAGAACTGGACTGAAGGTTATAAAGCTGAGATTGGAAACCAGTCTCAAATCTCAAGCATCAGATTGACCAGTCGCCATTTCAGCCAATCAGATGCTTGAGATTTGAGACTGGTTTCCATGCTCAGTTTTATAACCTTGGGCACAGGTGTATGGACTAAAGAATGGCACCAAACTTCCCTAACTCAACAACGAAAATAAGGTTTTGTTCCGCTGACTTATGATTTAGGACAACATGAAATTATTCTTCAATCCTTCTTACTTCCATGTCCGAGTACTATCCGTGTGCCTGCACCAATACCTGTTTTGTAGCTCAGCCGAATAATGCTTTAAGCAAAATTTGGCTAGTATCACCATTTTCGCTACCTTAATTCCCTGCCTTGTGTATGATTCGTTATTCTTGTGAACATGGGAACCAAATTCATAATTTAACATTAGCAAGCTCTATATTATCATATAGTATTGATGTTATGACTAGTTTAACACTTTTGTGAGTACCATCATGAGCTTTTTCCACTTCGACTACTGGCATGTGGTATTACATGACAGTTTTGTACGAAACATGAGAGGTGGTTCTCTATTAATCGATTTTATCACCTACGCTTTTTTGCACTGAACTTAACAAGATTTTACAATGCTAAATAAATTAAACGAATCATTACAGTCACATATTGAGAAGAAAAGAAGAAGTATATCTGAGGAAATGACACATGTGATTCTCCATCTGTGGCGCAATTGTCACTTGCCAATTAATACGTGCGATCTTTGCCACACTTTTGCTTGACTGTTGAGTTGATACGTGAGTTGGAGCTAATTCACCAAGACAACTTGTACTTGTTTGTTTATATGAGATACTGTTGGGACAAGTGTGAGTATGGTGCACCCTAGAACCTGGTTCAAACCCCAGTGGCAAATGGTTTCGCTACTGACAGTTCCAAGGCGGTAACCATCGGATTCTAATTTTCGTTCATTGTTTGTGGTGTCTATTTTGAAACTGTTTGAGGTGTCTATTTTGAAACTGAATGTGGTGTCTATTTTGAAACTGTTTGTGGTGTCTATTTTGAAACTGATTATTTTATTCTTTTATTAACATGTTTTATTCAATCGCCATTGGGTTAACAAACTGATCTAGGTATACTCCGAGTGTTGCGTACATTAGTTCGAAATCTGCTGTTTCGCGAGCTCTGTTGACTTCTAGCTCCCCATCACTTACTTCAGCAACTTTCTGTCTTATGTCTAAAATGTAAAATGTCATAAGATACCATATAGATTGTATATGTATGAAAATAAAACACTGAACAAACTATATATTCAACATTAAGCGTCGATGTCATTTCAAACTTTGTATGCAAGTTCCGCTTAGCATTCATATACAACCACCTTTGATATCTTTTTTTATCCATCTATTAACAGATAACTACTGTAAACATACATGTTTATTTTTATTCTAGAATTACATCTTTACCAGAATCAAGTACTCGCATCCTTTTATTGGTCTCCTTGTTTGATTCTTCGAGCATAAATATTTTGTTCATCACACACGATATCTCGAGCTCGGCCTCGGCTACTTCTTCTTCGCCTGTATAAAAAATAACATTCGAATTTCATGCTTTTAAATCTGACCGGTATCTGTCTGTTGCATGTAAATTGTATTCAGTAAGAATAATTAAACTGTTTGGTATTTAACTTGTTTTAGTAACTCTCACAACTTATGTAGGGGCCTAACGTTCACGTTTTTTCACCAAGACAACGTGTACTTGTTTGTTCATATGAGAAGCTGTTAGCTAGTACCTGGTTTATGTCCCCAGTGGCAATAGTTTTGTCATTGACTTTTCAAATGCAGTAACAGTCGGGTTTTCTTTTTCGTTAATTATTTGTGGTGTCTTATAGGTATTTGAAATTTATCTTATTATAAATCCAAGCTATATTTTCATCTCTACTTTTTGGCTGCGTGGGAAGGCTGTGTTTTCTTTTTGGGTGTGGCGGTTCCTAATATGCATATTTCATTTAAAAAATCTCATGATTTAGAAATAAAACACAAATCTTATTTAAGAAAAAACTTACCCTCCATGACCTTATCCTACAAAATGAGAAAATGGTAATTTTATCATTTTGGAGTTGTTGTTTTTTTCGCTTTAAAAGATATTCTGCTTTAAAAAATATTTTCCTTACGCCGCGGATGTTTTTAGTGACCTGTGGTGGCTCTTGGTCAGGTGAGGATACATTCATTCAGTCTTGTTGTTAATTATGTCGCTGGGATATTTTAAGTGAACTTTGCTGTGATCAATACGCCGAATTTGTGTTCTCTGACAACAAACCTTTGAAGTCATATCGCTTATAAATCAAAAGGTCTTTCTTTTGTTTTTACACTACGCTGGCCACCGGCAGGTACATATTCAACTTCAAATGTGTGTACACTATTATACATGTATACCTCCTATTATTGGGGATCCGATAGGCCAAACGGGAAATAACCTTGTGTAAAAATGATAGATGAAAAAAGGAAACATTAACAAATGCAAATTACAATGGATGCTTCAAGTCTTGATAAGTTTAAAAACAATAACAACTTATATGTAGGCCTATGTGAGCGTTACTGGAGCATCATTCTTGTGGGATGTGGTAGTATCACAGTTCGTACCTTGCTCGGATTTTCTGACTCGCTGCTGATTTATATCGCGGTGCTGGTTCGTCTCCCGCTCCGAGCATTTATCATTAATAATAAACAGCATGACTGACAGACTCACTTGCTAATAATTTCTTCTGTAGTCGAAGTTAAAACTTACACGACTACTACAGACATAAATTCTTTCATACAGAAATGAAGATGTACCGGTAATGCTTTTGTTTCTGCTAACATTAAAAATAATTTAACAAACCAATATAGTCGGGGAAAATAAAATGTATACCTGCCTGTAAAAATGCAAGTTGTTTCTGCTGTTTTTGAATTTCATTATTTTGATCTTTGTTGAGAGAGAACACCTGCGATGCTATATTCGGTAGATCCGACACAGCCTTGTCTACAATGCCGCCTTCAAACTGCGACAGACCACCAACTTGATAAATATAATACAAAAGATTTAATTTCGATAAGACATTGTATAGACTTTAATGCGTAACCACTTTATTTTACCGTGCACGTAATTCGGGACCCCCGAGTTCGGACATACTATATATATTTAACGAGTGAATCCTCATTTCGACGTCAACGTCAAATCAGCCAATAAAAAGCCAGGTTCAAGTCTTACTCCACTAAAGTAACCATTATCGTTGGGTGCTTCTGGGAGACAAATGCAAGATGTTATATACAGCTAGTTTTCGACACAGTTTTGAGATTTTATACACTCATGCACTTTTGTTTACAAGTAGCGTAACGTGATGAAGCAAGTGTGTCAATATAGTTTTACTACTAGCTGGATGAAAGGTCCAGAGGCCTATGGGCCGATGTATATTTTTGTGAGCGTAAAAATATTTCAATTAGACAAGTATACCTGCCTGCAAAAATGTTTTTTACAGAGGCTGTTTTTGAATTTCATTAATTTGATCTTTGTTGAGGGAGAATACGAATATTTCTCCTAGGAACAGGTTAAAATAAACACAATCTATCCCCCTTCACCACTGTGACAGTGTTTTATTTAAAAGAGCAGAATTATTACATACATTTACCTTCAGTAAATCTGCCTTGGTGGAGAACACTGGAACTCTGAGTCACTGTGGACGGAATAATTGGCAGAATTTGACGGCGTGGCCGAGGAGGGCTGGAAATTGCGCAAACAACTCGTTTAAGTGGATCGGAGCTTAGAACACAAAAAACCCAATGATGTAAAAAGTGAAATACGCATAGATCTATTAGGAAAAGTCACATTCAGATAACCCAGCCTTCCCACGCAGCTTTAAAAAGATCAAATTAACCATCTGTCGGTCAGTTTGAATGGTGTCCAGATA
The DNA here is from genome assembly GCA_038501625.1 of Corbicula japonica. Taxonomy (NCBI): domain Eukaryota; kingdom Metazoa; phylum Mollusca; class Bivalvia; order Venerida; family Cyrenidae; genus Corbicula; species Corbicula japonica. The sequence continues at coordinate 4,867,776 of JAZAYU010000033.1, forward strand.
CCAGTTACAGATTAAAGTACAAGCCATGTTTGAAAAGAGCTGCAAAAACGTGATTTTCTAATATTATACAAACTGCAAATGAGTTTTCATACAAGACTTAGTCACGTTTCATTTCAATTTTTAAAGGATGTAAACAAAATATTAGTACTAGTATATGTTGCTTTCCGGTCAACAAGATGGAAGCTATATTCGGAGAAATTTTCGTTCATGAATTCAAATAATTACAGGTGTTCATAGCTCTTGTGGCCTTGCTCGGATAACATTATAACCTCACATTCTCATAACTGAAGCTTTATGTATTTAAACTGATTTGTGACGTATTTTTTAAATTTAAAATAAATTTTAATTTTTAAAGAAAATTTACTAAAGTGTTCTGCATAATATCTTGTCGATTCCAAAGCGTTTGGCTGGTTCATATTTCACATGACGAATTAAGCATTTTAAAGACATAGTAGCAGTCTACATTTAGTCATACTAACTTCCATGCATTTGGCAGCTAAATAACATACATGTAACTGTCGTGCTTATTTAAGTGTTTTAATCTTCGTGCAAGTTGACTATAAGGGCTGTTTAAAAAAAATGGCTGGTTTTGGTTTTTCTGTTATAAAAATGTACAACAAATGTTACTTCCATTTCCCACTTTGCAGAGGTGTCTCATCATGCCCTTTAAATATTTGTGAAGTTTCATCAAAATAGCAACATCCGTTAAAAAAATATTCTAAAATAATGGGCAAAAGATGTCAGGAGTGTGACAAAAAAATGTGACACTTTTCAAAATCACATTTGTTCAGACCATTATTTTACAAAAAGCTTGAGTAAAGACAAGTTTTAGTGTTGTTTTAGTAAAATGTGCATTTATTAGGCATCAAATAATGATAAAATTAAGCATATTATACTAAAAGTAATCAAAATATATGCTATTAAGTCAAGCGTGGTAAATTAGAAAATACCTCAAGAAAATCAATACATCTTTGCTTTATAAATTTATAGGACTTTAAAGATTAATAGTACATAAGAAATGTTTTGTGTATCATTAAGTTGTATGTTTCTAGATGCTATAATTATTATACTATCACCTCTATTGAAATAATATTTGTCTGCAGCTCCCTTCAGAAAATGTCAGCTAAATTTGCCAGGAGTGTGACATTATGCACATATTGCAATATTCTGTCAACATATCCTTTACATGAAAACAAGAGGATGTTTTTTCCTAGAAGTCTATGTCATGTTTTGTTAAATTGTGACAAACAGGAATGGCCTTAGAGAAAGAGTTTTGAGTACACTGCACATGTGTGGTTGTCAGGAGTGTGACACACTTTCTTAACAATATGAATTTTTTATCTTTTTGCGATACCACAAGTTCTAAAGCACTTTTATTTGATGCTTCAACACGTATTTTAACAGAAATACACATTAAAATAATAAGTCACAGTAATACTTGTATTTTATGAACATAAATTAAAATTCTTTGATTTATTTAATATTGGTCAATAAAGCTCCATAAAATTTTTATTCTGCCAGATATGAGTATAACTTGATTGATTTTGGTCACTGTAAAGACTGTACAAACATATGGACCAACCAGTTTGGACTTTTTATGAACTTAAATTCTTTACATTTTTTTCACTTCACTTGCCATTTTTTAAATGACAATATCTCAGCAACCAGTTGACCGACATCAAAAATATTTTCAGTTCTTTACTCAGTTTCAATAAGCAAAAAATACAGAATAACAAGTTTGGAATTTTTATGAACTTTAATTTTTCACTATTTTTTCACTTTTCCAGCCATTTTTTTAAAACAGCCCATAAGCTAATCCTAAGTTATTTCTCTTCTTTAATAAAATTAGTATAAAATAAAAAAACAACAACACAAACTACATGCAGATGTCGTATGACAAGTAGTAGCATTAATTGCGCGAGCTTTGTTAGAGATCAATACGGCACACACTTCAAGCAACCAAAATGTTGTCCATACCTTAATGAACACAAACCAATATCGATTAAATCCTCAAATGTTATGACTGAGATAAAAATGTTATTATTTTTCAAAGAGTAATTCATATTCAATTTTATAAGCGTGCTGAACATTTTAAAATTAGTAGAGTGAATGGAACGGTTGGAGTTAATTCACTAAGAAAACTTGTTATTTCATATTAGAACCTGTTGGGCAAGTGTCATGTTGGTGCGCCATAGAACCTGGTTTAACCACCAAGTTTTAATTGATTATTTTAAAAACTCATGCTCGCTTTTCCTTTCGACCTTTTATCTGTAAGGAAAGGTTGTGTTTTCTGGGAGTAGCTGTTCCTTTTACTTGTTAATATAATTAGTTGATAGATCTATATCGACGCCTTCATTCTAATTTACGATCTTTTGAAAAGTTCATTCCGATAACGTTTAAAATCAACACGAGTAATGAAATGTCTAGTACGAACTTTTTAGCAGTGTAGGTGAAATAAATAACAATACATTTTGTTTGCGGTCAAATGTATTTGAACGTGAAATGCAAATATACGGGGGTCTGGACTTAACCCGGACTGGATCGGGAACCGGCGTTTACCGCAAAACCACCGGATAAAAATAGCGTGTAATATAATGAATTTCAATTTCTCTTAGCACGTTAGATATTCTGTATGGAAGCATATTTGTGCCACAACTTAACCAAATAACGTGAAAATAATGGAGGATTTCGCAAAAGAAAGATTTTTTTCGCGAAAACATCCATGTTTTCACGACAAAATAAAAGCTATGTTAACACGAATTTATTCCTGTTAGTGCGTTAAACTGCCACAACATTAAAATAAAGTTTTTGATGGAAATAATGGAGGATTTCACATAAACACATAACTTTTCACGAAACTTTAAAAATTTCACGAAATATATTTTTGCATGAAAATAATGGAAGATTACACGAAATCAGATGTCTTGAAACGAAAAACAGATAACTTTTCATGAAAGCGTAACAATTTCACGAAAGATGCCAGTTATCTAAAAATTATGGAAGCATATTTGTGCCACAACTTAACCACATAAAATAACGTTAAAATGATGGATATTTTCGCGAACAAAAATTATCTGTTTTCGATAAAAAAATCTTTTTTCGTGAAATCCTCCATTATTTTAATGTATACTATATCTTTATGTTGAGGCAATTTAGAGCATTATCAGGAATAAATTCGTGTTAATTTCTTTCGTGTGTTATTTATCTGTTTTCGCGAAAACAAAACTATTTTTGCGAAATCCTCCATATTTTTCACGTTATTTAATATGGTTAAGTTGTGGCTTAAATATGCTTCCATAATTCTGTAATTAATTCGAATACCTGTTTAATTCAACGTCTGACATCTTAATTTTGCAGTTTTGCAGACGGCGGAGCAACGGAAATTCACAGTACTCTCCCCTGAGGTAGACTAAAATTCCATCTAACCGTGCCTTACCGAAGAATTATAACACTGTCTACATGAGTTCTAAGAAAAAGTAAACAAAGTAAATTGCATCATTTATTATTAATTATCAAGTATACATTAGGCATCCAACTCATTAACATATTTTTTCAGTCCGGAAATATCGGTATGAAAATTAATGTTTGGGAAAATTGTACTAATTACCTCACTGATCACATTAAAAATTTGGCCAGCATTTAGCAAAGTTGCACTGTAATTCACTAGTTGCTTCCATTGTTGTTTTATATTTGAACAGTTTCCAAAGACAACAATTACAGACGTATTTATAAGTTTGGTGATTTATTAATATTTTCTATTAGAATCCATCCATTTTCCTTCGTTTGTCATAGTTAAGATACTGGTAGACCGGAGCTGCGAGCGGTCCCTGAGGCTCCACGATAGGTTTGATATCATCATCATACATCCTCTCCTTAGATGGCGGAGGAAGTTCTTCTCTCGTAACAGCCAAATTTTGGAACTCGCCACCAACCTGAGCAACAATAAACAACATAAAATATTACACGAGACTTTTGCTACTAACAACTTCTTTCTCATTATGCTGAAACGAGTACCGCTTTACAAGAATATCTTAAAAAGTGCAAAGTATAGATAATCATTATCATGTTCATCGTCGTGAAATCCAACATCATCGTCATCCCATTCAACTTTGTCGTCATCACTATAAACATATTATCATCACCTTCGTCGTCATCATCATCATCATCATCATCATCATCATCATCATCATCCTCCTCCTCCTCCTCCTCATCATCATCTTCTTCTTTCTTCTTTTTCTTCTCCTTCTTCTTCTACTTCTTCATTATCATAATCATCAACAACAACACCATCGTGATCATCATTATGACAAGTTCACAACAACCAAAATCAAATTACTTTACCTTTAAATATCATATTTTATTATACTGCAAATAAATTTCCTTGAATTTGATTGGATAATTTGCCGCTGATGTATATCCGTATTTACGGATCGGCCGTAGATATGAACTGCACGTGCTTTAATTTCCCCGTCTGGCCTCCCACCTTTTGTTGTCGTCAGCCATTTTGTTTTCAATTTCCGTAAAAATGCTTAATTTGAAGCCGATCTTGTAAATTATAAAGCGGTATGCTTAGGGATTACTAAAATCATTCTCAAATTTTGTAAATAAAAATCAAATGGATAGTCCATTCAATTTCTATAAAAGTGACGTCATGCAGGTAAATTAATGACGTCAGACATGTAATTATTGAGGTTATCAGAGGGGAATTAAGCCGTTCTGCATTAAATAAACGAAATAATAGAAAAATCGATGTTTTCTTATTAATTTTGTCTGAAAAAGTCTTTGCAGTATAATAAAACAATTATTTGGTTCATTGAAAGTGTATGTGAGGATATATTGCCGGTCTGGGTGTCATATTATCCCTCGCCTGCGGCTCGGGTAATATGACACCCAGACCGGCAATATATCCTCACATTCCCTGTCAAGAAACCAAATAACTATATAGTATTCAGTGATATATTGAAAATTAAAGTTTTATCATTATTTCTCTAAACATTTCGGTACCTTCAGAATGTCCTTGTAGTCATATTCTCTTATGTCCGGTATAAGCAATACACCGGCTGTTATACAGAGGGTGCTAGCAAACACAGTTAGGCCCATGGACCAGCCAGGGTAGTGCAGTTCTGGCATGTACCTTATCCACACAGCCATACCTGTGATGTTGCATGCGGCTGAAACAGGAAATAAGTTTTCAACTTTTTCAAGAACTTTACAGATTGTGAATGAGTTTCCAAGTTTATAAAGAGAAGAGTTGTCAATGTAATTAAAAGTAGGCCTAAATATGTTCTACCTTGAAGCGGCACAATTTCAAGGTGTTCAATTTTAACGTTGATTGCTTTATGTTCTTGTTATAGATAAAATATGTCTATCTTCTGTCGCAAAGAAGATGCAGAATAAACGTTTTTGCGAACAAATATCCAAATAAATTGGTCACGGCTTCCCTATGTTATTTTACCATATAATACAGATTAGAACTTTCTTTAAACTTTTTGCTCCCTGCAAAAAATGACGAAATTATTAAATTATTTACCTGAAATGAATATCATATTCATGACGGCGATTGCCATTCCTCGTGTCCTTGACCTTTGAGAGCCTACATAAAATATCATACAAACCATCGGGATGAAGATGAGAATCAGGGCACAACACTCCATAGCCTGCACAGCCTTGAAGTACACTGAAACCAGAGAAGTAATAAAGGTTCCGTATTTGACCAAATGTTATTAACTGCTGTTAACTTTAACACACTAGTTTACGAATGGGTTGAAACTGTATTAGAGTTTCTGCAGTGTTAAACGTTAACTCAGGAATATGCGTGCACATAGACTATAATAATGTTTAATATTGTATTGAAGTATGTCAGGGTCACTTTCATGAAAACAGTGAAGTATTTGGCCAGTTTGAAAAATGGCGGAGATTCACATAATCTCGTGCAAAGTTTTAATGTTTAATTCTTAAACGGTGACATTTCCCTTCAATGAGCGGCACTAGGCGGAACAGATGTAAATGAAAACTGTGAGCGCCTGATATTCCATAGGTTCTCATACCGACCATGATGGCATGAATGTGTTAGAAAATGAGAGAACATCATACTTACCTCCTTGTTTGTAGGAAGATGGGATTTCACCGTCTGAGCACGGAGTATTGTAATTGCCGGAACAGTTAGTCATCTTCCACAGACCAATGCCGAAGTTGTACTTGTCACGGGCTGTATTTCTGAGAAAAAAAATCAGTAGTACATACTTTTATCCGTATATTTTATACTTTCTACAGTTTGAATTGAACTGACAGTCAAATGTTTGACTTAGCATGTCAATAGAGTTACTTAGAAAGCTATCAGTAAAATGCAAAACCATAAAACAATTATTTTAAGATGGAAGATACCCCACAAATGAAAGCAGAGTCAATCCTACGATATAGTTTCCCCCAATAGCGTAAACGAGTTACAACATGTGATTTATGCCAAAATATTATAAAAATGTATTAACAGCAGGTATGCATACTTGGTCCTGTTTGAAATGAAAGGAACCATAGTATATTGGTAAGGCAACTAGCGTTAGAGATTGACTGTAAGAATCTAATGAGTGAAATGGCAATGTCACCAATTCACAAACATTCAACACATGAAGTAGCCTATCCACCCCGAGTTGAAAGAACGTGTTTCGCGAAATCTTTCTTTCACGATTATACACTATTTCTGTTTTAACAGATTATCACGACAAATGTTGGCAAAACAACAGTTTAACTGAACTTTTTCATAGTGGCGTTCCGCCTAAATTTATAACTATTTCTTAACAGCATTCTGCGTTTCCATACCTTGCCATCCAGTAGTTAGTTCCTATGCCCGCACTTTGTAGTCCAATTGCCAATATCATCAAAATAAGGCAGACTTTGGCCCATGTTGATGCTTCTCCGCAGAACGTCATTGTCCGGAAGTATAGTCCCAAGGCGAAGTCGTGTTAACAGACGATACTATTATTGGTTTTCATCCGTCAATTTTCTTATAAATGACGTATTTAGAAATTTTCCTGATCGAAATTTCTCTTTAACACAAGTTTAAAGGTATTAATACTGACTGTACTCTCGTAAAGTGATTATATTACCAAAACAAACGAAATGTTTAAGCAACAGTAATACTTCTATTATTTAAGTATAGTAATCGATCGTAGGCAATTAACCTGTTGAATGATTTCATTGTCTTTGACAATATTTCTTTTTTTCATAAGCGCAACAAGACACTTATTTGAAAATTGTACTGCTAATGAGTGTTCATGCACTTTTGGATAATTGGTCATAATATTTCAAAAGTAAAGATCGAATACTGAATTACTGTACTGCAGTTTATTTATTATCATTTTTAGTTAAAACCCATTATAAATTGCTGGTGCCATCGAGGTCTATTAAACAAATAATAGACCCAAAGACCTATATAATACACATTTATATATTTATATATAGGTCTTTGATAGGTCTTTGATAAACCCTGATGCTTAACGATAGGACGGGATTTGTTCGTACTTCAGTTATTTAGCCATATTATATTTAACAAAAGTTACTTCCCTTTTATTTTTTACACAGACACTTGTTTAGGGGTCATTTGCTGGCCATATATGCCTATAGAGCTATATAGGCCTATATATAGGCTTACAGGTCTCTAGATCCAAAAGTGGGCAATTTCAGGAAATAAACAGATGATCTACAGCATGAAATACAACTACAATCACTTAGAACACAAAATATCCCAGTTTGAAAAAAATACCCGTTCACCTATAATTAATCTGTATTAATTAAAGGTGAACGGGTATTTTTTTCAAACTGGGATATTTTGTGTTCTAAGTGATTGTAGTTGTATTTCATGCTGTAGATCATCTGTTTATTTCCTGAAATTGCCCACTTTTGGATCTAGAGACCTGTAAGCCTATATATAGGCCTATATAGCTCTATAGGCATATAGGGCCAGCAAATGACCCCTAAACAAGTGTCTGTGATTTTTTATACATACACTATTAAGTTTGAAAGATTTTGATCAAATTTTAACAATAAATCCATCAATAAATGTTATATGTCAAAGAAAGGATAAAAATAAACTACAAATACCAGGCCAGGGTATTATTTGATATTATTTCACGAAATCTTAAAAAACACTATTTTTTAATGCACGGCTTTTTGACACAGGTGCTTGGAAGACGGACCCCGTATCTCCAAACAGGCCGCCCCCCCCAACAAAAAAAAATAAGGTCTACACGGGGTCTATACTACATAAAGTCATCTTTTTTGTTTTGTAATGATAGATCGGGATCGATATCAGTCTATCAACACCAAATTTAGTATCAAATACCAAGTTCTCTGAAAATTCGTGTTCCGACTATATAAGCCAGTGAAGGTAAATAACCAAATCTCGATTCCGCCATTGACGTCAAGCCCAAATGTAAACAAAATTTTAAAAATCGGCACATCTCAACAAATATTGCACTAACCTTAACAAATATGGTATCCTTGGAAAACTTATCTATTCCTCTGTTGAATTCCGTCGAGCATCGGCTAGGAAATCAGAACATAACATCCATTTTTTCATTTTTCCGATGCACCTGTGAAAATTATCGACTCTGGACAGAGTTTGGTTACAATGCAGATATAGTGAGTGAATTTTGATTGGACGAGCGATAATTCAAGGAGCTATTTTTATTAAAACCCGAGTTTTGTTTAACTGTGTTTTTGTACAGAGAAAGCAATGCCCCAGATGGTAGTAACATGCAGTTTGAGTTTTTTAGATCTTGATACGCCCTTCTGCTTCTGCACCACACTGACAAACAAACTCGAATAACTTGTTTACTCCATCTTCGAGAAGTTGGTATTCGTTCCAAATTTTTTTTCTGATCAGATAAAAAATTTATTGTTTCATTGGGAGCATTAGGGAGAATTTGATGTAATATTGTACTCAGGTCTTGACTGTCTTGTTCCGAAAGCAAAATGTCATCATTATAATCATTAAAAGTTTTGTCTGAATTTATGTTTGATGTTTTACTAGTCGATGTGCTGAAAATATCGGGATTCAATGCGTCAGAAGCAGAAGGGATTGGAATATTATCAAAACTATTTTCCACATTGGAATTTTTACAATTATCTTTTGTATTTTCACAGGGCACTTCAGGAAGTGCGGCGGAAGTTGTTGTGCTATTGCAGGCAAGTTCACGAGCGGTCTCCAAAATATTATTAGACGAATTTGTGGAAGCAGTCAAAGACGTACGTTGACGTTTTTCGCTTGGAGTACTGATACTGAACTGATAACGAGCTTTTGTATAATGCCTACTACATGATGTACAAACATTGTTTATTTTTGATACCGGTAATACCCTTAAACAAGTTCTACTCCGAAGAATCAACCTTTCTGAAACTTTATTAGAGGACAAAAGCTCGATATTCATGGATGAAAAAGCATTTCTTGTACTATCATCATTTGGCATCACTTTACCTTCACATAATTGCAACTTTGAGACAATACTACAAACATTTTGGATTGAAAACCTCGTATACATAAACTGGTTTGATATGTCATACACAGACAAATTGATAGGTGTATTTGCAATATACAGCTCCCAAATACCGTTTTTATGCAAAACAAACTCTTTCATCATTTTATTGCCCATAACCATATCGCCAGTGAAGCATCCTACGTGTATGCTATCATCACTTGCGCTGCTGACAAAGAAAGGGGAAGGTATAAACTGTTGCAAAACATCAAAATTTTCAACCAAGGCGGGTGCATTTGTTGCTAACATTTCTAACCCTTTATAACCTTTCTGGGCTTTTCTGGTTAGAGGATTTCTGGTAGTTTTCCTAACAACTCCAGGAAACATGTAGGTAATTGCTCTTCCAAAGTCTGGTAAATTATGTCGACCGCCATCATTTTTGTAATGTTTATATAGGTCTTCAATATAAACAACACCTCTTGGATTAATCGCCAACTTCTCTTGCAGCCTGTTTAAGTAAAAATTCAGTGTCAAAATGTTACACAGTAAAGTATGTTTCTTTTCAGTTAAAATAAATTCCGTAGTGATAATATTTTTTTCTGTTCAAAATAATATTTAAACCCCGAAAGATGTGGGTTTCAAATATTAAGCTGGGAAAGTCTCCTGTATGGTGTGATATCTGTATGTAGATCCAGGTCAGCAAGCACATCTGTGTAATCTGATCTGGATTCTGCACTGCTCTTGGTTCAGACTAGATTTTGCAAATGTGTAGTGATATTTTTTTCTACACAGGTTGCCAATTCAAATACATGTACTAAGGTAATTGAATACAAAGGTAAAGCACAATAAAAACATGCATTTTTATTTACAGGTTCAGACCTAACAGAAAGCATGAACACTCCACTGAGGAGTCCTATAGCAGGAACCATAACCATGGTGCTGGAGGAGACGAGCCAAACAGCTGATGCCAGCCAATCTCAACTAGGGAGCCAGATAAATAGCTGTTGGATGGAATTCAAACAGGGCAGTGAATGGACTGCATGCATAGCATATGTGGGAATCACTACCTATTTTACCTGCTGCCGGAAAACCAAGTTAATCATTATACCAAGATTGGAGACTAGTTTCTTCAACTGTAGCTTGTGGTTGTGACTCAAAACCCCTGGTTGCTTATGTAAGATTTATGACTGGTATTCTGGTCTCCAGTTTTTGAGACTGGTGTCAAGTTTTAGTTGTATGATCTTGGGCCATTGAGATTATGACAAATTGCTGATCAGCTATTTCCTAAAAGACTGCAGACATGGTTAGACCATGTGACAACATTGTTCCAGTTATAGCATAATGTAAAACATCTCAGGCACTTAGTCTTTATGTGATATTTTAATTGTTCTTTTTCATTAATGATGATTATTATGTACTCTTATAGTTGTTTTTTATTACATTCAAAGGTCAAATAAAATATGTTGCATAATGACAATAGTGCTAAATAAATGTGTTCCATTTCACATAACTATTGTTTAAGCCTTTACTCTACCAATAGGCCTTTATCACTGGGTAAACAGTGTAGATCCAGTTAAGCTGGCACATCTGAGATCGAGGTTATAAAACTGAGCATAGAAACCAGTCTCAAATCTCAAACATCTGATTGGCTTAAATGGCATCGAAAACAAAGCTCTTTCACAGTTTCACTAGTTTTCCCAGATATCGAAAGGAATGTGACAAAACAATGATACCCTTAAGATGTTTGTTTTTTGGGAATCGACGAAAACGTTCAAGTTTATTGAAAAATTATCTCTTATTGACAAAATTATTTTCATAAATCAATATATATGGAGTGTGTGGCAAATCGCTGCGTTCCTAGTCTACCAGTGTGTTAAATTTTTACATTTTAAAAAGTTCTCGCACCTAATAATGTAAAATAAAGCGTTTCAACGGTTTATATGGTGGAAAATAGCACGAAAAGTGTTTCATGTCGTTTCGTGTGTTCATTTCCTTGTGTTTGTCAGATTGTTACCGATATCAGAGAAAACTGGGGACATGTGAAAACCATTTGTATATTATGTGCTGAAAAATCTGCAGAAATAATAATGTCTAGAGCAATATAATGTCGAACTTGCGACACGAAAGCATGCACGTGTGTGCCTTTCCACAAGATGCGAGTAACGTATTTTCGTCAGCCCAGGGTCGAAAGTAAGATTTCCAGAAATGAGTCTATGGAACTTGAATGATAATTTCCCACTTCATATTCTATTAAATCGACATTAAAATTTAACAGGGTAAATCTAGTTTAGCGGAACTTAATATTTCTGTACAGAGCATAGCTATTGCTAAAACTGTTAGGTCATGTGCCAATCGAATTTCAATAATAATGAGTTTTATAGGGGGAAGGGGGGGGGGGGGGGGGCAACCGCCTGCACACACTCCCACCCCCTTCTATCGCTCAAACGCAGCTGGGATTTTTGTTTATTTTTTCACATCTGCATCGTCTGCTTAATAACCAGATTCTATCCATTAAATATTGCAGCCCCATAAGGGTGTTCGAGCTAGCCATCTGAACACCATTTAGGATCCGCCCCTGTCCTCTGATCTCACAATTTCACAAGCTCAGCTCAAGCTTGCAAAATAATCTTATCAACCTTGACTCGTTAACTGGTATCAGAACCCGCAATGATCGTTCTGCTACATTATGGATCCACCACTCTGGACACCAGTCCTGCAGTTTACCGGTACGTAAACTTTGTTGTTATCGCCCCATAACCTCGCTGGCATTTTAATTTATTTATTCATCGAACAGTTTGTTCAGAATATAATGGTTAATGGGGACTCCCGCCCACACGCTCTTGCTTGCATCAAATTATTTAACCTCTCCTCCATAATGTATACGCAATTTAACGTATGTGGGATCAGTGTAGATCCAGATCGGCCAGCACATCCGTGCCATCTGACCAAGATCTACACTGTGCATATTTTGGTCAGCAATAAATTAAAGACTCAAAAAGCTAACAGTTTAGATCCTGATCAGTGGCAATGTAGTGCCGGTTTATCTGGATCTAAAATGTTCGCCCATGCAATAAAGTTGTATCCATGGAGGAGACTGTAACTATATAATTATTACGCGAGCTCTATGTAAACATTGCATTATAGCCCACCACTTGAGTAAGGTAGTTTATTAACATCCAACAGCCACATTTTTAATATTCATTATAACAAAATATACTCACCAACTTAACGAAAACATGTTAATATGCAGTTTCAAACGTTGAGCAGCTTCATCAACCGTCACTGAACTATTCGATTAAATTTTTAAATACACGCGGTAATTTTCCAGCTAAAAATAGCTCCTTGAATTATCGCTCGTCCAATCAAAATTCACTCACTATATCTGCATTGTAACCAAACTCTGTCCAGAGTCGATAATTTTCACAGGTGCATCGGAAAAATGAAAAAATGGATGTTATGTTCTGATTTCCTAGCCGATGCTCGACGGAATTCAACAGAGGAATAGATAAGTTTTCCAAGGATACCATATTTGTTAAGGTTAGTGCAATATTTGTTGAGATGTGCCGATTTTTAAAATTTTGTTTACATTTGGGCTTGACGTCAATGGCGGAATCGAGATTTGGTTATTTACCTTCACTGGCTTATATAGTCGGAACACGAATTTTCAGAGAACTTGGTATTTGATACTAAATTTGGTGTTGATAGACTGATATCGATCCCGATCTATCATAACAAAACAAAAAAGATGACTTTATGTAGTATAGACCCCGTGTAGACCTTATTTTTTTTTGTTGGGGGGGGGGGGGGGGGGGGGGGGGGGCGGCCTGTTTGGAGATACGGGGTCCGTCTTCCAAGCACCTGTGCTTTTTGACGGTAAAATTTTAAAACAAAATTAGAGATCAATAACTGCAGTGTGTTAAATTATAGTAACAGTAAGATTTAAATTACAGTAAGAAACAATACATTGAGTTTAATTAATTTCGTGATTGGGGTCACTGTTATAAAAGATTTAATAGATTTAATAGAAAAAAAAATCTTGTTGCTAATTTGAAATAGGACATTTTGCGTTAAAGTACCAGCATAATCTGAGCATTAGATATTTTTACTACAAGTTAGAATTTATTGCAAAATCAGATAAAATGTTTTAAAAAGATTATGCTAATTTTAGCATTTACCTGTATAAATAAACTTTTCCTTAATATATTTACCATATATACATTTTCCATTATTGGCAACTCCCAAGAAGGAAATTACACAATGTACCATCCGAAAAGGAAAACAGGATTGAGATGTACTTTCAAAATCATTAATAGATTCGTTCTCATAGACAATACATATTGCATGTCATAGGATATAAGCTTGGGATATGAACCAATGATTCTACCATTTAGTAATTAATTATAACAAGTACAAATGATAAATATGAACTAGAAGTTAAGTTTTTTTCGGATGGAAAATCACATTGCATAATATTTTAGATCTAGTTGTGAAAATTTTGGAAAATTAACTGGAGTTCTGGAAATTTTTTGCATGGATGGGGTTATTGAAAACTGTATCATAATTGAGTTCTTGTTTATTTATAGGCTATAGAGTGGGAGAACTTGTAACGAGTAAAATGACACTGATAGTAGTGGACTCGCAGTCAGCATTGATTATCTTAAATTGCCACCAGAGGTATTACAATCATGGTTTGTTTTTTTAAGGTGGACAAGTTGTTAATAACAAACAACTGAACATTTAACCCTTTATTCCATTATCCATAGATACACCTTTTATTGCACTGGCAAACAGTGAAGATCCTGATCAGATGGCTCATCTTGCTGTGACAAATCAGCTTCATCACAGAAGAGTACTTGTATTTGGTGCTGTGGTTGAGGTTTGAACTTTTGAACTTGAGACAGTTCCACTGCAGTGCTTTACTGGAGCAAGCATTTCACCACTTTTGTAATTGATGTAAATCAGTAGACAAGTGGTCCACTTAGTTTTAAATAATATCTGTTCATATGATCAGTGATAAAACATAGTATATTGTTACATAGGGTCTCTAGGAGCTGGTATTAAAGTATAAACAATAAATTTATTTTATTTTTAGCTCGACTATTCGAAGAATATGTCGAGCTATTGTACTCACTTGGGCGTCGGCATCGCCGTCGCCGTCGGCGTCCCGCTTTGGTTAAAGTTTACGTGCAACCTACCTATATCTTAAAAACTACTATAGCTACAGCTTTTAAACTTGGCACACTTGTACGTCATCATGTCCCGAGTGTGTATGCCAAGAACCATAACTCTAACTTTCATTTTGATCAAATTATGGCCCTTTTCGACTTAGAATTTCAGGTTAAAGTTTGCGTGCAAGCTACTGTACAAACTCATAACTTCAATACTACTTATACTACAGCTTTTAAACTTGGCACACTTGTTCATCATCATGTCCCGAGTGTGTATACCAAGAACCATAACTCTGACTTTCATTTTGATCAAATTATGGCCCTTTTTTGACTTGGAATTTCAGGTTAAAGTTTGCGTGCAAGCTACTATACAAACTAATAACTTCAATACTACTTACACTACAGCTTTGAAACTTTCAACACTTGTTCATCATCATATCCCAAGTGTGTATGCCAAGAACCATAACTCTAACTTTCATTTTTATCAAATTATGCCCCTTTTTCGACTTAGAATTTCAGGTTAAAGTTTGCATGCAAGCTACTGTGCAAACCCATAACTTCCATACTACTTATACTACAGCTTTGAAACTTTCAACACTTGTTCATCATCATATTTCAAGATGTATGCCAAGAACCATAACTCTTACTTCCATTTTGTTCAAATTATGGCCCTTTTTCGACTTAGAATTTCAGGTTAAAGTTTGCGTGCAAGCTAGTTACTTTCATACTTCTTGTACTATAGCTTTGAAACTTAAGACACTTGTTTACCATCATGACCCTGACTATTTATACCAAGAACCATAACTCTTTCTTTCATTTTTAATCAAATTATGGCCCTTTTTCGACTTAGAATTTCAGGTTAAAGTTTGCGTGCAAGCTAGTTACTTTCATACTTCTTGTACTATAGCTCTGAGACTTAAGACACTTGTTTACCATCATGACCCTGACTATGTATGCCAAGAACCATAACTCTTTCTTTCATTTTTAATCAAATTATGGCCCTTTTTCGACTTAGAATTTCAGGTTAAAGTTTGCGTGCAAGCTAGTTACTTTCATACTTCTTGTACTATAGCTTTGAAACTTATTCACCATCATGACCCTGACTATGTATGCCAAGAACCATAACTCTTTGATTTTTTTTCAAATTACTGCCCTTTTTAGACTTAAAAATTAAGGTTTAAAACTTTGTATACCTTTATTTTATCTTACATCAGGTTTATTTTCAAAGGCCCATAACTCATCCTTGCTTTTTTATATTTGATTTTTGCCCCTTTTCACTTGAAATTAGAATTAAGACTTATAAATAATTGTTAAAGTTTCAATGTTAGTGTTTTTCATATGAAATGCTATATAAAAGGTTTAAAACAGATGTCCTTAACATACTTTGGTTGAAAGTGTTGAGTAATTGTGGGGTGGGTGGGTGGGTGCATAGACTATACTATACTATACCATACCATACCATACCATACCATACCATAACACTGTACTGTACTGTACCCCCACCACCCACCACCACCTCCACATACCAACACCACCACCAACAACAACTACAACAACACCAACACAAACAACAACAACAACACCACCACCACCAACAACAACAACACCACCAACACCACCACCACTAACAACAACAACAACAACAACACCAACAACACCATCACCACCACCAACACCACCACCACGAACAACAACAACACCACCATTAACAACACCAACACCACCACCAACAACAACTACAGCACCACCATTAACAACAACAACACCACCACCACCAACAACAACACCAACACCACCACCAACAACAATATCAACACCACCACCAACAACAACATAAACACAAACAACACCACCACCACCACCAACAACAACAACACCACCACTAACAACACCATCACCACCAACAACAACACCACCACCAACAACAACACCCACACCACCAACAACAACACCACCACCAACAACAACAACATCACCACCACCAACACCACCACCACCAACAACAACACCACTAC
The DNA here is from genome assembly GCA_038501625.1 of Corbicula japonica. Lineage (NCBI taxonomy): Eukaryota > Metazoa > Mollusca > Bivalvia > Venerida > Cyrenidae > Corbicula > Corbicula japonica. Next base: position 4,884,429 of record JAZAYU010000033.1, read on the forward strand.
CAACAACAACACCACCAACAACAACACCACCAACAACATCAACACCAGCACCAACAACAACACCACCACCACCAGCAACACCCACACCAACAACAACACCAACAACATCAACACCACCACCAACAACAACATCAACACCACCACCAACAGCAACAACAACAACACCAACAACCAACACCACCACCACCACCACCAGCAACAACACTACCACCACCACCAACAACAACACCAACAATACCAACACCAACAACACCACCACCAACAACAACATCAACAACAACACCAACAACAGCAACAACACCACCACCAACAACAGCAACACCACCACCAACAACAGCAACCAGCATACCATACTGTACTTCACCACGCCACACCACTATAGGTGGGCAAAGATAGTGGGTTGATGGGTGTGGGATCAGGGGTTTATGGGCTGGGTTGTGTAAACCCTAAAAAAAAATCTACAAGAATAAATTAAGTGTAATTTATTGATTTCCTAACTTGGATTAAGAAACTTTTGTTCATGTGTGTTTGTTGGGGGTGTCATAAACTCCTGAATCACTTCCCAGTTTAAATGAAGCCCAGTTACAATGTGCTTAATAATTCTGACTTTTCGAATAGTCGAGCGTGCAGTCGTTTCCGACTGGCTCTTGTATGTTTTCCAGTAAATTACAGATTTTGTTAAGAGAAATAAAATTGGTATTTTTAATATTTTGAAATTGTGGAATACTATTTTTATTTGCACTTTTTTTTGTCAAACTTCTGTTTTTAACTTATTACCTGCCTTTCCAGTTTTCCAGATTTGTTTGAAAACAAAACATAAAATAAAAAGAACATGTTTTTTTCAGTGAAATATTGATTTTATTTCCCAATGAACACTGGAAACTGATACTTTCACTCTTGGCTATGTATGTTTCACTTGTGGATATGTGTTTGTTTGACAAGAAAATATTAAATATAAATAAAATTTGTATACCATGAGTGAAAATCAGTTTCAGGTGAACACTTGTGAAATAAATTGGAGGAAACAAATATTCTTTATATATTAAGATCTTGTCATCGTTCTGATCAGTCATGATCCCAAATCACAATTATTGTAATTAATTTTTAAACCTTGTCTCGACATAGATGCTTCTTGATGCAGCCTGTGTAGATCCAGATCGGCCTGCACATCTGCTCAGTTTTATCAGGATCTACAAGCTGTTGTTCTTGGTTAGAAATGTTGTAATACCATTAAACTCAAAGTGAACAGTGTAGATCCTGTTTAGATTGCATGGATGTGTAGGTTGATCTGGATCTATACTGATCACAAATAGAATGTAAGCCATATTCATGTAGTGAAGGGTTTATCCATCTTGGTGTTGCAGTATAAAGGAGACACAATCAGAATGTCTGGTGAACATCAGAGGTCAGGTGATCTGTGTTAGTGAAGTGATCAGAATCAAAGACAACAGTCTCTTTATGGTGAAGTTACTGCCTCACTTGGATATTATTATCACAGTAAGCCACAGTTTGACATAGACTGCTATATCCCTTTCCTCCATAGACACACCTTTATTGCATGGGCGAACAGTTTAGATCCAGATCAGCCGGCACATCTGTACCATCTGTTCAGGATCTAAACTGTTCGCTTTTTGATTCATTAGGATATTTCTGACCAAAATGCGACAGGTGCAGATCCTAATAAGCCGGCACATTCTGATGTGCCGTCTGATCTGGATCTACACTGGTTGCACATGCATGCGTATAAATGGAGGAAAGGGATAATAGACTATCTTGCACCTTTCTATGTAGAGTCTTGTAAGATAAAGTATGACTAATATATACTATGATAAGAAGTGTTAAAGTAAGATCTTCAGAGGGATAAAGGTGGTTTGGGGGTTGTATGTAGATGTCAATCCTAAAAAAATCCTTTTAAACTTGATGATTCAAAGAAATAAATAATATTCTACTCACTTTCTTGACCCACTTTTGGTTAAAATTAGGTCCAACCTCATTATATCTTACAAAATGCTGTAACTTCAGCTTTTAAACTTGGTTCACCTGTGTCCAAGGTTATAAAACTGTGCATGGAAACCAGTCTCAAATCTCAAGCATCTGATTGACCAGTCGCCATTTCAGCCAATCAGATGCTTGAGATTTGAGACTGGTTTCCAAACTCAGTATTATAACCTCCAGCCCTGTTCACTTTTATATCCTAAGTGTGAATACCAAGCACCATAACTCTAACTTCCAATGTGATCAAATTATGTCCATTTTTAGCTTTGAATTAAGGTTTAAGTTTGCATGTAAGCTGTTTATCTTCCATTCTACCCTGTTAATTTTTCTGGATAAACTGATTTTATGAGATTGTATTATTTTACTGCTTTAGAGAAAAGAAATGCTAAACTGGCAGACAGAGATTTCCCCTTACACAGAGTTTACCTTTACCGACTTAAAGACCACCACTCTTCAAAAGGTATTACAGTAGAAGTTTTAAACATAACTATGAGTTATAAGAGCAATTTACTTGTAAAGTTAGACGGGTTAGCATTGTTGGCTTACATGCTTGCTGCTTGTTTTGGATTATTTTTTAAATTGAAATCTGTATGAACATTTTCTTTTGTATCATTATAACAAAATTGCACAAGTGAAAAAAACAATACATGTATTTCATAAATTAGACTGTTAATCACACAATCAGGAGCCTTGTCTGAATTCACACACTGTGATAAGAAATTTCAAGGGGGTTTAATGATGGTTTATTTCATGCTAGGGAAAGTGCCCGAAACTAAGCCCTAGCTGAATCAAACCATTGAATATCTAATCTGATGAGAATGATACAAGTGCGCAAATTCATGCCTGAGCAAAAATGTCATTAATGCCTTTCGTACCAAATTTTATCCTTGCAAAATTTAATGTTACCACAGTAATAATTAGCCATGTCATCCAGTGTGTGAGGCCTTTTGGGGATGTATGTGTGAGTCACCTCCCTATGTTGTCTGTATTTCTTCCTGTGTTCACTCCCTTGTAGAGGTAATATCATTTGAAATTCACAGTGGCGCTATTTGTGCAGTGCTGTAAAAAGTCTCCCCATACATATAGTCAGTACTGTTATCAGTAAAATAACCTGTTACCGATGTCATGCATTGATGGTAATATATACTAGGGCTATCTGATCAAAGTTTTTTGGGGTTGTCTCGGTTAGCTCAATTGGTTGCATAGAGGTAGAGGCAATATCACTTGAAATTCACAGTAGCAATATTTGTGCAGTGTGGCGGCCATAAAAAAAGTCAGCTGGCACATAAAATCGGTACTGTTATCAGTAAAATAACCTGTTACTGATGTGTCATGTGTTAATGGTAGTGTATATCAGGGCTATCTGATCAACCTTTTTTTGGGTTGTCCAGGTTAGCTTAATTGGTTGCGTAGTCAGAATTGCAGGGCTAGGCACTGTCGCCGTGATGGTGCAGGTTTGCTTCCAGGTAGAGGCAATATCATTTGTTTAATCCTACAAATTAATGTGGCATTTTCAAGCATGAGGAATGTTTTATGTTAAGCGGTGTTGTTTTATTGATGTAGGGTAGCCAGACTCCTTGCCTGGTTTACACAGTGACAAAGGGAAGCAAGCTGTTGAAGGAAGAAGAAGTGGAAGTATCAGTGATATCAGCTGCTGAATGGCTTAGCGGTCATGGATTACACTGTCCTATAGCTGACAAACATGATGATATACAGGAGTCATTGACTGATGGCTTGTTTTCTTATCAGGTCAAACCTTGAAAGATTGTCTTATAATGTATCAGTATGTTTTGGCATAATTTTAATCAATATAATACTTACGGTTTTTAACAATTAAGAATATAAGGGTTCCAGAAATTTCAAGGAGTCATAACTTTACTCCATGAATACAACTGTTATCCATTATTGATCCAGATCAAACAAAAAGCGTGCTTTATGATCAGGATTTAAACTGTTGGATTTTCTATTCATTAGGTAATTTATGACCATGAAGCCAACAGTGTAGATCATAAGCACGATGTGTCGGCTGATCGGGATCTACAGTGTTGGCACATGTGATAAAAACCAGATACTTGTTTATATAGTAACAGGCTATATCAGGAATCATAATGAGCTGTCATGTGACCGGCGGTGTAAACATGTAAAACTTGGCTGGTCCAGTAAACAGATGCTCAGAATATACAGGGCTGAAGGTTATAAAACTGAGATTGTAAACCAGTCTCAAATCTCAAGGATCTGATTGGCTGAAATGGCGACTGGATGCCATTTCAGCCAATCAGATGCTTGAGATTTGAGACTGGTTTCCATGCTCAGTTTTATAACCTTGGGCACAGGTCTTTGTTAATTCTGGGGTTTTTAGACACTCTGAAACATTCCATGGAAACAATTATTAGATTCAACTCAGTTTTCTTTCTTGTTGAAAATCAACTGAACCCTTAACTCCTTCTTGGCATGGGCCATTAGTGTAGATTTAGATAGGCTGCATATCCATGGATCTACACTGTTTGCATTTTGATTCATGGAGTCATTTCTGACCAAGATGTGGACAGTGCAGATCATGATCTGGCAGCTAATCTGGATCTACACAGTTCACATGTGTGTTAAACCAATATATATGGAGTGGAGTAAAGGGTTAACATTTTACTCCATATGTTCGGTGTAATATCATACAAACAGTATAGATCCAGATCAGCTGTCAAATCCATGCCATCTTAGCTGGAATCAGCACTGGTCGCATCTTAGTCAGAAATAACCTAATCAATGTAAATGCTAAGTGTAGATCCTGATCACACAGCACAGATTTGATGGCTGATCTGGACCTACACTGTTTGCCCATGCAATAAAGATGTTTCTATGGAGTAAATGGTTATATTGATCTCTTCTAGGGAAAAGTGACTTCAGTTCTTGACAGAGGCCTTGGTGTGTTTGAGCTGGATGGTGCAGTAAGGTAAAACACTCGAGCAGGTTTTTGACAAGACAAGCTTATCAAGTTAACACATTATCGTATTGAATCAGAATTAAGGCATTTTTTATGACAAATTGCTCTGTTTTTATGAACATTATTTTTTAATTCAACATTTAGGTTAACATATTTGACAAGCCTTTAGGCCAAAGTGTTCTTATTTTTTTCTATCCTCAATTGATCTGATGCCAATGCTTAATTGTTTATGTCCTTATGTTATGATCCTGATATTTTGCGCTCTTAAAAAATCACAATAAAGCAAAGACTGTCACACAGCATTTTATCTTAAAGTGATGACATACTTATTGCCTTCCAATATACTTGGAACAAATTGGCAATTCAATAACATTAGGCTAAAAATTTTCATGATTTTATAGTAAGCCACAATTTCATGACTGTTTTTTGTGGAATTACTGTCCTTGTGAATTTTGCTCTTTGAACTTAAAAAGTGTGATCAAGGTTTCCAGTACATTGGATTGTCATGTGGTGTTACAAATTAAGAGCACCAACCACACATTTAATGAGTATAGAATAAACTTAAATTTTGACTGGATATGAAAGAGTAATACATATCTCAGTCAGCATAGTTGGTAACTAAATATAGTCCAAAGCATTGGAAGTTTTTTTTAAATGAAAGGCAATAAAGCAGAGTTCCTTGAAATCAAGTACTTTTTACCTTGAATCTTTGATGCAGTGTGGTGTTAATACACTTAGACATCTATTGTAGAGCAAAAAATCAAGTAGTCTAACAAACAGTATGTAAATTAACACTTTAATATTTCATTGTCTGTTTGTCTTACATTATGTTTTATCCTTTATTTTGTGACAGGAAAGACTATAGTAAATATAAAACACACTCATACTTACATCTGATATCATAGTGTAACATTAATTATTTGTGATGATAACTATTAAATTTTTTCTTCTAGGCTGTATACAGGTTGTGTTCCAGCGGTGCATAAGTTCACAATGTTGAATGAGGGAACCACAGTCCTAGTACAAAATGCTCATCATAAATTGTCAAAGCAGGTAAACCTAGGAACCTATCTGTTGGAGTGGTAAATGCACCCTGACTTCCTGTAAACAGCTGGACTGAGTACATTGCTAACAGTATACAAATTCACAGTGTCTAAGCGTACAGTTAACCGAAACGGAAGTTGCTGATCTGTACGCCGATGATCACATAGTTGCTTACAGAAAAACCTGCGACATTGAATTATTTATTGGTAAATAAACCAAATTTGATGTGCATTTGGAAAAAGATATTTCTGTGGTAAGTACAACGTTAATTGTTAGTTCTGCTGTTATCATATAGACTTAAAGGAAGGGTTAGTATTGTTATAATCCATCATCGTTCCCAACTCGATCAGTAAAAATAGGAGCAAAACATTGAACAAAACGGGACGTTTTGGGTTCAAATTTCTTTGTGTAAATAGATTTTGGACCATATTTGTATTGGTGTGGGAGAAAATTCATTTATTCAACTTGTGTACTTCGTTGACTTGAGTTTGAACGACTTAGCAACAAGAAAATGATACTTTCTTTATGTCACTGTAAATCATAAGACTGTACGCATAGTTGCAACTGTACGCGATCATTAGTTGTTAACAGATGCCTAACATCTGTACACATAGTTGTCAAACAGATCATTAACAATTTATGTTTCTAGTTAATGCTTTCTGATTATATCGACAGGTTATCATTTTAGCTTCAGTTAACCTTAATAATTCTTGCACGGGAACCTGAAAAATGCATATTCTTTCAACAAATGTGCTCATTCTTTTAATAATACAATTGTATAAACAAATAACTGATCTTGGCTTCTGTTTCAAAGTCAGATTTGTTTTTAAATCTCGTTAGCTCTTCATGAAAGGAGGCGTGAAAAAACGACTATAGCCCAACCGAGCTATATCAATGGTAAGACCGTGTAAGATATGTAGAGGCCCGCTGTAATGTTTTCATTTCTTCTCTGAAGTGCAAACAGTAGAAGTCACAATATAGCTGGACAAATATGCGTTAGTACTTCAACCATAGTTTCTAAAGATTTCATAGAATGCTCCAAGCAGATTAACATAATCCCTGAAATCTACCAATGAAAGTCAGCCAAAATGAAATCCAACTCGACATTTTAACAACCTTAAACATGAAATTCTTAGCAGTTGCAGACGTAATTGTAGACTAACTTAAATCAGTCACGAAGTGGTGGATTTCAAAATCTGAAACCACTTAATGGAATTTTCCTGTCAAAAACCAGATTGTTAAAGTCTGTATGATATTGGATAACATTTGTGCATAATGTATATTTTTGCCAACACCGGCAGGGATTTCAGCAGGTTTATACTAGGTTTTATTTAATGTCACAATCAGGGGATTTAGGATTTCTAGCAATTATCGGTGTCTTATTTGCAAAGTGTACCAATTCGTTCATATGGTTCAACAGTAGATCAGAGTAAAAAAACCTATCAATTTATAGCTCATAACTTGCTTGTCAGTTCTAAAATGTGATCATATAAGGTTTTATTTTTGATAAATAATACATTAGATTTGGTTGATTCCTTTGATTGATTCCTTTTACAAGTTCTTGCTTCATTGATGCTTTTCAGTTGATCAGTATATGATGCACCTATGATCGCAACTGTTCGTACAGACTGACATTGAGGTACTGCAACTTTGCGTACAGTCTTGTCACTTTCGGTTGCTGCACAGAAATACCATTTTCTCGGTGCTAATTCGTTCAAGCACCATTCAACGCATTTTGTGAGCGTTGGAAATTATTTTTCTTTCACGGGAAGTCAAATATATACCTTTCCAATATATACATTATAAAATATGAGGTCACAAATGCAGATTTTCTCCACTCTTTTTCCCCATTTTGTACTGATCAAGTGTGAAAAGATTACAGATAGCAACTTAACTAGCCGTTAGTTCAAGACTTCAAGATCACAGTAAGACTATTAATCAATGATGTACTTATTATAAAAATTATTTCTGCAAAAAGCACGTTTAATTTGAATATATTTTACAAATAAAAAGCCGATGTCACATGTTTTTCTGTAAGCAACTATGTGATCATCGGCGTACAGATCAGCAACTTCCGTTTCGGTTAACTGTACGCTTAGACACTGTGAATTAGAGAGGAGAAAAATTGCTAGTTGGTCAGTTTGAACCTTAATCAGAACAGTTTCATAACTGCCTTGCTCTTTTCTTCAAGATGTTTTACCTGTAGTGTTAACCTCAGAATTTGGCAAAGGTTTGTAATAAAGTGTGTCTTGTTGGCAATTCCATACATGTTCAGGCCACACTGAACAGGATTTCTTACAGGATTTGACCAAGGTCATTGCACACCATGTGATTCAATTCCCAACTTGCCTGCACAAGAGGGATATGCAGTTACATGTTAAAGGTGACTAGAGTAGTCAGTATCCCGGGAAGAAGTTTATTTGAATGCCAATAAATGCTTAACTCTAAACCCCTTTTCATCCATATATACGCATTTTTTCACATGTGCGACCAGTGTAGATCCAGGTCAACCAGCACATCCAAGCCGTCTGATCAGAATCTGCACTGGTTGCTTTTGGTCTGAAATAACCTCATAAATCAAAAAGCGAACAGTGCAGATCCTGATCAGATGGCATGGATGTGCCGGCTGATCTGGATCTTCACTGTTCGCCCACGTAATAAAGGTGTATCTATGGAGGAAAGGGTTAACTATGAATATGGTTTATGTCCCATCTGAGACCTGTTTAGATCCAGTGTGTACACTAGTCACTTAGATTCATTAGGCCTATTCAGACCAATGAGACTGTAAAGATCAGATAGCACAGACGTGAAGGCTGATCTGGATCTACACTAGTCACACATTATAGGAAAAAGCTATATTCATATAGTTTAGTGTTATCTGTAGACATATTCCCAAACCCAGCTAAAATAATACAAAACCAAATGAAGATTTATTAAGTATTTATGACTAGTGCTCTGACTTTGATCACCAGCGAATATATTTCATTGAATTCTTATCTCTACTCACCCTTGTTTAAAAAGCCTGATTTTGAGTTTTTATTGACCAAAGATCTTAAGAAGCAGTGTCATTTATGCAAAATAGATATTAGCATTGGAAGTGCAATTGTATGAAATACAGTTTCTGTAATCCAGCACATGGGCACAGCATAATAGTTAGTACAACATATATACCAATTGTTGTAGTTAATTGAGTATGGTTCTTTTCAAATTCAAAATAAAAAATATTAAGCACCAGACCTCCCCATTTTCTTCTAACATCCAGATGAAAATCTATTTTTATTGCTCAGCCTTAAGGCATGTAATACACATGCTTATATAAAGTTATAAATGCGTTGAAATTTGAAAGAAAGTGATTTGCATTTATTACAATATTACCAATATTGAACCCCTTTCTCAATATGTATGCATTTTATCACATATGGTAATCACTGTAGAATGTAGATCCAGATCAGTTGGCACATACTTGCTGTTTGATGAGGATCTGCACTGTTTGCTGTTTGATTGATTAGGATATTTAAAAGTGAACAGTGCAGATCCTGATCAGACTAGCACAAGTCATGTGATAAAATGTGTATATATGGAGGAATGGATTATTATTTTTACAATTTATGTATTTTTGCCTTTTTCAGTATCCCAAAGTAAGCATATATTGCTGTATGCTGACCAGTGTCAGATGTTCAGACATTCACACAAATACTGAGGCTGACACCAAACAAACAGTATGTCATTTAACATTTGATTGTTCCATTTTCTATATGTCTTGCATTGTTTTATCCCTTTTTGTCAAAGAAAAGATTATAATAAATTTAAATACACACCTACTTACATCTGATATCAAAATGCAACATGCATTTTTAGTTATGACCAGCTTCACTAGTAAGCAAAGTTTTGTGTTTGAGGAAGGTTTATAGAAGATGTAAGCAAAGAAGATGAGTTGTCTGTCTTACTGCTTTAAATGACATATTAAAAATATTTTGTTGAGCTGTAGAAATTCGTTTAATCATAATTACATGTATGTGTCTCTACAAAAATTGTAATATGTGAACATAATGAACTCTTATCATTTTCTCATGGTTTGAAGCTTGTGCTAATTAATGAGGTTTTTCATTAAGTAGTTTATATTAGTGAAGATAAGTTGTTTTACAATTGTATGGTGAAGAGTGAAGTTAATGCCTCAAAACAGTTGACTTAGGCCTCATTTTTTGCATCTTGATACTTTTTCTTGCATACTTGATACATGTATAAGCCATATACATTAAAAACAAAATGCCTTTTAAGAATAATATTGTCATATTTTTACAATCAATACATTAATCGCTTTCTCCATAGATTGATTTGTCTTGTACAGCATTTGCAACCAATGCCCAAGGTTATAAAACTGAGCATGGAAACCAGTCTCAAATCTCAAGCATCTGATTGGCTGAAATGGCGACCAGTCGCCATTTCAGCCAATCAGATGCTTGAGATTTGAGACTGGTTTCCAATCTCAGCTTTATAACCTTCAACCCAGCGTTGATCCAGATCAGTCTGCACATCAGAGTCTGCAAAGAGTAAACAGAAATTAATCTAAAGGCCAACAGTGTAGATCCTTATCAGACTACAGAAGTGTTCAGGCTGATCTGGCTCTACCTGGTCGAGCATGGGGTATAAGCTGTACCCATGAAATAAAGGGTTCAGACATTCAGAATGCATGTAGTACAATTATTGCACAGCACCTAAAAATATAACATCGGCCTAATATCAAAACCTCATGTCGACCAATGTTGAACATTCTAATTGGTGGATATTTTATATCACATACAAGGTTTTGGTATAATGCCAGTGATAAGTATAATTAATAAAAACTAGGTGAATGAGGTAAAAATCTGACACCATGTGTTACTGTTGATGTGTGTGATGACATTTTCCAGCTGGTGAAAAGGCAGGATGTTCGAAGAGGGTATCAAAAGATATTTTTGCAGCACTGAATAGGACTGCATAAGAAAACCTGTATTATATTGCAGACTGAGCAAGAGAAGTTAGGGGAATGGATGAAGAAGCTCCTGTACCTTCAAGGTCAGACTCAAGGTCAGCTGGACCAACTGTATGAATTAAGGAAATCTCTGCACAAACAGTTCTATAACATGCTTGTACAAAGGTTGGTTTTCATAATACTAAATAAACAATGATAATGTATTGTTCTCTTATAGCAAACATCTATATATGCATATTTACATGGTCATTTAAAAAGAGTATATTTTTCTTAGGTCATTTAACAATAAACTTACAGGTATTCAGTGACCATGTTTTATATGACTCCACGGTACCTGTTATATGCTTGTTGTTCAGAGACTTAGTTTACAGTGAACAGAAAACACACAACACACATGGACCTTCAAATACTCAGTCTCTGTTACTGAAACTTTCAAGGAGCTAACACCTGAAAGCAGTGAATATTCTATATTTTCTTGTGACTTCCATTTTCTTGTGAATATATAAATTGTGAATAACTCATCCTTCATTATCAGTTAATTTGTTAAATTGCCTCATAATAATTTAATAAACTACTTATAAAAACAACTATTATATTATTGGATTTCAAATATGTTTTATTATAAATTAGAGACTGTGTAATTAACATTTCATTTCATTTGCAGAAGGTTAGATGGAATAGTCAAAACCATAGTCAGCAACAAAGCCCTGAATGGGAAAGATGCTGGAATACAAGCCATAGAAGGGAAGAGATCTTTCATTGATGAATTTGTCAATGTCCCACATAGATGTTCCCTGCAGAACAGGACTTTGGTATTGATCGAGTAGTTTTACTGTATAGAATTTTATGCCGGTTTTATTATCAAGGTTTTTCTTAGAAATTAAAGGTTAATATATTGATGATTATTGTTGTTCTGGTGGGTGGTCGGACTGTGGGCATTAAACTTTTTTATTCAGAATTTACTATGACTTGCATGATGAGATGGTAGTAAAACCTGCCCTAAATGATCAGTGCAGCATGATGATTTATCCTGCACAAAACCATGCCTGTGTCTTGAAGGTCAAGGTTACAGTTGCTGAAAAAAACAAACACTTTTGCTTTAAATGTGTACAGGAAATTATTTTAATGTGCAGACGAGCTAGCAATGTTTCAAGTGCTGCTGAACCTTTTAAGTTGTAAATAACGATGCAACTCCATTATACAATGTAATGCGGTGAAAACAGTTCATGAACACAGATAGCCAATTGCTAAACTTCGCGGGAAACCTGTGAAATTCCAACTTTGTCAATTTGCTTCATTGACTGACATGATGATGGTGACTTGCAGATACCCATTATTATGAGAACATTTCTTACCACGACCATGCAAATAACAATATCAAAAAAGTGAAACACATGCATATCAGGAATGGCGAGTGGTATCCGCCTTGGAACACTTCAAGATAATGTACACTATTAAAAGCTTTGAAGTGTGATTATAGTGGAATCAGCGGTGTAAATAAAATTTATAATTTCCAAGTGTTTTGTTTCAAAAGTATCCTTTCAAGTAGCTGAAAGGAAGTATAAACTTATTTTTACGACAGAACAGTAGTTACACAGAGCAATCTGATTAATATCATCTCCTATGCATTTTGTTAGATCTGACTTTGGTGAGAATGTATGCAGAGCACCTGGTAGGAAAATTTTTTGTGTATTGTGACATTTAAGATAATTCAATTCATGGAAATATTTTCCATGCTTGTTTCAGGAAATATTTTTCCGCCATTATATTCAAGTGACTGTTCGTTTTAATGGTCCAAGATACTGTAAACGCTTATGGCCAAGAATCAAAATGTTACCATTTACATGTGTACACATTGGAGCCTTACTTGGGTACTTACTGCTCTCATGTGCCTGCATTTTTAATATCTCATATGCTTGGGTACTTATTGTTCCCATGTGGCTGCATACTTACCGCTCATGTGGCTGCATACTTACTGTTACCATATGATTGGATACCTACTTTTCCCATTTGCCTAAAATGTTCCCTTGTGCCCTGGTACTTACTGGTCACATTGTGTCTGCATACTTACCGCATGTTAATTGTTTGTGGTGTCTTATTTGAATTTGACATACTTATAAAAACATGCTCTTTTTTCCTCTCTTCTTTTTCCCTGCATGGGGAGGCTGTGTTTTGTGAGGGTGGCAATTCCTGATATGCATATTTCACTTTTTATGTTCCTGGATACTGACTGTTCTCATGTGCTTGGGTTCCCACTTGCCAAGAATTTTCCCATGTGCCCAGGTACTTACTGGTCCCATGTGCCTGTATACTTACTGCTCTTCTGTGCCTGGGTACTGACTGTTCCCATATGCTTTGGTACTTACTGTTTCATCTTGAGATGATTTTCCAGTTTCCATCAGGTTACTGGACATTGACTACATATCATTACTGTTTCATTTAACTTGTTATATCAGAAAAAAGATCATCAATTTATTTTAGCTCAAGTTTAGGTTTACAATATATTATTACTGTTTCATTTATCTTGTCATATCAGAACAGAAATTATGAATTAATTTAAGCTAAATTTTATTTTTTTAATATAAATTTGATTTGTTAAGGTGATAGAGATATTTGTTTCACAGCTGTTGTTATTAAATATAGGTTGATGTGCAGTACCAGGCACTAGAAGTGTTGTTACAAACATCTGAGGGTTTGTCAGCAGAAAGTATGGACTGGCAATGTAGAAGGAACCATTATAGCAACAGAGAGGTCAGGTTGTGTTTTATTTACAATCATTGTTATGCTCCCACAAAGTGGGAGGCATATAGAGTTGCACTCGTCCATACGTCCATACGTCCGTCCGTCCGTACGTACGTCCCCTAATCTTGTGGCATCAACTCCTCCTAAACTATAAGGCGGATTTCTTTTAAACTTGCACAGATGATCAAGCAGGATGTGTAGATGATCGTAAAGAAAGGATTTTTTCCTGCGACCATTTTTATCAGAGTTATGGCCCTTTGTTATTACAAATTTTGTTGCAGCAGTGGGGGCATCAGCGTCCAAGGACACATTCTAGTTTATTTAAGTTTTGAAAGAATAACTGAGTTTTTATGAGCTGCAAATGAATGAATTCGGAATGTTCATGATTGATTAGTAATCGCTGACCAGAAGATGATTTTTAACAATTCTTGTAGAACAGTTTATATCTTAAACTGACATACAAAATATGCTAATGGACAAAAGTCTTGTCCGGTCTACAATTTGCAACATATTACTCTACTTGCTTAGTATTGGCTCAAATTCCAGAATTCTTTTTTCATTGAATGCATATAAATGTCCTCTTTCCATCAATACCAAATTTGCGATAAAAACATCTCTCACGTTTAAAAGATGTTATGGAAACCGGTAAGGACAAGACTTTTGCTCGCGAGTATACTTACGTACTAATAAATCATAATGGTCATAATAAATAGTCACCACATTGACATGACATGAGATCTTCTAACCTACATTCAGTGCCCTATTTCGTGTTGGTTTTAAATTTGTCGATCTTCCCACAAAATCTGTGAAAATTAAGCACCCCATGAACAATGGTGAATATTTTTGGTAGTTTTTTTGTCACTTTGGCACTAATGTTTTGCTTTCTGATTAAATTTAGAGATTGTAATAGAATTAAGAGCTGACCCTGTTGTCACTGCACTGTTATCAATAAAAAGTAAAAAAAAACAAATTCTTTTTAGTGGCAAAATGCAGTTCAATATAAGCTCGCACAAATCAGTGTTATTAATGTATCATTATTTTATTTAAGTTAAGGAAAGTTTAAGAAAAATGACAGGAGCAAGCCATAAGTGTTTTTCAGTATATTAGTCATGATGTGTTTTCTGATATTTCAGGTTACAGCAGGAATACTCAAGCTAAATGAAATAACAGGTCAAGTCTCTCTTACTGACTCCACAAATAGTGCAGACATTGTTAGTTGCTGTTCCCATAACCACAATGTAGATACGTCCACCTGTAAGCATACATGTTCTGTGAGCTGTGATTGTAGCAGACTGTGTCCAGGGGAGAACTTCCCTTGTCCGTATATACAGACTTGTTGTATCGGAAAAGTGGTGGCTGTGACTGAACATGAGGTAGTCAGTGAAACTAGCTTCTCACGACCAGGAAACTGCTGGAAGAAAAATACATTGTTAAAAGACAAATTAAATATTGGAATGTGTAGAACTTTTATTTTGTTAGATATGAGAAAAGTTATGTACATTTGTAATTCTACTCAGACATCAATGCCAAAGTCTGAAAAATGTAACAAAACTTTGGAAGTAACAGGAAAAACATCCATTGGTTTAGATGAACTTAATAAAGGTTTGGAGTTGTGCAATATTGACAATGATGCTTGTAATCCTGAAAATAGACTTACATGCTTTGATTCCATGAAAAATGTGGATCGTAATAGCACAGATGATATATGTGGAAGAGCTTTAAAAGATAATAATGATGATATTGTCAGGATAGAGGTGTCAGCATTACACAAACATTTAAGGGAAAATGGTGGTTCTGTTTTCTGTAGGAAGACTGATTGTGTTAACAAAATTTCTCTTAATGATAAATGTATGCAGGAAAAACCAGAAAATGCAGACATTATTGATAAAACAGATGAAGCTTATGATGTGTCAAGAAGTTCCAGTATTAAGTGTGGCAAAACTACTTACAAAGTAAAGCCTGTATCTGCTAGAAAGAGACGACTTAAGCAACAAGAAGATAACAAAACACCTCAAGGGATGGAAGAATTACATATGAACAAGCTACCAAAAACTGAAGAAGACATAAGCAGAAAATCTGAAGATGTTTTGGAAGATAAGAACAGATTTGATGTGTCAGAGCTGCTAGAAAACTGTACAGAAACAGATGTGATCATCCACCTGGAGAGAAAAGGTGCTCTTATGATGTTGGGAGAGTCCAGTCATAGATTTAATGTAGACTGCACTCTTGTTAACAAACAAAGTCTTGATAAGGTATAGAGTTATTATTGAATCTATATTTTATTGTGCTCATCATGTTATAATAAATTGCAGTTTTGCAGCTTGTAAAAGCCCTATTTTAAGTTATCTTTATGGTTTTTAGCTCGACTATTCGAAGAATAGGGGAGCTATCCTACTCGGTAGCTCGACTATTCAAAGAATTGCCCCGGTGTCGGCATCGGTGTCACCGTCCGTTAAACAAAATGTGCACTATGGTCCATAACTTGAAAACTACTTATGATATCAACTTGAAACTTGGAATATTCACAATCAAATTCTACATCATTACCAACAATACCCATAACTCTGCTTCCAATATTTTTCAAGTTATGCCCCTTTTTCACTTAAATTTTGTGTTAAGGAAAATATGCACTTTGGTCCATAACTTATAAACTACTTGAGATATCAACTTGAAACTTGGAATATATATTCACCATCATATTCTACATCATTAACAACAACACCCATAACTCTGCTGTCAATATATTTCAAGTTATGCCCATTTTTCTTATATTTTGTGTTGAGCAAAATATGCATTTTGCCCATAACTTTAAAACTACTTGAGATATTGCCTTGAAACTTGAAATATATTTTCACCATCAAAATCTACATCATAACCAACATGACCAATAACCCTGCTTCCAATATTTTTCAAATTATGCCCCTTTTTTTACTTAAATTTTGCGTTAAGGAAAATATGCACTTTGGTCCGTAACTTATAAACTACTTGAGATATCAACTTGAAACTTGGAATATATATTCACCATCAAATTCTACATCATTACCAACAAGACCCATAACTCTATAACTCTGCTACCATTATTTTTAAAGGTTATTCCTTTTTTTCACTTACATTTCGCTTGGCTCATAACTTTGGAACTACTTGAGAAATTGCCTTGATACTTGAAATATATATTCAACATCAAAATCTACATCATAACCAACAAGAACAATAACCCTGCTTCCAATATTTTTCAAGTTATGCCCCTTTTTCACTTAAATTTTGTGTTAAGCAAAATATGCACTTGCCCTATAACTTTGAAACTACTTGAGATATTACCTTGAAACTTAGAATTTATATTCACCATCAAAATCTATGTCATTATCAAAAAGGCCCATTACTCTGCTACCAGTATTTCTCAAGTTATACCCCTTTTCAGTTATGCAATTCTCTCATAACTTTTAAACAACTAGAGATACATGTATTACTTTGAAACTTGAAAAATATGTTTGACATCAGTTTCTCAATCATTATCAACAAGACCCATAAATCTACCGGAAATATTTCTGTAAGTTATGCCCCTTTTGAACTTAGTTTTTGCATTTAATTTAGCCGAAATATGTGCTTGATCCATGATTGAAACAACATGAGATATTAACTTCAAACTTAGAATATACTTGTATAGTCACTATGATAATCTTTACAATAACCACCAAGACAAAAACTCTGCTACAATTTTTTAAAATGTATGTCCTTTTTAAAAAAGATTTTGTTTTCAAGTTTTTATGTACTTGGCCCATAAATTTGAAACTAATACAGATATCGACTTCAAACTTGAAAAACATTTTCACCATCATAATCTAGATCTTTTTCACTTGACCTACTGTATGCTTTTTAAAGTAATGCTTTTTATTCATTTCAGTTCTTTTTCTGTAACATTACTGAAGTAATTGATATTGATGAATGCAATAAATAAACAATTCTGTATTTACATTTCTTAATATTCACCGTTCTCACATAGTCAAAAAACTGTGTGGAAGTATTTGTAGTATCCATTGTTTTAAAATTGCCATTGGAACAGTAACGTAAGTGGCAGAGTGAAAAATGTAATGATTTTCTTAGAAACTGGCAAACTGTGCAAGCCCGTGGACAATACATTGTGAACAATTAAATACATGATTCTGGCGTATTCCTGAATCAAAGGGAAAATGAAAACTGTTCAAAGAAAGAACTTTATTTTATGCTTTCCAGTGAATTATAGAATTTTCCCGGTGAAATAAAAGTGGTATTTCACTGTTTTCAAACCGTGGAATATTATTTTTATTTTAACTTTTTTTTCACGTTGGTATCCAAACGTACAGAACATTCTGATTGAGAATGCTAAGAAAACGGGCTTAAATTAAGGTATATGACATCATGATGTCACGTCATAAATGAACGTTTTTGATGCCATTTGATACAATTTTTCTGTCAAATTGACATAATTTATTAACTAAAAACATAAAATAAAAAGAAAATTTGTTTTTACCAGTGCAAGATAGACATATTTTACTTCTGAACTCCTGAATTATGTAGAAAATACCAATTCCGGAGCTCACTTGGTAAAACATATATCTTTCTTACACTGGTAAAAACAAATATCCTCTATTTAATGAGTTGTGTGCAAGATGAGTGTGAATACTTTAAAGTGAAATCTAGAAAATATAATATTAAATGGATTCAATAAAGCTCTAGTTTTAAATACATAGATACACGTTTTTTGCATGGGCGATCAGGATCTGCACTGTGCGCTTTTGTGATTTGTTAGTTTATTTCTGAACAAAATGTGACCAGTGTAGATCCTGATCAGATGGAACGGATGTGCCGGCTGATCTGGATCTACACTGGTTGCACATTCGTAAAAATGTGTATATATGGAGGAAAGGGTTAAATTTTAAGTTATTTATTTATGTTTGTTTTATTCTCATCTATTATTTAAACACTGCTTAATCTGGAAATGACACTTATGTTAACCATAACAATGACAACATATATAAAAAGAAAACTTGTTTTTAACTCCTGTTTAAGGTCATTTTAGAATTCACTAAAGATTCAGCAAGATGGTACTCGGTACTGCACCCCGGCAGTCTGTATATGGTGTCCGTAGAGGACAGAAACAAGCCTGTACTGTCTGACAAACTGCCCAATGACAGATTACAGAAAATAGTGCACACCAGCAAAGCCAGGTTTGAAAACTTTGGTTCTTGGCGAAGGTCATCACTTTTATGGTTAATAAGTAAATTATTTGTATTAAGATGTCTATATCTATACACTTGAGCAGTGTAAATCATGATTAGCCATCACTTCCATGCCTGGTATCTGATCTGGATCTGTACTGTTAGCTTCTTGGACAGTAATAAACTAATGATCAGAATGTAAAGGTGAACAGTGTGGATCCTGATCATACGACAATTGTGCCCAAGGTTATAAAGCTGAGCATGGAAACCAATCTCAAATCTCAAGCATCTGATTGGCTGAAATGGCGACTGGTCGCCATTTCAGCCAATCAGATGCTTGAGATTTGAGATTGGTTTCCAAACTCAGTTTTATAACCTTCAGTCCAGTTGTGCCAGCTGATCAAGATCTGAATTGTTAACCTCTTCATAACAGCTGATGCAGTTAAGGGTTAAGTATAGTTACATTTCTGTTGATCATTTCTTGTTCTGGTGTTACAGGAGATGTCTTGTAGTGAATCAAGCTGTGGACGTACAGAGGGTATGGAGAACTTTCAAGATAAATGATGATGATAGAGCAGCAGTGTCAAGTATTGAAAGTATGCTACAACCAGAGTAAGTTAAACTTTATTATGCTTTCAGTCTTCTGTAGTAATGATACATTGAATCTGAACAACACCATATGATGTCTCCAGGATATCGTGTCATTATATTAAGCATGCTCCATTTCATTTATTATGCTCACTGAAATTTTCAGGAAAACATTTAGTTGCAGCTTAATACATGTACATCCTGTTCTTTATGTGTGGGCTGTTTCTAAGCAACCAGAGCCTTGAACTGAATGAAACTTCATCATGGCATGCATCATTTATTTATGTAAATATTGACTAGTTTAAGTTTATTTGAGTACTAATTTTATTAATCCATACTCAGAAGTTTGAGTATCGGAGTACTCGGATTCTTTTTCACATCCACAATTGTCACTCATATTTTCATGCTCTGTTGTCCTTTGTCCAAGTATATCCATCAGCCCACCACAAATTAACCTCAAAGAAGAACAACTCATACACCAGTCCTGATATTTCTTGTTTTTATTTTTTATTAAGGTGACTGTTAAGTCAATTAATTTTAGTGAAAATGTTGTGTTTTTAGTTTTTCAGGAAGCTTTGTGAGTTTTGAAGGCTGGATCGTTAGCAGAACTCTTGTCAAGCCTGGATTTGGTCCTAAGTCAACAACTAAAGATTTGAGTAAGAGATAGATGTAGTCATTTAGTTTTTTTAGTTTCTAAGAGCTTTGTAATGGTAATGTTCTCTGCTTTTCTTGTTTTGTGTCCATGCTTGTCAGGTTTTGAAATTTACTGGTATTTCTTTCCCATAAAATATTTTTAATTATGTGTCTGAGGAAAAATTCTGTCGTTATGAATTTTGATAATAATGGCTCGACCAGGAATTAAACTGGCTGAACCGGGAATCGAGCTTACACAGACAAGACCACAGAGCTTAGCCGAGCATTAATCTGTGCAACCAACTGCCCTACAACTAGGTACTAATTGCTGCCCAAGTAACACTGATCAAGTTATCATTATCATGTGACATCTTTGACTAATTTATACTGATGGCAATACTGATAATTTGCAAGGGGATAATTTTTATGGTTGCTACACTACATAAATAGTGCTGTGCCAGTTATAAATGCTACAAATGATCATCTATACAAGAACCACTTTATGGATGCAACGCAGGAAAAGTATCATTAGACTGGATCCCATCCCTATGTTCTGTTTTATGTTCCCCTGACATCCAAAAATTTTACCAAGAAATTATCTCTGACAGGCACTTCATTTTTCTGTTTTTATCTCCCCTTAGCTCTCAAAAGATAGGTGGTTCGACAGAAACCAGAACAAGAAAGCAAGAACTGAAATATACCAAAATATTTTTAAAAAATTATTATTAAAAGTATTTAAAATAGAACCATCTAACCGGGTGCTAGGCTAGAGTATCATAAGCATGGTTACTTTAGAATAGCTTCACAAACAGTATTTTTTTTTGTACACTGTATTGTTTTAATTGTTTTATGAGATAAAAAAGTGAAAATTTTGTATTACAGGTAGCAGTGGGATGTATTCCAGACTGCATGTTCAGGATGAGACTGGCAAACATCATATCTGGGTAAGTTTTATCAAAATTTGAATAATCGATGCTTGCACGCAAGACTGTCGTAAGCCTTCTTTATTTCAATGTAGTTACGACAGTCTTGCGTGCAACCCTCAAAATGGTTTTCCTGAATCATAGGGGAAACACAACTGTTAGTGAGGTGAAAATATATACAGAATAGATATTTAAGTTTTTAAATCAGAAGATGTCTTACAGTGTTGTAATGTATAACAACTTAGTTCAAAACTAAAATCATATTTGTGTCCCTTCAGTTGCAAAGCAAGGGCTTCTTTGTCCTGTAGATATTTCTAGATATTTATAGTTGAACTTTAATTTTTAATGGTAAGAATATTGTTCCACTAACCTTCGCCTAGACCTATTTCATTAAATGTGATTTATCTTATTTATATGAAATGGCAATAAAACTTATTTAACCTTTTACCCCGTATTTATATACATGTTTTATCATGCGCTCAAATAGTGTAGATCCATCCATCATCAGGATCTACAATGTTTGCTTCTTAATTAAAATTATGAAATGACTAAATAATTCAAAAAGCAAATTCATTTGTGTAGATCATGATCAGATGGCATTGCCAGCTGATCTGGATCTACACTGTTTGCCATTGCCATTAAAGTGGTTTATATAGAGTAAAGGGTTATTAAAATCTAGCTGTGTGATCAAAATCAACCCGTTGCTGTTATTATACAGAACTGATATTTACTGTTTTGTATTGTAGGTTTACTTAAATGATGAGAATATTGTGAACCCGCTGGGCTTGATACCTAATAGCCGAGTCCTGTTCTATACTCTAGAGAGGAAAACCTCAAAGTCACTGAACATCTACTGTAGATTTGTTCCTCTTTCCAGTGTTATCATCTTGTGTATGCAGACTGACCGGTAAAGTGTGATGTGACTTTATTTAATGTTTCATATTTATTTTGAGTTGTTTCCCTTTAATCATTTATATCTTGTCCTCTGCACGATATTTACTTGTTTTCATTAATCTTTTCAATTCTAAATTAAGCTTATTTGTTGTTGTTTTTTTAAAGCAAAATTTCTTAAGTTGTATTATATTTTCATTGAGATAGACTTGCATATAATTTTTGTGCAAAAGGGAACAAGTTATTTAATATTTATAAAGAAACGATTGAAATAGATCTTTAACTTAAAAACATCAACAACACCTTTAAATGTTGTAAGACTGAATGATAAGAACAGAAATGTTATCCTGATCACACAGATGATTTCGAAAAAGGTACAAAAGAGAGTTTGTTTATAATTGCCACACATGTCTTTAGTGCCATGTTTGAGTGTTTCTTACAGGAATAATAAACTTCAAGACCTCCCTGATGAGTCAAAGGACAAGTCATTGCCGGTGGGATACCTAGCTGACCTTTGGAGTGCTGCCAGCCCCGCAGGTCACATGTTCCAGTGTGTCTGTGAGATCGAGAAGATCCTCAAAGTCTCCCTCAAGTGTTTGTGTCAGAAATGTGGAAGTTTGGTGGTCAGTTCTGCATGCTCAAACCCAGCCTGCAAAGGTGGAGAAGGCTGGACATTTGTGGCTAGATCTAGGTAATATACAGTCTACACTACACTTAACCCTTTGCTCCATCAATACACCTTTTGTCGTGTAGACAATAAAAATGAGAGAAAGGCTGCTGAACTGTTTGAATGTTTATTTTACGGAATTATAAACAAGTGATGTCGCAGACGTCAAAACATGTTAATATATATTGCGCGTTTCTTTAACTTGACTCTTCTAATGGCGCGACTTCAAAGTCCATGTAACTTTACGTGACACTCTGGGGCACGAAAGTTATTTAAAAAGTTCACATTTATTTCAAATATTGTTATATAAGTTAAGAGAGATTAAAGTTTCTTTGTAATTATTATCACTGGCATTAATTTTCTAGTCTTTGATTTAATTTAAACAATTTCGCGAAAAAGTCACTGAGTAGTCACGCAGTCAATAGCAATATGGTTATTTCAACTCGAGTGGATACAGTCTGGAAATGGGCCGCGTAGTAACACCTCGTCTGGACCTGACACGTGCTGCTCGGAAAAGACCATCTTTACCAATGACTACGTCCTCTATAATGCCCAGGGACCAGCGATTTCTCGGTAGGCTTTCGTCGTGTATGTGGTCACTTTCATCTTCTGGTATGCAGTCCAGGATCTGTTCCTGGATCTCGGCGATCGTCTTCTGCTTTTCTCTCAGTGTTTGTAAAATCGTTTCAAGTTCCTCATAATCGACATTTTCTTGCTGAATGGCTTCCAATTTGGTTAAAAGGTGTGTCACTGCGGCTTTGTGACCCTTTGCTATAGATCTCAATTTTGTAGCCATTTGCTTTTTTCTGGTCACGGCACCAAAATGTCGGGTAGACAATAAAAATGAGAGAAAGGCTGCTGAACTGTTTGAATGTCTACTTTACGGAATTATAAACAAGTGACGTCGCAGACGTCAAAACATGGTAATATATATTGTGTGTTTCTTTAACGTGACGCTGAAAATTGCACGACTTCAAAGTCCATGTAACTTTATGTGACACCTTTATAACTGAAGTGTAGATGGAATTAAGCTTGCACATTCGTGCTGTCTGATCAGGGTCTACACTGTTGGCCCATAGATTCATTAGGTTATTTCTGATCAAGATGCAACAACTGCAGATCCAGATCAGATGGCATGGATGTGCTGGCTGATCTGGATCTACACTGGTTGCACTGATGTTTAGACACATATCTATGGAGTAAAGGGTTAAGAGTTGCATACAGTGCAACCATTATCAGCAGTTGCAAAATATAAGAAATATCCTTGAGGCATTATAATTGCAATATATTTTATGACTTCCAATAAACATCCTATTAATATCATTTGAACACTACCTGCTGTTTTCACTGCTTTCAAAAATCTTTGAAAATTCTTAAGTGCTATTTTCACAGATTTGCCAGATCTACTGTTTTCTTCCCTTGTTCTTTACCTAATTACCAACATGAAATGTCAGAGCTGGCAACCAGCTGGTGTGATTTTTTGGAAATTGTAATATGTGTCTGTTTCAGTGAAATATGTGTCTGTTTCAGTGAAATATAAGATTTTATTTTACTAATGAATAGCAAAACTAACATTTTGGTTTGTGACTATGCCTCTTGTGAAAATGTCAGTTTAATTATTAACTTGGTGAAATAAAAACATTTTGCTGCAAAAAATAGCAAAAACATATTTGATTAGGTTTATTGAAAACATAGCAGTATTTTGGTAAAGCATTGGTCATTTTATAAGTGCCTTATGTCTTAGACTACCTAAGGTTGCAACTTTTGAACAAATTTCACTAAAGAAAAAATAACTTGTGCTATTTGTTGTTGTTTTTTTTACTAAATGTATTTAATTTTGGAAGATAACACCCTTACTTTTAATGCCTCCAGCATATTATAGGTAAGATGTGTGAGGTTTGAGGGTCTCCAGATTTAGTTTAATGATCTTGGGCCCTTGTCTCACTTGAATGAACAGGGAATCAAATACCGGTAATGAACATTAGTGACTCAGCACACGATGTCATATATCAGGGTCAAAGTCAAGATTTCCAGAAAGTGAGTTTGATTTTGGAATATGTAGGGTAGTTACTTTCTGGCCAAAATCTCCATGCCTGCTGCCCAAATAAGGGGTTCAAGCAACAACCTATCTAGATATGCCATTTACTTTTAAATGTTAGCTATATAACTGCAATAACTTTAATTGGATTTATATTTGTGGACATGAATTTTTAACCAGGTTTTTTAACCAGGTTTAATTATTAATTAATTGTGGTGTGAGTGTCATTAGGATAGGCGGACAAGACTTAGTGTCAACATTTCATTAAGTTAGTTGTTTTTCACCTTTTCTCAGTAACAATTAAAAACCACCTAAAATATTTAGGGGAGGGGGCAGTTAAATTCCCTGGATCAATCCGCCACAAAATCAATAGAAGTTAAAACTCCATCAATATCAGTAAACTGTATTCCAAGCATTCTACAGGTTGATTTTAAACAAAAAATATGTAACTCTTTTCAGTGTGATTGTAGATGACAGTACGTCAGTTGCCATAGTGACCTTGACAGGAAGTAGTGTACAGAGCATGCTCAAGTTATCACATGACCAATGGAAGTGTCTAGAAGAGGAAGTTAGCCAGAGTGGTGAAGTATTTGTTCAGCAGGTAATCAGTCAATGTAGAGCGGATCATTAGCTCAGTGGTTAGCGCGTCTGCCTCTGAGTCCAGGGATCGCGAGTTCGATACCCCGCTACTCCAACTAAAAATAACTAATATAGTCGTTCGGATGGGACTTCAAACCGAGGTCCAGTGTAGTGGTGCTATACACCGGGCACTTAAAAGAACCAGGGACGATTCTGGAATTGGAGAGTACTCTGTATCTTGCACTATCCTCCAAAAACCTAAAATGACTAACACTCTTCTGGAGGCGTCGCTCATATGGGCAACCGGTAGCGACGATAAATAAATGGAAATACAAACAAACAGTCAATGTCATTCTGATTTCTGTACCCCTTGATATACTGTAGGATTATTGATTTCATGCTATAGGCCTGAATACACTGTTGTGGTGTTACCATGTTTTGACCCTCAAACACTCTCCCTGCTATACAATAGAATACTCTGAACAAGTGGTACAATTTAATATGTCCTTTTGTACCATTCTATGCCCCTGAATGCATTGTGGGATAAGTGGTGCTTTGCTATGCACCTGAATATACTATACATGTAACATAAGTGCTGCTACCCCTTTATATTTACATTTGGAGAAGTTTTCCCATCTGTGTATCATTTGAGCTTTCCCTACATGTAGAACTTATCAGTTCAATAATTTAAAGTGTGATGTAGTTCACAGTAACATGTGCTGTAATAGTACAAGTAACATATGTTTTAAACTTATACTCCATGTATATGGGTTTTATCACATGTATGAACAGTGCAGATCCAGATCAGCTGGTACATCTGTGCCATTTGATCAGGATCTACACTGTTTGCATGTGTGATTACTGCCATATTCCATGGTGTAATGGTTTAATAGAACAGGTTCACATTTAATGCTAATAATCGGCCTTTAATTAATGCATGTTTTAAAATTTGTTATATTTCTCAGATATTTGTGGCTTTGAATACATAAATGGTTACACTTTTAATAATAGATATTTAATAGATTTATAAAGACCACTGGTAAAGCTGTTGGATAATGGTTATTGGTATGACTATTATTCTCAACCAAAACCAAATTTTGACCTTGAATTTAGCATGACTTAATTAGTTAATACAAATAAAATTAATTAAATTTTGGTCAAGGCCCTTGGTAATTTGAGAGAAAAATTGAAATTTTTTGAAATTTTCAAATATCTAAACACATTTGACAAATTAAATGTTTGATTTAGATTACTGAGTTTGTTTTCAATTTATGTCTGTCAAACAATTAACCATTATACATTATGAAAATTATGAAATTTCTGGATTTTAAGTGCAATTAGAAAATTTTATATATCTTAGACAGTTTTTGGGCTTTTGTGTATCTGTCCCTTTGCAATGACACATATATGCTATTTGAATCATTTCAGTATAACCCGTCTTTGTGTACAGACTTGGAAAGATTTGTTTACTTACTGTGTGACAACTACTCTGTGAAGCAAACATGGCTGATGACTCTCAGATGCAGGGCAGCTGTAGTTATAAATAAAATCAACCAAGATGGTATGTTGCAGGGGCCGATCCACAGGGGCCGATCCACATAGGCTTCAGTTGGGTTGCTCATACACCCTTTTCAGTCAGCAGTAATTATTTTTAATGGGAATTTGGGCAGAAAGTTGGAAATAATCATGTATCTACCCAAAGACTGCCCCAAAACCTCTCTTCTGGAAGTCTTGCATCCAACCTTGTTTTTATTTATTTGCAAATATCAGCCACCACAATCGTGTATTAACACTTTACTTCATTGGTATCACTTACTGTACTGTTCTGTCTGATCAAGATCTACACTGTTTGCTTTTATATTATGAGGCATTGTACTGTTCTTTAAAAAACTGCAGAAGACATTCATTTCATATTTTATGTTCACACTCATCTTGCACTTTGCTGAATGAAGTTGTTTGCAATGAAAAACATGTGGCTAAAATAACAGTGTCTGATTTTTAATTATCTCTTTCTTCCATATACACACCTTTATTGCGTGGGCGAACAGTGTAGATCAAGATCAGGTGGCACATCCGTGCCATCTGATCAGGATCTGCACTATTCTCTATTTGATTTGTAAGGTTATTTCTGACCAAAAAGTGACCAGTGCTGATCCTGATCAGACGCTGATCTGGATCTTCACTGGTCATATGGAGGAAAGGGTTATTTGAGTGCACTCAAGCTGCATTTGAAAAGATCATCACCCATTGCTTTATTCGATGTAGCTCTTTTGATGGTTATCTGAAAAGGCTCTGTTATAACAATTACTCTGAAATATTTGTGTATAAGAACTAAGAATATCCCTTTCCTCCATATCTATGCATTTTTACACATGTGTAACCGGTGTAGATCCAGATTCAGACTGGTCACATTTTGGTCAGAAAATTCCCCCCACGCAATAAAGGTGGATCTATTGAGGAAAGGGTTAAGAGTGTAAATTTAAGAATTGAAAATGAATAGCATTCATTGGGATATGAAAAACATTTGGATAGTTTACTATAAAATTTTTTATATTGTTTAAAGTAAACATGAAGTCGCATGAAGCATTTGGGTTTTAATTAAACACAACAATTATAAAGGCAGATGTTTATCATATCCTGATGAACACATTTGATTCAAATTAATATTTTATTCTTTTTTATTTATTTAATTTAATACATAACAGTGGAGTACATTTGTGGTATGTATCCCCTAAAAGTATTCCCTCAAAGACTTAAAAATTAGGGTTGGTCTTCGATGTAACTAGTAAATTGTCCTTACAAAGTGAACTAAACTTTTAAAATAATACTATTTCTGCATCCTGTTATTCTGTATATATTTCAGAGTTCTGTATGAAGAGTTTTGAGACAGGTTCAGGCAGAGTTTCCACTCTGAGTCTGCCATTCTTGCAGCTTGAGGGAGTTGCTATAGCAACATTTGACCCAGCACAGTGGTCTTTACACAGTTTACAGCAACTTTGATCAACCGTCACAACGCAGACATGGAATCATTGGATTGACAACAGTTGCAGCAAAGATGACCAGTTCAGGAAAGGTTGTTTCTTGGTTTTGGCAACCTTTGCAGCAAAGATTATTAATTCAGGCATGGTGTTTCAGGATTATGATAACCCTTGCTGCAAAAAAATGACCAGCGATGTCATGGTGTTCTATATATCATGGCATGGCAACACGTGTATCAAAGATGACTAATTCAGACATGGTGTAGTGTGAAATATGACACAGCTTGCATAAAAGATACATATAATCAATTCAGGCATGTTTTATGGATCATGACAACCCATGCAGCAAAATGATTCATTCAGGCATGATGTTCTCTGGAAAATTGTTAAGATGATAAGTAAAGGGAGGGTACATGTATTCTCTGGTATATGACAAGTCCTGTAGCAAAATGATTAATCATGCATCCTGTTCTGTGGTTGTGAATATGCACATGTGATAAGTATGGACGCTTGAAGCCTTTTAACTTAAGGTGAATTTGTTGTCTACAAACTGGACAGATACAGACGCCAACCTCTTTACAGGAGTGATGCTTCTGTTTATATTGAAAATATTAAGAAATTACATGATTATAAATCGTTAATGGTATTTTTAAAATGTCATACCGCATGATTAAAACATGTGTATGGCAATACAACTTGTAACATTCCTCAGTAACCATCTTACTGGGCTGCTTTATTAAATCAGTTGTGTTGGGAGAATAAAACTTGAATGCTCATTAATAGTGAATGTTGCCTCAACATTTTTAAGTTTTTTTATATTTATCAAGGAAGACAATTGTGATAATTGTTTTCGTAATAAAATTTTTATTGTTTCACACAAAGAGTTTTTGTAAAGTGCAATTTGTTGAAACTGAATATCTACTGTTTGTTCAACTGTATCTGTTTTAATAAATAGTTAAAAAGTGATTCCTGATTTGCCAATAAATTACAATATCCTTTCAGAAAATTGCCTTATTCACACAACCATGGTGTCAGTAATAATAATCACTGGTCTGGATGCCTCTCTAGTAAAATAGCCATCAAGTGAAATAGTTAGTCGCTGACCCTAATCACATTCTTGTTGGGTGCTTGGTCACCACTATCCCCACTTTCATCAAATGCGTGTTAATTTTAATTTGAATAATACCTGTTCTGATTATTAAAATAAATGTTTACCTTAAGTTTAGCATTATGAGAAGTTAGCATGTTCAGAGTTCTAAAGTGAAACAATATCTCCCTTCCACTCCCTCCCCCCCCCCCCCCGCCAAAAAAACCCCACAAAATTGTGGGACTAATAGTCGTCGCATCCGTCCTTACCGACTTTATCAATGCTATTTGTCTTTCTCTGCAACCACTGGCTTGATTGGAATGAAACTTTAGAGGAAGTTTTACTATTTCCAGAAATTATCTGCGGCAATTGACGTTAAATGACACTTTCGGAAGCAACTTAAACGAATTGATTTACCAACGTTTTTTCACAAGATACATTAACATGTTTTGGCTTCATTATTTTTCTCAGAGTTATGACCACTTACGTTTCTTGAAAGTATATTATAGAACCCCAATTGACGAAACTATTTCTTCGCAGTCTACATTTATAATGCTATAGATTTTTTCGAAGCTAAATTTTGAGCTATTTCCTGCAGTAATGTAACTTTGGTCATGCTCATACTGTATATTGTAGCACCATTCCTACCTGCACAATTTATCAGCATCTACAACGCTATATATTATAAGCGGAACTTATAAGCGGCATGCACACAATATAAGCAAGGTAACAGGTAACAGTTTGTGTTTACCGAGTTATGACCCTTTGATTGAGCTACATATTATACATACTTGAGCAATCCTGCGTCCCCACAACACTCCAATGAGCAGCACATCTTGTTCGCACCGTTACCATATAATTTATTTTACAAATGTACTAATATATGAGCGGGTGTTCATCGATGCAAGGGGGCCTACTTTATAAGCATGTATACACTTGGGTAAACCGCGAGTCACGTAATAACAACTTGTACAACTGAGAACTTAAAGTGCCGACTCCTATAAGATTTCTGTTTACTTTTGCAAATTTCTTGATTTTTAACAATTATCTGCAGCAAATAGACACAGCCAGATGTTACAGTCATAAGTTAAACATGCACGTTTATTTCGTAGAGTAATGAACTTCAACAACATCAAGACGGAAACAGAACAACTGTTAATGCGTAACTAAGCTGTTTTCCAATTAATGCATTAGCCATCAACAAATGTTCACGCAGGCAGTGTGCCAGCATCTTTCATTCCCCACTCCTTTTATTATTATTGTTTGGCTAAATAAAAAGGAAGTAACTTAACAGTTAAACAGGAATCCCCGTCCTGAAGAAAAAAGGAAACAAAGTTTACATACATTTTATTTGTCTTTTGTATATTATCGTTATTGTGTGGCAATGCACTTCGATAAGATAAATTAAATGTTTTTTTTTCTGTTCTGGTGGCAAACACAACCGAATAATTCCAATAGATGTAGTTTGGCTGGTGTATAACGTTCCACAACTACCCCTAAAACACTGAGTAATTGATCATTAACATACTCGGCTATTAAACTTACACTGTAGAAGTGGACCAACAACACAAGTTATGTAAGAGTATATATGTCAAGTAATCTTTTACACAATTCAAACGCTATAATTACACGTATAGCAGCAGCAGTAGGGATACGACGATACATGTAAAGGTAGTGAATGACGCAGATGTTGATTTATGACGATGACAATAATGAAAGTGGTGATTCAAAAACTGATAATTAGTATGCATTCAACATTCACTCTTACTTAATTAATTCGAAAGGCTGATATTTTGTCACCAACATAATAAAATCGCTAAATCGCTACTACTGCTGCTGATTACAAGTTGGCTCCGAGGTAAAAGCCTATAATATAAAGTATAAACATTCTGTTATTTGTATCAAATATAACATGAAATGATTATGTTGCTAAAGTCAGTATCGATACTTGAAAAACACTGCACTACTAAATAAATGAACATTTTATCGCGAAAAGTTGTTTCCCCTGTAGTGTATGTTGAGTTGAATAAGAACTATACAGTGCCAAAGGTTATAAAACTGAGTATGGAAACCAGTCTCAAATCTCAAGCATCTGATTTGCTGAATTGGCGACCAGTCGCCATTTCAGCCAATTAGATGCTTGAGATTTAAGACTGGTTTCCGATCTTTGTTTTATAACCTTCAGGCCAGAACTGTACGGTGTTTACTGTTCTGAGATTACCCACACACTAGCTGATGAGATCTCACAGCGTCAATATTTGTCGGTAAGACTTCTGAGAGATGATGTACAGGTGTCATGATCCCTCGGTCTACTGCAATATTTCTTCTCCCATGGCAACTTGCTATGTGATTTATTCTGTTACATGAGAGAGAAGAAAATGTTTGTTAAGTCCACGTTAAAGAGAAGAAATCACTAATGACTTGGCACCTTGTTATGTGCAGAAATATAGAAGAATTGGTTAAATGGAACTGGGACCACCCTGTCTGTTGCCAAACTGAGACTGTCTCCCTTTGCCCACTAAGGGAAGTTCTTTCTGACAAATGACAAGTACTTGTTGATTTATTCGAAATAAAACAAACATTTTTGGTATGACAAAAATTAACAGTGATATAATATATACCAAGAGCAAGGTAAAACCAATGTACGTCAGCCACAGTGGTGCTTACGGTCTGTAGGCATAGTTTAACTACCGGGCCTTATGTGGTTCTGACAACAGATTTACTCGAGGTACAAGGTTCCATTCCAACGTGACACATGTGTACCTGAATGTAGCAGGTCCCAAGGTTATAAAACTGAGAATGGAAACCCGTCTCAAATCTCAAGCATCTGATTGGCTAAAATGGCGACCAGATTGAGATTTGAGACTGGTTTCCAATTTCATTTTATAATCTTGGAGCCAGGTTTACACTTGCGGAGTGCAGTCACAGTTACATACAGATCCCCACTTAATGAGAAAGCCTTTGGTACTCAAGCGGATCTGGGCCCAAAATCATTAAACTAAGTTTGCGAATGGTCGCCATTTCAGCCAATCAGATGATTGAGATTTTTGACTGGTCTATTTAGTTTTATGATCTTGGGCCCTGACTACACATGCATATTTACTTACAGAGACAGCCACAGTTAAAAAGTCTTTGTTACACACACGAGAGGATCTGACCACTGACTCATATTGACTTACAGAAGCAGCTGAGATAGTTCCGGATTTGACAACATTTTGACTATTAGATCCTGAAACAGCTACATCCTTACAGGTTCAGACCACACATTTACTTAAAGAGGCAGAAAGATCCGACAACACATTTGCACAAACGCGCGCGATGTTACAGCTCTCAGACTTTTGATTAAATTATTACTTTGTAATACTTAATATGACAGGTTCCCAAAATGCCCCTTAATGTTATAGAGTGTTCTTTCCATTCACTCTATTTGCATTCTGTACTTCGTATCCTGATTCTGGTGTGATTTGAATAATTGTTTTATTGTTGCTTAAACAGAAATCCGAAACTTAATCAAACGTTAAATGTCGCAGTAGCTAGAAGGGAATGCAGCATTTGTTAAATACTGGTTTTGATATTATTGTTCATTGCATTTGCATAAAGAGCGAATGTTTCCAAAGCATTTGTTAATACTTGTTTGATGCTAGTGTTCATTGCATTTACATAAAGAGCGACGTTGCGATGACGCAGAACGAAATGATAAGCAACAATGATATGGAGGGGAAGCTTGTTTTATCATTAATCTTTCAGCTATGTAAGAACAGATGAATAAATGCATGAAATTCTATAGGCCCCGATACTGCAGACTTTTAAAATACATGTAATACCTTTTGTACAATTTGTTAAAATGGATATTGCCTTATAAATAATTCTGTTGCTTTTCGTGTGTTTATGTTTATTCTCGAATCATTGCAACTAGTGTATTGATTGAAATACGTCAGTCTTTTTTTTCTTCGTATCCTGCATTAAGGGCTTACCACACTCCTCCCCAGCACGATCATCGATAAAAAGAAAATTATCAAAATCTCAATAACGGCAAAATGCCGTTCAATGAAACTTTGCACAAACGAATGTTACTAATGTATCTTTGTATATAACAAATGAAATACATCAGCCTTTTTCTTCGTCCATGATCAACAATAAACCGAACGCCAAACCGTAAAAATGTAGATGTTTTCTTATTTTAATGCAGGTAATATATGTAGTAAAACACATTGCTAGTGACTGCTGACTTTCAACTGTCAGTTGCCTATGACACTGCGGATATTATATACCTACCACAACTGACTTGGTAATATCCGATAAACCTTCCCGGGACAACGACTTGACTCGAAAGCAATTAATAAACGTCATTTACTTCGAATAAGTCTGTTGAAGTATGAAACTTTTTTTTTCTAAAATAAGTATTTAATAAATCATTGAGGTGTTAGAGTATAATACATACAAGTGAGGGCTGTTCGGAAAGTTCCGCCTCAAGTGTTATAGTTTTTAAACGAAAATAACCGAATTGAATGCAAAATATTTCTTGAAAAAAATTACAGTTGATGATTAATATTAACCTGACACTTATATCTTCTGTCTCTTCTGTCTAACATCTAGGAAAAGTACCAAACACGACTAATAAAAATGTTTCTGACTCAGTTTGACTGAGCATGTTCGTTAGTTGTAATGGTAATACATATTACTGTCCACGCCGCCTTGCCCCGGGATGAGCGCAAAAGGACTGAAGATACTATTGTCAACATCATATTACATTGTATTAATGTTGGCAGTTGAAATTTTGTAGTTAATTTTTGTTTTTTGATGTAAATAGATGTAAGAGAATGTTTATGTCTGGCTATTTTGTGTCAATATTCTAACATATTTACGTTTTTACAATAAAAATAACGTGAATAACATTTGTTGTGCAAAGTTTTACTGAACTGTATTTTTCCGTCACGGAGATTTCCATAATTTTATTATTATATTTCGATGATAGTGCAATGAAGACAGCTGAAGGTCTTTAACGAATATTTAATGCACAAAAACTGCATATTTAAAACAAGATGCACGTTTATTTTAGCATGCAGTTGATTTCTACGTGTTAGAACATCACCCTTGTTTCTTACAAATTCAGATTAAATCAGATGATTAATATTTTCTGTTTTGTTCTCTGCCATAACAGAAAGATCGGTGTGCTACTTGAGGATCTCCAGACGTTGTTGTTACGTGATACAAACACTTTGAACAGAAGTTGGGATTTAATCACCTTCTATCTTTCTTAATTATCGGAAATGTGAAGCACAAATCTAACAATTGTAGTTAATGTGTCTATTTTGAAACTGGTCGTTTTATAACACATGCTCTCTCCTCCTATTCTTTTTAACTTTGTTAAGGGTATGTGTGTGTGTCGGGGGTGTCTTCTGGATTTGGCCATTCCAGTTATGCACTTTTCACTGTTTTACAAAGCAAGATGTATTGCACACTCTAGTTCTTGCACAACTACTAAATTATGCTTAATTGCTCTTAACATCTTAAATTACAGCTATAAAAGATCATTTACGAGTAGTTTAGGTACTTCGAAAAGTTTTTTGAAACCACTGAAAAAAAATTATTTTGGTCTATAAAAAAATTCAAATGACGTGTTAAAGAAGCTTAAATCAAATAATTTTCAGGCGTTCTTTTTGTCTACTTATGATTTCTCTAAATTGATAAATTATCCTAAATTGCTCTTAATATCTTAAATTACAGCTATAAAAGATCATTTACGAGTAGTTTAGGTACTTTGAAAAGTTTTTTGAAACCACTGGAAAAATATTTTTGGTCTATAAAAAAATTCAAATGACGTGTTAAAGAAGCTTAAATCAAATAATTTTCAGGCGTTCTTTTTGTCTACTTATGATTTCTCTAAATTGATAAATTATCCTAAATTGCTCTTAATATCTTAAATTACAGCTATAAAAGATCATTTACGAGTAGTTTAGGTACTTTGAAAAGTTTTTTGAAACCACTGGAAAAATATTTTTGGTCTATAAAAAAATTCAAATGACGTGTTAAAGAAGCTTAAATCAAATAATTTTCAGGCGTTCTTTTTGTCTACTTATGATTTCTCTAATTTGATTAATTCTCTCCTTCATAATTAAATAAAAGACAAGCTAACCAGTTGAATTTAATTGAAAAAAACTTTGGCTAGAAAAAATAAAACCTTTGTCGCTTTTAATGAATATAGAGCATATTTTACAGATGGTTCTTAAGATAATAATACTTTATGGAACTAGTCAAGACCTTATTGAGGCGCTGACATTTTTATTGGATAATATTTATGTGAGATTTGTTACCTTTATTTATAAACAAGTAATAGACGTTCCAATGGGTACTAATTGTGCACCCCTTGTTGCTGATCTGTTTTATACTGTTATGAAGGAGATTTTATGTTATCTCGTTCTACCGAACATCAAGATGACATTATTACAGCCTTTAACAACACATCGAGGTACCTTGATGCTTTGTTGAATATAGATAATAACTATTTTCCATCTCTGGTTATTAAAATTTACCCTCATGAACTACAACTTAATAAAGCAAACCGAGTAAAATGGCCAGGGACGATAATGTTGAAACGGTTCTAGTGTGAACACATTGTTTTGCCTACCTGACCATAATAATATTAAAGTTCAAATTTTTTGAGTGTGACCTCTGAGATGTAGGTTATCATGGATATGGTACAAAAGAACAAAGGGCACCATCCAGATTCTAAACGTTCTTTTCAGGAGCACAGTTACGTTAGCACATAGACACGGACCAAACACGCTCATTAACTTTCTTACTGAATTACATTTTTCTTCACGTTATTCGTAAAATGGGAAATAGTGTTAAATAAAGTTCTCCTTCTTTTATTCTTTCCATTCTGTTCTTGCTTATTGAACTCCAGGTGCTGCTCTGGTCTTATTAAACTCATTGGCAATGCCATGAGCTGCTTATTATGTTTAACATGTTTGCGTACTTTGGCATGCAACATTATCTAGTTGATGTTGGAGCTGGAGCTAAACAACCAAGGCAACTTGTACTTGCTGTCACAGTACGGGTTCGTTCCCCAGTAGAGGCAAATCTTTTGAAATTCTCAATAGCGCTATTTGTGCAGTGTGGCGGCCTCAAAAAGTCTCCTAGTACATATAGTTAGTACTGTTATCGGTATTTAATCAGTGTCCTGTTCGCTCACCAGTTGGGGCAATGTCATTTGTTCCTTCACATAAGAACCTGGTTTTACAAGTATGAGTTTGGTACACCTTAGAACCTGGTTTAATCCCATATCGTTTTGCCACCGACC
Source organism: Corbicula japonica (assembly GCA_038501625.1). Lineage (NCBI taxonomy): Eukaryota > Metazoa > Mollusca > Bivalvia > Venerida > Cyrenidae > Corbicula > Corbicula japonica. The sequence continues at coordinate 4,921,002 of JAZAYU010000033.1, forward strand.
GTTCCGATTCTATACTCTTCAGATTTTTTTTTTCATTTTCGTTTAATGTTTTGGTGTGTTATTTGAAATTGAAGAAGAATTCCGCTCGCTCCGGAATTGTTTGCTTTGTTGGCTGAAGTATTGTTAGATCAATGTTATTGACAAAGGAGGAGAACGGCTGTAACAATATTTAATTAATCACCAGTATGAAGGATTTCCAGGAAAAGTCACACGCAAGAAGTCCAAAACGAAATTATGATTGCCGTAAAATTCAAAATAATATGAGCACAAACATCGCCTTCTTCAGAAAAATTCGGAACACTTATGTCTTTGCTAAGATATACACCAATACATTTAAGCATTTCGATTTATTTTTCATATAATTTATATCAGTTCTTTAGTTAGTGCCGTTAACATTTAGATAGCCCTTTGAAGGAGGTCGAGCTCCATACTTTCATTTATATAAATACTGAGTTGCGCTCAGACCAGGGCCAGGTGGCGTTTACACAAACAAGCATTTTTTGCTGTCCTTGAAAAGACTCAACCAAACCGAGCCTGCAATATTTTGATATTTGGCGTGTTCACTGGCTTCCAAATTTCCCTTTTCACCTATTAAATCAGTTACAATTAAGAGGATTACTTATTTAAAAACAGCTGAAAGATATAACAATAAGTATTAAAAAGATATTGATATTGAGCTAGACATATAAATTACAAATAAAATAAAAAAAGAAAAGAATTTAACTTATATTTGAACTGGTATGTACGTCAATGATCATCCTATGGAAAAATTATTTCATTAAAGATAATCAACTATTTAAATTAAATTTTACTCCTTGTGACGTTTGCTGGCTCTCTGAAGTTTTCAGTTATGTAAAAGTCGTTTTCCGGTTTACTGGAGATGGAGGCCTGGCCAGGCTTGGTTTGTGGGCTCTCTGAAGTTTTCAGTTATGTAAAAGTCGTTTTCCGGTTTACTGGAGATAGAGGCCTGGCCAGGCTTGGTTTATGGGCTCTCTGAAGTTTTCAGTTATGTAAAAGTCGTTTAGCGGTTTACCGGAGATGGAGGCCTGGCCAGGATTGGTTTGTGGGCTCTCTGAAGTTTTCAGTTATATAAAAGTCGTTTTCGGTTTACTGGAGATGGAGGCCTGGCCAGGCTTGGTTTGTGGGCTCTCTGAAGTTTTCAGTTATATAAAAGTCGTTTTCCGGTTTACTGGAGATGGAGGCCTGGCCAGGCTTTGTTTGTGGGGTGTCTGAAGTTTTCAGTTATATAAAAGTCGTTTTCCGGTTTACTGGAGATGGAGGCCTGGCCAGGCTTGGTTTGTGGGCTCTCTGAAGTTTTCAGTTATGTAAAAGTCGTTTTCCGGTTTACTGGAGATGGAGGCCTGGCCAGGCTTGGCTTGTGGGCTCTCTGAAGTTTTCAGTTATATAAAAGTCGTTTTGCGGTTTACTGGAGATGGAGGCTTGGTCAGGCTTTGTTTGTGGGCTCTCTGAAGTTTTCAGTTATGTAAAAGTCGTTTTCCGGTTTACTGGAGATAGAGGTCTGGCCAGGCTTGGTTTGTGGGCTCTCTGAAATTTTCAGTTATATAAAAGTAGTTTTCCGGTTTACTGGAGATGGAGGCCTGGCCAGGCTTTGTTTGTGGGCTCTCTGAAGTTTTCAGTTATGTAAAAGTCGTTTTCCGGTTTACTGGAGATGGAGGCCTGGCCAGGCTTTGTTTGTGGGCTCTCTGAAGTTTTCAGTTATGTAAAAGTCGTTTTCCGGTTTACTGGAGATGGAGGCCTGGCCAGGCTTGGTTTGTGGGCTCTCTGAAGTTTTCAGTTATGTAAAAGTCGTTTTCCGGTTTACTGGAGATGGAGACCTGGCCAGGCTTGGTTTGTGTGCTCTCTGAAGTTTTCAGTTATGTAAAAGTCTTTTTCCGGTTTACTGGAGATGTAGGCCTGGCCAGGCTTGGTTTGTGGGCTCTCTGGAGTTTTCAGTTATGTAAAAGTCGTTGTCCGGTTTACTGGAGATGGAGGCCTGACCGGGCTTGGTTTGTGGGCTCTCTGAAGTTTTCAGTTATGTAAAAGTCGTTTTCCGGTTTACTGGAGATGGAGGCCTGGCCAGGCTTTGTTTGTGGGCTCTCTGAAGTTTTCAGTTATGTAAAAGTCGTTTTCCGGTTTACTGGAGATAGAGGCCTGGCCAGGCTTTGTTTGTAGGCTCTCTGAAGTTTTCAGTCATATAAAAGTCTTTTTCCGGTTTACTGGAGATGGAAGCCTGGCCAGGCTTGGTTTGTGGGCTCTCTGAAGTTTTCAGTTATGTAAAAGTCGTTTTCCGGTTTACTGGAGATGGAGGCCTGGCCAGGCTTGGTTTGTGGGGCTCTCTGAAGTTTTCAGTTATATAAAAGTCGTTTTCCGGTTAACTGAAGATGGAGGCCTGGCCAGGCTTTGTTTGTGGGCTCTCTGAAGTTTTCAGTTATGTAAAAGTCGTTTTCCGGTTTACTGGAGATGGAGGCCTGGCCAGGCTTGGTTTGTGGGCTCTCTGAAGTTTTCAGTTATATAAAAGTCGTTTTCCGGTTTACTGGAGATTGAGGCCTTGCCAGGCTTGGTTTGTGGGCTCTCTGAAGTTTTCAGTTATATAAAAGTCGTTTTGCGGTTTACTGGAGATGGAGGCCTTGTCAGGCTTTGTTTGTGGGCTCTCTGAAGTTTTCAGTTATATAAAATGCGTTTTCCGGTTTACTGGAGATGGAGGCCTGGCCAGGCTTGGTTTGTGGGTCTCTCTGAAGTTTTCAGTTATATAAAAGTCGTTTTCCGGTTTACAGGAGATGGAGGCCTGGCCAGGCTTTGTTTGTGGGCTCTCTGAAGTTTTCAGTTATGTAAAAGTCGTTTTCCGGTTTACTGCAGATGGAGGCCTGGCCAGGTTTTGTTTTCGGGCTCTCTGACGTTTTCAGTTATATAATAGTCGTTTTCCGGTTTACTGGAGATAGAGGCCTAGCCAGGCTTGGTTTGTGGGCTCTCTGAAGTAGTTTTAAGTAATATAAAAGTCGTTTTTCGGTTTACTGGAGATGGAGGCCTGGCCAGGCTTTGTTTGTGGGCTCTCTGAAGTTTTCAGTTATGTAAAAGTCGTTTTCCGGTTTACTGGAGATGGAGGCCTGGCCAGGCTTGGTTTGTGGGCTGTCTGAAGTTTTCGGTTATATAAAAGTCGTTTTCAAGTTTACTGGAGATGGCGGCCTGACCAGGTTTGGTTTGTGAGCTCTCTGAAATTTTCCTTTATGTAAAAGTCGTTTTCTGGTTTACTGGAGATGGAGGCCTGGTCAGGCTTGGTTTGTGGGCTCTCTGAAGTTATCAGTTATGTAAAAGTCGTTTTCCGGTTTACTGGAGATGGAGGCCTGGCCAGGCTTGGTTTGTTGGCTCTCTGAAGTTTTCAGTTATGTAAAAATCGTTTTCCGGTTTACTGGAGATGGAGGCCTGGCCAGGCTTGGTTTGTGGGCTCTCTGAAGTTTTCAGTTATGTTATAGTCGTTTTCCGGTTTACTGGAGATGGAGGCCTGGCCAGGCTTGGTTTGTGGGTCTCTCTGAAGTTTTCAGTTATATAAAAGTCGTTTTCCGGTTTACTTGAGATGGAGGCCTGGCCAGGCTTTGTTTGTGGGCTCTCTGAAGTTTTCAGTTATGTAAAAGTCGTTTTCCGGTTTACAGGAGATGGAGGCCTGGCCAGGCTTTGTTTGTGTGCTCTCTGAAGTTTTCAGTTATATAAAAGTCGTTTTCCGGTTTACTGGAGATAGAGGCCTGGCCAGGCTTGGTTTGTGGGCTCTCTGAAGTTTTTAGTTATATAAAAGTCGTTTTCCGGTTTACTGGAGATGAAGGCCTGGCCAGGCTTTGTTTGTGGGCTCTCTGAAGTTTTCAGTTATGTAAAAGTCGTTTTCCGGTTAACATGAGATGGAGGCCTTGCCAGGCTTGGTTTGTGAGCTCTCTGAAGTTTTCAGTTATATAAAAGTCGTTTTCCGGTTTACTGGAGATGGAGGCCTGGCCAGGCTTTGTTTGTGGGCTCTCTGAAGTTTTCAGTTATATAAAAGTCGTTTTCCGGTTTACTGGAGATGGAGGCCTGGTCAGGCTTGGTTTGTGGGCTCTCTGAAGTTTTCAGTTATATAAAAGTCGTTTTTAAGTTTACTGGAGATGGAGGCCTGGCCAGGTTTGGTTTGTGAGCACTCTGAAGTTTTCCTTGATGTAAAAGTCGTTTTCTGGTTTACTGAAGATGGAGGACTGGCCAGGCTTGGTTTGTGGGCTCTCTGAAGTTATCAGTCATGTAAAAGTCATTTTCCGGTTTACTGGAGATGGAGGCCTGGCCAGGCTTTGTTTGTGGGCTCGCTGAAGTTTTCAGTTATGCAAAAGTCGTTTTCCGGTTTACTGGGGATGGAGGCCTGGCCAGGCTTGTTTTGTGGGCTCTCTGAAGTTTTCAGTTATGTAAAAGTCGTTTTCCGGTTTACTGGAGATGGAGGCCTGGCCAGGCTTGGTTTGTTGGCTCTCTGAAGTTTTCAGTTATATAAAAGTCGTTTTGCAGTTTACTGGAGATGGAGGCCTGGCCAGGCTTGGTTTGTGGGCTCTCTGAAGTTTTCAGTTATATAAAAGTCGTTTTCCGGTTTACTGGAGACGGAGGCCTGGCCAGGCTTGGTTTGTGGGCTCTCTGAAATTTTCAGTTATATAAAAGTCGTTTTCAAGTTTATTGGAGATGGAGGCCTGGCCAGGCTTGGTTTGTGTGCTCTCTGAAGTTTTCAGTTATGTAAAAGTCGTTTTCCGGTTTACTGGAGATGGAGGCCTGGCCAGGCTTGGTCTGAGATATTTCATCTTGGGCTGTTTTTATAACTGTCAATTATTATCTTAGTCAATTTGTTTTTAAGATATATGAAGTCGAAATCAGTTTCACAGCTGACAACATTTTATATTAAACACACACATACACAGCAGTGTATAATATAACGATGAATTGTAGCACACGACACCTATGTTTGTAGGATTTTACACTATTAAACTTGGCAGAGAATAAAAACGTTTATTGTACAGAGAATTTCAGCAGTGATGCGAAGCAAATAATCTAACGTCTCGGTTAAGGCATCGCCACACTCCTCCCAATCCTATTCATCGATAAAATAAAATCATCAAATCTCAGTAATGACAAAATGCCATTCAATGAAACTTTGCACAAATGAAGGTTACTAATGTATCTTTATTTTGAATACAGTAAGACAAAATAGAAAAGTAAAGAAACAAAGCTAGACCTAAAAATTCCTTGAATTCTATTTACATAAATTCACAAAAACTAGGCGATGCAGAACATAACTTTAAATTCCCTCGTGAGCGCAATGATACTGACAAGAAAATGTTGTGTACTTTGTAAAAAACGTTCAACTATTACAAGAGAAATCAGTGATTGTCATCAGTTTACGCGACCAGGAAATTGAAGGTCAAACACACTTTTACTAATATCTCGTAAAGTTTACATAAGTAAATCATGAGGACACAATAAATTGTTGTCAGTATCATATTACTCATGTGGGCATTTAAAATGATGTTTTGTGTTCTTTAGTTTTTGTGAATTTATGTAAATAGAAGTTGAGGGAATTTTTAGATCTCGCTATTTTTCTTTACTTTTCTTATATGTCTTACCATCTGTAAAATAAAGATACATTAATAACCTACACTTGTGCAAAGTTTCATTTAACAGCATTTTGCCGTTATTGAGATTTTGATAATTTTCTTTTTATCGATGAATAGAATTGGGAGGAGTGTGGCAGGCCCTTAATTCATATCCCAGCTGTTGATTGTCGATCAATACCGATAAAGATTACATCTTAGTTCACCAATGAACGTTGGACAAATTTGCTTGTCTACCAACATGTAGCATTAGATTGGTCTTTATCATTAGAGTAAAATATTCATGACTCGTTTATTTTGCGTTAATTTTCTGCTGTATTTTGACATGAAAGTTACATTTTCGATTTATTCCCCAATTAATTATTACATGTTTGCATTCTGCGTCAGCTACTCTAATGTCATCCTAGCAAACACTACATGTATAAAGACACTTTAAGAAGACAAAACGAGTTAAAAGTTAGAAATACCAGAAAAGGCTACGAGTTTTCAATATTTGCAATGACTTTATTAAAATGTTTTAAAATAATTGCAACCAGTAGATTTTTTGTTGCAATAACCTGGTAAAGTTGACAAATAGTTTGTTGTAGCTAAAACTGAATTGTTTGTCTCCTGCAAATGCAAATAGTTATTTGACCTTTTTACAGTCTTGTTGCTTCAATGTACTGGAAGCAGAGAATTGATGTTACTGCTAGCACGGTATCATTACATGATCTAGCTTCCCCTTTAACTACAACAAACAAATTATTACATAGCTTCGCTATGTATTACAAAACTCTCATTTATTTTATCCCGAATACTTGGGTTTTCTAATTGGAGTATTTATTTAGAATGTAATTATGGAATGTTTTAGTTTTCAGTGAATAATAAACGATTGTGTTTCAATATTTTATATGCAATTTTGTGATTTACATGTAGTTTGCTTTTGATTAAAACTGATACGTTTGTACAGTTAATTATTTTTGTGATGATCTCGCGTTTGAAGGTTGTTAGTAATGTGAACATATTTACAGTGCTAAATGCTGGAATCGTACTTAAGCACAGCTGTAAAATTTATATATCAAATACTTGAAGAACATTATAAGGATAGTTTACCGAACACTGCTGAGCTTTGTGAGCTATAAAACAAGCTATCAGATTTATTATGATATGGATATATTGTCGATAAACCAAACAACATCTTGTAACATCTTGTTTCTTATAATATATACGTCCTATACAGTATTTAATGTTGTGCAGAAATAGTTTAATAGGATGGAGAAATCGATGCATATTTTATTTGTGTTTATTATTGTATTTATATTGGTTTGGAGTAAGCCACCCACGGAGCAGCGTCTTCACTATTTCTTATTGAGGGTGAGTAACAATTGCATGAAGTAACACTTTAAAAAAATCTTCACATTTTCTACTCATTTGTTATGACAATCAATCGGTGATACCTGGCCATGACCGTCATGTCCTATTTGTGTACTTCTTCTTGTCGATCTTATAGGAAGGAAGACATTTATAAGAACTTTGTAATAAAAAGCAGTGGAAATAGCCCGTCTAGGGTTCCCTGTTCACCGCCATATGCATACCATCGTTTGTGATGGACCAAACGTGTAATTGTTACTGGTGTAAATATTTTGTTGAACTTCAACCCAACAATCAACTCGAGAATTTATAGGCAAACCTACACAAATAAAAGTGGAAACCTTCATAATCTCTTTAACACCATACGCCATCTTGCCAAAAATAGGTAAGAAAAGCGCCAAACGGATGATGGGTTACATACAACAATCGCTTTGCTTATCAAAGTATTTCCGCAGCAACTTTTATTATAAATAACGTATTTTAGAAAGTTACCTCATTTCTTACTCCTCTCGCACCCCACTCCAAATTTTAAATTAGTCAGTACTGTTATCATTATATATATAGATTTCCGGTGTTACATGATGACGAACACTATATCATTGTTATCCGCGCAATCGTTTTTAGGGTTGTCCCGGCTAGCTCAATTGGTATAATGTTCTGCGATATGAGGATGTCGCCATACGGGTTTATATTCCCGGCTTAAGTGTACAATTATTCTCCAAAAATTGAGAATGTTGACCATAAAATGATGTGTGTTTCTTTCAATTAACAGTTAATAATGAATTGTGCCTAACTTTCTGAATATTTGTTACAGGAGAGCAATTACAACAAGCTGATCCGGCCATCAGGAAGCACCCTGAATGGAACGGCAGACAGTAAGCTGACAGTGAGACTGGGCATGAAACTGTCCCAGATCCTGGACGTGGTCAGTAGCTGTTTCATTAACATTATATTCACGCATGTGTAAATATTGACTGAGGATTAGGATTTAATGACTATGCAGTTCTGACTCGCTTTTTTCTTCTATGAAACCTATTCCCGCGGTCACTGAGCATTAGGACTAAACGACGTTATTTCGTGTATGTTTATAAAACATTTTTGTCAGCCTCCCCACACAGCCAAAATGTAGAGAGGAGAAGATAGCATGGTATTACAATAATAAGTTTCAAAATGGACGCCACTGGGGATTTAAAATAGGTTCTAAGGTGCACCAACCTAACACTTGCCCCAACAGGTTCTCATATGAACACACAACTACATGTTGTTTTGGTGAAATAACTCCAACCCACCCATCAGCTCAACATTGTTGCATGCAAAAGCACAAAGCGATGTAAAGGTAAGATATTTGAACCCCTTATTATAGGCATCCGAAATGAACAGTTATGTTTAGCAATATATTTGCTGCATGAAAACAACTAGTTCGATATGAAAATGGCAAACAGTAGCACCGGTCCAAAGAATTAACAAAAAAGTGAACTGATCAAAATGATGTTTACAGTACATATAAACGTTCCTTTTTAATTGAAGGGAAAGCTTCTGCATACGAATGTCTAAGAATTGTGACACAAAGCGGTTTATTACAGAAATAATTATTTTCTTAACCAAGGGTTATAGACAGCTTAATTATTATCATCAGAACCAAAGTATTCAAAATGATTAATCTATTTTAAAATGTGCTAAATTATTCCCCTTGAATCATCATCATATAGACTTGATAATAAAACGGGAATTTTAACAGAATAACTACAGTTTATATAAACGTTCTTTGTTCGACAAATATTCCTTTAAGTCTCCAAGTTTCAATCGTTAAAAGAGCAACTTAAATAGCACTGCTATGTTGTTTTGTTTTCAGGCAATACTAACTTTTTTAACGGCATTTATTAAAAAGTCTTCATTTTTAATTTTTAATTCAAAAGTCATATTTGTTTTAATTTCCTGCATATCATTTGATTTGCAGGAAAAGTAATCGGTATTGAAAGAAATAAAAATAAATTGTAGCCGGATACATATAATTTCTATATTTTTCTCGTTCTAATAAATCCGTATAAACTCATGCTCAAATATTCAGATGCTATTATCATACACGAATTTTCTAGTTTACCACCAAAATAAAATGGAGTTTTAAAGACTTTTCAAAGAAACAAAAATTTAACGGTAAACCAAATATTTAAAGGAGGCAATCGTAACCATTTCACCTGGTCTGAAAAGAAGTGTTTGTATGCGGTAGTTAACTACGGAATTTGCTATATTATCTGTTCACTACGGGTTTCTATATCCTCATACATTATGTTGAGCCTTTATGACTCCTTGGCATGCAGGTAAGTGAACAATGTTAATTGAAAAACCAGTTTTCTGTTCTAGAACTTTTACTGTCTATTCTAATTAGCTGTTACTAACATAAATATTAAGTGCGATGTCAAAGAAGCCAAGTGTGTTATAAATGGATGGCTAGATTTTACTTTTCTTTGCTCAGGTCATTACAATGTCACTGGATGGTAAATAACATGTATGATGCTAATTATATTTATAAACAAATGCTGTTTATCGTCGGGTAGAACTATTTTTGTTGGTTTGTTTACATTCACTAGTTCGCTCAACCTGTTGGAAAGACCGGCGGCTAGTTGTTTTTTCCGTGCCTCCTATGATTCAGCAAATGTTGGCATTTTCACTTTCTTACACCAAGGTTACCTAGGGCCGACACTGGGCCTAATATTCAGTGTTTAGTTTTTTAGGAATGCCTCCTGTCGGTATTCAATGAGGTATTCAATAATGTAATGTTGTCTTATAGTTTAACGAAATGGTCTGGAAATCTTAAAAAATGGTATTAAGGCCCTTATTTTATTCCTGTAACAAGGCTTTGTGTTGCACGTGTTTCTCATTTTAGTTTAGAGAGCACATGGTCACATTTGTTTGAATTATTGCATGTTTTGCACCGGACATTGTCGAAAAAAGGAGCTAATTTCTTTGCGTTCAAAAATGTGACTATTGTTATTTAATTTAATTATATTTTTAACATGTGCTCTTTTTGCTGTCTTCTTTGTTGGTAAGGCTGTGTTTTTTCTGAGTTTTGCTTTTTTAAGAATGTGTATTTCGTTTTTCAAATACTCAGTTAAAAAGAAGGCCTTTTTATACTTCTAAAAGTGCAACTCCTCCAGATATTTTTTTCTTATTAATTGATAATCGAGTTTTATATTTCTAAAGGGAAAACAAAAACAAAAAACACACAACACCAAAACTAATAGATATGTTACATTATTTCTTCTACTGTCTTAACGTCTTGCCGTGACTTCTCTTCTTGAAAATGGTTTTCCTAATGTTTATCTCTTTTAATTTATTTCTATAATTATACTTGATTAAGCACTTCATTCTCTCTCTTTTTTTTGAAACTGTTTTGTCTTAAAGAATATTTGAAACTTAATGTAAAGCAAACGAATCAATTCACGTGCCACGAATTGTAATCATGGAGATAAGACACGGCAACAGGATTAATCTGTGTTATCAGTTTTCCTTTAAATGCAACATTGGCATAAATCAAAACCAAGTTGCGATTCGGAGCGGCTTGTGTGCACTGTGCTGCTTGTCTGATGAATCCAAGAAATTCAGTTTAATTTTCTTTACAAAATTCTTCCGTTCTTTAAATAAAATAGAATAAATATATGCGTTTTGAAAATGTTTGTTAGATATAAAAAGTTAAATATTCATACGAAAGTTTCAGTGGCTTTAGAGCTCGATATGTTGTTTTTTTTTTCGGAGTAGCTGTTTAAGCTCACTTTTGACACAATTTATTAACCAATGAAGTGTTGTAAATAATACTCGTATTATATTATTATGCAGCGGGAAAATTAAATAAACTATTTCGATTGATAGCTATTTCCACCGGAGAGGCATCTAGCAGGGTGAAGAGGTATCTAGTGGGATTTTTATACAATTAGTTTACACTGTTTGAAACGATTATTGCTGTGAAGTTTAGATCTTTGCTATTCTCTTGTGTTGAAATATGTTGAAATGAGGCACACTACAGTACTCGTCATTGGCTAGGATTATTTGTCAACAACAATACAGTTGAACTCTTTTATATCAACCTATACAAAATGAAAGTGAAAGTAAGTGAAAATGGCTTAAAGAAAACGATGTTACACCTTACTTGTAAAGCTTAAAATTTAAGTAATTAAATCTGCGAGCTTGAATTGTAATATTTGTGAGTTTTTAATTAATGGAAATTTATCCCAGCTCTTCAGTAATTAAAATGTTTAGTAATACCCGTCTCTTAAATCGGGCAGTTGTATATAATATACTACGCGATATAAACAATGAGTTCGCTATGTAAGTCTTGAAGTCTTCACTAAATATATTTTATTCTTTCAGCAATTGATATATCATCTGATACATTATGTTTTAAGAATAAACACAACCAATGCCTTCTACAATACGTTCCTTATATAAAACTCATTCTTTATCGCGACTGATGATTTTACAATGTGCTTAATTGTCTTAAATCTGGCAACTACGTGTAATTTGTTACGCGAAAAAACTTCGAGTCCTCTATTAAAGCAATTTCAAAGTCATATCTAAGAACATGTTAGCGTAACTGTTTTCAGTAGATGATTTTTATCAGATTGCAATTAAAACACACAGCTTTCACAGAGTAGAAAGTTGTGGTATATTCTAGAATTGTTTCATATTCCTAGGAAATTCTCTTCAAGTTTTAAAGAAAACACTTATAACTCTTTATTAATGTTTATTGCTCACAATAAGTCTTAAGATCTTTACTGAATTTCTTATTATCTTGGTAATTAATACATCCTCTACTAACTTGTTTGTTTTTGTTTAAGGTATTAATAAAGCAAAGACCTTTTAAATCCGTTTTTCATAATTATTAGATTCACATTTATAAACAAAGTTAAAATCTATTTATCTGTTCCTTAATTTGTGTGGGATGTAATTTTACATTCAAATCTAAGTAATTTTAATAAAAAGTCATTGTGAAGGATTCACAATGAAATTATTTAATTTGCACGTAAATCAAGATAAAGTGAATAATACCAGCTACAGACTGCATCATTTCATATACAATCTACGCCGTTTATCTTTTTAAAAGATATTTCTTGTTTTAAATTCCTGCCATCGCGTTCTTGCTTAATTGACTCCAGATGATCTGGTCCCAGTGAGGTTTTAAGTGTACTCCGATGTTGTTCCGTGACCTTTTGACCTGTGAGCTTTCAGACGTGTCTACTATAACAATTCCAAATAGGTAAAATGCACTTATTTCCAGTGTTACTTGTTCAAGTATGGAACTGCTCATCAATCTTATTTAGCTGTTTAAATTATTCAGTAGTATATCTACATGTAGTTACGAGGTATTAGCTCGGCGGTAGATCTATATGATGTTAGTCTAATATGTCAAAGACCCGATAAGTAAACCTGGTATTTTTGTCTTTCCTTTGCTTTTTAAAATTTTAATTTGATTATGATTTTTTCATTCTGTTCTGTCGTCTGTTCTAGGATTCTTCCTTTTTTCTAATGATCAAATTTAAAAAAAATCATATAGCGAAGTTCTTTGGAACTGTCCAAATAATGTGAGTGAATAAACCTCTTGTTTTAAATGTGATAAAGTATTTTAAATTGTACTGTCACGTTGAAATAAAACCTTCAAACACTACATGCACTTTTGCGTCAATTAAGATAACAAACAAGAGGCATTTTTTTTCAGTGCATGTACATAGTTTCTCTCTGTACAAATGTGTCCGGACTTGGAAAGAGGACGATTCCATGCCATTCAACAAATTTTTATTCGGTATTTTTTAAAACAAATATCTTGATGATGTCATTTCATGATTTAGAATATGTCTTTCCTTTCCGTATAATTTAACTAATGCTCGTTTTAAGTTTTTAAACGATTTAATCAAATATAAATAATATAACATATTATATTAAAAATATCTCAATGTGTACAGGGACTCTGTCTCTCTATGATTTGCCTGCTACAGTGTCAGTTTGGAACGAATGGCGAATTCAGTAAACTTCTCGCTTCTTTAATTGGCATACGTGCTAAACATCAATTCAGACTATAATTAAAATGACGTCTCATCAGACTTCATCCAATTGCGTAACTATAACAATATCAAGCTCAAAAAATCGGTTATGCGTCTGTTACAAATTTCTCGCCGTTTTGAATTTTGTCAGATATACCATTATTACTCAAGGGTCGTTGTTTAATTTTATTATTTAAAATGTAAGCTAAACGGAAGATTTGAATTGAAAAAAAATTTGGATTGTTTACTGTTTGTAGGCAATTTGGATTGTTTACTGTTGTAAAATGTTCATGCTATGGTGGCTGATTTATGCCATTTAGTTTTTTCGCTATTTCGCCGGGAAATAAAGCCAAGCGAAAAGACGAAATAACGAAAAGATGCCAAGCGAAATAACGAAAAGACACCAAGCTAAATAACGACAAGACGCCAGGCGAAATAACGAAAAGACGCCACGCGAAATAACGCCACGCGAAATAACGACAAAACGCCACGCGAAACAACGAAAAAACGCCAGGCGAAATAACGAAATAACGCCGAGCGAAAAGACGCCAAGCGAAATAACGAAAAGACGCCAAGCGAAAGAACGAAAAACGCCAGGCGAAGCTAGAAAGAACGCTATTTTGTACAGTTAAATTGGCGTTTTCTTTGCACGGCGACTTTTCGTTATTTCGCGCAAAAATAGCGTTTTTTCGTTATTTCGCGTTGCGTTCTTTCGTTCTTTCGTCTTTTCGCGTGGCGTTTTTTCGTTATTTCGTCTTTTCGCGTGGCGTTTTTTCGTTATTTTGTCTTTTCGCTTGACGTTATTTCGCGGCGAAATAACGAAAAAAACGAAATGGCATAAATCTGCCACCATAGCAAGCTTTAACATTTTTGTAATCATCACTTTTACTAGCGTGCTTTCAATTTCTTTTGGAAAACGCCAACGTTTTCATTGTTATATTGATAATGTTCTCCTTTTTTTCTTTTTCAGTCGGAGAAAAACCAAATTTTGACATCAAATCTTTGGCTCAGGCATGTAAGTTTAGATGTGAAACGGTGCAACATGATGAATACATTGTACATAGAAGCGTGTTTATTCATTAGATGTGTTCTGTGCTGTTAAAAATCTTAATATCACAATATTAAAGCATCTGATTGTATTTGTAGTTCAGATTCATTCGGAGCAGTGCTTTTTTCTAATATTCTGGTCAGGTTTACTTAACAATTATTTCGATTCACGTGTCTTAACTTGCTGATGATTTTCTTATCTTCTGTCATTTGTCATTTTCTTAATTTATTCCTTTTTATTTGGTAAAATTGTTTTATTTTACCTTTGCATTTGTTATTTCGACACTGCAAGAAATGGCATATTATTATGTAGCATTAATTCCATTACCGGACCTAAAATCCGACATTATTAGCCCCCCCCTCCACTTCTTCTTGGCATTTTAAAGTCAGGAATTTACTTTAGAAGTAATTTACGCGAATACTGTTTTATGAGGTAGGAAGTGTATCAGTGTATCAAACTTCTATTTATGTTTAGGAGTGGGTGGATTTGCGACTGCGCTGGGATCCAAATCTATTTGAAGGAATAGATATGACTCATTTACCATCGGAGGATCTTTGGAGACCAGATATTGGCTTATATAATAAGTAAGAATTCGTTTAAAATAAACACGAAATCTTTAGTATACTGAGATTACAATAAACCCTGAGGTGCAATTGTTTACATGTCCGTACTGTGCAAAGTTTTCTGAAAATAAAGTGAATCTTATAAAGGCCAATGTACAATGTTTGATGTGTACTAGAATACAAATCTGCAAAAGGAATGTTTCTTATGTTATGGATGAGGTCTGATTTAACAGAAAAAAAACAACAGAAGCCATACTTTTAATCAGTGCTGTTATTAATTACATCCTTTGAAGATCTTTTGAGCACGATACTTATGTGCTATGTTTATAGTACTTCTAAAATATTTTAATGTTTCGGCCAGTTTTGAGATGGGCGGTTTCAATTTCCAAGTTAATATAGATGTTGATATTGTTCAATCACCCCAAAGGATATACTTCCAGCTTTTGAATTTTGCCATTGTCGTTGTCTGTGATATGCAGGATTAATATTCTATGATTCCCTGTCAAAATTCTATTCTGTTTAGTTCCGCCCATTGTTTTCTCGTTATGGGCAAATCCATTATTTTATCTGGGGATCAAACGCCGCTGAACATGGAATGGTATTAACATAAGAATACCGCATTGAAGGTTCCATGTCCACCGCCATATGCACACCATCGTTTGGGATGGTCAAAATCGTACTGTTTATTGGTGTAAATATTGAGGTGCGCTCAACCCGAGGCTAGGCGGCGTGGGCAGTATATGCATTTCCATTAATGTCCATGAACTGGCTCAATCAAACCGAGCCTGCAATATTTTCATATTTTGTCGTGTTCGATGGCTTTCAAAGGTCCCTTTTCATTTATTTTACAGTGTTTTCAGATATACACTCCGAAAATTAAGTTTGTTTAATACATACGATTTGAAAAAGCCAAGATAAACATTAATCAGGTGGAATAGTGAATGTAAGCACCATATATTCGCAGTGGAGTTTTTTTTTTTGCTTTTTTAAAACCAGGTACAGATCAAATCTTAGTAATCTTTTCTTCTTTTTAGCGCGGACGGTGAGTTTGTCGTTACGCTTTTAACAAAAGCAACGGTATATAAAACTGGTCTAATTGTTTGGGAACCTCCGGCCATCTACAAGAGCTATTGTCCCATTAATGTAGAGTTCTTTCCGTTCGACCAGCAAGAGTGCTTCATGAAATTCAGCTCCTGGACATACGATGGACACGAGGTATATATTGTCATTATCCAATCTCGGTAAAATATTGCATTGTTTGTCAAAATGCAAAGGCTTCTTTTTTGCTTGTTTAAAGATAACTTTTTTTTCAGCATTGCTTTTAATAAATAAACAAACATAATGTGAAAGACGCCTATCGCGGCTCATTTAAAAATGTTGCAAGCCCGACTAGATGGACCTGTTCATGAAAAGTAATGAAAAGTTTAGTTACTGCCCGCGGCTTTCAGTCATGGGATGATTTACATTTATGTATATCACAAATAATTATTTTTCCTAAAATAGTTTTTATGATTATGACGGTAGTCATGGACGCTTCAGTGCCGTATTTCTAATCAAGTCCATTCCAGGATCAGCGGTGTAATGTTGCCCTGATAAAAGAATGGGTTGTCCTAAACGAGACAATTAAACAAAATGAAATTAAACAAGGTTTTTTTGGTTATAAATTCTGCACAAAACATCAAAATGCCGAAAAGCAGTGTATATTGCACAACACGAAGATACAAAATAGTTTGGATATTCAAATAACATAAACATACATTATCATTACTTCTATGAACAGGCTCAATTGAACCGAGCCTGCAATATTTTCATATTTGTCGTGTTCGGTGGCTTTCAAAGTTCACTTTTCATCTATTTGATAATTGTTATTTTTTATTATTATTTTACGTTCATGGAAAATCTTTTTTTCTACACAGTTATCCAATTATGTTTGTTTGTATTTTAAATATCATAGATCGATCTACAGCATGTACTGGCAGAGCAAGGTGTGATGGTGGACAACCAGATGGTTATAGCCAAGGGAGTGGACCTGTGTGAATACTACCAGAATGTCGAGTGGGATATTATAAATGTCACTGCCAGGAGAAAGGAGAAATACTATCCCTGTTGCCCGGAGCCATATCCAGACATTACCTTTAACATAACAATTCGGAGACGGACACTGTTTTACACAATTAACCTTATTATGCCGTGTGTAGCGATTTCATGTTTAACGGTTTTAGTATTCTATTTACCCAGTGATTCCGGCGAGAAAATAACGCTGTCAATTTCCATCTTACTGGCATTGACTGTGTTTTTCCTGCTTCTCTCAGATATCAATCCACCAACCTCCATTGTTATACCGCTTATAGGAAAATTCTTACTTTTTACCATGATAGTGGTGACGATGTCAATATTCTTGACTGTTTATACATTGAGTGTCCACTTTCGATCTCCAGCTACACATCGGATGTCTCCGTGGGTCAAGCGAGTGTTTACGGAAATTCTTCCAAGACTACTGTGCATGAAAAGACCAGACTATAATAGAATCAGTAAGGTATCTGTCAGAACTATGAATGGTATAGAGACACGGGAGATAGATCAAGACTCTCCTCAAGTTGGAACTAAATGGGATAGGTCTGGCAAATCAGAGAACAACTACGAAAATCTACGGAAAAGAGCTTTCTCCGAGAAAAAGGAAGATCTGACCAGATATCCAATCGAGATCCGAGAGTCACTAAAAGGTGTGAAGTTCATAGCAGAACATCTAAAGAAAGAAGACGGAGATAAATCGGCATGTATTCGATTATAAACATTTCTGTTATATTATTCATTAAATTACGTAGTACAAACTGCATTTAGATAATAAGCATTAATCTTTATAAATGTTGTTTGTAGATTGTTATTTTTACTTCATAATGAGGTTATTCGGATATTTGCGATAGAATTTCAACCAAAAACGTTTCTTAGTATGTTTTACTTAAATCCGCTTTTGAAAGTTTGCTTCGTTAATAGAATTATGTGTCGAACATTGTACCTGATAACTGTAAATTTAAGAAAAATAGGAAATTATTCAAACACTGATTACATAAACACATACACTTAAAAGGAATAAATTATTTTACTGTTTACACATAATTATTTTTTTTCAGGATTGCCTTTTTTCGCTTATCTAATTAATGCCGTTATTAAATCGTAAATCTTCAGTTTCTAAGAATGATTGAAATTCGATAATGTCATTACTATTAATTAATTAATTAATTAATTAATTAATTAATTAATTAATTAATTTGTTTGTTTGTTTGTTTGTTTTTTCGTTTGTTTGTTTGTTTGTTTTTTTATTTTATTATTTATTTATTTATTAAACTTATATAATTTATAATTTTTACTTTACTAATGATTGTGTTCATATTTATTTGCAGGTTGAGCGAGATTGGAATTATGTTGCCATGGTGATGGATCGACTCTTTTTGTTTATTTTTTCATCGGCCTGTGTTTGCGGCACAATGGGGATATTTCTGAGTGCCCCTGCTCTTTATGATCCTACAGAAGCAATGTCCAGATCGGACTTTAACTGCTCAACTATATAACACAATACGCTAGTTTTAAAATCAGTTCCACGATATGAAATAATCCGAAAAATGACCAGGAGCTATGCTCAACAAAGTGAAAATTAAAACCGGTCAGAATAATGTGACTGGTCTATCAAGAGACTGATTACTTAATTCAACATATCATTCACTTACGTAATCTAATATTTTGCGCATCAGAGTAATAACTTTCAGATATTTGCATAATGTTCAGGTATTTATTATTGTATATTATTGCATGAATAATTTAAACATATACTGACATGATTGTTTAGTTGAAGTTGTTTGTGACTTTTGAAGAACATAATACAAATCAAAATAAAACTGTAATATTTGTAAATGCATCATGTATCATGTGCCAGAATCTAAGTGCTTTTAACATTGTTTTAATAAAATAACTTCTCATCGTTAAGACTACAGAATTGAGGGGTAATTATTTCGTCTAAACAATTTATCATTTTCGATTAGTTTTACATATTTACAGATTACTTTTATGGATTTCAGAGATCTTACTCAGGAAGTTATTGTGGTAGGAGTCTGATTTGCATGACAGATATGTCATGATTGCCCAAGATCATAAAACTAAATCTGAGGACCAGTCTAAAATCTCTAGCATCTGACTGGCTGTAATGGCGACTGGTCGCCAATCTTAGTTTCGTGATCTTGGGCCGATATTTAACCTGTGCAACTTATCTGAAATCAGATTAATTTCTTAAATGTATATATTACAACTATTAAGGTACTGTGCCTTTCGCCATTGCTTTTCCATAGACAAAAAGAAAAATATAAAAATCTCTCAAAGGGCACAATTCACTTTCATCAAACTTTGCACAAATATATGCTACAAGTATTTGATTATTTTGCATGTGTTAAGAAAAGTTAGAACAGTAGAGAAAAATAGTTAGACTTAAGAAATCCCTAAAATTCTATTTGCAATTTATCACAAAAATGAAGCAACACAAAAAAAAAACAATACAAATGTCAATGATACTGACAACAATATTTAAGGTCCTTGAAAAGAACTTTCAATTGTGAAGAGAGAAATCATCATTTTATTTTTATGTCATCCATTTTCGCGATCCGGAAATTGAAGGTCACAAACTTTTACAAATAATTCACATTGTATGCATTTGTTAGACAAAAGGACCTTATGTAGCGCTGTCAGTAACTCATTACTCATCACGACATTTAAATTGATGTTTAGTGTTGCTTCGTTTGTTTGATAAATTGCAAATAAAATATTAGGTTTTTGGGGGGTCTAACTATTTTTCTTTACTGTTCAAACTTTTCTTAGCCTTTTTAATTAAACATATAAAATAATAGCATTGGTTTGTGCAAAGTTTGATGTAACTGCGTTGTACCGTTTGAGAGATTTTTATATAGAACGATAACACAGTTTTTAGCCCTTTGGTTATCCACAGTAAGGAAGTACTCACACAGTAAAAGAGTCCTCTTTTTGATGATGAATACTGATTGAAATTTGAATGAAGAATACTGATTAAATGGCATTTTTTGAATGAAGAATACTGATTAAATGGCATTTTTGTACAGAGAAGGTCTGAAGCAGGAAGTAAATGTCATTTTTAATGAATTGTAATGATGAGGAGAATACATAAGAAGATACAACGACACATTTAATAAATAAGACACCACAAACAATTAACGAAAACAAAAACTAACGGATTGACACATTGATACGGTTATTTGCAAACATATTTATCACTTGATGTTCAAACTAATAGTCAGACTTTACCAACTTCAGATCCAAAAGTGAAACAAGCTTATTAGGAATAGTCACACTCAGAAAACAAAATAAACACAGCCTCCCCACACTGTCAATAAAGCGAAGAGAAAAGAGAGCTTACGATTTTGGACCAAACAAATATGAATTAATAAAATGTGCTGACACAACAATATAGCCCAAGCTTAACAACAATTTATTATAAAGACACGTCATGCACAAGCAATCAAAGGCTGCAATAATTGAATGCTTTTTATGCTTTTAGGAGATCATTTTAGTTGCATCTGAATCAATATAAAAATATAATATCAGTCCGTTATACCGAAGATAGCAGGCTTTCTGGCATTGCCCCAACTGTCTTGTGCGGGTTGAAAGCATCTTGGGGAATAACGTGTACCACGGTTACCCTCACTTAAACCAAGACTGTAATTTTCAATAATTGGACGTCTTTTGAGAGTCCAAATGCCATTTATTTAACATAATTCAAGATGAATTCAGACATAATTAAATAATGGGATTCAAATTTTATTTCATAAGCAACAGGTATGTGATAAGTTTAGTCAAGAATACCGCATTTCTGCTACAATTAAGATGCATGTATACCATATGTGCCGTGATTATCGCCGTCAATATAAAAACTATTTGAATTTTAGGGTCGTTTTTATCTCTTAAACAGAGATGTAAATGAAACGGAAATAATCCAGTAATTTTTACGTGATTCGCTTTACGACAATTTGTTCCCTTAACTGGCGCCGTCATTAAATCGAAATAAAACCTGATTTATTGTGTTTTTATGGGATCCACGTAACTTCTCATTTTATGATTAATTAAATCAGAAGTTGTATAAGAAATTTGATTTTATTAGGATATTTCTGATAGCTGTAAACAATTTTACTGCTATCGGGACATATCCCAACAAATTCAAAAGTGTTACAATAAATCTCACTTAACAGAATAATAATTATAAATACCATCAGTAAAATAAGATTTTAGTTATCAAAAGGGTAAAGACAGTAGATAAAACCTTATGCATCTAACATCTGGTATGGCTGGGAAATTAAAGTATAATTTATTCACTATATTCGTGATACATTGTTTGTAAATTGCTATGGTAAGTTCTGTGTGCAAATAGGCCACCAGAACTTTTTCGGTGTATCACACGTTCAAGTTTGTAGATTGAAATTGTTATGATACTTTAAACGTTGGAGCAACAACATTTTATAGGTGTAGTTTCTTTTAAATTTTACTTTACACGTTTGTCTTTACTGGGTATTCTCGCGGGTCAGGATAGTTTCACAGAACTAATGCAAAATGTAAATTGTTTTGCCATTGACCGTTCCAAGGCGGTAACCGCAAGGGTTCTCTTTATCGTCAATTGTTTGTGGTGTCTTGTTTGAAATTGATATTCTTATAAACACAAGCTCTCTTTTCCTGTCTACTTTTCCGCTGCGTGGGAGGCTGTTCTTCCTGAGTGTGGCGATTCCTGTGCCCAAGATCATAAAACTAAATCTGGAGATCAGTCTCAAATCTCAAGCATCTGATTGGATGAAATGGCGACCAGTCGCCATTTCAGCCAATCAGATCCTTGAGATTTGAGACTGATCTCAAAACTTAGTTTTATGATCCTGGGCCCTGATACATGCATATTTCACATTTTTAAAGAAAATCATTGTCATACGACAGGTTGGTTTTAGGTGATTTCCAAATTAAATTGTACGTGGATTTGTATATTTACCTATGCGAGTCAGTCGGCAAGTCAGTCAACAAGATGTTAGCAGTAGACAAGCAGGCTTTTCTAAAATATTTACCTGTCAAAGAGAACAATCTTGCGAATGTTAAAAGTTTCGAATGTGAGCTAGCAGCCTCAGATAACACCCACAACACCTTTCACATTACATATCTCCATGTGCTCTTGATTATATAAGGTCATGCGCGAATTGCCGCAATTTGATAAAGATAAATAATTGAAATATTATTCGTATGCTTTCTGCCAAGGGAAATAAAAGGCACGTAGTTGGTAAAACGGGAACTGACAGACACTGTTTTTCGTGATAAGGAAATCAAGGAGAAGAATGATATTTTGCATGCGATTACAGTGGCGATGAATGACTGCGTCTTCGATTCGTACCAAAGACGTACAATGTTGTATTTCTGAGTATTCTTTTTTGTCTTTTACATAAGAAGGATTTTTACCTCGTTTTGTTTTGATCTTTTACTGTACAAGATAACAAGAGATTGTGTATTAATAGAAAGGTATCCGATTTTATTGAAGAAAATAATAAAATTCCATCACCGACGTTTTCCTCTTTCTTTGTACTCTTACATCAATTCTAGTGAAACCCAAATTTATGTTCATAAGCTTTTAGTAATACTCAACAATAAATTACCACTGATAAAAGGAAGGAGGTATGCAGTAAATCTTTTTCATGAATGGAAAAATACTTAAAAGTAAAGCATTACATGTAGGAGGGTGTATCGATTAATTAACATGTTGATTAATGGCGCGGCTTTTAACAAAAAATAGTTTGAGATTTATTGAGTAATAGACGCCATGTTTAAAATAAATTTATTTGATGTTTAAAGATCATAAAAGCTTTTTGTTAGATTCAATGTCACAGAAGAAATAAGCTTTTAATGATATTGTTTTCTGGACGAATTATGGGTCATAACTTATTAGTACAAGTTAACTATTACTAGATGACCACTATCACGTACATCTATTCCGACCCGGCTTCATATAAAGGTTTTCAGCGAAAGATAAGTACCAGCGGGTCCGGCTTCTTATAGAGGATTTCAGTGAAAGATAAGAACCAGCGATTGGTTTCTGGCCTCAGTGATTGTTGGTACCAAATATTATGCTTCATATCGGAGATTTCAGTGTATTTTTTATGTTTGCTTGAGTATGTGGAGTTTATTGTTGAATAATGCTATGGGTATTCTATGATAACATTTTATGTTTATGTATAAACAAAATATTATTTAGATGGTTAAGACGCGATTCTATGTATGTATGTTCAAACAGTTAATTTATCATTTCGATTTCACGTGATAACTTTGGGCTGACCCCGCTGGTTTTCGAAGCGAAGATGCCGTTTCATTATAATTTTATACAAGTAATACAAAAATATTTCATAACTGTTTTATTCACATTTGTGACTTGGGAAAAGGTGATACATGTCTTTATTTTTACCATTTCCTTTAAATGTCGTCTACGTATAACATATGTGTATGCTATACCTTTCTTGTTATTGTTGTTCTTTCGGGTTTTGTTTTCTGCAAACACGTTCAGATTATACAGTCTATGATAGTAGCCGAAGATATTACGTATTTATAATATGATAAATTAAAATAACACAACGCCACAAAAAAGTGAAAATGAACGGGGACAAATTTCGCAAAACATTTTAATAGGGTTCAAACCTGGTTGAAGGGATACTCCAACCTAAGCTTGTCCCTACAGGTTATCATACGAACAATCAATTACACATTGCTTAAGTGGATAAACTTCAATCCACCTATCATCTCGGCAAAGTTGCACGCTAGAACAATTAAACCTACAAGACGTTAGAAGATAAACCTACAAGACGTCAGACTATAAACCTACAAGACGTAAGAAGATAAACCTACAAGACGTAAGAATATAAACCTTCAAGACGTAAGAAGATAAACCTACAAGACGTAAGAAGATAAACATACAAGACGTAAGAAGATAAACCTACAAGACGTAAAATAGATAAACCTACAAGACCTAAGAAGATAAACCTACACCACGTAAGAAGATAAACCTACAAGACGTAAGAAGATAAGCACATTATCAGGCGAAATAGGTTTGGCTTATGTCGCGTTAATGGAGATTTTGACTTATAAAGTAGTATTTAGCAGTAGTTGTTGTTTTTTATTTGTATTGGGGATGTGTTTGTTTACCTTAAAAACCCAAGAAAATATGTAATTTTTAAATATATGTTAGATGTCATGATAGCACCAGCACAGTCATAAGTAAATAAGAAACTTACTGTTTTACAACACATGTTCTTCAAAGAAAATATTGATAAGTATTTATGAGTTCACTGCTATATGTATATTTGTATGGCTATAAATGTACTATACGTTTCATGCTGAATAAATAATTTTTATTATTGTTATGTTATGATTGCCGTTCAAATGTTCAAACTTATGGTAGTCACAAAATAATCTCTTGAGTATTCATTTACATAGTATGATAACCTAAGAATTCATTTAATTTTCGTCATTTACATTTCCCTGTGGAAGTTAACAAAATTTAAAGTCTAGATTAAATTTAATTTACAAGTTATTAAAATTTTACTATGCAATAAAATTCTAAAAAGGCACAGAGAACTTTAAAAAGCATTACATGTTCATCAATTTGTAAATCATATCTCCATAAATCACTGGTTGAGTAATACATCGTTACAGTAGAGGTAAACACTGTTACAGTCATATGGTTTTGGGAAATGTCAAAGTAACTTAGAATTTGTGAAAAGTGTACTTGTTAAACAAAGTTCGACGTTCATTGAAATTCTTAAAATTGTTTTAAGCTTTATAAATGCGAACAAGCTGTGAATATTGATTCCGTAACTGATTCCACAAAATATCCGTATATTTACAATCTAACTGATCTACTTAACTATAAATTTTATTGGTAATAAGAAATATATATTTGAGAAAGATTGAGATCAAGAAAGTCACAGATTCAACGGTAGCTTTTGTTAAGAGGATAAACGGAAACCGACCAAAACTGCTGAAAAATAATCTGTATAACAACTAAATAATCACATTATTGCAGAAGTGAATTGAATTTTTCAAAATTACTGAAGGATCTATATTTAAATAAAAAGACATGCATTTTCGTTAACAGAGGAATACCCGCTACCGATTTTGTGACTTTGTTTACCCTTCCCTGATTAAATGCAATGGTTTCGAAATGCATGAAGGCAATTTAATGATTATTTTATAAAAATATAATGTATCTAAGTTCCAAGTTTTAAAAGTATACCATTAAGCAACGCTGAGAAATTTTAAAATTTCGATCGGTGTAGTTAGAACATTGGTGAAGTGTATGTTTATAAAATGCGAAATACAACATTTAAAATTATTTTTATTTTTAGAGCATGAGACTAATCTGTTTATTGAACAGGCCAGACAACCTCATATGCGATATTGTTCAACGGATATTTATCCTCTCTAGACCCTATAATGTGTTGCTATTTTAGATTGATTTTATTTTCACTCAGGTTATATGAACATCTTTGTCAGGTGACTTCATGAAGGTGCTGTTAAAAAATCGTGATCACATAGTAGCCTTTCCTTGATGGCGATACTTTTGTTATCCAATTTATAAAGAAAATTCTAGGTTTGTGTTAATACTTGGAAGTAATAATGTATAGGGAATGATAAAAACCCAAAACGAGATTCAAATAAGCACCGTCACAGCCACAGCACTTTGTAACGTAAGTTTGGGCGAGTACGCCATCGCTACATGTAACGCTCTAGTAACGCTGGAAAACGCTATCATTATTACGTGACACCGGAAACGGATTTCCACTTACGACAGTGCTGATTTTTTTTGTACGGGTTTCTGGTCGCTACACTTGTTAAATTAAAGATCAGATCGGATATAGTTTGAATAGGTACCTTGTCAAAAACGTCATACTGCTGAATCTAAATTGAGGTGTTGTTTGAAAGCTTCTTTATGTGGTTCTGAGAAAAATGCAAACAAATATAACAAACATACATCATAAAACAGGAAAGCAGCATGTCATTTTGTTACATGACAATGCTCCAGCCCTCAGTTTATAGTTCTGTTTTTGAAGTCGGAAAAGGTCAGTGTATTACCTTTCAAACATACAGTCACACAAGGCCCCTGATTTTTTTTCCGAAATTGAAAACGCAAAATCTGATTGTTAATAGAGGTTCAGAAGTGCGCTAAGATCGGCATTTTACCAATTTCTGAAGAGTATACCCAAAGAGTAATCAATAAATTGTTTCATAAAGAAGATTAAAAGAAATTGTGTTTTCTAGTTCAAGAAGAATATTTTAAAGGTAACTTCACTAAATGTTGCATTTTAATTAGCGTTTCTGAGAAAAAAACATGGTTATTTGCAAAGCTTTTCAAACACTTCTCTTACTTCTGTCTTGCTAACCCATGCACTAATATGTTTTGCAGTCTAACTGGCAGCAGAACACCTGTATGATAAATGTGTGAGAGCTCTGTGGGACTGTTTTCATAGACTTGTTAGGGTACAAATATTATTGTTTGTTTAGAAGGAAATAAATGTTAAACGTCCAGGCTATGCTATTGTAATGATGCACATTAATACTGGCTTCGTAATGTTCAGCTTAAATGTGATACTGATTGATTTACATTAATAATGATGATTTTCATTGTGACTTTTACTATTAAGTGTATATAACTAAGTTGCTAAGGAGTGTAATGTTTGAATTCGTTGGTCAGGACAGGTCCAACCGTCCCGCAGATTTTGAGTTTTATTGAACTTTTGACTAATAGTTGAATTATTTTGAAGCAAATATGGTTTAACTTAAAAATAGATGTTGGGAGAATGAAATGTAATGTAATGAATTGTAATGTAATGTATCGCCACATGAGCCGTATATAATTGTCTGTGGACTACACGAAATAGTTCCAATGTATAAAAGTTTATTATCGTAAAATGTTGCTTACACACTAAGTGCTTAATGGTTACATGTAGATGAATATCAACTTATGGTATAGACATTTCTCATTTACAATTATGAATCTGTAGTCAGAGTAAAATCAAACCACAGCTGTTGCTCACTTATCAGTCAAAATAAAAATCTTAAGATATATATATATCATTACTTAGCAAAGCAGAATGATCGACAATGTTCACTTAGCATGATATTGGTATAACTTGTTAACAACTTAGCTGATTGCACCCCCTAAGTTTTGAAATAATGCTAGAAACGACGTTCGCTTGACGGAATAAGGAAGATATCTGCAATTGATTAAACATGACAAAGGGAAATAGCGAATTATATTTTTCAGAAAGCCGAACAGATACTCCTCAGTTTCATACTGAGCTATGAGCCATTTTTTAACATTCAGACTGGGATATGTCTGACAACAGGTATTTTGTTTATTTCATACTGAGATATCTCCAAATAGTTTCAATTAACTCACTATAGTAGTGAACAACCATTAACTAGTTTCAAATATGTCCAAATAAAAAGTAGCATCATCACCATAGTATCTTTGATTTGTGCTTCTATGTGCATGATCTATGGACGTCCTGTACATCCTGTATTATTTTATTGATTTAATCGACCAACCACAACTGAAAAATGGACTTCAAATTTAGTTGGCATTTTTCTCAAAATGGTAAAAATGGCGACGACTTATCAAACACAAAACAATGTAAACAATTAACAACATTTTAGAAATGAAAACAGTTATAACATACAACACTTACATTGAAATGATGATGTATTGCTGCTTCAATTTTATTTGGATATGAAGAAGTGCGATTTATTCCCTGAGAAAATATCGAATTCCAGTTTTATTTCTTTATAAGATCGTAAATTGCATGCAATAAAGATAAACAAGATATAAAATAGATATTTAAAGCAAGAAATTTGAAAGTTTTCATTATTCAATCGTGAAAGTTTTTATTTTTTGAACAGCTGAAATGAAACAGTTCTTTATGAACACACAGGAGCCTTGAACGAATTGATATCATATAAGAAACGCCTTTAAGAGACGCCTTAGTTATGGCATTCGTTGTTCATTAAATACAGACTTATGACTGCGGTTCTTGTTAACGAAAACAATGAAGTGATACATGTATGCAGATCAGGAAATGCCACATGCAGAAACCACAACATCTCCATCAAATTGTAGAAAACGGGAAAATACGGGTTAAAAGATATTTTTTTTTTAATTTTTATAAGACGTCAAAACTTTAAAAGACAACCAAAACACTTTGGGTTACCACCTTTGTAAAGGTGTTGGGAGTTAAAGCGCGGTTCAAGTAAGGTTCTCCTATGAACAAACGTGTACGAATTGTCACGGTAGATTAAATTTAACACACCAAACAAATCGACAATATTACTTGCGAATGCGCAGGAGACATGACAAGTTGATGGTACTGTCAAGCAAAATGATTCAGTACGCTTTAACTCACAACACAGACAAAAAGAATGGGAGATATAGTACATTTTAATAATTAATACATTTTGTACACAAGAAATGCTGGATTGCCAGTTAAGGTACTCAGTGGATACAGTGCAGGCTGGATCATAAAACGTGGAATTACCTACCAATCACATATACAGACCGACAGTTCA
This sequence comes from Corbicula japonica, assembly GCA_038501625.1. Lineage (NCBI taxonomy): Eukaryota > Metazoa > Mollusca > Bivalvia > Venerida > Cyrenidae > Corbicula > Corbicula japonica. The sequence goes on from JAZAYU010000033.1 coordinate 4,949,248, forward strand.
CTCTTAATACTCTATTGTTTTATTATAACATATGTGATTATTTTATGCAATTACGATGCAATAACTGTCTGCTTTTCGATCAAGCATTCATAAATAAAACAAAAATCACAATTGAACGGTTCAAGAACAGAAATCATATTTTTAAATGTGACATTCTGTCGGCATAACATAGAAGTCTGATAACTTTTGGTTGTTGATAAACAGAATTGACTCTTGATTTTAACCTCACTTTAAATAAAATATATATCTCAAGAAGTTTACCCACTGAGAGATCGAGAAGTTTCGATTACACAAACCATTAAATTTATTGAAAGCTTTTAGGAAAATTAAAAACACTTATAGAATTCAAACCTGTCTGTGAATATTTATTTTGCTCTGTTTCATATTTTCTTCAGTAAAGATTATAAGATGCAGAAATTTTAATTGAATTTCTCAATTCTGATAAATAAGGGGCGCGCCAGGGGAAAATGAGTTCTCGGAAAACGGACGTTATTCTTTAAAATGACGTCATAACAGTTGAGCAGACGGCAATGCATTGTTTGTATTTCGCGGTAAAATAACATTCTGTGGTAAAAAATAGAAATTATATCCCCTATTGTTTATACAAATAATAGATCTAAAAAGAATAAAAATGAAAAAAAAAACAATAACAAAAAACCCCCCAAAACCCAAGACACCTTTTCCTGTGAAATGCGCCACGCACTGCGAAAATGTCGATGGTGAACTCTAGGTTAATGGGACGGTAGAGGAAATCCAAATAACAGACACTGCTTCTTGGTGCCCGACAAAACAAAACGTGTAGATTTCTTTTCCTACCGATGTTTCCAAATACATCGAAGCCTTTTTAAGTTGAGATAAAAACTGGTTTCTGTTCCTTGTGACCACGGGTTAATAAAATCTCATATACAGCTAAACAATCCGACCTATAAGCATTCAAAAATCCTAGTGGCGTCCGCAATATATATTTACTACTAGTCGATTACGAACATGTTTCTATTGTCTAGAAGAACAATACTGTGTAACATTTTATCAACTGAGTTTAAGGCGAAAGCCTATAAAAGATCCATACTGAAACTTAATTTAGCAATTTAGCAACAAAATACCGCTAATACTTTTCATGTAGAATGTCAAAAATAATCGCTTTGTTTGATTAATATCTGGATAATGTGTTTGATGGAGGGGAAATGTTCCTATTATCTCCAACGATATGCAATTTTCATTCTCATTCTGAAATAATGCTCTCTTCAGAAGTAAAAAACTTCGACTTTGAAATATCTTTGAATGCTAACGCTGGAATTTAAACAGACAATTAACTGAAAAAAGAACAACATGCAACCAATAAGTAGCGCTATCTGACAACTTTTCCTTTGCGTATATTCTAGTTAAACAGAGACTTGCTGTAAGAGCGAACAAACTGGTTCGACCATTTGCTTTTCACAAGTATCTTGCTTCACGTCTGTAATTGATTTGCTCTAATCTCCTCGTGAAAATATTGTGTAACTTGTATATTATCTAGTATAATTATTTGTGTACCCCTCAGAAATGGAGGAAATATATATGACAATAATCTATATTCAAACTTAATTTATTTATATTTGTTATCTTTAAACCTATAAAATATAATCTTGCGATCAAATTCAGCACAATATACGATAATGATTACGCGTCGAACTATATACAAAATGAATCAAAATTGTCTTAAAACATCCTTATATCCGCACCAATTTTTTTAACTGTTTGATAATAAATTTTATTTATAAACTACATGAAAAATGAGTATTAAATTTCAAGTAGAGAATCATTCTTCATTTTAATTTATGTTCTTAGCTTTAATATATTTCTTATAAAATTCAATATACCACCTAATTGAATCTTAATGGATACTAAATCGTCTTAAGTCATCTTCCTTTCACAGGCTGTCCTGAAGGTCCTTGAACAGAAAACGTCTGCCCATTGATACGGTACGAAGCTACCATGGTAAACGGCGCATTTCTCTCCAATTCTAGCTCCATTTGGTTCTCCTAGATACCAGTCCAGGAATATTGGTTTAGTTCCGTCATTCAACCATTTCCAGACGCCTTCAGAGTACGTCAAACCAAGCCAAAATGAAGATAGACTATATGATGTCTCTATATAAACATAAACAGTAATAAATAATTTTAGAAATTGAAAGTATGAAAGTTATATGATTGCAATATGGAAAAGCAATTAGTTTTATTTGTTTAAAACACATCTATTGAGATATTTTACTGTTGAAATACACCACTTCCAGCCCCATCTTCTCTCCTATCCCCATCTGCCTTTTTGGGAATTTAGGTATTTTACAATTTGAAACCACACGTAGCACTGGGTCTTTAATCGTTACAGCTGTTTTCAACATGTTACATTTTGACAATTGATGTACTGGTAAACATACCATTTTTGAAATGCGTCATCATGTAGTTCTTCAAAAATCTATTCTCATCTGCAGTTTCCACATGAACCAGGTAGCCTCCAAGATGCGAGCACAGTTCCTGCACATAACATACACATTAAAATGTAAGAAAAGATCTGCATAACAAATTCCATCCATAATGCATCAAAACTCAATGTGTTAATATTATTATTTAATATAAAGTTAAATATGTAAGCCAAAAAGTACCTTTGCTTTATCAAAGACGACGATTTGGTGGTCTAAGTAATAACACGATCCACAATATACTAACCAACCATCCGGGCAACCTATTTATAATAGAAAAAAAGTAAAATATGCATATCAGGAATTGCAACATTCAGAAGACACAGCCTCCCCACACAGCCAAGAAGAAGAGAGGAAGAAGGAGAGCATGGTTTATAGCCAAGCCACACAGCCAAAAGAAGAGAGGAAGAAGGAGCATGGTTTATAAAATGATCAAATTCAAAAAGACACCACAATCTATTTACAAAAATGAGAACCTGAGGGATTACCGCCTTGGAACGGTCAGTGGCAAAACAATTTGCAACTGGGGGTCTAAACCAGGTTCTAGGGCTCACCCACCTCACACTTGCCCCAAGAGGTTATTTTAACAAGCAAGTACAAGATGTTTTGGTGAAATTACTCCAGTCACCCATCAGCTTAACAATGTTGCATGCAAAAGCACATAAACATATAAAACACAAGAAGCTAATAGCATTGCAAAGCCAAAGGGGCGAGTACTCAATGATCTTACCGAGACAAGAGCCCCTAATTCAAATAAGCAAAAACACAATGACAGGGCTGACAATTTCACGTCGTCACTACAAATATTTAACACAGATGAAAACCTGAGGGTTTTCCATCTTCAAACGGTTTGAGGTCCAGCATTGTGTCACCCGTGGTTTTATCGAGGTTTTAGGGTAAACCATCCCCACACTTGCCCCATCTGGTTCTCATGAACAAACACGTACACGTTGACTTGGTAAATTAACTTTGAACCACCTGGTTTTCGACAATTTTGTAACGAACATTTACACAGGCAAATATGAAAACAAGAGAAGCTAGTCGCACTGTCAAACAAAATTGTTCCGTAACAGATAAACTACTTTTCATTTCCATTTCAACTAGATACGGACCCAGCGAGTAATTGCACTGAAGCACTTCAAAAGATACCGATCATGTTTATGTCATGTTTTTGACATGAGACTACTATTAGAACTACAGCTTCATTCAGGAGACTGCGTTCTACTTCCAATTCAGGTTTTGCTGCCAAATAAGCCTTCCCTTCGTGGATGTTGAACCGAAAGATTCACTTTTAAAAGATCTGAATCGTACATGTACCACTACAGCAATAAAAAGTGTGTATTAAAGTAAAGCAACCTTAAGTAGAGATTAACTCTACTAGTGTCCAAAAAAAACCGATAACACTTGTGTGCAATGAAATAATATAAAACCAAACAGCTTTAGAACATCTGGATTGGTCTAATTTATTTGAGAGACATTTTTAACGGCATAATGCATATTAACAAAAAATTTCATCAATCCTGAGCAAGCATAAAACAGAATTAACAGGTTTGCTATCGTTTCTTTTGGACACTAGTATATGAACAGCGTTCTCTCAATTGAACTTCTTTTCGCTACATCTCAACGGAAATATCAGTCGCCGCGCCATGGCTTTGATGTTTTGGTTGCAAGCTAAAATCTAACTAAAATTTAAATTTGTAGTAACTGGGACCAGATCAGACCTAGAGTTAAATAATCAACTTACAGGAAAAAAAACCGAATCCAGTTTATACGGTTTTGTTTCAAGATTTCAAGAAACCTTCAAAAACTCTTATAATGTAGTTAAATAGCTTGGGAATTTGATCATCATGTTTATATTCTCTTAGATAACGTCGTTAATTTTTACGTCTTGTAAAAACAGCATAACCGTTTCTAAATTAATATTTCAAACATAATACAGTGTGTAAACTTCGCTCACATCCTAGGAAATTACTGCAAACGTACACAACAATGATCTATAGGTTATTAAAATTGTTTAATACCTTTTCTGCTAACGTGCTTGTTTATGACATCTTGAAGGCTTAATACTTTCTCTCCTAGGTCAGCTACGGCTTTACGAAGCTCATCTACAAAACTGTCAGGACACTGATCCGAGTTCACCTCTTCACAAAGTAAATTACTTTCCACCAAATACTGGCATAATATTAGCAAAAATAAGAAAACAAAACGATATTTAAACATCTTGCGAAACACTCTTTCACTGATGACAGTTTCGTTTCTTCGTTCAAAATGTTGCTTGTCCTCGAATGATCGACTTTATCTATTAATATATGATTTAACTACCCATTCATTGACACCAATTGAAAGAGTTAAGTTCCTGATAAAGGAGGTTTTTCGAAGTTTTAGTGAAATATTTACTCGAACTTACATCTTAGCTGGCGGGATTCGAAATTTTATTTTTACAGTAAAAAGTATTATAAGTGCAGTAATGTTTTTTTAGAAACAGCGACCGTGTATACCCAACGCTTCTACATTGCAATCAAAGATTGGGTTTACCATATTTTAAATAACGAATTGAAGATTGTTTTGTATAAGAATAAATTAATATTGACTTGTTACATGTACAATTTACTTATTTTACCTATTTTATTTTTAATTTCAAATTTACTTTCAAACAAATGACCTACGTATTAATATGACATTCTTATGTCTGTTCTTACTGTTTTACTGATATTATACTAATCGTACTGTCAATTTGTATTGAATAAACATCATTATGTTCATATTTTTTCATATTGACACAAAATCTACTATTTGACCCTAAATTAACATTGACTATATATACATATACACCGGCTTATAATGGTAAACTGAAAGTTTAAATATAAATATTTACACTCATCTTGCACTATGTTAAATTTAAGTATTCTATAAGACTTTTGAACGGGGCGTTGTGTAAAAACTATTTTCGTTGACGAGCACACATGTTTCACATTGAGTTGCTGCGAAAATGCGTCCAGTCATTAGCTTTATCGTCAATGAGGCGCCTCCAACAGCCATTTAGAAGGCCGTTGTATCACAGATTTCACCTAAGTATTTTTCTAAGAACTGATAATATAAGGAGGTATAAATAGAAGAATTGATATTTTATTTCTTTCGTCGAGATATAACAACATTTAGGTTGTTTAAAGTATTCTATACCCTGATGAACGCAAAAAAATGTCTACATAATTTTTAAAACAAATACGATCTTTCGGAGATTTTAATTCAAACCAGATACGATACAAGCTTCTTCTATGTATAATTGTACTACGACTGTTACAATAAAATACTTTCACAGTTTTCAAACTGTGCTTTGAAAAAAAGTCAGATAAGTAGTATGTTTATATTTGGCAGAGTTATCCGTTGAAGATCAAATTCAGACTCAATTTAAAGGTAAGTTTCATGCTGTAGAGTATGATTATAAATAGCACGTGGCTCATTACACTCACAAGTAAAGTTTTTGTGCGTCAATGATAAATCATTTCTCCAGTATTCAGTCAATAAGTCAAAAACATGTAAAGTGGCATGTATACCAAGTAAGTAAATATAACACGAAATTTATTTTGTTTACTTTCTTCAAGTCACTATAATTCACTCTTGATATTTCATGACAAAATTTTAAGTAACCATAAAATGTTTGTTAAGTTATGTCACTATATATTTTATTGTATTACACTGCCATGAAAAAATTGTCATATCCGTATATGGTGAGGGCCGATTGTATAACGAGTTAAGCACTCGTGATCGAAACCAATTTGCTATAAATATCGGCAATTAAATATGTTTAAACTTAACTATAATTCATAGCGAGTTCATGCATTAACTACTCGTACAATCTCTCTGAAAATAGTAAAGCAACAATATTTACTATATTTAAAAAAACTTTATTGTTTTTTTTTCTTTTAATTTATCATGCTGGAGAGTAGGATAATAAACTGCAAAATGCAAATACACTCACTCAGTAATAAATCATTTTTCAAGTATTTAGTCAATAAGTATAAACCATGACAAAATTTGTGGACATAAGGTAAGTAAATAATAAATAAATTTATTTGTTTAATTCAAGTTACTATAAATCATAGCAATTGCATGCATTAACCACCGCCATAATCTAAATATAGAACAGACAAATACTATTCGCTTGAAACAACTTTGTTTTGCTTTAATTTTATGAAAATATCAAATGATTTTTAGGGCTGAAAAGTGGGCTTTACTACTTTTTAGTACCACAAAACACAATGTTTAAACAGTTTCATCATCAGTGTTTCAGCTGTTTATAAACCACTAATGTGAACATATTGAGAATGAAACAAATGAACCGTGTAACAAAGTAACACACGTGAAATCATTCTTTTATTTGACCTTTTACAGATAGTGAATAATACACGCATTAATATATATAGGTTAATGTTTATTAATTAGCATTTACATGCTTAAAATAAATCGGTCTTTCGTAGCTGTATCGTAAACTATATTTTATATTAAAGCTGACAATAAAATCATCTCTGATTTAAAAATAAGTGACCAAACTCCCAAACCTTTAGAATGTTTAAATTCAAAATCTATAGGCCTGTCAGCCAATCTCATCGTTAAGTAATACAGAATCCGTAGTTTCACTTCGAAAGTTCATCAATATACAAACAGTTTCTCCTAAAAATGACTTGAATGCATCTTGCGCTTATTAAAAAAAAAAGAGCAAGCTGTATACTACGTAGACCTCGCTTTAGCTTTGAGATTGAAACAAAGTCGTTGAACTGACTAGTTCATAACTTTGAGATCTGAAACTAGTTTTAGTTCCTTGTTTTAATGTTTTCATGTTAGGTCACACAATTCTACGCATGTCGGTTTTATTAAAGCGCCATTTGCTTATAACCGGAGATGGATTAATAACTGATTGATGAGAATTTCATCTGATGAAGACTGGTGATATAAAACTAGAAAAACCTAATACGTGGATCAATTGCCTCTGAAAACTTTTTATACGTTATGATCCAAAACGACAGACGGATTATTATTTTACCATTTAAAATGAATTGTTCGAATGGAGAAACGTATAAACACCAAATTCATCTTTTAGTGGTGCTGTTTGGATTAACACAACCACTAGACGTACATGTATTAAAAACATCAATAGATCACAATGAAGTTTTCAGTAAACGCTACAGATGTCTGCTGTTTTGAAGTTACATGCCGTGTTGCGACTGTAAAATGTCTCCCCATACTCTCACTTTAGTGTAATTATTAATTTCAAATACCGCCCTTGATTGTAATATGCTGATGTTAAACCATGAAAAACGTCAATCATTGTGGGTGATTGTATATAGTTGTTCTTGTACTGTTCTAAAACTTAATTTAGCAACAAAATAAAACACTAATAATTTTCATTTAGGATGTCAACATTAACCGCTTTGTTTGATTTATATCTGGATAATGTTTGATGGAGGGGAAGTGTTTCTATTATCTCAAACGATGTGCAATTTACATTCTCATTCTGGTGTTATGCTCTCTTGGCACGCAAATATATTCGATGTTAATGTATAAAGTCAAAACAAAATGGTTTTTGTTAGGAACTGCTATGCAGTTTTTGAAGACTCAAAGTCATAATATAATTGAACAAAAACACTTCCAAGTTTATAAATTAAAAAAGAACGTTTTTAATAACGCTATATTATATTTTTAAGCAAAGTTTGTTTCAGAAGGATAAAACAGAAAAAGTTAAAGTCAACAAATGCCAAACAATCATGTTTTGGAAATTATCTTTGTTTAAGTAAGGCAATAGCAAGCTCTTAATTGGCCTATAAGGTTTTTTATTTTAACTTTACATTATTTTCATTATGCTCACCTCTTTGGTTACACGACGGTGGCAGGGGTTTAAGAGTTTATGACGGTTTTGGTGGAAATCTTTTATAAGAACCCAAAAGCTCGATTTGTTTCTGTTATCCCTGATAAAATCATCTACAGTTGAGAATTATGCTTAACTCTTGGTTGCAAGACGGTGGGCAGGGGTATAAGAGTTTATGAAGGTTTATGTGAAATCTTGTATTAGAACCTAGAAGCTCGATTTGTTTCTCTTATCAATGCCATCGTGTTCTTGCTGATTTTACTCCATGAGCTCTGGTCTCGGTAAGATAATTGAGTACCCACCCCATTGGCTTTGCAATGATATTAGCTTCTTATATCTTACATTTCTGTGTGCTTTTGCATGCAACATTGTTGAGCCGATGGGTGGGTTGGAGTTGTTTCACCAAGACAACTTGTACTTGTTTTGTGATATGAGAACCTGTAGGGCAAGTGTGAGGTTGGTGCACTATAGAACCTAGATTAAACCTCCAGTGGCAATTTGATTTGTCATGACCGTTCTTAGGCGGTAACCCCTCTGGTTCTTATTCTCGTTGTTTGTGGTGTCTGTTTTGAATCTGGTCATTTTATTAACCATGCAGTCTCTCTTCTTCTTGGCTGTGTGGGAAGGCTGTTTTTTCTGAATGTGGCAATTCCTGATATGCATGTTTCACTTTTTTGTTTTAAAATCGATTTCTCTGTACACGTTATTATTGTTCATTTATGAAAGTACAGTATTGTATATAAGCCTGCAAGTGGAATGGAAAGACACATTTATTTAGGGTTATTTGTCACACTGTTAGCTTTCCGACTACTTTCCACGTCAAACTGAACAAAATAAAAACTTGGATTCTCAAATGAATTTTAGGAAGCACCGGAAAAAAATGTTCTAGGCTGATCTTCGTTGTTTTAATTGAATATATGAGAATGTGTATATCGGATTCATATATTCTATATTTTGAGACAGTCACTGTTTTTAAGTTCATGAGAATGACACAACGTTATTAATATTTCTCTATTTCATGTATGTTATACTATTCTGATTATACTTTCTTTTTGTATTAGAGTACCAAATCAAATTTTACGTTTAAAAGTACATTAAGGTTGTTAAACTATTTTAAGCATTTTAGATTCTGAAGATAATTATAGAGGGTGGTTTGTACACTTTAAATGGTTTAAACCCCCATTGTTTGCAGTATCTATTTTGAAATTGATCATTTTATTACCCTTACTCTTTTTTCCTCTTTACTTGTTTTTTGTAAGGGTAGGCTGTGTCTCCTTGATGTGACCATTCCTGATATGCATATTTCACTTTTTTTGATTTACTGAACAGAGACACAATGTAACAGAAATATGGAGGATCACTCTCCGATACAATGAATATTGCCGGTAATTGGTTTCTTATTCGGATTCTTGTGACTCATTTGTCTCAACAAAAGTAAATTAATTGCCATTTCTCCATACTGATCTTCCATCTTTGTCAGTAAACTGTGATTATACATAAGAACAAACGAAGATTAATGATATTACTATCTCTAGCAAGAATTTAGCGTAACATGAAACTTTATCTCCCGAATGGAATGAGACTATGTTCTTCTCACACAGCCGTAAAAGAGAAATCCGAACATAGGTTGCCATTATCAGGTGACTGGTGAAAAAATCAGTTTGTGTTTTAACCAATATTTCGTTCATATATTCATAACAAAATTGGTTCATATAATCATAACAAAAGTGGTTCATAATTAATTTAAACTTGAAAATGATTTCGTGAATTGTAAATTCATTTAAGGTTATTTACATGAGCTTAAAATAATTGCAACAATTGCACCAATGTATTTCACATCCAGTTTTCATGGAGATTTAATTTATAATCTTGAAAAGATTAAAAGCAATGATAATTTCTCCCGGTGATTAGCACATCTACAGTTGATCAGTATGCTGACCTGTTTGGTTGCAAGACGGTGGCAAGGTTGTAAAAGTTTATCAAGTTTTATGGGAAATTTTGTATAAGAACCTTAAGGTCAGAGGATAGTAAATAAAAAAGCCTGTCGCGGATTGGACAATTTTTGTCTAGGGACGATTCGGGCTTAATTTATTTTCAAAGATTCATTGGCCAAAACTATAGAGAATAGAAATAATTTTTTGTTTTCAAAAATGTAAAATGACTTTAATTATATACTTAAAAATAAAAATGATTATTTAAAACACTGTTTGAAAGGTGATTTGTGTCACTTTAAAGAAGTTGGTACTTTCCTTATTTTGGGTTAGAGATTTGTTTAGATTCTGGGGGTGGTTACTTTCGGTTTAAAATGCTGAGAGAATGAGTTGGCGAAGGCACCAATTCTTGGTCATTTTTGCATTTCCCAAGAGCGCCACTATGCAAATCTGGGGTAGTTTTGGAACAAGTCGTGTAAATAAAATCACAGGAGGGTAATACATGTACCATGGTTATCTTCATTTTAACGAAGACTGTAATTTTCAATAATTGGACGTCTTTTAAGAGTCCAAAGGACATTTATTTAACATAATCCAAGATGAATTCAGACATAATTAAATATTGGGATTCAAATTTTATTTCATAAGCGACTGGTATATGATAATTTTGGTCAAAAATATTTCTGCTACATCTAAGATACATGTATACCCTTTGTGCCGTTAATATCGCAGTCAATAGAAAAACTATTTGAATTTTAGTGACGTTTTTTCTCTTAATCAGAACTGTAAATGAAACGGAAATAATCCAGTATTTTTTACGTGATTCGCTTTACGACAATTTGTTCCCTTAACTGGCGCCGTCATTGAGTTGAAATAAAACCTGATTAATTGTGTTTTTATGCGATCCACGTAATTTCTCATTTTATTGTTAATTAAATCAGACGTTGTATAAGAAATTGACTTTATTAGGATATTTCCGATAGCTGTAAACAATTTTACTGGTATCGGGGCATATCCTAATAAAATCAAAAGTCTTACAATAAATCTCACGTAACAGAACAACAATTATCAATAGCATCACTATAATAAGATTTTAGTTATCAAAAGGGTGAAGAAAGTAGATAAAACCTTATGCATCTAACATCTGGTATGGATGGGAAATTAATGTATAATTTATTCCATAAATTTGTGACATATTGTTTGTTAACTGCTCTTGTAACTGCTGTATGCAAATACGATACGAAAACTCCATCACATGTTCCAGTTTAAGATTGAAATTTATGGTACTTTAAACGGTGGTGCAGCAGTATTGTATAGGTGAAGCTTTTTTAAAAAAAAATATATGTTACTTTACACGTTTGTCTTTACTGGATATACTCGCGGGCCAGGATAGTTTCACAAAACTAATGCAAGAGAAGGTGCTATAATTTATTTTTGCCAAGGGTTTTCTTTTTTTTCGTTAATTATTTGTGATGTCTTGAAATTGATATTCTTATAAACACAAGCTCTCTTTTCTTCACTTCTTTTTCGCTGCGTGTGAAGGCTATTTTTCCGAGTGTGGCGATTCCTTATATGCATATTTAACATTTTTTAAAGAAAATCACTCTCATATGGAACTTATTGAAACAATTTGTGGTTCGCAAAAACCACAAAATATACCCTTAAACTCATTTACTGTTTATTTGATTATTTTAAAGTAATCAACAACCCAGATGATCCGTTTTTTCCAACCCGATGAAGATGTCTTAGAATTTAATGACCGCTATTTGAATTCCGAAATGAAAATCATGTTTTCTGAACTAGACAATCCATTAACAATAGAAGAATGCAAAAAAGCAGTATCTGAACTACATTATAACCGATCATGTGGACCAGACTTAATACTTAATGAGTTTATAATTTATGGAGTCGAAAAAATAGGCCCATTCTTTCTTAAATATTACAATAAAATTTTTGACATTGGATATTTTTCCGAAAGCTGGAGCGAGGGATTCGTTATACCATTGCATAAAAAAGGAAGTTTTTCTAATGTGGAAAATTATAGAGGTATTACATTATTGAGTGTTATTGGTAAACTTTTTACTAAAATGTTGAATAATAGATTGATAAATTGGGCAGAAGATTATTATGCATAATACACAAGCTGGATTTAGAGCAAAAATGGGCACTACTGATAATCTATATGTATTGCATTGTTTAATTAATCATTTTATTAACAACAACCAACGTTTATATTGTGTTTTTGTCGACTTTTCAAAGGCGATTGATTATATTATCCAAGAAAATATTTGGTACAAATTAATAAAACTTGGCATAAGAGGTAAAATTTTAAATATTATTAAGTCCATATACAGTTGTGTGAAGTCAAAAGTTGAAGTTGGGGGGGGGGGGATGTAGGCGATAATTTTGAATGTTTATTAGGTGTTAGGCAAGGTGAAAGTTTATCACCGTTTATTTTTTCAATGTATATTAATGTCTTAGAAGAAGAGCTCATATTGAACGGTTTCAATGGAGTCAACGTTGGGTTACTAAGACTATTTTTATTATTATAAGCTGACGATATCGTTATTTTGTCACAAACACCAAATGATTTACAGAAAAGTTTAGATATTTTGTACGAATTTTGTAATAGATTAAAACTTAAAGTGAACGAAGATAAAAAAAAAAGTTATTTTATTTAGGAAAGGAGGATTTTTACCCCGAGACTTGGTTTTTTCGTATAACGGCAAGGCATTGGAGATTGTAAACAGGTTTTGCTAATTTGGTGTAGTATTTACATCAGGTGGTTCATTTTCAGAGACCCCCAAAACGTTGGCTTTACAGCTGTTTTTAAACTCACTTTTCTTTTTAATTTTATTGAAATCAGCACTCAGCATCTTCTAGAGTTGTTTGATAAGCTGATCTCTCCCATTCTCAATTAACGTTAAGGTAACGACCCAAAAGGATTTCATATATGGAGAGTTAGGCAGGATAAATTATCAGTCACGACGACTTTTCCAAATAATTAAGTATTGGATAAAAATATTAAACGGTTCTCAAAGGAATTACACATCAGCAGTTTACAAAATGATGTTAAGTGATACTGAGGCTAGACCAAACAATATTAATTGGGCTGCAATGGTAAGAAACACTTTGTACGAATTGGGTTTCAACGAAATATTGCCATCACAAACTGTTGGCGATCATGTTTTCTTCTAATCTATTCTCAAACAACGTCTAAGTGACACATTCGTACAAAATTGGAATGCAAGATTGACAGACTCTGGTAGAGCTATATTTTACAGAAACTTTAATACTTTCGGCTTTAAACAATATTTGAATATTATAAATATACCAAAATATAGGTATGCATTAACAAGACTTACAGTGGCTTCACATCGATTACAAATTGAAGTTGGAAGATGGCACCGACCTTTCAGTATTCCTACTAAGGAAAGAAAATGTTTATATTGTCAAAATTGGAAGATGAATTTCACCTTTTGTTTGAATGTAATTTATAAAATAACATTAGAAAGAGATTCATACCTACTTATTATTACACCAGACCTAACATGTACAAATTAATTGAATATTTATCATCAGACAATGATAAACAAAGAGCTCAAAGAGCACAACCATCCCGCACTGTTAACGAATGATGTTTTGCTTGTATGCGAGTTTTGGTTTGTTTTTGTTTGTTCCTTTCTGTAGTTGTTGTTGCTTAATAACCATAGCTGTAGGTTATACCCATGTTTGTAATTTTTTTTTTTGAAAATGTTTATAATACTTTAAAAAGACTATATGAGGTAAATTTTCCTGTGAAGTATTCAGCTTCATATTTGTATGACAAATTCGAGTTATGTAAACTATGCACCGGTAATGATTGTACTTAATTGGTAACTCTTTTGTTAGCTCAATATGCCGCCATTGACATGTAAAAGATGATATAGTGCATGTATTTATGTTACTTTTTGATCATGGGTCGTCAGGACCTACTTCAAATGTTGTATTTGTATTTTATCAAATGTGGAATAAAACATCTCTCTCTCTCTCTCTCTCTCTCTCTCTCTCTCTCTCTCTCTCTCTCTCTCTCTCTCTCTCTCTCTCTCTCTCTCTCTCTCTCTCTCTCTCTGTCTAGTTGGCTTTAGGAGATTTGATTTCCAGATTACATTGAACGTGGATATGTATTATTACCTATACGAGTGAGTCAGCATGTAAGTCAACAAGATGTAAGATATAGAAAAGCATATAAAATATTTATCATTCTTGATGCATTCGTTAAAAGTTGAGAATGTGATCTAGCAACTTGAGATAACACGGATACAACCCTTTCAAATTACACATTTCCATGTGCACTTGATTTTATTAGGTCATGCGTGAATTGCCACAATTTGATAATGATGAATTATTGAAATATAATTAGTTAGTTTATTGCCAAGGGAAAACAAAGGCTGTATTTTTAACACAAGAACCTCCAGACACTGTTTTACGTGATAAAGCAATCTAAGTGTAAACTTATTTTTGGCATGCGATAACAGTGACTGCGTCTTCGATTCCAACCAATGAACATACATGTATATTATTTCTGTGTAGTCTTTATTATCTTTTTAATTTGTACTGTTTATTGGTGTAAGTATTAAATTGCGCTCAACCCGGCGCTAGGCGGCATGGGCAGTAATATGCATTTCCATTACTGTCCATGATCACGCTAAATCACACCGAGCCTGCAATCTTTTCATATTCGTCGTGTTCGGTGGCTTTCAAAGTTCCCCTTTTCATCTATTTTAAACAACAGAAGAATTATAAAACTCTTTTTTGCTTTAATCTTTTATTTCACAAGATAAGAAAAGATTGAATTGAGCATCAGTGGAAAGCTATTCGGTTTTATTGAGCAAAACAAAAGAACCCCAAACTCACATTTGCACCTACAGGCTCTTATATGAACAATTTAGTACAATTTGCCTTGGTAGAATAACTTTAACTCTCTCCTTAACTCGACTTTAGTGGAAGCAAACACAATCAAACATATTTAACATAAGAAGCTAATGGTATTATCGAGCGATATTGGCTTTGATTATGCCGCTGGATAGTTTTGACTAATAAAGTTGTGTTAAGCTGTTGTTGTTGCTGTTGTTGTTGTTGTTCATGTGTCTTTGTGGATGCGTGTGTTTAGCTTTCAGACGTTTTTTTTAAATACTAGACTAGGAAATAGTCCCAAAGAATCTCTTGATAATTCTTAAATTACAAGGTAGCAAAACTTACGGATTCATTTAAATTCTATCCTTTTTCCCAATGGAAACGCACCAAATTTGTAATTCTAGATAATTATACAATTTACAAGTTATTTAAATTTTACTATTAAATTAAACTATATAAGAGGAAATAGAGAATGCTTTCTATTTTCTCAATTGTAAATCAAATCTTCATAAAAACTGGTAGAGAAATACATTTTTGCAGTAGTGATAAAACACTGTCATTAAGTTTCTGGGTAATGTCAAGGTATCGGCGACGAAGCTTGCAAACTGTATTTTAATGATGTATCCGATGTATCAGAATTCTATTTGTTTTATAAAATTACGTTCATCGAAATTCTCAAGCCATTTTAGAAAGATTGAGATCAAGAGAGTTAAGTATTTTCTTCTGCCAACTTCAGGCTGCTAGGCTGCCAACTTCAGGTTGCTAGGCTGCTAGGCTGCCAACTTCAGGCTGCTAGGCTGCCAACTTCACGAACTTGATTAATAGCTGAAATAAATAAGGATAACTGTTATTGTTAACAAGTTGGATATATGTTACCATCTATTTTAGCAAATTGTCCAGGTACCTCGAAGTGTGATTAAAGGTTATTTTATTTTTTTAAATTGATGTCCGAAAGAGGATTTAACAGAAAATGGTGTATAATTTCTTGTTCATGAACATAAAAATACCTTTTCCTGATCAATACTTAAATATTAATAAAAAGCCTTTCCCATGTCAGTTGTCTATGGTGAGCTAATACACAAGATATGCCAGCAACCATGAATACTCTTAAAAGACTATTGCTCCCTGTCATTAAAGAACAATCAGTTCGATATATGTGATATCAAAGTTTCTTCAACATACCGATATATCAAGAATAAGTGGCAGTGAAGAATATTTGAGGCTCGTGTATATTTTAAAAAATCTTCAGTATCAGAATCACAAAATGCATTTTTTTATAGAAAAAGGTAGCTATTTCATTTTTATAAATTATTTTAATTATTGTAAATCGAACATATTATATTAATACATAACAACCGAAATATTAACATATATTTTAGTTTGAGACCGTGCTAGGGAAGGTTTGTTGACGTTTACCTAAAATAGATCTCATTTGTCGCAGACTCACTGTTATACAGAATCTAATGACTGAGAGTCCAAGCTATGTTGTTAGTAACACATAAATCCTGGAATCAGAATCATATTAAGCTAACATGTGATGCTGATTGTTTTTACATCAATGTGTCTTTTACATAAACGTTTAAAATTCTATGTTGATTTTGGTAGTATTGAACTTTTGACTGATTTCATAATTTTGGGAAATACGGTTTAACTTGAAAATAGATTTTTGATGTTTGAAATGTGATTGCCCGTGAGCCGTTTACAATTATATGTGGCAACTGACAGTTAAACTGCATACATTTATTCTCTTAAACCTTGATGTTCTCCGCCATAATTTAATAATGGAAACAGAAAAGCTCAATCAAAACAAACAAGAATAAAAAATGCATTCCATCATACAGGTTTTAAGTAATCGGAAACATATGTATTGCAACATAAATTCTTTTATTATAATGTCGAATCAATCATTAAACTCCACAATCTTCTCATTTTATGAATACATTGTGCATTAATTTAATTTATGAATCTGTAGTCAGAGTAAAATCATACTACAGCTGTTGCACACCTATCAATCGCAATAAAGATCATCTCTTAGCAAAGCAGAATGACGGACAATGTTCACTTAGCATGATATTGGTATGTCTCGTTTACATCTTCGTTAATTGCACTCCTGCAGCTTTGAAATAATGCTATAAACGACGTACATTAGACGGAATAAGCGATATTCCAAACAGAAATTCAAAAACCTAAATGTACCTGTTACATGCACAAGGTTATCGCTTCGATATGCAAAAAGAAAAATAGGCCATTATGTCTGTCTCTTTTCTCTGTTTTCGTACATATCAGTGCTGATTTCCAATGATAAAACGTATCATATGAGTGCTTCGGTGACATAGAACAGAAAAGCTGATCGCGCTGTTACTTCGACAAATCAGCGAGCCTATTCTTAATAGTAGAGATCCTCTTCTTTTAAAGGTATTGTTCCTGAGTCTTGGACCAAAGGCATTTTAAGCCCAATATACAAGACAAAAGGTGACATGTCTAAAAGAGAAAATTACCGACCAATTACTTTATAAAGTTGCTTCGGAATATTGTTTACGTCAATGATTAAAAAACGAATCACTAAGTACATAGAAACCAATTACATTCAATAAAAACCAAGGGCAGTCCTCAACTGATCGACAGCTGATACATATTTGTAATTAATATAAAAAAATATATAAAAAATATAAAACCGTGCATTAGGAAAATCTCAACATGCTCAAATTTTTTACGAGCGACATTGGCGTTTGAAACCTTATCACCTCTTTTATGTTCATTATTTTTGAACGACTAACATAATTACGTTGCAAAAGATGCACACTGACAAGGTGTCACCATGGTCACTATAGCAAAAGATCAAAACCGAAATGGATTACAAATGTATACAATTTTTTAACAATTTATAATATTATTTTATATGCTTAAGACACGGTTGTTTTGTCAGAAAATGAGCAAGATTTCCAAAATGCACTTAATATGTAAGAAAACTATCGTGAACAATGGAAACTTACTATTAATTTTTCTGAAATTAAAATAGAATTTTTTCTTAAAGAAGTTTTACGCAATGATTACACATTCACTATTAAGAATGAAATGATTGAAATTGTCGATGAATTTCACTATATCGGGGTCGTTTTCTCTAGTAGTGGTTCATTCCTTAATGCAAACAAAAACATATTTCATCTCAAGCAACCAGAGCAATGTACAGTCTAATTAGAAACGTGAATAGACTCGATCTTCCAATAGACTTGCAAATTGATTTATGTAATAAAACTGTAAAACCCATTGTTGTTTTTGGCGCAGAATATAGGAGTATGGTAATTAGCATGTTTAAAAGAGAATAGTACATCGATTTTTTATGCCCCACTTTGAAAGAGTGGGCATATTGGTTTGTTCGTCCGTCCGTCCGAAACTTGCATCGCGCGTAATTCAAAAAGTATAAGAGCCACACTCATGAAACTTTACAGGTACGTTCACCATAATTTGTAGATGTGCAGCTGGGGTTTTGTTTTGGGCCATGCCTGTCGAGACCAAAGTTATGACCAATTATTCATTTCAATATAATGCATTTAGCATGTTATCTTGTGTCGCATGTAAGTCCAAAAGTATAAGAGTGACAGTCATGAAACTTTACAGGCATGTTGACCATCATGTGTAGTTGTGCACCTAGGGTTTTATTTCTGGCTGTACCCGTTAAGAACAAATTTACGGCTACTTATGCATTTCAAAATAAAGCATTCACCATGCAATCTTGTGTCGCAGGTAAATCCAAAAGTATGTGAGTCACAGTCATGAAACTTTACAAGCATGTTGACCATCATGTGTAGTTGTGCACCTGGGGGTTTGTTTCTGGTCACGCCCATAAAGACCAGAGTTATACATGTAGCCCCTTAAGCATTTCAGTATAATGCATTCAGCATGTAATCTTGTGTCGCATGTTAGTTCGAAAGTATGTGAGTCACAGTCATGAAACTTTACATGTATGTCTATCATGTGTAGATGTGCTTCTGGGGTTTTGTTTCTGGCCACGTCCATTAAGACCAGAGGTATAGCTATATGCATTTCAATATAATGCTTTCAGCATGTTATCAAGTGTCGCATGTAAATCCAAAAGTACACAGTCATAAAACTTTACAGGCATGTTAACCATCATGTGTTGTTATGCACCTTGTGTTTTGTTTCTGGTCACGTCCATTAAGACCAGAGTTAAAGCCCCTTATGCATTTTGCGATATAATGTTATAAGCATGTAATCCTGTGTCCCATGTAATTCAAAAAGTATATGGGTCTCACAAAAGAAATTTTACAGGCATGATAACTATCATTGTTGTTGTGTAACTGGGGTTTTATTGCTGCCCACACCAATTAAGACCAGAGTTATAGCCCCTTATGCATTTCAATATAATTCAGCATGCAATCTTGTGTCGCATGTAAGTCCAAAAGTATGTGAGTCACAGTCATGAAACTTTACAGACATGTTAATCATCATGTGTAGTTATGCACCTATTGTTTTGTTTCCTGCCACACGCATTAAAAAGTTATTGCCCCTTATGTATTTCAGTGTAATACATTTACCATGTAGTCTTGTGTCCCAAAAAGTATGAGAGCCACAATCATGAAACTTTACAGGCATGTTGACCATCATGTGTAGCTGTGCACCTCGGGTTTAGATTCTGGCCACGACCATTTAGACCAGAGTTATAGCCCCTTATGCATTTCAATGTAATGCATATAGCATGTTTTCTTGTGTCATATGTAGGTCCAAAAGTATAAGGAGTCACAGTCATGAAACTATACAGGCATATTGACAATCATGTTTAGTTGTGCACCTGGAGTTTTGTTTCTGACCACATCCATTAAAACCAGAGTTATAGCCCCTTATATATTTTAGTAAATAAATTCACCATGTAATCTTGTGTCGCGCGAAACCCAAAATGTCAACAGCCACAATCATGAAACTTAACAGGTATATTGACCATTATGTGTAGTTGTGCACCTGGGGTTTTGTTTTATGACATTCACATTAAACCAGAGTTATAGCCCCTTATGAATTTCATTTTAATATTTTCAGCATGTAATCTTGTGTCGCATGTAACTAAATAGTATGAAAGCCACAGTCATGAAACTTTACAGGTATGTTGTGTGGACTTGGGGGTTTTGTTTGTAATGAAATATTGTATATTAGCCAGAATCATTAAACTTTATAAGTTTTGTTGACCATCGTGTGTACCCGTAGAAGCACGTTAGTTAGAGGTAACTGTGATTGGATTATCTGTAAAGTGTACTGTAATCACAATATTGGCTTTTTTAACAAATGACATCTTATTGTGGGGGCAGAGATGTGTTCTATGGACACATCTCTGGTCTTAAACACATTAAAAATGAAAATCTCGACACTTAAGAATATGGTATACGGCAGCCGGTTGCCATCCATTACAAATTGACATAGAGGAACGAATAATATCTTTTTGGTCTCGCATTTATACATTTGAAAACGCCCAAACAAGTAAACTCTCTGTAATAATGTACCAATATTTGTATAAATTATCGCAAAACTTGAACGTTCATATCTTCATCTACCCTGAATACATGCTGTTAAAAACAATTCTATTAAAAACTGGTTTATCCAATAATTGGGATTCACATTGTCTAAATATTCAATGGCTAAAATTATCAGTGCGACAAAAACTCAAAGACTTATTCATTAATGAGTAGTTTGCCTGGGTAGAAAACTTAAACAAAAGTTTCACATGTAGAGTATTTAAACACAGTTTCGAAATGGAAAGCTATATAAGCAATACTCCTAAATTATTAGTATTTTACATGATAAAGTTTCGTACCCGTAAATATTGGTTACCAGTGGAGAACGGTGGCTGGGCACAAATATTTATAAATTTGCGAGTCTGTAACCTATGCCAAAATTAAATAGGAGATAAATTTCACTTTTAATTCCAATGTCCAATTTTGAAATAGAACGAAAACTATATCTCAAACCATATTTTTTTGTTAAAGACCAAGTATATTTAAAATGGATCAATAATTTAATACAACCAGTAAAGCCGATGTTTTGAAATTATGTAAAATTGTTAGAATAATCATTAGACACAGGTTTGATTTTTAGTCTGTATTTTGTAAATTTGATGAACGTTTGTTGCATTATTACTGTAACAACCCTTCAGTCCTGTTTTAGTCACCTTACTCACAATTAGGATTTTTCAAAATATTCTTAGAAACTGCAAACAATGAAAGTATTGGTATTAATAAAAAGACTTGACTTGACTTGTTGCGATCGGACACATCGCAGTTTACGATAATAAACACGTGTTAAACACTGAAAAACAAGATAACTTTGTATATTGCATTTGTTTAAAAGGATCTGCTTTGTCCAACAATATCCATATATTCAATCCAAATCTCAGCTATTATGATATAATTCTCGAAAATAAGTTGTAAGTTTTTACATTTTAACAGCAGCCAACAACAAAAGTGAGTAAAAGTTTAAAAAAGTGCGTTATCCCTTAAATTTACATTTGCATCATCTCTGAGATGGCGTAATGGACTTAATCGTCGCGTTCCATCTTTTTTTCACAGGCTGCCCTGAAAGTCCTTACGCAACTAACGTCAGCCCATTGATAGGGTACGAAGCTTCCATGGTAAACGGCACAATCTTCCCCGGTTCTAGCTCCATTAGGTTCTCCTTGGTACCAGGCCAGGAACACTGCTTTGGTTCCGTCATCTAACCATTTCCAAATGCCTTCATTTGATGCGTATGTCAAACCAAGCCAAAATGATGTTTCTATGTATAATTAAAAATACAAATATAATAATTTGATTATAATATAATTATTTAAAAAAATACATAATATTTATTATACGGAATAAACACTTTATCCTATTTTTGCATACATGTAAATATGTCTTCAATAGAACAATTTTAAAATTTCCAAAAATTATAACAACAAAAACAGCAATTAAAGATATTTCCTTAGTGTAATTTCATATAATAATTAAAATATGTTACTTTTATTATTAAATTGTGGAGTATTCAGATTCATAAAAATAATCAACTGTATTTATAGTATACATACATGTATATTATTATTTTACCATTATGTTCCACAGGTACACTCTGTTGATTGATTTCAAACTAAACGTGTTACTGCATTTTAAAATAAAGAATTTATTTACGAACAGACCGACCCTCTCACATACCTAATGAATGACATACATACCGTTTTTGAAATGCGTTAGCATATAGCTCTTGAGAAATTCATTTTCAGCAGCAGTGTCCACATGAACTAAATAGCCTCAAAGCTGCGTGCACAGTTCCTGCGGATACATGTAACATATATAATATAACATGCATATACAATTTAAAATTCGCAAATATTTAAAAAAGAAATATCATACAACCGTACGATAAATGAACCTAGATTTGAGGTAAAGATATGGGCTCTGGTAAGATCTTTCTCATTCATAAAATAAGAAGCCAAACATAATGAAAACTCAGGGTTGTTGAGATAAAATGATAAAAAAGTTTGACAAATGACACGATTACATGTCATTGAAATATTAGGGTAAAATGTAAGCCATTTTCACCTTAGCCTTTTCAAAGACGATGCTTTGGTGGTCCAAGTAATAACACGATCCGTCGTAGACTAACCAACCATCCGGGCAACCTGTTTTCGAAGAAATAGACAAATGCAAGTAGCATTTACGGGCACGTACATTTCTTATCATCTTCATTATAATATGAAGAACATACAAATGTTGTACAGCATTATGACTTTCTTAGATGCTGATTGACGAGATGACATAGAGAACATTGTCATCTTTTGATACAAATTTTATCCGGTATGTAACAACTGGCATTAATAAAATACATATCTTGGCAATAAATATACTAAAAATGTTTAAAAATAGGTCCGATTTTATCAGTCTCAGCAATCTCTCTAAAAAAGTAGTAGTCCGAAAATCCTTCACATATTTACAGTGTATGTTTTTCAGTGAAACATTTAGTAAACCTTATAATGCACACTTTGAATAAAATCTTACGGAAATGTGTGAGTATGTGGATACAAATTTAAAGAATGAGTATATAAACCATTTTCAATAAATAAGCCTTGTAGAATGGTGTATACATACGTCTCCCACCATTATGGCAAATGTTCACAGTAACAGCCAAAGACTTTCGAAGTATAAATACCTGTTTTTTTGATATGCTTGTTGACAACATCTTGCAGGCTAGAAACTTTAGCGCTAAGTTCTGCTATAGCCTTGCGAATTTCGTCTTCAAAGCTATCTGGATGGTGGTCGGATTTTACCTCCTCACAAACCAAATAACTGTCAACCAAATACTGGCATAACATGAGCAATAACAAGAAAGCAAAACAATATTTAGACATCTTTATATACGCAAGAACACTTTTCAAATGATGAAGTTTCTTCGTTCAAAGATCGCCAGATCTCGCACAACTTTACTTGTATATGATTTAAGTATTCATTCATTGTTAAATTAAACAACTAAGGGAATGAAGTTTTCTTATTAAAGCAGCTCTAGTGTTAGTAAAAATATATTCGCCAGTAAATTAGTCACTTAAACTTTAAAATTAAACTTTAGGATATATCGTTACATGTACTTGCGATTTTTGCAATGTTTAATTGATTTTTATTTTTTTATGCACAAGGCAGCAGAGCCGTGTGTCATAACGTAAGAACATGAATACCACTGTTATTAGTATTTTTATGATTATTAATTATTTAGTTTTCAATACAAATGTATATCTCTTATGACATAGCTTATCGCATTACTTTTTATGCATGAGCCTCGTGTGTAAGTATAATGTCTGTGTTTCAGTTCGATATTTGCCTATGTTCAAAACGAAAATTGTAATTTTGACTCAAAATGTTATAATGTTTTAAGAAATTGTGTAGATTGATAAAGTGTGAAAAATTAAATTTAAAATTTCTTATAAGTTAATTTTAATGAATAAATAGATCATATTTTGCTCATTTATTTTTAAATTTCTGTGTAATATATTTCAAAATGATACACTGTTATAAGTTTAACGTTCCCATTTTTATTGTTTAAACGTAATTGTTAATTTTTAATGTTAGTAATTTGTATTTAATTGAAATATAATTAAACGAAAAAAGTTATATTGATTTTTAAGTCCCAATAAAGGTCAATGCTTTTTCAAAACAAAACAAAATAAGAGAAAAGCTGCTTTAAGTCAACATAACATACTTCATGTACCGGTTTGACAGATGAAGCAAAGGATTTACAAGCAGTATTTTAAATAAAGGGTTATCAGATAATATGAAATTGTTAAAACTTGCCAGAGTCATGCTTTGAAGATCCTAATCGGTCCTAAGTTTGAGACTTCGTTTCATGCCGGAAGATATAACCATATACGTCCGCAGTCGCTTTCACACGCAAATTTACGTATTTTTGCTTAATTGTCTCTCAACAACAATGACTTGTCATTTTTCCAGTGGTTTCGGTAAGTGAACAATTAGCATGTACACAAAGTTAGCAAAATGTTTATTTTTTCGTACAAATTCAGGTAGTAAAATTTTATAACGGTAAGAATGTAATTTGTAAAAACTGGTATCTCCTCGAAAATATGTTCTCAGACTTTTAAAAAACCCTAACTTTTAATATTAAAAATAATCCTTATTCCAGCAAACCAGATTCTGAGCGCCTGCTTTAGCATATTGCCAGATATTTTCTCGACATCTTTTCATCTTTCGGGGAACTGAACACGTTTCCTGATAGTCTGTTTGAGACTGAAGTGACAAAGTAGAACATGAGTATTTTGGAATCTGTAATCACCTTATGTAAAGGTAAACAATGGAGTGTTTAAAATTTAGTAATTATTTAATTTGATATTATCCAAAGCTTTGAATACAAACATAAGAAATGCTTTTTGCTCTTAAAGGTATTCGCTTTATCAACAACATATGCTATCAGGGAAGAAAGAACGTTTAAAGAAAAAAGAAGTTATATTTCAGTCATATAACCATTAACAATGAACAACGTTTTTGAAATGAAACCAGTTATAACCGACAACACTAATATTGTAAAAGTAATGTTTTGCTTCTTAAATTTTATTTGGATATAAAGGTTATTCACTTAGAAAATATCGCATTCCAGTTTTATTTCTTTATGAGCTCGTAAATTGCAAACTGTTAAAACTAAAATAGATTAAAACTAGATAAATTAAGCAAGGAATTTGAAAGTTTTAATTATTCACTTGTTTTATTGTTTATTTTGCAGCTGAGATACCACAGTGCTCCTGGAACACACAGGAGCCTATACAAAACGAAAACAATAAAGTGATAAATGCAGATCGGGAAATGCCACATGCAGATATCACGCCCACTACACACATCAAAATAAAAGAAAAGGGAGAAATAAGTTGAAAATGTGACCAGTTTTAAAAAAGAAATCAAAATGTTAAAAGAAAAAGAAAACTCTCTGGGTATCAAGTTGCAAAGACTGGGAGATTAAACGCGGTTTACGTCAGATTCTCCTGTGAACAAGCATGTACAAATTGTCATGGCGGATTAAATAAAAAAAACCCACCAACTCGACAATATTGCTTGTAAATGTACAGACTAAGACTAAAGTTAACTGTCAAGCAAAGCGGTTCAGTGTACGCCTTCACTCTCAACACAGAGAGAATGCGAGATATAGTACGTTTTAATTATAAACAAGGAATGCTAGTTAAGGTAGTGGATTCAGTGTAAGCTGGATCATAGAACGCGAAATTAACTACCAATGGCATATAGAGACCGACAGTTCACACTTTATACTCTTCTTTATTGTTTTATTGAAACATGTGATTTATTATGTAAGTATGATGCATATACTGTCTGTTTTTCGATCAGATAGTAAACAAGCACTCATAAATAAAACAATGATCACAATCGAACTGTTCTAGAACAGAAATCATATTTTAAAATGTGACATTCTGTCGGCATAATATAGAAGTCCGATAACATTTGGTTGTTGATAAACAAAATTAACTCTTGATTTAAACATCACTTAGAGTGAAATATATTTCTCAAGAAATTTATCCACTGAGAGATTGAGAAGTTTCGATTACACAAACCATGTAATTTATTGAAAGCTTTAAGGAAAATTAAAACACTTATAAAAATCAAACCCGTCTGTGATTATTTATTTTGCTCTGTTTAATATTTACTTCAGTTAAGATTATAAGATGCAGAAATTTTAATAGAATTTCTCAGTTCTGGGCGCGCCAGGGGAAATGAGTTCTCGGAAAATGGACGTTATTCTTTAAAATGACGTCATACAGTTGAGCAGACGACATTGCTTATTTTGTATTTCGCGGTAAAATAACATTCTGTGGTAAAAATTGGAAATTATATCCCCTATTGTTTATACAAATAATATACCTAAAAAGAATAAAAATGAATTAAAACAAACAACAACTCAAGACACCTTTTCCTGTGACGTGCACCAAGCACTGCGAAAATGTCGATGGTGCACCCTAGGTTAAAGGGGGGGACGGTAGAGGAAATCCAAATAATAAACAATGCTTCTTGGTACCCGACAAAACAAAATGTGTAGACTTCTTTTCCTACCAATGTTTTCAAATACATCGTAGCCTTTTAAGCTGAGATAAAAACTGGTTTATGTTCCTTGTGACCACGGGCTAATAAAATCTTATGTACAGCTAAACAATCCGATCCATAGGCATTCAAAAACTCTAGTGGCGTCCGCAATTTTAATATATAGATCTATATATATATTTACTACTAGTCGATTACGAATATGTTTTTATCGTCTAGTAGAACAATACTGTATAACATTGTATCTACAGAGTTTAATCCGAAAGCATATAAAAGATCCATACTGAAACTGAATTTAGAAACAAAATAACGTTAATACTTTTCATTTAGAATGTCAACAATAACCGCTTTGTTTGATTTATATCTGGATAATGTTTTTGATGGAGGGGAAATGTTCCTATTATCTCCAACGATGTGCAATTTACATTCTCATTCTAAAGTAATGCTCTCTTTGCAAGCGATTTGGATGTATGAGTCGAAACAAAATGTGCCATGTTAGAAATCGTTATAATTCAGTTTTGAAGAATCACTGTCATGCAGTTTTGCAGAATCGAAATAAAAATACACAAAGAAACCTCTGAGTTTTTAAATTAAAATTTATGCTTTGTAGTGCTATATTTTATTTTAAGCAAAGTTGTTAGCTGAAAACATTTGATTAAATGGGAAGATTTTGTTATGTTTTACAGAGGTCAGGGGTATCCCGTCTTTCCTAATAATGAGATCCGATATTCTTTTATATAATTATAAGAGTTACAAACGAAGTATTTCACTTTCAAATTTACGAGAACTCTCTGGTCTGTAATGAAGGATAATACAATCTATATTTTGGGAATGTTTTATTATTCCCTTTTCATCTATTAACATTAAATTTTGTGCGAATGACGTAAATTATGTGATTAGATCTAATACCATGAATTGTTTCCATTTCGTCCATGTTGTCCATTTATTACATACATGTATGTTATACTATTCGAATTATACTTTCTTTTGGTGTAAGAGTAACGATCAAAATTTTACGTTTAAAACCACAATTTAGGTTGTTAAAATATTTTGGCATTTTAGATACTGAAGATATAGCGGATGGTTTGTACTCTTTACATGTACCTGGTTTAAATTCCGTTTGTTTGCAGTATCTATTTTGAAATTGTTTTTTTTCTTCTCTACTTGTTGGCTGTGAGAGAAGGCTGTCTCTTCTGAATGTGGCTATTCCTGATATGCATATTTCACTTTTTTTAATTTACTGAACAGAGAAACAATGTAACAGAAATATGGAGGATCACTCTCCAATACAATGAATATTGCGGTAATTGGTTTCTTATTGGGATTCTTGTTACCCGTTTGTCTCAACAAAAGTCAATTAATTGCCATTTCTCCATACTGATCTTCCATCTTTGTCAGTAAACTGTGATTATACATCTGAACAAGCGAAGATTAATGATTTTACTATCTCTAGCAAGACTTCAGGCGGAACACGAAACTTTATCTCCCGAATGGAATGAGACTACGTTCTTCTCACACAGCCGTTAAAGAGAAATCCGAACATAGGTAGCCATTATCAGGTGACCGGTGAAAAAAAATTAGTTTGTGTTTATCACAAATACGTAAAATCTTCCCAAAGGGAAGTAAGTTATATAATTTATAAATAATATACACTCTTTATTTTCGAATTTTCGAACACTTGTTCTTTATCAAGAAAAATACAGAAATTATTGCGTTTTAAGTAAAATCCATGTTGCAAGCGTATTGTTGTTTGATGTTTCCCAGGACGACGTCGCGTCATTTCCCGGATGTCTCACTTCCTTCGAGACGCGACGTTGTTTCCAGGAAAAAATCAACAACAGTACTTACATACTATTATGAAAAAAAGATCTCAATACATATACATAAACCTTGCATAAACACACTCACACACATATTTACAACATTTGAAAATAATAATAATAACAATAATAATAATTAAAAAAGATGTCCATCCCAAATCTTATGTTTGTTTTCTTTTATTATTATTATTATTATTATTATTATTATTATTATTATTATTATTTCATGATTGTGATAATAGTGATGATGGGATGATGATGGTAATTATTTTGATTGTTGTTATTATTGTTGTTGTTATTGTTATAATTATTATTATTTGTATTACAAATTATATTATTTAAAATATGATAATGGTATATATCTAGTAATAGTAATAATGGTGATGATTGTTATTATTATTATTGTTATAGTTATTATTATTATGTATTATTATTATTATCAGTTATTATTATTATTATTATTATTATTATCAGTTATTATTATTCGAGACTAATTTAAATTTATATATATTTTTTTCAATATGTATTTCCGATGGCGCTCCATATCAAAGATGAAGATTCACGTAGTACTGATCTTGGTAATAGAATGAAATTCACCACCCCACACAGACAATGAGAATTATATACAAGAGTACAGTAATCCCAGAGCCAGGACCTAGGGCAGCCATTCCAGTTAATCCCTAGGATTTCAACAGCCTTAACATAAAGTTTAATTTATAAATTCATCCGATTGAACATTTAATGGTGCATCATAACATAAGATTTGGGATGGACTTCTTTTTTAATTATTATTATTATTGTTATTATTATTATTTTCAAATGTTGTAAATATGTGTGTGAGTGTGTTATGCAAGGTTTATGTAGACGTCCGGGAAATGACGCGACGTCGTCCTGGGAAACATCAAACAACAATACGCTTGCAACATGGATTTTACTTAAAACGCAATAATTTCTTATTTTTCTTGATAAAGAACAAGTGATCGAAAATTCGAAAATAAAGAGTTTATATTATTTATAAATTATATTAAGTTTGTGTTTTAACCAATATTTCGTTCATAAATTCATAACAAAATTAATTGGTTCATATATTCATAACAAAAGTGGTTCATAATTAAGCTAAACTTAAATGATTTCGTGAATTGCAAATTCATTTAAGGTTATTTACATGAGCTTAATTAAAATTGCACCAATATATTTCACAGTCAGTTTTTATGGAAAGGTGAAATATGCATATCAGGAATCGCCACATTCAGAAAAACAGCCTCCCCACACAGTCAAGAAGAAGAGAGGGAGAGAGCATGGTTAATAAAATGATCAGTTTCAAAAGACACACCACTAACAATTAACAAAAATGAGAACCCCGAGGGGTTACCGCCTTGGAACGGTCAGTGGCAAATCAAATTGCCACTGGGGGTTTAAACCAGGCTCTAGGGTGCACCAACCTCACACTTGCCCCAACAGGTTCTCATATCACAAAACAAATACAAGTTGTCTTGGTGAAACAACTCCAACCCACTTATTGGCTCAACGATGTTGCATGCAAAAGCACACAAACATATAAAACATAAGAATTTAATAGCATTGCAAAGCCAAAGGGCGGGTACTCAATGATCTTACCGAGACCAGAGCTCCTGGAATAAAATCAGCAAGAACACGATGACAGGGATAAAAGAAACAAATCGAGCTTCTAGGTTCTTCTAAGAAAAGATTTCCCCATAAACCTTCATAAACTCTTAAACCCCTGCCAACGTCGTGCAACCAAAGAGGTAAGCATAATGATCAACTGTAGAAGGGTTAATCACCAGGCATGCAGAGCGCTGTAAAATATCATGTTGGTAACCTTTCTTTTTAAATTTACAGATGGTTTTTACGAATAACCGGGAGAAATAAACATTGCCCTTTATCTTCTTAAGTTTATAAATTAAATCTCCATAAAAAACTGGCTGTGAAATACCTTGTTGCAATAGTGATTTTAAACTGCATCTGTATTTATGAATTAGATCTGGGTATCGACGATAAAATTTGCAAAATGTTTTCCTTAATTTGTGATACCGATAACCTTGTTTTAAAAGTTTTTCTGTAATGCAAAGATTACGTTCATTGAAATCATTAATATCGTTGCAAGCTCTTGAAAAGCGAACAAGCTTTGAAATATAAACCCCGTAAGATGTTGCACGGGGAACATCGCCGTCTAAAAACGGAAAATTTACTATATTAAAATTAAAATCATCTTTTTTATCATATATTTTAGTAGTGACGTAACCATTTTCAATTGACAGATTTAGATCGAGAAAATTTGCTTGCTGTTCTGAAGTGTTCGCTTTATTAAGTTGTAGTTCTTTAGGGTAGATCTTATTAACCGGTAATGGAAATTGGTTATTATCTATATTTAATAAATCATCAAGGTACCTCGAGGTGTTGTTAAAAGCTGTAATAATATCATCTTGATGTTCAGTAGAAAGAGATAACATAAAGTCTCTTTCATAACAGTATAAAAACAGATCAGCAACAAGGGGTGCACTATTAGTACCCATTGGGATGCCTATTACTTGTTTATAAATAGAGGTACCGAATCTAACATAAATATTATCCAGTAAGAAAGTTAGCGACTCTATTAGGTCTTGACAAGTCCATAAAGTATAATTATCATAAGAACCATCTGTAAAAAATGCCCTATGTTCATTACAAGCGATGAAGGTTTTATTTTCTCTAGCAAACGTTTTTTTCAATGAGACTGGTTAGTTTGTCTCTTATTAAATTATGAGAGAGCGAGGTATATAAAGTTGAGAAATCATAAGTAGACAAACAGAACGCCTGAAAATTATTTGATTTAAGCTTTTTCAAAACGTCATTTGAATTTTTAATCGACCAAAATAAATTTTTGCCAGAAATTTCAAAAACCTTATCGCAATACTTAATTACATGTTCTTTAATAGCTGTAAGACAAGAAGTTAAGAGCACGGATAATTTAGTAGTAGTGCAAGAACTAGAGTTAGCAATAAATCTTGCTTTGTACGGTGTTTTATGCATTTTAGGCAACCAATACATAGTAGGTACTTTGTCTTGTTTCGGCTCAATACTGATTCTAAATTTTGTAATTTGTAGAGTGTGTGCAGTAACAATATCACTCTCAGATGAAGAAGTCAGTACATAAGCATAAGTGCTGTTCAGTTCTTCAGTTTGAATATTAATATAGTGTACCCGTCACACTATAATTACATTATTAGAAGCCTTATCAGCGGGTGTTTAAACAAATTTGTTATTAAAGTCTTGAATTCCTTTTTTCAAATGACGAAAGTTAAAACGAGGTCGAGGTGGTAATAAAGCAATGTTTCTTTCATAAGATGATATACGAGTGTCTATTATTTTAAATATGTGTTTTTCCAGTTAGAAAGTGCATAAGGCTCAGCGTGTTCTCTTTTGCACCATTTATTGCAAAATAGGAGATTTAATTAATAATGTCAAGAAGATAAAAAGCAATGATAATTTCTCCCGGCTATGCGTAAAAACCATCTGTAGATATAAAAAGAAAAGGCCTGATGATGCATCCATCTACAGTTGATCAGTATGCTGATCTCTTTGGTTGCACGGCGTTGGCAGGGGTGTATGAGTTTATGAAGGTTTATGGGAAATCTTTAATAAGAACCTAGAAGCTGGATATGTTTCTTTTTATCCCTGCCATCGTGTTCTTGCTGATTTGATTGCAGGAGCTCTGGTCTCGGTAATATCATTGAGTACCAATCCCTTTAGTTGCATAATGCATTAGCTTCTTATGTTTTATACATTTGTATGCTTTCCCATGCAACATTGTTGAGCTGGTTGGTGGGTTGGAGTTATATCACCAAGACAACTTGTACTTGTGTGTTGATATGAGAACCTGATGGGGTAGGTGAGAGTTTGGTGCACCCTAGATCCTGGTTTAAACCCTCAGTGGCAAATTATTTTGCCACTGACCGCTCCAAGGCGGTATTCCCAAGGGTTCTCATTTTTGTTAATTGTTTGTGGTGTCTTATTTGAATTGAACATACTTTGAACACATGCTCTCTTTCCTTTTCTTTTTCGATGCTCGTAGAGGCTGTGTTTTGTGAGTGTGGAGATTCCTGATATGCATATTTGACTTTTTAAACTGGTAACAAGCGACAATGTTAATTGTCAGCTGTAGTTGTGTTCATTTGGATTCCACTATTAATGCTAGGCTTAATACAGAAAAGAGTCCAGAAGTACGGACCATTTGTAAAACAGCACTCACTGTTTAGTGGTGTTAATAATGAGTTGCGTTCAACCTGGAGGTAGGCGGAGTGGGCAGTAATATGCATAAATTCCATTATTTTCCACGAACAGGCTCAATTAAACCAAACCTGCAATAGTTTCATATTTTTCGTGTTCGTTGGCTTTCAAAGTTCCCTTGTAATCTATTTCACTGAAAATATTTGCATATTGCTTATGACGGTGTGACGATTACTTCAGCATTGTTTTATTGCTATGGCGATTGCAACGTTAGAGCATTATTAGGGTGGTGGTAGAGCTTTAGACATTACGCGAGGTTAAGTGAAAGGTTTAATATGAAATGTGAATAAACAAGACTTATAAAGCCAATAAAGGGATTATTAGGTTTCTTCTAGTGGTTCGTATATATCAGATACTAGAAAGCTTCTTGTCTTTCAATCACATCATAAGAGGTATTGAAGGCGCACATTAAATGGCCGATGTATTTCCGTTTATCCTTTTACTGTTACTGCAACTTTGTCCTGACAGTTGAGACCATTATTCTACACATGTGAAAATAGACTCGAAACGTCACTTGTTTAATTTGAAATTTCTCAAACCACTCTAAATCTATTAATGAATCCAATTCAACATTCATTTGTTTTGTATATTTGTCATGTTTACATCCGGAATCGTAAATCTAAATCAAACATGCATTCGTTATGCATGAAAAAGGTAATGTTTTGTAGACGCCTTATGCCAGTTGGAATAATTTTCTTGAACTGCATAATACTTATTTCAGAGTTCAGCAGCCTGTGCAAAAACACTTGCCAGTACTGTCAGTCTCCAGTAGTTCTTAGGTTTTCCTCGTTAAATGACTGTTACAGTTCGGCCTGATTTCATATCTAACGGGCATCTCATACCCTTTACCGATGTCATGCAGTGATGGTAACGTATATCAGGGGTATCTGATCAACCTTTTTGGGGGGTTGTCCCGATTAGCTCAATTGGTTACTTTGTCGGAATTGCAAGGATAGGCTCTATCCGTGACGGTGCAGATTCGCTCCCAGGTAGAGGCAATATTATTATATCACCAAGGTTAAATATATCAAACCATTGCCTGCAATCTCCATCTTTAATAATTTCAATATCCATATAATTGTAAAACATTATTCAAATTACAACGAATTTGTTTAAGAATTTTATTACTGATTCATAAATTGTATTGGAAGACAAATACTCCATGCCCGCTGCTATGTATCCCTACAGAGATAAAAACATATAAATAGCAGAGCGAGCATTTTATGTAAATATAAAAGCTATATAACATGCACATTTAATACAACTTGACAATAAAATTCACTTACAAGATGGAAAAAACAGTCCCATAACATTTTAACAGTGGTCGATCAAAATGGAACTTAAAAAGCCACAGAAAATGATGAAATGAAAATAGTGCAGGCTCGGTTGACTGAGCCTGTTCATGGGCAGTAATGGAAATGCATATTACTGACCAACTGCGAGATTTTTAACACGCACAACATTTATAACTTATGTTGCATTATATGTTTTAATATATAACGAAATAAATAAAGACTTGTCTGTCATAAAAGTTCTGGGCCTTATGTATCAGACTGGTCCCACGTGTTAGGAAAAGATTTGTACCGGTAACAGTCGAACATGTCTCGTCATAATTTTAGGACGGCTGAATCTGACAAATGCATATATTCATTAGATCATATAACATATATCCGTTTCAACTCGGATATTAAAACTTCCAATGTTTCATATCCTTACGCTCAAATATAACCAATATTTGTATCACAGTTTGCGTCTTGTTGATGTTGGTTTTATCCCATGTATCATAGGCTCAAAACTGACGTAAGTAGTTTTAGAAAATGTAAAGAAATACGTAAATTTTGCGCTGATTTCCATAAAACAAAATTAAACAAAAGCAAAAAACTTTGACTCCATATGTGATATATAAAACATCGCAATGTATTAAGCCTATGTTCAGCTTTATGACGAATTTTATCAATATTAATAAATATCATGTAAAAAAACCTATCATAATATCATGTTTAAAAAACAGAAACAAAACAAAAATACCAACGAAAAACAGTACATACAACATAAATATAGATAAAGCTTTATGTTTTAATTTGACAAAACCCAGACAAGAGCATACACATTTACACCAATTTGTTTTGGACAATGCTTATAACACTGGATAAGGAATGACTACAGTCTATGAAAAGTATGCTTGAAGTAAGCAAATTATCATAAAACCCAGAAAAACCGCCGAAATCGTAGTATGTTTGATATGAAGAATCTATCGTAACCTCGGCAGTTATACATAGGTACAATTAAAGTCCTCCTTGGACATCGGTTTTCGTGGATCATGTATGGACGGAGCATTCAGAAATATGCCGATGGTCCCACACACACAAGCTGTCGTGAAAATAAATAAAAACAAGCGGTCCATCACCATGGCAATGTAGTTCCAGTCTCGTTTGATCTGAAATTAAACGATTTTTTCACTCGTTTATCATTTAGCACTTAACGTGTTGTTGGAAATAAACTTATCTGATAACCAAACGGACGAATATTTTGGTGTTCTAAAATGAATTTGCCTTAATTGTGTTGATGATTATTACGTCATTTTATCGTAATAAATCTGTTTCTGGTGTATCAATATTTTAGCAATTAAGAGCAAACGTTTATATTGGATAAAGTATCACTTTTCGTTACATTGCTTGTAGTTTGAACAAAAACAAAGCAGTTGTTTTGCCACTGACCATTTCAAGGCGGTAACACCAATGGTTCTTTTTTGATAATTGTTTGGGGTGTCTGAATTGAAATTGATATTTTTATAAACACAGGCTCTCTTCTCATTTACTTTTTTGCTGCGTACGGAGGCTGAGTTTTCTGAGTGTGGCAATTCCTGATTACCTTTTTTGAAAACTAGCGTTTAACACAAATTTAATGCAGTTAGTATCGGAAAAGTTTATACAACATAGATGACTGTGATTTTTAAACAGCCAAATAATATAGTGTTTTTTGTTTCATTATGCTGATACTGGACAAAAACTAGCATTTTCATGAAATAGATAAGATTTTAAACTAAGAATTCTGCCATTTAAATCAATCAAACATGGAGTACGAAATGAGAGTTAAATTTAACACTATAATACTTCGGCAGCAAAGGTTCACTCGAATATATTGAGAAATATTTATAAAAATAAAAAAAGTTGCAATGGTTTATTACCAATTTGTCTCGATCGCCTTTCTTTAAATGCTCTGCGATGAAAGTTACACCATTCAATGACGACCTTATCTCTTCCGGGTATCCATTTAGAACATTCCTGTACACTGGCGCCCTCTGTCGCAAATTCTCGTATGTCGGCGCCATCTTGCAAGGGTTGGTTTTAGAAGGAAAGCTATGGTTGGTATTATTTACATTCTGATGTAAACGATCTAAAGCGTTTTCCGCCAGATTTTCAAATGCGTCTTTAAAGTTCCTACTTTCATAACTCGGTCGTTTCATGCAAAGTATTCTTGGAAGAATTTCGGTGAACAGGCGTTTAATCCATGGTGACATATGATGTGTAGAGGGAGACCGGAAGTGGACACTAAGTGTGTTTACTGTCAGGAAAATTGACATAGTGACTACAATCATGGTAAATAACAGGTATTTGCCTATAAGAGGTATAACAATTGAAGTTGGAGGATTAATATCTGACAGCAACAAGAAGAACACAGTTAAAGCGAGTAGAATAGAGATAGACAGTGTAATCTTCTCCCCTGAATCGCTGGGTAAGTAGAAGACGAGCACCGTCAGCGTTGATATGGCGATAATTGGCATAATCAAGTTAATGGTGTAGAATAAGGTTTTCCTACGCATCGTTATGTTGAATGTGATGTCAGGGAAAGGGTTCCCGGGACAGCATGGATAGAACTTCTCCTTTCGTCTAGCTGTTACGTTGATAATATCCCACTCTACGTTCTGGTTGTAATCACACAGATCGATGCCCTTCGGGTAGATGGTAATATTATCTTCATGTATTCCAGATTCTTCGCTTACGTGACGCAAATCAACCTACAAAAAATAAACTTGTCTTAGCTCGTCTTCATGAAAACATTTTGTTCTGAAAGAATTCACATGGTCATGCATGTACGGTGTTTAAATCGACTAATTTATCATTAAAAGCTTTCATAGAAGAACATTTCTAAAAAGTTATTCTCGTCTTATTTTCTCTAATATACTGACAAAGTTGTAAAACTGTAGTTAAATGAGGACCATTTAATTTAAAAAAGTAAAATATGCATATCAGAAATTGTCAATATCGGAATACATAGCCTCTCCACACAGCAAAGAATAAGAGAAAGGGAGAAGAGCATGGTTGATAAAATGATCAGTTTCAAAACAGATACCGTAGATAAACAAAACTGAGAACCCGATGAGTTACCGCCTTGGAACGGTCTGTTGAAAACCAATTTGCCGCTAAGGGTTAAACCAGGTTCCCATGTACTTTAGAAAAATAAACGAGGCTGTGACGGTCAAAGCTGGACAAAACTTACTGGCGTGAAATCTGAACAGTAAAGGGAAAGAATAGCAAGCAAAACTACCAGTGATTCGAAGTTGTTGGTGTTTTAAGATGAAAAACACTTATATTTTTATAATCACATGTGTTATCAATCGTCAAACCTCTAATTAATTGTTGACGTGAAAACATGTATTAGATGTCATAGCTTGTTATGTAACGCATTAATATGAAGTCATTTTTTCTTAGACTATGTATACAATACCCTCAAAAAAGATATTTAAATGATAAAGTGTATTTCGCTTAATATTACTTGTTGTATCTCGTGCATCTTTATGCACTTTACATTAAATATCAACGGACTTTTAAGGATTGCTGGAATTTTGTAAAAGGCAGTTTGTATCTTTATATCTTTTACATTTACTTTTCCTCATAAGCCCTACTGTTAATCACAACCGCCACAAATATACGAGTCCTATTTTGTATACAACATTTTTTATTTAATTTATTTTGCCCAGGCAACATTAATAAAACGATTTTTGATTCGTAAAAAGTTTTCTTAGAAAAAAATGTAATTTTTTTTAATTTGCACGAGAAAAATCTTACTGAGATACCGTCGTAAGTCCAAGATCCGAATTTCATGAAGCATTCTTGTTGGTCAAAGGGAAAGAACTCTACATTGATAGGGCAGTAACTCTTGTAGATGGCCGGAGGATCCCAGAATATTTGTCCAGTGTAGAAAACCTTTGCTTTTGTGAAGAGGGTAACGTTGAAATCACCATCAGCACTGAAACAGTAAATCGACGTATGTGTTATTTCGCTTCAGCTTTATATTCATTCTTGTTCTCACTCACATCATTACAATTGTTCACCCGTGTTGATTGAGAAACCACGTAATACATTGTAACACCTACTGTATTTTTAATGAAGAAGCTACATGTAAAGTCTATTTATGAAAGCGTTATTAAATTAGATATATAATTTTAATCTTAACAACATTAAACAGATTTTAGTGATAGGCAACGACCATATGAAGTACTAATGAATATGTTTCTTTCGCAAATTTGTAACTGTAATCACTATTAAAATATCAGTTTCAATATTAAGAAAAGCTAGTAGTTTCGAGACAGTGAAAACCCTGGGTACATGCTGTACTTGCTGACCGACAAGAAAATGGAGCAAACAGTTCTCCTTTTTATATCATGGAGCATATCTTACTTATTGTAGAGAATGATATCCGGCCTCCACAAGTCTTCCGATGGGAAATGAGTAAATCGAAGACCGCCGAAATCGCTAGGGTCCCACGTGATACGGAGATCTTTCCATTCCTGTACAATAGTAAAAAAACCAACCAGTTGCAGGTTTTCATTCTAAATGACATACGT
This sequence comes from Corbicula japonica, assembly GCA_038501625.1. Classification (NCBI taxonomy): domain Eukaryota; kingdom Metazoa; phylum Mollusca; class Bivalvia; order Venerida; family Cyrenidae; genus Corbicula; species Corbicula japonica. The sequence continues at coordinate 4,987,933 of JAZAYU010000033.1, forward strand.
ACGAGTGAGTTACATTATTTGATCATTATAAGATGTAATTGAAGGGTTTCGGGGAAATTTTATACAGAAAACAGATAACACATGCTTTTTTTCTAAATATGATACTCATCTATTTTCCATATTTTTAAACAACTAGAATTGGAAACGGACTTATTTCAAAAACATAATGATAATAAAAAGGACATAAATTACATAAGCTGAAGCTCTCTGACACGGGACTGTCTGGTGCATTAAATAGGCAAGTTTCTGTTATTTTCACACACTTTTAGTCGATATTCCAGTGCAAATATGTAGCACATCCTCAAGAAATGTAAGAGATTTAAAATATTTTGCACAATTTTGTCTCGGTAAACTTACAGGTATCAGCCATTTATTTGTTGTGACAAACTACCATGTATCAGCCATATATTTGTTGTGACAAACTTACATGTATCAGCAATATATTTATTGTGACAAACTTACATGTATCAGCCAAATATTTGATGTGGCAAAGTTACATATATCAGTCATATATTTGTTGTGACAAACTTACATGTATCAGCCATATATTGCTTTGACAAACTTACATGTATCAGCCATATATTGCTTTGACAAACATACATTTATCAGCCATACATTTGTTGTGAGACACTTACATGTATCAGCCTTATATTTGTTTTGACAAACTTACATGTATCAGCCATATATTTGTTTTGACAAACTTACAGGTATCAGTCATATATTTGATGTGACAAACTTACAGGTATCAGCCATATATTTGTTTTGACAAACTAACATGTATCAGCCATATATTGCTTTGACAAACTTACATGTATCAGCCATATATTGTTTTGACAAACATACATTTATCAGCCATACATTTGTTGTGAGAAACTTACATGTATCAGCCTTATATTTGTTGTGACAAACTTACATGTATCAGCCATATATTTGTTTTGACAAACTTACATGTATCAGTCATATTTTTGTTGTGACAAACTTACATGTATCAGCCATATATTTGTTTTGACAAACTTACATGTATCAGCCATACATTTGTTGTGACGATCTGGTTCTTCTCTGACTGAAAGATACATCAATCATCTCAGTAAATCTGCACATACCTAAATTGCATTTTTTCTACATCGCATATCTTTTTATGCTTCATATAATTACTTTGGCATCTTCACAAAATATTATTGCGCGAACTATTCAACAACATTCTGCAGCAACTTAAGTAAATTTTCCATTATTTACAATCACATGTTCAGCATGCACATTAATTTCATAGCGTAATGAACTTCAGCTGAATATATTTCTCGGAATTATAAAAAAAATAATACAGCGTAGGCATAAAGCAATGATCGAAATAGAACAACTGTTAATGCGTAACTAAGCTGTTTTCCAATTAATGTATTAGCCATCAACAAATGTTCACGCAGGCAGTGTGCCAGCATCTTTCAATACCCGCTGCTGATTACATGGATCTCACTGAACTAGCTAATTGGGATTTAATATCTGTTGGCTAGAATACAGTGTAACAAGTTCACCTCCATTCATAAATATGATATTTTAAATAGTTTTCAACAGCTCCTGGCCGGCAAGGTCCGAAATACATGTAATGCGGAGCTTCGAATGTGTTAGAAATAGAACAAGTTTAACACCTGTATTGTGATTGTTTAATTTATTAATTTGAGTGAGTTTCTGAACACTGTATTTGAATTGATTAGAATATATGTAAAATACAACATAGGGTTCACTTTAAATTAGATGAACGCTCACCTCACAGACGGTGACCTTACCATTTACAAAGGAAATTAATGCAAAGTCTTGGGAATTTGTGATAAATAACTACTTTTTGTAAAAGTCCATTACATCACATCTCTTTTAAAGTGTTTTCATTACTACTGTCATCACTATCAACATCAACATCGTAATCATCATCATCATCATCATCATCATCATCATCATCAACATCATCATCGGCATCAGAAGCTTACTAATAATAAAACTAATAGGAATCATGACAATGCAGCTACCGGTAGTGCTACTGCTGACATAATTACAAGTCCTTCCCCTCCTATTTCTATTGGTATCTATTATTATTACTGTTATTATCTAGAATTTTATACTACTTCTACTACTACTACTACTACTACAACAACTACTACTACTGCTGCTGCTGCTGCTGCTGCTGCTACTACTACTACTACTACTACTACTACTACTACTACTACTACTACTACTACTACTACTACTACTACTACTGCTACTACAATATTATTATTATTATTATTATTACTATTATATTAATATTAAAAAATTATTATTATTATTATTATTTTTATTATTATTATCATGTAAGCAATAAAAGTAATACAATGCATATACAACGGAGCTTTTAATGCGGAAAGATATACTGACCACTTCCAGAATCTGAGAGAGTCTGACCCCGAGCTTGACAGTCAGGGTATTAAGGCTTGTTTCCCCCGGGGGTCGAACCAGTTTGTTATAACGCTTCTCCTACAACAAACAAACATTAAAGTCTGTATCGTCCTAACAAGTAACATAGACAGTCATATTAGTACATCCGAGAGAGTATCTACATTCAATCGGAACGTGAATACCTGGAGTTTAGTAAACTTGACTGTTTACCAGAGTAAGCTAGTTCACAAGTTGGTGTGAGATGAGTAGTAAAATAAAAATATAGACATTCCTGCACAACCGCGGCTACATAAAGCCTGTCAGTGCTCTATTGAATGTGAGAAACACTGTGTCAACAACATGTTATGGCACTGCATCTGTTGAAGAAATGGTCCCAAGATTATTCAACCGAGTAAGAAAACCTTTCTGATAAACTGAAGGCATGGCAAAAGGTAGGACCATATAATATAGTACTGCTATCTAATGAAGACTTGGTCCCAGAATAAAAACGTTAGTTAAAACGTATGTATCAGTGCTGCTCTCTGACAAGATAAAAAAGGTTTAAAAAGTATGTAATATTGCTGCTTATTGATAAAGTCTTGGTCAAATGTTATACAACCGAGTTAGAAAACATGTAATGGTGTTTTTCTCTAATGAACATAAAAATTGTCTCAAGGTTATACACATGAGAATTAATTCATATCAGATGAAGACTTGGTCCCCATGTTTTAAATTTAGTTTGGAATATAGATCTTCTCTATTTAAGTGTAACATCTACATCCCATTGAAATCAAACTAACAAAATAGATGTAAAGGGGATTTTGAAAACCACTGCACACTACAAAATTGAAAATATTGTAGACCCGGTTTGAGTGAGCCTGTTGAACATTAAAGTAACAAATTCGCAATTGTTGATTTTTCGTATCCTATTGTACTACATCAGTTGTCGACCTAGACAAAACAGAGCATTAACATAACAGCTGTGGTCTGAAAGTTCTAAGAAGACTTACTAAACACTGCAAACATTCCTACAAATTAACAAATTAACGATTTCTGCACAAACAGATGGAAGTAATAGAAACTTACCTTCATGATAAAGTGATGCAGACGCTGCTCGTTTGATATCAAAATGATCCCTGTTACCTCCAACAAACACAAAACAAACATCAAAACAATTCTCTGCATCTTATGGTTTGTTTTCACTCCCAATTTCTGCGTAATATACACTTTAATCGCGCCGTCAAACACAGTTTCTTAGAATATCGCGGTAACTCTCTGTTTATTGAACGAGAGTGCATGTTCGGATGCAAATAAGAAAACCATCAGACAGAATAATACTAGTTGATACTAGTATAGCTTTAGCTTACTGTTCTAAGATTACCCATACAGTTCCTGATGTTATCTTAACTTGTCAATATTTGTCAGCAAACCCGTTTGAGTAATGATATGTAGAGACACAGGCACATCAACTCTAAGAATCTGTTTTGTTTCCTCTTTAATAGCACTTTGAGATATTTTTCCAATCCAAGTAAATGTGGAAACTGTACTGAGAGAGGGATTAAAATCTAGTCGGCTGCTAACAGAAAATTCAAACTGATTGAGATATCACTGAATATAAAATCTAATAATAAAGCAGTTATAGCAAAATGAAATACTTTCTACAGTAACTGGCAATATGTTACCACTGTGTATCAGACTGTTATAGGTCATTGTTACCAACCAAGAGCTTTCTCCCTTTATCTACAAATGAAAATTGTATGTGTTGGTAATAGAGTCTATTTTATGTTGTGTGCAGTCAAGTATACACAATCCTGATATTACCGATTATTTTCTATTTGGTATATATCATTTATCTATATTTCTTAAGTATTTTCAAGTAAAGGTTCTTTAAAATTCACGAGTATTTGAGACAGTTTTCATTCGATTATGATCGAACTTATGATGGAAGCATTTATTTTCCCTAAAGTAATGTAAGAATGTAAGACTCGTTGTTAATGTATACCTGGCCTCAAACCATTTTTTTGGAGAATTGCACCCAAAATCTTAAAATCTCAGATTTGAGACCACTCTCAAATTTTATTCTCAGTTAAATGCTTTGGAATTATAATTCGACTCCAGGCTCAGTTTCAATAGTTTGATCTTTGGACGAAGATGTAAAACTAAGAATGGAGACCTCAGTCCAATCTGAAGCATCTGACTGTGTGCAATTGAGACTTGTCAAGCCATAGCTTTTTATCGTGTGCCCTGGATTTTATCTCTGCACTGTTACTGGTCAATTTGGATTCTAAGCTAAAACCACTCAGTGGCTTTGGATCTCAGTTCTCGTATTATCGTCAACGTTCATTTCAAATGTTTCCTTTATGTGTAACTCTATGCTGATCACGTGATTATGTACCTTGAACGTCAGCTTGTTTGGACGCTTGTAACTCGAACTGAACATTATATTTCCCGGACATCAATCAATGTACGCTAGACCTTCCGCCTTTTTGATTATCCTCATATCTGACTTGACGTGTCAATTTTATAAATGAGATAGCAAGACAACCGTTTGATTTTCCTTTGCCAGCACTAAGATGACAGCACATGATATTATAAAGAGATGTTATGTAAAAGTTTTCATTCAAAATATGTGTCATACATATTGAAAATTATTGAAATGTGTTTTATATGTCCAAAAACCACTCCCTATGTGTTCTTTCCCTTCTAAGAGAGTACATCATTTTGCTGTTGTTTTTTTAATTCCACATATATTAAAGAAAGAAAACTCAATTAAATGTTGTTTCGGTCTGTTTTGTTTTTGTCTGTCTAAAAGTAAGTCTTTGCGCATGCTTATCAATTTTGATGTTGGCAACATTATTTTACGTTTGATTGTTTTCGTATCAGAGGTTTTATTAACTAAACATTAACCCCGTACTTGCCTGTCTGCCTGTACGTTTTTATGTTGATAAGTCCGTCCGTCGGTCCGTCGGTACGTCCGTCTGTCTGACTGTCTTTATAGCGTAAAGTTGCAACATAAGCGACAAACAACTGTGACATCTAAAAGAGTAAGACACATTGAGTATTGATTGCGATATTTAATACCACTTCTTATTCGAAATTTGATTAAATGTTTGTGACATTAGTTGTAGTTGTGACATACACAACATGCTTGTGACATAAGCTGTGCCTTAGGACTACCATTGTGACATGAAGGGTTACAATGATGATTTCACTGCCGGCGCATATGTAATGTTTTATCATTGTTTTGAATCCTTTTGTTGTCTTTATTTTGCTACATGTGATAAAAGGAAGCTTACACTCGTTTTCATGTTATTAAAAAAACACCAAACTCTTCGCTATTTGTGCAGTGAGGCGGTCGTAAAAAGTCTCCACGTACATATAGTCAGTGCTGTTATAAGTAAAACAACCCGTTACTGGTGTCATGAAGTGACGGTAACGTATATCCGGCCTTTCTTATCAACCTTTTTGGGGCTCAATCGGTTACGTTGTCGGAACTGCAGAGCTAGGCGCTGTCGCTGTGACGGTGCGGGTTCGCTCCCAGCTAGAGGCACTATCATTTTCCAGAGTTTTGTTTATTAAACTTGACAGAATCAGGAAACCCAATCACCGCGATAAAAATACTGGTTTCAGTCTTGCAGTACTAGTGCATGCACTAGAATCAGTAGAAATTATCAGACGAACCTAGATTTAGATTTCGTTTTATCTGTAAATATTATTGCTACGTCACAATGCTCTGGATTTCACAATTTAAATAAAGTCACGATTAAGTGAAGATAAAAGTAATTGGCTGTACAATCAGAGTGGTAGCTTACAATGCGCTTTGGAATATCTACATTTAACCCATGTTCTAACTACACATATCATAAAATATTTCAAACTTTCTCGACATCGACTTGAAGGACACTCATTAAATTTGAAACACACTAAGATACATCATTTTAACTATTTTTAATGAAATTGCCATTAAAATCACATTGTGCGTCCCTAAAACAATGACATTTTAACTGAGAAGAAGGTAAACCAAAAGACACCAATTGGCCGTAGCTTTTATAAAGAGGATATACTAAAAACGGACGAAACTGCTAATAAAAATCTCCTGTGTAACAGATAAGCAATCGCATTGTTATAGACTTGCATAGAAATATTCGCAATTACTTAAGAATCCATATTTGAATTAAAAAAACGTGAATTTTCATTAACGGGGAATACACCCTCTACCGACAATTTTGTGAAATTTATTTTACCCCTACCGTGTATGAATGTCAGTGGTTTCCAACCGCTTGTAGGGAATTCAATGATTATAGATTTTGATTTCAAATAGATTTAAAACCAGCGAGCGACCTCCTTAATTATTTGTTGCACTGCAACACTTCACAAGACTTTTTGTCATCCGACGACTGTTAGAACTGCCGCTCCAATCCGAAGACGGAGCGTTCTACTTCCAAACAAGGTGTTGATGTCATTCAAATTTTTATCGCTTGCGGAAGTTGAACTGAAAATGTTGCTTTTTAGAGATTTCAATGATACATGCAGCACCGATGAAATAACAAAATGCTTAAAGTAAAGCAACCTGAAGGCGTGATTAATTATGAACAACGTTCTGTCAATTAAACTGTGCCGCTACTTCTCAAAGAAAATATTATTCACCGCGCCAAGCGTTTGATGTTTTGGCTGCTGGAAGCCGTAATCAGTAGTAAAAAGAAGTGAAAACGATGTATCTCATTATGTTTCAAGTTTGATGAGTATACCCCGAATCCACGCTGAGAAATTAAAGAATATGATCTTTGTAGTTAGATCATTGATTAAGTGTATTAGCAAATTACGATGAGGACAGGATTAAAATTTGCCTTTAAACAGTGAAGCTCGAGTGATAAACTTAAAGCTTATGGAAATTATGCGAATTACATGTTTAATAAACCCCGGAAATGCAGGACTATGCGCTGTCACCGTGACGGTGCGGGTTCGCTCCCAGGTAGAGGCAATATCAATTGAAATTCACAGTAGCGCTATTTGTGCATTGTGGCGGCCCTAAAATGTCTCCCCGTACATATAGTCATTGCTGTTATCAGTAATATAACCCGTTACCGATGTTGTGCAGTTATAACGTTTATTAGGGCTATCCGATCAAGCTTTTTGGGGGTTGTCCCGGTTACCTCAATTGGTTGTGTCGTCGGAATAGCAGGGCTAGGTGCTGTCGCCGTGACGATGCGGGTTCAATTTTATTACTGAAGCTAATCGGAATTTACCGCGCGGTATGCACGGTATTGGAGATTTCATGCTCATCAAAAGGAAGCCTAACGTACATGGTAACACAACATCTACTTAACCAGAAATTGATTCAGCTGCTAGTTACAGATTTCAGTAGCCCTTTAATAGCCAATAGCCCACGTGCTAAATGGAAGATCGTTAGCAAAAATTCTCCGTACGGTTTATATTTTTTCAAAAGTATTTTTCTACCTCGTTCATCCTACACTAGACACAGTTCTTAACTCGTATTTTGGCCTGTATTGACGACAGTGACACACGAGGAGCGCTCCGTATGTAATGAAAACATAATTCTCGTACTCATATTGATAAGTGTAATATCAATACAGTCGTCAGCGTGACATTTTGTCTACCTGGCCTGAAAATTTCATTTACCTCAGTCAAACATTCAATACCTTATAGAACCTACAGAGTCCTAAATTGGGGAGATGTGTTTAAACAACGGAAAATGACAGGGCTTCGTTACAAAAAATGTAAGTTAAAGTAAAAGACACGGGCTGTATATCAATCATTTCAAAAATATTTATCTAAACTCAGAGATTTGTTTATGTTGGATTTGCTGTAACATTGTTCTTCAAGTTTTGATACAGCTCATTTTATTATTTGAAATTCAATAAATTAACACCATTTACTTGATCGAGTAGGAAATCACTCTCATCGTGTTCTTGCTGATTTGAAACCAGGTGCCTTGGTCTCGGTATGATAACTGAGTACCCGTACTTTTGCTTTACAATGTTATAAGCTTCTTATGTTTTATGTGTTTGTTGGCTTTTGTCGAGCTGATGGGTGACACCTTTGGCTTGTTTGTTCATGTGTGAACCTGTTGGTGCAAGTGTTAGGTTGGTACACCCTAGAACCGGGTTTAAACCTACCATTGGCTAATTGTTTTGCCATCGACCGTTTAAAGGTGGTAACCCCTCGGTGTCTCACTTTCGTTTTTTTTGGTCGTATATTTTGAAACTGTATTGTAATATCATTCTCTTTTCTCCTTTCTAGCTGTGTGGGGAGGCTGTGTCTGCTGGGTGTGGCCATTCCTGATTTGCACATTTTTTTGTTTCTACAAAATAACAATGTAGGAAAAGAAAAATAATGATACGAAAATGTGTTTCGGTTTTTGTCCGAAAAAAGGTCGCAGAAAGCTATTTTCATGTACTCAATATCGCGAAATGTTCAGTCTAATAAGAGGACAACACCTTTTCGACTCCAGATTAACCACGATATTTCTACATTTTTTTGCATCAAAATTGGACTGTTAGGCTCAAACGATACACCCCTTATCGTTTATTTTCTGGCTTCAAAAACTTTTTATAACCCACACCATAATTCCCTTGTTCAAAGGCGGGAGGGGCGTAAAACTTGGACTAAACAACAACAACAACAGCATCTATTAAGAGGAATGATTGATGCATCGAAATATAATTAAAAAAGCGGACATCCATTCATTTTTGGCAACACATATGCAACACCCCTCATATCATGAAATCACGGTATCTTACTACACGATTGTTGTTATGTCCAAATTTCACGTCGCTCACGCCTCTGAATAACGGTAACATGACTTGCGCCAATTTTAGTATAAATACTAAAATTTTTGTTTCACATTTTATCAACAAGAACAAGTGACCAATGCAGACCATTTTGATCGCTGTTTGTTTAATAGGTGACTACATTTGAAATTACTTCAGCGCTATTGACTCGTAAATGTTATAAAATATAATAATAATAATAATAATAATAATAATAATAATAATATTATTATTATTATTATTAATGGTGATGTCGAGGATGATGATGACGATGATAATAATGATGAAAAGAAGAAGATGACGATGAATAATATTGCAATAATTTTCTGTTCTGCTCTGTATCAGAACTCATATCTATACTAGGTAAACAGCAGGTTCGAATCCCACCAGGGACGAGATTCTTCTGCATGTTCCCCAATCCACATTCGGCACGGGTACTGGTTTCAAAACAGGAAGCAGTCATCGAGTAATTAATATATGTTGAAAAAACTTGTTTTACAATCGATGTAAGTTTAAAAAATAGGATTTTGATTTTGACCAATTAATTTCGTAATAATATAAAAGACTTAACAATGACAATAGATTTTGTATTTTAATAACAAAATATATTTCATATTCACTGTGACAAGCCAGGTTCACAACCCTTGCAACCCAGGTGGCGGCAACCACCACCCACATCCTGGCGGTGACATTCACTGTGACGCTAACAACCCTTGCCCACCATGCGACGGCACAGACACTGCACAATGCATTGATGCCAAATGTGTTTGCGTAGCCGCCCGTAAGCTTTAATTGGATACACCTTTGCGTTATTGTATATAAAAGCATTCACGAAAAATGCAATTTCTAAAACTCAACAAATGTTGGATGAGATTTAATGCGGTCTAAATATCGTCATTTATAAGTTTTATTTTTAACGTCATATTTGGTGTAAACAGCAATATATATACCATAAATCTACATGTACAAGTGTACCGACTGTAAACTATAAAAAATAGGAATAATAATATGAATTTTCAGTGTTTGATTAAAGTAGGGGTTACTTACTATATTATGTCGGTAATACAAGGTCGTTAAAAAGTGGGTCGATAACTTTATATGTTATTAATATGAACAAAGGCACTGCCTCTCTCGGAATCGACGAATAAAAAGTGAAGTATATCGTATGTTTAACAGTAGAACAAAGAAACAAGTCATCATTTGTTGTTTTACTTTTTAACCAAAACTTGTCAAGGTTGTAAGATGCAACACTACATCTTAGTGAGTTGAATGATTCTGTGAAGTTTGGAGAATCCTGTGAGATGTTGAATACACCAGTTTGCCTGTAAACTCTTAGTTAAACAGCACCAAAATGTGATCAAAATGCAAAGCTGACTGACTGATGGTTTAAGAAATGTAGACTCATAAAAATCTGGTTAACAAGGTAGATTGTAAAACATCATTCCACAACACCTAAAATTCTGAGTTGGAATATGGTGACACCAATGACAGAGCAAGTAGCGAAGCTTGTCATATTCTTGGAATATTCAAGCTTGAAATCAACAAACATACTTTTGGGTCTGAGGACTTAAGATAATACTATGAGTAACAGTAGAGGAATTTATTATTCGAATAGAATGAAACATTCAAATTAGTCCATGAATAGAAAAGCAAATGCTGAAGGAGTCTATTCCTATTTTCCATGGTTCCATTTAACAGCAAATTATATTCATAACAAAATTATACTGATGGTGTTGTTCATTTACTGTTCTTCAATGAGGTCTACATTAAAACGTTTTTGTATTATTTGATCACACAGTATAATTGTATAGACAATTCTTTTTCTTGTCAAGTGACATAAACTTCCAAAGCAGCACCTTCTATTGCAGGAATAAGTAGTGGAAGTAATATATGTAGACTGTATGCTCCCTCTACTGTCTAGAACAGTTAAACTGGTCTCCCCACAGTATTCCATGTGAAGCCGTTTTCCTGAAATATTAAATTCAACAGCAAATTAATTTATCTTCAAAAATAATTTTATATCTTATTTCTTTTATAAATTTATTTGTCGACAGTCAAAATCGATTTAAAATATTTAGACACAAAAATAAAATTTCTCAAATAAATTGATTTTGTATGCTCTGATAATTACTTCAGGTATCCTGACTCTTGACTTACTCTATGGAGACTCTTTAAATCACATTGACAACAGTATAGTTCTACGTCAGCCGAACATTTTTGGTGTCTGATCTGGATCTTAACTGGTTGCTTCTTGGTCAGAAATAACCTCATGAATATAAACTTAAACAGTGAAGATCCTGATCAGACTGCACAGATGAGCCTGCTGAACTGGATATGGGCTGTTTAAAAAAAAAGGCTGGTTTGGGTTTCCCTGTTATAAAAATGTACAACAGTTACTTCCCTTTTCCTACTTTGCAAAGGTGTCTCATCATGCCCTTTTAAGATTTGTGATGTTTCATGAAAATAGCACCATCCGTTAAAAAATATTCTAAAATAATGAGCAAAAAATGTCAGGAGTGTGACAGAAAAGTGTGACACTTTTCAAAATCACATTTGTTCAGACCATTATTTTACAAAAAGCTTGAGTAAAGACAAGTTTTAGTGTTGTTTTAGTAAAATGTGCATTTATAAGGCATCAAATAATGATAAAATTAAGCATATTATACTTAAAGTAATCAAAATTTATGCTATTAAGCCAAGCGTGGTAGATTAGAAAATACCTCAAGAAAATCAATACATCTTTGCTTTATAAATTTCTAAGACTTTAAAGATTAATAGTACATAAGAAATGTTTTGTGTATCATTAAGTTTTATGTTTCTAGATGCAATAAATATAATATTATCACCTCTATTGAAAGTATATTTGTCTGCAGCTCCCTTCAGAAAATGTCAGCTAAATTTGTCAGGAGTGTGACATTATGCACATATTGCAATATTCTGTTAACATATCCTTTACATGAAAACAAGAGCATATTTTTTCCTAGAAGTCTATGTCATGTTTTATTAAATTGTGACAAAAAGGAATGGCCTTAGTGAAACATTTTTTAATATACTGCACTTATGTGTTTGTCAGGAGTGTGACACACTTTTTTAACAATATGAATTTTTTTTATCTTTATGCGATACCACAAGTTCTATTTTTTGATGCTTCAACATGTATTTTAACAGAAATACACATTTAAATAATAAGAAACAGTAATACTTGTAATTTAAGCACATAAATTAAAATTCTTTGATTTATTTAATGTTGGTCAATAAAGCTCCATAAAATTTTATTCTGCCACAAATGAGTATAACTTGATTGATTTTGCTCACTGTAAAGACCGTACAAACATATGGACCAACCAGTTTGAACTTTTTATGAACTTAAATTCTTTACATGTTTTTCACTTCACTTGCCATTTTTCAAATGACAATATCTCAGCAACCAGTTGACCGATTTAAAAATCTTTTCAGTTCTGTACTCAGTTTCAATAAACAAAAAAATACAGAATAACAAGTTTGGAATTTTTATGAACTTTAATTCTTTACTATTTTTTCACTTTTCCAGCCATTTTTTTTTTTGAAACAGCCCATATACATTGGTCACTAATGTGATAGAGGGTGTATTCATGAAGTAAAATGTAAAAAAAACTAACATAGTAACTTATATTCATGCACCGGTAGATTCAGTGTGATGTCTATTATACATTCATGCAGCTATAATAAATGAAAATAAAGAAAATTTATGCAAACCTTGTATCTGTTTTCTATAGTTATGTTCATATTCTGTGCCATAGCTGTCTACCAATTCTGCATAAGTATCTATAGCCTTCTTAAGCTTGGTGATACACATCTCTGAAAATAAATGTTTTATTTTAAATCTTCTCTGATAACTTGTAAGTCAGTTATACAGTACCTTTTGTGGCTTATGAAAAAGCAACATATGCATATCAGGAATCGCCACACTCAAAAAACACAGCCTCTCCACGCAGCGAAAAAGAAGAGAGGAAGAGAGAGAGAGAGAGAGAGAGAGCGAGCGCATGTTTTATATATGTATGTCAATTCAAATAGGACGCCACAAACAATTAATAAACAAGAGAACCTTTGGGGATACCGCCTTGGAACGGTCAGTGGCAAAACAAATTGCCACTGGGGGTTTAAACCAGGTTCTAGGGTGCACCAACCTCACACTTGCCCCAACAGGTTCTCGTATCACAAAACAAGTACAAATTGTCTTGGTGAAATAACTCCAACCAACCCATCAGCTCAACAATGTTGCATGCAAAAGCATACAAACATATAAACATAAGAATTTAATAGCATTGCAAAGCCAAAGGGCGGGTACTCAATGATCTTTCCGAGACCAGAGCACCTGGAGTAAAATCAGCAAGAACACGATGACAGGGATAAAAGAAACAAATCGAGCTTTTAGGTTCTTTTAAGAAAAGATTTCCCCATAAACTTTCATAAACTCTTACACCCCTGCCACCGTCGTGCAACCAAAGAGGTAAGCATAATGATCAACTGTAGATGGGTTAATCACCAGGCCTGCAGAGCGCTGTAAAATATCATGTTGGTAACCTTTCTTTTTAAATTTACAGATGGTTTTTACGAATAACCGGGAGAAATTTGCATCGCCTTTTATCTTCTTAAGTTTATAAATTAAATCTCCATAAAAAACTGGCTGTGAAATTCCTTGTTGCAATAGTGATTTTAAACTGCAGCTGTATTTATGAATTAGATCTGGATATCGGCGATAAAACTTGCAAAAGGTTTTCCTTAATTTGTGATACCGATAACCTTGTTTTAAAAGTTTTTCTGTAATGCAAAAATTACGTTCATTGAAATCATTCACATCGTTGCAAGCTCTTGAAAAGCGAACAAGCTGTGAGATATAAACCCCGTAAGAAGTTGCACGAGGAACATCGCCGTCTAGAAACGGAAAATTTACTATATTAAAATTAAAATCATCTCTTTTATCATAAATTTTAGTAGTGACGTAACCATTTTCGATGGATAGATTTAAATCCAGGAAGTTTGCTTGCTTTTCTGAAGTGTTCGCTTTGTTAAGCTGTAGTTCTTTAGGATAAATCTTATTAACCAGTGATGGAAAATGGTTATTATCTATATTTAATAAATCATCAAGGTACCTCGAGGTGTTGTTAAAAGCTGTAATAATATCATCTTGATGTTCGGTAGAAAGAGATAACATGAAATCTCTTTCATAACAGTATAAAAACAGATCAGCAACAAGGGGTGCACAATTAGTACCCATTGGAATGCCTATTACTTGTTTATAAATAGAGGTACCAAATCTCAAATAAATATTATCCAATAAAAATGTGAGCGCCTGGATAAGGTCTTGACAGGTCCATGAAGTATAATTATCATAAGAACCATCTGTAAAGAATGCCCTATGTTCATTACAAGCAATAAATGTTTTATTTTCTCTAGCAAAAGTTTTTTCAATGAGACTGGTTAGCTTGTCTCTTATTAAATTATGAGGGAGAGAAGTATACAAGGTAGAAAAATCATATGTGGACAAACAGAACGCCTGAAAATTATTTGATTGAAGTTTCTTCAAAACGTCATTTGAATTTTTTATAGACCAAAATAAATTTTTGCCAGTAGTTTCAAAAACTTTTTCGCAATACCTAATTACATGTTCTTTTATAGCTGTAAGACAAGATGTTAAGAGCACGGATAACTTTGTTGTAGTACAAGAACTAGAGTTAGCGATAAATCTTGCTTTGTACGGTGTTTTGTGCATTTTAGGCAACCAATACATAGTAGGTACTTTGTCTTGTTTAGGCTCAACACTGATTCTAAATTTTGTAATTTGTAGAGCGTGTGCAGTAACAATATCACTCTCAGATGAAGATGTCAGTGTATAAGCATTAGTGCTATTAAGCTCTTCAGTTTGAATATTTATATAGTGTATACGTCACACTATAATAACATTATTTGAAGCCTTATCAGCAGGTGTTAAAACAAATTTGTTGTGAAAATCTTGAATACCTTTTTTCAAATGACGAAAGTTAAAACGAGGTCGAGGTGGTAGTAAAGCTATGTTTCTTTTATAGAAGGATATACGAGTGTCAATTATTTTGAATATTTGTTTTTTCCAGTTTGAAAGAGCATTAGGCTCAGCATGTTCTCGTTTACACCATTTATTGCAAAAAGAGTTTAAAGACTCTGCAATTTCCGCACGACAGGTATTAAAGTCGAAGATGTACATTAATTGCTGTTGCAGTTAACAGTGAACAATTATACTGTTGCCATAATTTATTTATTACATGTAGGGTCTTTTTAGTAAAATCACATAAAAGGAAGATGGTAATGATGAAAAATTTCATGCCATCTTTAATTCCTTCACAAGATTAGGATAAAACCAGAGTGTTATCACATTTTAAAGACCACAAAAAGATGTGCCAGCTGATCTGAATCTACATCTATGCCATCTGATCTGGATTTACATGGGCTGGTAAAAAGGTGTGTCCATGAAGTAGGTTAAGTTATTAACTGTGAAAACTGAAACAGCATTGTTTTTGTTTTTTTTTCTAAAAAGAAGTGAACAAGGTTATGAGATTTACCCACTAAATAAAGGATTAAATAAGTGACCACAGGGACCCATCATGTATGTACAACATGGTCCACAGAGAAACATTGTGGCGTTTTGATTCTGTGTCTTCCAAAAATTTGGCATGTGCAGGTGATGTGTGAACATGCCAGAGATTATGGTACACCATAGCAGGGCTGGACATATTTAGTTTTTTTTGTAACTAGTCCAGAACTAGCTGGGTAAACATTTCAAAAGTTTTAAATTATGCAGTATCAATTTCGTTACAAAAGGTAAACGCTAAAACGGTAAGTTATTTCATTTCATTTTGGATTGGTAGCGCTTATAAAGTACTCATCGCGCTTTACTGTCTATACACGTATTACGTTGTGACGTCACTTGAGAAATTCAATGCAACCTAAAGTCGCTGATCATATTATGGTATTCTTTCTACATATTTCATCATGGCAGCACAAAATAAAATATTGAAAATCAATCTTTCTCCAATAAGGCTATCTTCTGTGTCTTCTGTCCAAACACCGCATAAAATTAAATCTTTTAAAAGTCTGCAGCCTTCGGTTCGTTTATCACGTATTAATTTATCTTCGGCAAGCTCTATCAATATGACAGGTCTGCAGAGGGTTCATTGTACTAATTTATTTAAAAACAATTTAAAAATTACTCTTTCACCTTTAAAATCGCCTATTCTTCGAAAGTATGATATTTCTACAACAAATAAATTGAATGACGGAAGACGCAGACCTTATCCTTCTATTTTCAAGTGCAATTCTAAGAGGTGCAGATGCTGTGATTATTTGAATTGTAATTCTATCATTAAATCCACAGTTAACGGCAGAACTTTCTCAGTTAACATTAATAATGATATAGACTGACGAACTGATAATATTGTTTACGTTTTAACTTGAAATTCTAATAACTGTGGTATTCAATATGTGGGACAAACAGGTCGCCCTTTAAAAACACGTTTTGGACAACATTGTTCTAAAATTCGAAACAACAGCAAATTTAAAACATTTTTATACCAACACTTTAAGCATTCAGGACACCGTTTACAAAATATTTCCGTTCAACCAGTAGAAAAACTTACATTTGACAGCACTGCTTCAAGAGCATTTAAAATCAGGGCCAGGCTCGTTTCGGAGCAGAAATGGATTAAAAAATTACAAACTCCTTACCTACTTGGTTTAAATGATAATATTTATCAAGAAGGCAACATTTCTAAAAATCCTGATTATGACGTCTTTGAATTACTTGAAATACGTAAAAGAAAATCGAGGTCGCACGGAAGCAGAACTAATGGAAACATAAAAAGAAAATCACGTATTCGTTGTTCTATTCATGACCTACATATTATTTTAAAACAATCTGGCAGACACGCTATGCTATCGAGGTTGGCTTCTCTTTCTATATCAAGTCTGCAGAAACTGGATGAGGAAGCCGACGACATCGTCATTAGAACCCATCCATTTTACGAGGTTGCTAGTCTTATTCAGTGTTATACTCGGCATGTTCTCAGGCCGCATATTGACTTGGAATCGGACCATCAAAGACATTTCCTTAAAATTTCTTTTTTAAATAAAGGAATAGATTTTATTGACCTTCCTAGTATATTTAAAGATAAAAGAGTTCAATCGGCTGTTCCTATTTATTTTAAGAATACTGAATCGCCTATGGTTTGTTATAAATACAACAAACCAACTAGAAATATAATTTTTAATTACAATAAAATTACATCGGATTTACAGATCATTGAAAATACACCAAAATCTTGAGAGTGTTAACTTCTAAATATTGCTATAAGCCTGCCGGTCATATTGTTACCGGTGATCTTAATTTAATCAAAGACTCTAGAATTCGTAATTTAATTTCTAAAGGTCCCAAATATAGAATATCATCCAAAATTGACTTTAGTGCATGCCGTGCAGAAATTGCTGAGTCTTTGAACTTATTTTGCAATAAATGGTGCAAAAGAGAACATGCCGAGCCTAATGCACTTTCTAACTGGAAAAAGCACATATTCAAAATAATTGACACCCGTATATCATTTTATGAAAGAAACATTGCTTTATTACCACCTCGACCTCGTTTTAACTTTCGTCATTTGAAAAAAGGAATTCAAGACTTTCATAACAGATTTGTTTTAACACCTGCTGATAAGGCTTCTAATAATGTAATTATAGTGTGACGAATACACTATATTAATATTCAAACTGAAGAACTGAACAGCACTAATGCTTATATACTGACTTCTTCATCTGAGAGTGATATTGTTACTGCACACACTCTACAAATTACAAAATTTAGAATCAGTATTGAGCCGAAACAAGACAAAGTACCTACTATGTATTGGTTACCTAAAATGCATAAAACACCGTATAAAGCAAGATTTATTGCTAACTCTAGTTCTTGCACTACTTCTAAATTATCCGTGCTCTTAACATCTTGTCTTACAGCTATAAAAGAACACGTAATTAGGTATTGTGATAAGGTTTTTGAAACTTCTGGCAAAAATTTATTTTGGTCGATTAAAAATTCAAATGACGTTTTGAAAAAGCTTAAATCAAATAATTTTCGGGCGTTCTGTTTGTCTACTTATGATTTCTCAACATTATACACTTCGCTCCCTCATAATTTAATAAGAGACAAACTAACCAGTCTCATTGAAAAAACGTTTGCTAGAGAAAATAAAACCTTCATCGCTTGTAATGAACATTGGGCATTTTTTACAGATGGTTCTTATGATAATTATACATTATGGACTTGTCAAGACCTTATAGAGTCGCTAACTTTCTTACTGGATAATATTTATGTTAGATTCGGTACCTCTATTTATAAACAAGTAATAGGCATCCCAATGGGTACTAATTGTGCACCCCTTGTTGCTGATCTGTTTTTATACTGTTATGAAAGAGACTTTATGTTATCTCTTTCTACTGAACATCAAGATGATATAATTACAGCTTTTAACAACACCTCGAGGTACCTTGATGATTTATTAAATATACACAATAACCATTTTCCATTACTGGTTAATAAGATTTATCCCAAAGAACTACAACTTAACAAAGCGAACACTTCAGAAAAGCAAGCAAACTTTCTCGATCTAAATCTGTCCATTGAAAATGGTTATGTCACTACTAAAATTTATGATAAAAGAGATAATTTTAATTTTAATATAGTAAATTTTCCGTTTTTAGACGGCGATGTTCCTCGTGCAACATCTTATGGGGTTTATATCTCACAGCTTGTTCGCTTTTCAAGAGCCTGCAACAATGTTAATGATTTCAATGAACGTAATCTTTGCATTACAGAAAAACTCTTAAAACAAGGTTATCGGTATCACAAATTAAGGAAAACCTTTTGCAAGTTTTATCGCCGATACCCAGATTTAATTCATAAATACAAATGCAGTTTAAAATCACTTTTGCAACAAGGTATTTCACAACCAGTTTTTTATGGAGATTTAATTTATAAACTTAAAAAGATTAAAGACAGTGTTAATTTCTCCCGGTTATTCGTAAAAACCATCTGTAAATTTAAAAAGAAAGGTTACCAACATGATATTTTACAGCGCTCTGCAGGCCTGGTGATTAACCTTTCTACAGTTGATCATTATGCTTACCTCTTTGGTTGCACGACGGTGGCAGGGGTTTAAGAGTTTATGAAGGTTATTGGGGAAATCTTTTCTTAAAAGAACCTAGAAACTCGATTTGTTTCTTTTATCCCTGTCATCGCGTTCTTGCTGATTTTACTCCAGGAGCTCTGGTCTCGGTAAGATCTTTGAGTACCCCTTTCGGCTTTGCAATGCTCTTAGCTTCTTATGTTTTATATGTTTGTGTGCTTTTGCATGCAACATTGTTAAGCAGATAAGTGGGTTGGAGTCTTTTCACCTAGACAACTTGTGCTTGTTTTGTGATATGAGAACCTGTTGGGGCAAGTGTGAGGTTGGTGCACCCTAGAACCTGGTTTAAACCCCCAGTGGCAATTTGATTTGCCACTGACCGTTCCAAGGCGGTAACCCCTCGGGTTCTCATTTTTGTTTATGCTCTCTCCCCCTCTCTTCTTCTTGACTGTGTGGGGAGGCTGTTTTTTCTGAATGTGGCGATTCCTGATATGCATATTTCACCTTCATATGTTTTTTAAACTGTACGTGGTACTCAAAAAGTGTTCTGTCATCCGTGCATATTCAGTGTTTAGTTTCCCCTTGCTTATCATTTCAGTGTTCACTCCTCCGAGCTTATGAGAACAGTGCTAAGTAGCTTGTGCATATAATACTCAAAATTTATCTTCCGTTCTGATCCCAAGTGTCAGTGTTAAGGGTTAGTGTTATGTCCTTTTTGCTGATAGTCCTCCATGCTTACCAAAACCTCCCTTGCTGATTTGAATTGATTTTGCTTCTCTGCCCTTATAGCAGTGTTCAGCCCCGAGCTCGAGGTTACGTTCATTCATATTTAAATGGTTAGATATCTGAACTTATCACAGAATTGTTCACTCGTTAGTTTTAAAAATAAAAAATGTTTAGTTCTCTGTTCAGATCATAATGTTTATCAGTTCTTTCTAAAAGCTCTTACCCTATTAAAAGTTTATAGGGGAAAATGAAATATGCTTTAAATGATTGTATATATAAAATTCTGCATTTTGTTGGTTTGATTGACAACTAGACAGGACAAAAGATTTATAAATTGCTCGCAATTTCTCTTAAAAAGTTGGACTCGTACTTCCTAGCGTTAAATGATGAATTAAATGCACCAGGCAATGTGGCGATTTCACTTCATTTGGATTAATACCATTCCATGTTCAGCGGCATATGGTCCCCAGATTAAAAAAAATAGGTTGAAAAGCCGTTGAAATGCTCGTTACAATACTATATTTATCATATTGGTAAATTCAGAATGTCACAACGGAAATCAGTGCGCCTGTCCAGACGGACAGAAAGGTGTGTGTAATGCTAATGGACATTGTGACTGCGGGGATCACGTGCCAGTGGGCAAACGTCAAGGTAATATAGCATTTCTTTGACCATTTCTAGACGAATATCTGTTTTTATAATGAACAAGTGTAAGATCAAACGATTTTGATTTATTGTTTAATGTTTTCACTTATTTGTGATCCAACGAAAACCGAGGAGTTTCAAATTTTCTGTAGCTCAGTAGCATGTAGAGATATTCGACAAAGGATGAAGTCATTCAGTGTTTAGAGGGTATTTCTGTCCTGCTTCATAAATTGGAACCCGTCTGGTTTTCGTAGATTTTTTGTGTCCTATGTGCATGAACGAGGTAAAGTTTACTAAGGGTGTAGTGTGTGTAGGCATTTAAAGTTTACGACGTGGACACGAATTTTGTTTTCAATAATCAGTTTCCGTTTAAGCGGTTAAAGATCAGAAGAGTGTAAGAAAACATCAGGGCCTTATATAAAGTAAAACTACCATAAATATATAATTTATCAGTAAACTATTGTTATTAAATATAACTAAGAAATGTTTGAATTTTGTTAGTTTTTATACGAGAAATTATCCTAAATGTTCTTTTAGGTGTTTTCTTTTCCACTGTATATAAACCGACTGTATCATCTACCGGATATAGCGCACTGATTGTCACAAAAACATAGTAAACAGTTCAAAATTGAGGAGATTTTGTATGTATTGTAATGAGAAATCCAATCGACAAATACATGTTCAACAGGCGATTCTCGTAGCACTTGTTATGAAAGACGTTGTTACCATTTTTATGCAATATACTTTTAAAAAATCGCTTAAATCACTCACACAAAGTACCGTTTGCACTGTGTACTGTTAAAAAATCAGCGTAAATGTTTATGTTTTAACAGGTTTTGAGAGGTATTCTCATGCTAACGATGATGAAACATATCATTTTTATTCTTATAATAATAATAATACCATAGCTGATCAATTAAACATCAAAACATTAGACCAAACATGCATGCAGCTTCAACCCAGACTGTATCATTTATTGAACATGTTAACTCAATCATTTGTATGTATCTAGTGATCTATGTGTATCAGTTATGGCGATTTTTAAAAGATGATTTTAGTATATTTTTCGGATGTAAGAACAACGGCTTGATGTAAAAACATGTAATAAAAGTGCTTCGCACAGAAATCTGATACTTTATGACATATAAGGGCCTCGGTGCCTTTATATACTGCGGCGACACGAAACAACTGGCCCAGATTCTACCTGACTTCATTAGTTAACACCCAGGCCGCTCTGAGAACTACAATTTACCATAAGAGATAAGTAATTAATGTCGTTCCAAAATGTTTCGGATTTGATAAACATAGTCAAAATCAATAGATTCGAAACTCAAGGTTCACGATTATAAATACATACGCAGGTAGGCGTGACATACAAATACTGAGGCAAAGCAAGTTATTTAAATACTGATATTTAAAGCTGATGATAAATCCTTTATTCAATGTACGACCAATATAGATCATCGTCAGCTGAAACATCCATGTCATTTGATCGGAATATACAACGGTCACTTGTTTTCAGAAATATTCTAATAAATGTAATAGCAAACAGTGAACAGCAAAAACAACGTAATCCATATCCCATGGAGTAAAGGGTCAAATGGAACTTTAGCAAATTTATGAATCAATGTCTTGTTTTCCGCCCAAGGATTGACTATCACAAAGGTCTTCCCTTGAGAGTCAGGTATGTTCCCATGCTGATTTCAGTTAAAGAAATTAAAGAAATGAACGAATTCGCTTTCTAACATATTCTCATAATACATTTATACTAGCCATTAAAATACTGTTTTGACAACTGATTTGTGTAAACTATGTGTATACCAATTTATCAATTACAAAAACAGTTTATGGTTTATTTCGAGGTTTGTATGAAAACTTAAACGGTCGCCAAGCTGCGTTGGGCCTGGCAGTTTTTTATACAAGCCTCCAAACTAACAATAACCTATATTCACTATCGTTGTATCATTCTGTTTTATTATTTTAAAGTTCTTCTCTTCGTGTTTTTGTACGCCTTAATTTATTATTTCTCCAAATATACCCGATTTGTATAGACAATATATATAGACGAACTCCTCCATCTTACCTAAAAGCAAAAACTTGATAAAATCAGCAAATGCGCATCGTCATAAGTGATACAGATTATTGGAAAATCATTCAACGAAGATCGCACTTAATGATACAACAGAAATAGGTGTGTTTGCTACAAATGATAGTATGATAATGCTATAGATGATACAGTCATTACGTAACACACCCCTCCAACATTTTAATAATTTACACTATCTATACATTGAAAGCAATATTGTAATGAAATAATCTTTATATCAATGTCATAGAGTTTTATAACTAGTATGTATTCGTGCATCATAGCGTTTATTTGTAGAGAATAACAGTATTTTGAATCAATCATGTGGGTCATTTGCCAGATCTTCTTGTGATTAAATGCAATTTTGCAAGTTTTTATCCATATATGTGCGCAAAACAAATGATATTACAACCAAAAAGGACTATACAAAGTATTAAGTACTTGTTTTTGTTGAAGGAACTTAAAATGATCCTAATAATTCCGTTTTCAATGTGTTATTTACGAATTGTTTATATCGCAGCCATGCAATCAGCTTCTTAAATCCGGCATATGATACAATCGGTTTATATACAGTGTTTTCCACCAAATCAGTTTAAAACTATCATTGCATTTCAAAACTGAGAATATAATAAATCACGTGTTCGCACTTCAAAATGTTCCACCTGACACTGATCCTTAATGAATAAATGACTGGACAGTTGAAGTTTCGCGTCAAAATACTTCTTGACCACACAGTGGGAGAAGCTACATGGTCTAATAAGTGCAAACATCAAATAAGCGCGAGCTCGTTTGGCGATCTACAAAAATGGAGCAAACTACCTTGGCCAGCGGCCAAGGTACGCCTACTCCGATTACTGTACACCGCCAATATTTAACTCAAAAAAATGTACACGGTATCTTATTATGAAGAATTACGATACCTATGTTTAGGGGCAGTTTATCATGTAGTTAGAAGAACAATAGAGAAACAACGACTTTTACAAACAGAATATATAAATATGTTGTAACATCGTGTATCGTGTATGTTGTTAAAGATGAAATCCACACTTTTTTATATTTCGCTGGGGAAACGTGCACGGTCGATGCAGACTGCCCACCAATGAATTGCCACGGTGGCCCTGTCGTATGCGATATGCATGCTGGCCATTGTCACTGCATGCACTAGATGTTCACAGGCCCAAACATATATTTTCCTAGATTTATTGAGAAATTATCACCGTTATTGCTAACATGAAATGTGTTTAACAACTATTAAAAATGTCACTGTCTTTTCAGACTTAACGTTACGTGTAACTAAAGAAAGGGATGTTGAAATAAAATTCTTGATAAAAACTGTCTATATACAATTGTTATCCCATCCAAGTTAGTCAGTGTTGGTGTTTGTTTTATATATGTATCGTCTGTATTGAATACAAAAAAAAAACGAACTTAAAAACTCACAGTCCGAAATAAGAAGACTTGAACAACAATCATTAACGAAATATCGATGGTTTATTTACCGTCGATGATATTAAAGTGTACTTTTTGCAGACGATGGGGTGTTATTTGCTCACACTCCACAAGCCTTACAATCTCTACTTAATGACTTAGAAAATTATTGTAACACTTGGGGTTTGAAACTTAATACAAAAAGACAAAAATAATGATATTCGAAAACGGAAGACACACTACACACGGCTTTGTTTATAATAATACAATTCTAGAAATTATGGATTCTTTCAAATATTACGATATACATTTATATAAAAATGGTAGCTGGTACAGGACTCAGAAACGTTTAGCACAACATTCTAATTTTGCATTACATAACCTGTTCATGGTTTATAACCAATTAGAATTATCAACAAGTGACAAATGTAAATTATTTGACAGCCTAGTTGGTTCTATCCTTAATTATAGTGCTGAGGTCTGGGGTTATTATGATAGCAAAGATATTGAACTTGTTCATTGTAAATTCTTAAAAAAGTTTTGTGTGTAAGACAATCTACCAATCTTGACGGTTTATATGGTGAATTGGGAAGATACCCCATGAAAATTAAACGTAAATTTAACATTTTAAAATATTGGATAAAAATTCTAAATATGAATGAAAACACCCTTGTAAAAAGATTTAAAGAATGTTGAAACGAGATGCTGACAACGATATCACGTATAAAGGAAATAACTGGGCATTACATGTTAAAAACATCGTAAATGAGATAGGCATGTCATATTTGTGGGATGACCAAAACACTAATATAATATTGTTCCAATTTGTCAAACAAATAATCCTAGATATTTATAAACAGTCCTGGTATTCAAACATCACTAATTCTAATAGGCGTATAGTGTCTATAAACACGAATTCAGTATGGAAAAATATCTTAATTGCATATAGGTTAATAAATATAGAATATCTTTAACAAAATTTAGACTATCCTCACATGATTTAGCTATAGAAAAAGGAAGACATACAAATATACTGCGAAATGATAGAAAATGCTTACAATGTAATATGAATACTGTTGAAACAGAAAATCATTTTCTCCTCGTCTGCCCAAAATATTCAGAAATACGCAAGCGATTTTTCAAACATTACTATTGTCACTGGCCAACGATACAAAAATTTGAATCAATTATGCCATCGAACTCTACTAAAGTTATTAACAATCTGGCTAAATTTTTATATATTGCATCACAAATAAGACAGACTAATTAACAGCGAACATAAACCGAACTCGTATTATACTGTAATGCACTCTATATATGTATCTATTAGTTTCTCAGAAAATGTACTTTTTATTTTGATACTGATTTTGCTTTTTGCATGCGCTATCATATATCTAAGTGTATTATGTGGCTATAAATTTGCTTTATGCTCTTTTATGCGTTCAAGCTTATAATTATCTAATAATATGATTTCACGAAAGCTGCTGAACTTCTCACTTCACTTCTTTACCCTTACGCTATTCATTTGTACTGTTGTGTTGGACACTCCCAATCCACCAATGAACTCACTCACTCCAGCTAACAGTATAAAGTATATGCCTTTAAACCAATATGACACCCCTACCCCTCCCTTTTGACAAATTCTCTTTCTTACAATCTTCTTTAAAAAAATTAGTTGTAATTTTCTATTGACAGAGGGAGTAAGTAAATTTCAAAAGGTCTTAAACTTATAAAATTATTACATATATTGTGCTACAGTGACAAGTTCTCAATTCAAGACAACTACCTATTTGTGTTTGTTTTCGCAACCATTGAGTATAATTGTCGAACATTCTTATTCAAAATTTCATTATCCGTCTCCGTGGCTGTGATGGGAAAAGTAAATAAACTGACAAAATATAAATTGAAAAAATGAATATTGATTTAATTCATTCATTTTGTTGATAATGCAAATTCTTTAACAAGCTGATCTTTCCTGATTAAAATGAAGATCCCAAGATCGAATAATATGCAATAATTTTCGTCAAAAGAAAAAAAATTGAATATATTTACATAGGTATGTATTTAATAAGCATTGAACCGTCTTTTGTTGAAATCCAGTTCTTTGTTTGGTACATGTAGGTTTTACAATAAGAATGTTAATGAAGAATAATGGCGAAAACTGTAACACATTTACACTAAGGAACATTATTAATATTATAAAATAAAGAGAAACATATTCACGCCAACATCGTAGAAATAAGAAAACCCGTTTAGAATAAAGTATTTTTACGTTTTCCTTTAAACCTACAGTACAACACGTGTGAACAGTAAAATATTCTTCGAATGAACCGATAGTAATGTTACAGTTGCCGCTAACACTCAGGATCTTACCTGTAACAACTACACTATGTTTGAGTTCGGAACGACTAACCTCAAACTCTTTGTAACGATCACAATATGTTTGAGTTCGGAACGACTAACCTCCAACTCTTTGTTACTCCAGTGGTCAACCGTTATTAATATTATTAATAATATTTGGTAGAGTTCTTTGACAGAGCTGAGATCTTGCAGACACTGTTTTCGCGTGATACAAACTATTTAAACAGAAGCCGTGATTCAATCAACTTCTCGCTTTCTTAATTATCGGAAATGTGAAACACCAATCAAACAATTGAATACGAGAGAAATCTATCTTAATCAATTTGAGAGAAACATAAACATACTTTTGAATATCAAAGTTTTTTTCTTGCCTAAATTATTCTTTTAAACGACAAAATTATGTTTTATGAATACCTAAATAAAAGACACATTGTGAAGTCATAAATAAATCACTTTTACAGATGCACATTCGGACTTACAGATAAATATATTTAAAAACTAGTTAAGAAATGCACACTTTAAAACTGTCATTTGAAAATAATAGAAAAATAGGTATTTTGAGCTATCAAGTTAAAAGATTTTATGCAACGGACGAACAGTCGATGTACCTAGCACTTTCAAAACAATAATATCGTTATATACCTGGAGTGAAAGGGAATTAAAGCATTCATCGTACAAGAAAATTCTGGAGTTCTACAAATCCTCGTTAGATTGATATCATATCGCAGCTGTTGACTGTCGATCAATACTTATAAGGATCACATCTTGAAGCTTGATGTATAGTTAATCAGTGAGCGTTAGACAAATTGCCTGTCCATTTACATGTAGTCTAAGATTGGTCCTTATCGAATTAGATATGAAGTATTTATAGCTCGTCGATTTCTCGTTAATTTTCCGACTATTTGACAAGCCAATAGCGCCGATCTCTGTTTTGGAAGCATATTTTCCAAACTGTTTTCCTACATTTCCTCATGCAGCTTGCCTGTCAGAACCAAACATTAAAATAAAATGATTCAATGAAACCAGTAGACAGTATATGTTTGAATATAAATTTAAATTGTATGGACAACAAATACGCAGTAAATGGAAAGATGAAACAAGTTTTTTATTAATCCGCCTTACGTTTGATGATTATTATCCAATATCATACTTCTTAAAATAGATGAAAAGCGAACTTTGAAAGCCACCGAACACGACAAACATAAACATATTGCAGGCTCGGTTTGATTGAGCCTGTTCATGTGCAGTAATGGAAATGCATATTACTGCCCACGCCGCCTAGCCCCGAGTTGAGCGCAACTCAATATTTACACCAATAAACAGTACAATTTTGATCCATTCCAAACGATGGTATGTATATGGTGGTGATCATGGAACCTTCAATGCGGTATTTTCAGATTAATAAAATTCCATGTTCAGCGGCGTATGTTCCCCGGATAAAAGAAGGTTTATGTTTTTATTTATATTTATGAGACAACAGCGACGACAGCGTCAATTAAGATGACGACATCACAAATTTAAGTAATGCTGGAAATCGTATATAATCACATTTCTTTATTTTGAAAACCTTCTTCAGAACTGAAAATCACGATTACATGTACCATATGTTTCAGAGAAAAGATTACGCTTGAAATGAACATATGTATTTTTGTTGATAAAAAATGAAAACAATTATAAACGTCTGCATTAAGATAAGAAAGACCTTAAGCAAAACGTTGTCTTTATAAGTTTATAGCCTCTAAAACTGAAGATGTACATATATTCCACGAAAACCAACAACTCTGATACACACTTAATTATAAATGAAAAACATGAGTGGTGTTAACATGCGCAATGCCATGAGCAATTTACAGGAGACTTGATATATTTTGTTTAAATATAAATGCAATTAAAACCTATCACACAAATCATCGGTTCATCTAGTGTTTTGCAATGCGCGACTGATGGAAATAAATTTAAGTGTAACATTCTCATACAAGCGTGGTTTGTTTTACTTATTGATCAAAGAGTCTATACATTGAGCTCTCGCCTCGCTTCCCCTTTAACTAGTGCAAGTACAATACGTTTATCTTTCGTACACAGTATAATCGTAACATGGTTTGGTATTACAAAACCAGCATTAATTAATAGTAGCCAAAAATACAAAGTATGTCTAATTGGAGAATTTATTTTAAGTGACATTTCGGAATTTTGTTACAGTTTACTCGATATTACCTGTTTAAAACTGAAATGTAGTACGTAATTTGATTTAGTCTTCTTTACCATTATTCCATTATAATATTCATGCACTTACGGATATTTTTCGTTTGTGCCGGAGGACTTTCAGAAAGGCAGCGTGTTTTTTTTCAGTGATACACGATGGATTTGCACTAACTCGCTATTGTTAAATGCGTATACGACTACTAGCGAGCAATAAAACATGCTATCAGATGTATTATAAGATGGATGTATTGCCGATAAACCAAGTAACATCTTGCTGTCTAAAAGATATACGTCCGATATAATATTTTTATTGGTGCACAACTGCTTAAAACGATGAGGAAATCTATACAAATTTTGTTTGTGTTTGTTATTGCTTTTATATCTGTTTGGAGTAAACCGCCGACGGAGCAACGACTTCATCATTTCTTACTTAAGGTAAGTATTTCACAAGTTATCGAACTTTGATATGGTGAAAAGTAACCAGTATTATACCCTTTTCTTGTACCATTTGTGGTGCATTAAGTAAAATGATTTTTACTGATAAAGTCATAACTTTTCAGAATTAATAAACGACGAAGCATGTGTGTTTCCCAGGCATACATGTACATACTTTGATATTCAGTAAATGTAAAATTATACATATATGCACTTTTTTGATGTAATGCTTTTAAATGTTTGCATTATGGAACTTACATTGATTATTCAGACGGATGTAATGGTTATAACATACAGACCCCTTAAAGACATATAGCTTTTTAGCTCAACACTTTGCGAGTCATAAAACTACCGAAAATACTATTTTTCTGAGGTCGTTGGTTCAAATGGTTCCGTTAAGTTTTGTATCATTTTTATAAGTCTGCAATAAGATAAATAGTTACGTACTTTAAGCAGATAACGGTGAATTGGACGGATAAGGATGTATTTGTCAGTAGAGAAAAATAATGTATAATATGTCAATCGGCAATACAAAACAATATCAATTAACTATCGGCATCAGTACATGAGTTTATGGGATCGTGAGTCCTTGCTAAATACCATATGCAACTGTTGAAGTATATGAGCATATGTCTCCATGAAACAATGCACAAGCAACATGTCGCCTAATCATTTTTATTGTTTAAAGACAGTTTGAAACGACGACTTCGACTCTGTTCGTTTCTCTAACACGGGCTATCTCGAATTGTGCATTTAAAAATATTTATTCCGGGCAATACTTTCATGAAATTAAACAAAACAAATTGCAGATTATGATACGGCCGCTAAATATACGTACTCCGAGAGAAAATATTTTAAAAAAACGCGCCTCCTCGCAGAACTATCCAACACGCCATTTAGTATACATATTTCTCTATAACTTAAAGTTGCTCTCCAGTTTATGCCCTACTCACAATATTTATAATTTGTGATTTGAGAAATAAATAAAGAAACCTAGCAGAACACAAAAGTGAAAATATAACCCCCAAAGTTGAGAGTGGGAACAAGGATAAAAACATGTACCTATCCAACAAGCTTCTAAAAAAACAGAAACTATATTTTATCAGTTTTAACTATTGGATGTCAAAAGCTAATTTTTGTTATATTAAACTTGATTTGACTTGACATGAAAGCACTCGTAAACCATTACATTTTATTGCTTTTATTGCTTTCAAATATGATCTGATATTTATTTGCGAAGAATACCGATATAAAGACATTAGTATTGTAATTGCACAGTTTGTTTATTATGATAATATGCGTTATTCCCGTGAAAGGATGAATTATCATGTATCCTTAACTAATTGGATAGTCTCCCGAATATCTTTTTATTGTTCGGTGAAACTGACCTTCTTGTTTGGCAGAGATATTCTTAGCTTCAACAATACCCCATAAATCACGAGAACATCATCTGATGGCTTATTGTATGCTTCCAGGATAACCCATTAACTTTCTGATTCCTGGTGTGAATGATAAATTCTCAGCGTTGTGCTTCCAGCCTTTAATGACAAAACGTATTATCCCCGGCGACAATATGCCTGGATAGTAATCCGCAATGAGATTCTTGTAAATATGTTATGCAAAGTGTTTCCGTTTTGATTGCACTTCTTATTTATAAAATGGAATTTTGGTCACAAAATTAGCATTTCGAGAGTTTAATGAACCATTGACGTACCTCATGTCAAACATAGAAAGAAATAGGGAAGATTAGAAAAGCGAGGCTTTATTATGAGCAGTTACCAGATTAAAGGGATTCGTCATGTCCCTATTAATTTATTTCAGCTTAGAATGCTAATTACGTAATTTTTAACCGGATTACATTTTAAAGAAAAACGCTTAAATAAAAGAGTGCCTAGCTATGACAACTTATGAATAAGTTAAAGTAATATAGAAAAAACTGTTGTTTTTTTTAATTTTTAAGAACACAACTCGTAACCATTACATGTAAATGTACGATGTATGCGCGCATAGCTTAACATTCCTGTTAACAATTTTATTGCTTAAATCAGTTCAAACATATCCCAGTATTGAGTAACCGTATTAGAAATATATCACACTAATAAGATAATGTTTTAGATCTACATCAGATATTCAATTATCGAAATATATTTAAAACAAAGTTATGCTTTTACTATAAATATTTATTTATTCAAATTGAATCCATAATTGTGATCTTCATGCTTACATTGTATATAATTTATTGCAATTTGATACGTAGTTTGTATCCAGACTGACATGCAAAGAAACCTGGACAATACAAGTTAAACAATACACTGACCTTTATTTCAATAAATTGTATAAAAATACCACTTATCACTGAATACTTAATGTTGTAGGAGAATTCGTATAATAAGTTGATACGGCCATCTGGAAGCACCCTGAACGGATCATCGGACAGCAAGCTGACGGTGAAGCTCGGTATGAGGCTATCCCAGATCCTC
The DNA here is from genome assembly GCA_038501625.1 of Corbicula japonica. Lineage (NCBI taxonomy): Eukaryota > Metazoa > Mollusca > Bivalvia > Venerida > Cyrenidae > Corbicula > Corbicula japonica. Next base: position 5,019,674 of record JAZAYU010000033.1, read on the forward strand.
GATGTGGTCAGTACAAACTTAACAATACTTATCAATATCTTAACCCTTTCCTCCATAAATACGCATTTTTACACGTGTGTCACCAGTGTAGATCAGATCAGCCGGCATATCCGTGTCGTCTGATTAGGATTAGCACTGGTCGCTTTTTGGTCTGAAATAACCTAATAAATCAAATAGCGAACAGTGCAGATCTTGCTCAGACATCACGGATGTGCCGGCTAATCTGGATCTACAATGTTCGCCCCTGCAATCAATGTGTGTCTATGGAGGAAAGGGTTAAAGTCTATCACCAAATCATCAAGTGAATGCATTTGATGACAGCAATAAAACATATTTTCCAAATCCTACTTTCAGCTGACTTTGCATTTCTTAAAATTAATATGCTTTAAATATTTGTAAAAACGGGGTTCTCTTTAAAGTTAAGTGTGTGTTGTGTTTTTGAAATAAATCATTTTACTACCCATACTTACTTTCCTCTCTACTTTCCTGCCTTGTGGTGAGGCAGTGTCTTCTTGATATGGTCATTCCTGATAGCAAATTTCACTTCAGTTTTTCTTTTCCAATAAAATATTTAGCCATATATAATTCTGTGTTGTTTATTGATTTCATATTTTCATCTTTTTAAAACATTTTTGCTAAATGGAATATTGGTACAAGTTATTTAACTATTATACGATAAATTAAGACGGAACACCAAATCAAACAACAGTATATCGGTAAAATTTGTAAATGTTAAAATCTAATTTTAAAGATAATAATCGATCCCCATTTCTAACCAGTGTTTCTTATTGATTGATTAAAACAGATTTTCTTTACTACCTGACAATTTATTAAACTGACAATACATTTAAAATATTTTGATCACCTAAAGTAAACACTCGTTGAACACGGGATTCATTAAAGAACCTGTCAGTAATTGAAGAACTCTCCGAACAAATTCTCCAAACATTGTTAGCGTAATGAATACCTCTTCAGATCCTATCCTGATACAAATAATTGAGGTTAATTCGCTGAGAGAATATCAAATTGCGTCTGTTTAATTTCTTTATTATGTGTTCATTTATAACTGGAAATAGTAAGACGGCGTCATGTTAACATCTGAAAGACATAAATAAGAAAATGTTTATTTTAATTTTACAGCAGGTTCAATTACTCGTAAAAATAGTTTCAACTTACGAAAGAATTATTCTAATATGATATTGGGTAACATTATTTTAATTATGTAATAAAATCACCCGCTAGCTAAGAGAAAATAATAAATGTAAATTCTTTTCAAATATAGAAACAACTAAAATGTTTCACCTGAAAGCATATAACTGTCCACACCATCTATCCCAGAGTTGAATGCAACTCAATATTTACACCAGTAAACAGTACAATATTAGTTTTGCCTGACCCGAACGATGGTATGCTTATGGCTGCGAACATAGAACCTTCAATGCGGAATTTTCAGATTAACACATTACATGATCAGGGGCGTATGGTAACAATTTAAAATTGTTTGCACTACATCTTCATCAAACCTATTCATTATCTTTTAACCTCGTACAATAGAAATTGAAAAGCAACATTCAGGATATGTAGAGTAACCGAGTTAGCAAAATCTTATTTTTAAGAAAATAAATTAAAAACCAACACAGATCCTCTGGATCTATGTAACAGGTATTTGGAATATGTTGCTGGATTTTGGTGGTAGTTAATTAGAGAATGTGAGATTAAATCTTTTTACTATGTGTTTCCCTCTACTTTCTCCTGAACAATTGAGTCTTTATGGTTCCTTGGCACGCATGTTAAATGAAAAAATGTTAATTGAAAGTACAGCTTTCTGTCCCAGAACTGTTAAATTCTCTTCCAGTTGCATTGCCAAGCAGGCCAGGTGTTTATGTTTTACCTACTTTCGCTGTGCTGTGTATTAATGATAAACTATTTAAAGTAGATTTTAAACAATATTTTCAGTTTTACTCAGTGCGGCAAAAATATTAGTTTACGATAAACTGTTAATGTGGATTTCGGTCAATATAATGATTTTTTTCTATCTAAAATTTTTTGCTTGTAAACGAATTCACGTAAGACCATTCAATTTCTCTGATTGCTGGTATAGTTTTTATTCATTCCACAGTTTACGAGTTTTCCGTATTTTCACAGTGTTGCGTAGCATTAACGGATTCTAATAAACTTCCAAAATTGCTAATAAAGCTTCTCACAGACGTTCAGATTGTTAACCATGCGCGTAAAACTCATTTGTTAGACAATAAGTGCTATTCGCTTCCGATTCGATGAACATTTATTGCCTTTCTATGCGGCACTTTTCTTAATTGGGCGTCATTCCATATTTAGATTCCTTAGTTATTTAACAGGGCCATATAAAACGCCGAAAAAAACGTCATTATACGATTCAAAAATGAATTTCATTTAAGTTAAGAAGATCTTCAATTGAAGTTTATTTACAAATAATTCGTTTATGGAAATACATATAATTATGCAGATTTTTTTACTACTTCTGTTTTGAATTTTTAATTCTTTTAGGTTAAACCCATCCATATTTTAAAAAGCAAGGACGCAAGTACGTTTAAGCATTCTTATCTTAGTTTTTATTCGTTAAGAGTTCGATAGGTATTAAAAGTAAACTTTCGTTGAAAATGTGACAATTGTTAATGAGTTTAGGCCTTATATATTATTGTCTTTGAAATTCGTTTAAACAACAAAATAATTCACCTCAAAACTTAAACGCACAATTTCATAAAGACATTGTACATTGAACAAATAACATTTGAAGTTTCTTTCGAAGAAATGATCAAATAAAAAGTTGTTATCGCATGCAACTTCATCTGGAACTGCACTGGGACGCTGTCTGTTAATATGATTGCGTGATCCTCTGACATTATAGTCTGAATGGCAAATTCAATCAAATTCAATCAACTGCTCGCGTCTTTAATTGGTTAACTTGTTAAACGTCAATAAAGCTAATTGAAACAAGACATCCCGACTGGTTAATACAATCACACTGAGGTTAGATCTCAAAGTTCTCTCGACTGAGTTTTCTTGCAGTCTCGCGATTCCTTACAAGATGGAATAAAGACGTTAGTTAAATATTAGAAAATATTTTCTGATCTAATATAATTAGGAAGTTGGTTGTAATACCGTTATGTTCAATGCCAGACATGTAAAATTGCAGTTCTCATATATTGTTAACCAAATCGCATTGTGAAATAACAAGTTATGGAAATGAAGGTTTTATTTATTACGTAATGCTATTGGTACATCCGTCGTTGATTTAAGAACAGCTTGCTTTCATATCATTATTATTTGACAATTTATATTCATATTATTTTATTTTGTTTTATTAATTTAATAGCCAAGTTTGATTTATGTATATCTACAAGATTAGTCGTGATTTTAAGACACTGCCGCACTACCATTTAATTACACGAATTAGTTAGTAAGAAACACAAATGAATCAATTAGCAAACAAATGTTTGTCCTTTTAGAACTTTGGCAATGTTATATATAAACTAAAGTCTTTACATTCCGGGCATCCATTTCGTCTTCTTAACATTTTTCGACATTCAACATTTTCTTAATCAACTTATTAACATTTAGGGACAAGCTAAACATGATGTGTAGCTATTGTTGCTGATCTATTTATACTGATGCTTCCATTTTTTTGGAATCGTTTCGATTATTCATATTTTGATTAGAGTGTTTCCATATGTTAATACTTCACTTTGATATCATTTTGTATAATTTTCAGTCTGAGAGAAACCAGATTTTAACGTCAAATCTCTGGCTAAGACACGTAAGTAAGGAAATTAAAGTTACTTACTAATTTACATTATAAGTTATTTATAGATGTAATCTCTTATTTTCTTTATTACCAAAGCATCTTTAAATTATTTCAGTTATACAGTAATATAAGGGGTGAAGCGTAAGAACTCAATTGTGCATGACTGGTCATTAGACGACCTCTGTGCATACATGCATATCTTTCATGTTTTTTTTTCTTTTATGTTGCATTGCCGGGTAAAAAAAGAGCTGATAACACGGAGTCGACTCGACAAGGTGGGATTTTTTTTCGGCGTGCCGACTCGGTGTCATGAGCACTTTCTTTACTTAGAATTTTTTTCGGCGCTGCATTTATGTATCGAAAACATTTTAGCACAGAAAACCGATTAAATCAGCACAAATTGTTTTGCGCATACCGGTACATTCCGATTCTCGCTATACATTTTTTTCTTCAAAAATCTTTATGTTTTCTTGAAATTTTGGTTCATCTGAGCATCATTCAAAAAAGAAAACAGAGGGTTTGGAGAAATTATGTGTGCATTTTTCAGTCAGAAATATTACCTCACATACAAGTCCAGACTAAGATGCGTTCAGTTGTTCGTGCTTACTGTCATACATATATTTAGTGTCGGCGGTATCGCGAAACAGCGACTCGGTAACGCAATCAGTACCTGTCATTTATAAATATAGTAATGTGACACAATTTGCAATAACTTACAGGAATGGGTTGATCTACGGTTACGCTGGGACCCCTATCTATTTGGAGGGATTGAAATGACCCATATACCTTCAGATGAGCTGTGGAGGCCTGATATCACATTATATAACAAGTGAGATTTACGTGTAGTATCTAAGTATCAAGAAGTATAACTGTCTGTTAATACGTGAATCAAACCAACAGAACAATGTAATAGGGAATGGCGAACATCTTTTAAGCCAAGAAAATAAGACACAATAATGCATTCGCGAAACCCAATCAATTTCAACAGCACAGCCATCACAAATTAATAAGCGGATGGACCGCCTCTGAAAGACTTTTTATTCTCATTTTAATAGCGAATATGATTTTATGAATGCTGTTATCGATTATTCCAAAAGAGGCGGAATCATTATAAACTATATTAGAGCAAAATCAGTCTAATTGTATAAATGTTTTATGTCGTTTTCCGTTTTAGCGCTGATGGCGAGTTTGTTGTTACTTTGTTGACTAAGGCAACGGTATATAATAGTGGTCTAATTGTTTGGGAACCTCCCGCCATCTACAAGAGCTACTGTCCAATTAATGTAGAGTTCTTTCCGTTTGACCAGCAAGAGTGTTTCATGAAATTCAGCTCCTGGACATACGATGGACACGAGGTATACATTGTCATTCACAGAAACACAAAGATAATAATGACAAAGATTATTTAACGTGATTCAACATTTCGTATTTTAATTAAAGAACGTGTGTTGAAAGCCATAAGAAAAATCGATTTTTTTCTTTCTTTCTGATCTTGTATTATATTTATCATGTTTACCATGCGTTTATACTTGTGACTTTGTCTATTTTTTTTAAAAAAGATCGACCTGCAGCATGTACTGGCAGAGCAAGGTGTGATGGTTGACAACCAGATGGTTATAGCCAAGGGAGTGGACCTGTGTGAATACTACCAGAATGTAGAGTGGGACATTATAAATGTGACTGCCAGGAGAAAGGAGAAATACTATCCCTGTTGCCCGGAGCCATATCCAGACATTACCTTTAACATAACAATTCGGAGACGGACACTGTTTTACACAATTAACCTTATTATGCCGTGTGTAGCCATTTCATGTTTAACAGTATTAGTATTCTATTTACCGAGTGATTCGGGTGAAAAAATTACTTTGTCCATTTCCATTTTACTTGCATTGACTGTGTTTTTCCTGCTGCTCTCAGATATCAACCCACCAACCTCCATTGTTATTCCGCTTATAGGAAAGTACTTGCTGTTTACAATGATTGTTGTCACAATGTCTATTTTCCTCACTGTATATACATTGAGTGTCCACTTTCGATCTCCAGCTACACATCAAATGTCGCCATGGGTCAAGCGAGTGTTTACGGAAATTCTACCGAGACTACTGTGTATGAAAAGACCAGACTACAATAGAAAAAGTAAGGTAGCAGTGAGAACCATCAATGGTATAGAAACACGTGACACGGACCAGGACTCTCCACTAGTGGGAACCAGATGGGATAAATCTGGAAAATCAAAGGCAAATCTTCGAAAAAGGCCTTTCTCAGAGACAAAAGAAGATTTATCGAAATATCCAATGGAGATTCGAGATTCACTGAAAGGTGTAAAGTTTATAGCAGAGCACCTCAAAAAAGAAGACGGAGATAAATCAGTACGTCTTTACTTAAATTATTTCAACTTTTAATATCCATTTTGTCTTTTACGATACTATCTTCGAAGTTTGCCTTAGTGACCGTCTAATAGTTTTTATGTTACAAATCGTGCTTTTCACATAACTGAGTGCATATTTAAAAAACCCAGTGTTTACATGTAGGCTGCGCAAACTACAAGCTATCATTTCAGTATTCTCCCATATACAAATACATGTATCCTTGGTGGATGATTTCAAACGTATCCACGGACCTTTCATAAAAAAATATATAAGGGAACTCATCTTTTATAATTATGCGTTGTTTTATAGCTGCCCGAAAAGCTAGTGGGCTTACTAAGCTGTCTTCTACTTAGGTTGAAACTCCAGTTTAAAGATAAAAAGTATATCACAAAGCAATGTAAATAATACAAAAATATTAGGCTTAAACGACATCAACAAACAACATTTTATTTGGCATAAATTCATATATTTTGATGAAACATATTTATCTTATAGGAGGAGCGTGACTGGAATTATGTTGCTATGGTGATGGACCGACTCTTCCTGTTTATTTTTACATCAGCCTGTGTTTGTGGTACGATGGGTATATTTTTGAGTGCCCCGTCGTTGTATGACCCTACAGTGGCAATGTCAAGATCAGACTTTAACTGCTCGACTAGATGATATGCCACGAGTAAGGAATCCAGCATTCGAAGTGCTTCTGACATAATTTATAACTTTATAATGGCCAAAGATCATAAAACTGAAATTGAAGACCAGCCTCACATCTCAAGCATCTGATTCGCTGAAATGGCGACTGGTCGCCATTTCTACCAATCAGATGATTGAGATTTTAGACTGGTCTCGTGATTAAGTGTGTCTTCCTTTTCCAGACAACATTATTTGTTGAAGAAATTCGTTCTGTCAAAACAAGTTATCATTTTCGGATAGATATATATTTTTCATAGATTATGTCATGGATTTTCTCGCTAATAATCATGACCTCATCGATTACAGCTAATATGAGTCTGATTTGAATATAATATATGTCATATTAATGAGGCAGTTCTGTTCAACTATCATTATGAGTTGCTTCTGGTGAACATTTCCCGTCATTATGGCAATATGGTGAAATGTTGGTTACTTCTTTTTATGTTTGAAAAATATGAGGCTATAAAGACTTCAAAAAACCCGTTTGACGAAGCTGAGGGAACTTCTAAGAACACATTTTAATTATTAACAATCATATTGTTTGAGACTCAGATGTTTTGAGCTATATTTAATGTTATTCCTCGTCACCATATTGACGTTTATTAAATGACCATTCCCGTTTGATCTCGTTTTATTTTGGTTGTTTTGCTGACATGAATTTTGTAAAATTGTATTGAATAATGCTTAATAAATAACACGGATTGAATAATATTGTTTTTATGTGGTTTACATAAACTTTCATCCAATCAGTTCCAAAAATATATCACCAATAAAGACCGATTCCAAATTCATGCAGATTCTTAAATCCCCCAAAATATTGGACTTAATAAAATGACATTAAAATCAATATTGGGTGGCTTGATGTTTTTACTGATTGTTTCGCCGTTGAAATAATATAGTCAGAATAATGTTGCTTTAAAGGTGCCATTCGTCGATAGTATGGATGTTATATGGTGCGTTAGGACTGTTGAGGATTTTCGAGCACTCCCGGGGAATAGTCTCGATCAAACCGACATTGATATTTTATAATTTTATTTTCGTTTCTTAGGCAATCTAAAAAGTTTCTAGCAGTATTAAAAATGTAAATTTAGTTATAAAATGGGATTATATAATGGTCTTCTATCATTAATAATAAGAAGAAAGGGTTACTATAACAGTGACACACAAGAAGCCTTAATTTATGTCATCACGATTACATATTGTACATAGTATGTCTACTTCTGTCTGCATTTTACATATGCATACTGAACATTGTCGACAGGTTTGCAACATGTGAACGATGATGTTTACATTTGTGTTTAAGGCTAAATCAGACCCCAAAATATATTGAACATTTTATCACTGAAGTCATTCCATATGTTAGTCTTTGCTGTGAGCTAGCATGCATTCTTTCCGCTGTTCAAAGAGCTTTGTTTAGTATAAAATTGCATCTGTTGTATTAAACTTAGGAATCTAAATGTGTGTATCATTTAAACCAAGTTTCCGACGTCCAAAATTCTAATTCTGTCAGTTACTTCTTAAATAGCGGGGTCCTATACATGTGTACAATCAGTGCTAAGATAATTATGATATGACCGGTCAATAAGCGCGTGATCTAGAAGCGCGTGACTTTATGTTCTTCGGATATCTTTAAAAGCGTATTAAAAGCTTCACCATATAGTGCGTGATAATTTCTGTCGATACAAAGATTATTTACATTGAAGGCCTCACAAACCCTTAATAGAACCATAAATGATAATTATGTGGAAATAACCGAGCAACTTTGATTCTATTCGCGTGCTCAGAACAGCGGCGTTATTCAAGGCACTAAACTGTATATTTTATAATAATAGACTAGTTAAGATGTTTTGCTGGAATAAAAACCGTCGCATGATAGCAGTTATTGTTATATGTATATGTCGTTAGCTGCATACGAAAAGCATCATGACCTTTGACACCATCGTTTGGGATGTATCCGAACTGTTCTGTTTATTAGTATTGTTTAATTGTGTAAAGTTCATTAGTGGCATTTCCATTACTGTCCATGAACAGGCTCAATCAAACCGAGTTGGCAATATTTTCATATTTGTCATGTTCGGCGGCTTTCAACGTTTCTTTTTCATCTATTCCAAGAGTCGCAGACCCAGGTACCTCAAAAGACTAATAGTTAGTTTAAGTTGGTCGAGATATGTACATAGGTTTTACCCCTCAATCAAGTTGTCAGGGTGGCTATACCACGAGACTTTTTGGATGTCGTGCACACCAAACATCACTCGCTTCAGGTAGGTTTTCGCTTATTTCTCAGTAATTTCTGCACCGATTTCGATCAGATAAAGAGCACCGTACTCCTTTTAAAAGGCATTTTAACAACATTTAACCTCTATTATCAATCGACTGCCGTTTTCTCAAACATTCCAACACAGTCACACTTTCCAACAAACTTTATCTTTGAATATTTGAGAAAACGGCAGCCGATTGATAATGGAGGTTAAAGTGACTGTCCATATTTTTTCTTCATTTATAAAGAAAGATAATACTTTCGCTCCGTCAAAAATTAAATACAAAAGCTCCGAATAACAGGGTGTTACTAGAATGTACGTTCAAATTATTGGGTTCGACATTACTTCGGAGCGAATAAACGTTCAGTTTGTGATTATTTTCAAAAACAAACATCATCACGGATACCGAAGCGATATAGCGTAAAGAGCTGAGAAATATCTGTTTGAAGTCGAAAGGTATGTTAATGGTAATGCTCATTTTTCCTTGACGTTTTATTTGTTTTATTCTGGCGGGATGGCGACCATGTCGTTCTGCTTACGTGAGACTTCGCATGCGTACGCATATAGGAAATCGGCCTCATCTGCATCTCTCGCGGTGAGGCATCAATTTTCGTACTTAATAACTATATCCGTGAAAAGTAATTAAACGGATTAGATTTTTTTATCCTATTTTGTGTTTCTGTCTTTGGCGTTTGAAATTCTGACACTTTATGCAAAAACTTATTTTTCATTGACAGTTTTTACATAATTGATGGAAATTCACTTTAAATGTCGATTAACACAGAAAATAAAGTGAAATGAACGGTCACCCTCACAAAACTTATCAACCGTTAATTGTGAAAGAATCCAATCACAAAGAAAAAAATAGATACAAAATATCTGCCAACTTCATTTGACTTAATGCCAGATGATATGATGATTTTGTATGTACACTGTTACATTAAAACTGTAAGAACATTTAAAGTCAGTTAAAATGGGTTATTGTAAAAAGTCTTGATACGTTTCTGTTATTAAAATATTTTTCGTGTTAAACGATCTCAAATCGACGGCTTAATTGCAACATATTTTGGAAGAGAACGTAAATTTAGTGTTTTTGACGTGCTATCAATAAAATGGAAGACAAAAATGCACAGACACATTTAAATAAGTAATACTAATGCATTGAATCGAACCGAACGCATTTTAAAAGTCAACAGTAGCCGCTTTGTTTGATTTATTCCCGGATAAATGTGTTTGATGGAGCAAAAGATGCTCTCATTATCTAGAGAAGATTCGCAATTTCCATTCAGCTTCTAGAATAAGAACCTCAAAGCACGCGAACATTCTTAGATCGGCTTACTATTAATTCAGAACAAAAAGCATTGCAGGCCTAGAATAACATTATTCTTACGAAATGTGGCTACATAAAATTGCAAAACTTGAGAAATATTCCTTGCATCACCTATCCTTTTCTACAACTAAATGATAACATCTGATATGGTATTGTGGTGAAAAACAAAACGGTGTTCAGGGTCTCCTGATCATGATTAAGTAATCGGAACGGCACTGATATTTTTAAACAAAAAAATGGAAAATTAATGGGGCGCGTCACGGGAAATATTACCTTCGGTGATATTTTGTGCATTTTAGTTGTTAATTCATTTGGAAAAAACGTACAACTATCTACAAATTTCTCATAACAAACAAGTGCTTTTCTTACACATTTTGACAATAATTTTAACGCGAGATGCATTATAGTCAATGTCGTCTGCTCAATTTTATGACGTCATTTCAAGGATTGGCGTCAAATGTCCGAATATACCTTTTCCCGTGACGCGCCCCAAATCTAGGTTAACATACTTTTGAAACAATCGTTTTTTTTTACAGATTTAGATGAGGAAAGTACCTTTTGAATATTAAATAGGCACGATTCTGTGGAAGACAATCATATTAACGAAATACTTAAAGAAACGTGTATCCGTCTTAGCGGAACATTTGCAGTTTAGAAAGGGCAAACATTCGCCGACCTGTTTCCTGGAACAATTTTCTTTATAATCGAAAACATTGATTTAATTACGGTTCCTTTTGATTGAATTCGTCAGCAGCATCCAGATCACTCTAAATTATGTTAACATCAATAATATGCATATCAACATACAATGTAATCGTGCCGACAAAACTTAAAAACAGGACTTTTGCTGCCATGTTTAAGGACGATCATTTTTAACGTGACAAAATACGAATTATGAGGAATCTCACAACTCCCTTAAAAGTTTTATTTCTAACTTAAAAGTTTTATTTTTAACTTAAAAGTTTTATTTCTAACTTAAAAGTTTTATTTCTAACTTAAAGGTTTTATTTTTAACATAATAAAACTTTTAACTTAAAAGTTTTATTTCTAACTTAAAAGTTTTATTTCTAACTTAAAAGTTTTATTTCTTACTTAATTAAAAGTTATATTTCATTGCACATGCAAAGATCTACAAACCTGTTTCAGGATAAGACATGATGATTTAACAAATGTTGAATTACATTGAGTTCAATGACCGAGTGTCGAATTAATTAAGCTGGAGAAAATAGCTCAAATTTTAAGTAGCATACAGTACAAGTACATGTATTACCTAGTAGAAATGGCCGTATTCCAATTTACTTCGTCATTTTGGCAACAAACTTCTTTTTCTTTATCTAAAAGACAATACACGTCATGTTTGAAATGAACCGAGTTTACAAGGGGTATTTACAGTTGCTTTTTATTCATGTTCACACCTTGAGACTAAGATTTAGATTGATAACAATTTGGTCTATCCAAATTTGTTATAATTAAAGCGCTAATAGGATGCATTAGTTTTAGTAAAATCAAGTTTGTTGTTGTATAATTGAACAACTGAATTATATGAGAACAAGCCTCGAACAGAGTGCAGAGCCTGCCATCCAAGCCGGCGGGGAACCCTGACGATAACAGCATATAGTGTGGACAATAAACACTAAACCAAAAACCCGGCGAGGAGGAAATAGAAGAAAATCATGATTTAAATAAAATTTTAATTGTATCCGAAACAATGTTTTATTTTTTGCAAACAGGTTTAATGGCTGGAGAATATTTCACATGGCCTTTGCTAGAGAACGATATGTTGAATTATGGCATGCGGTTAGCACAATAATTACTTAAACTATAGGTTTAACTGTTAAACCTATAGTTTAACAGACTTGAACCCAGGGTTTAAGAGTCTTAATCCTATAGTTTCAACTTTTCGGAATTAAAACTATAGTTTAAGACCTTAAACTATATGTTTAACAGTTAAACCCTATGTTTAACAGTTAAACCCTATGTTTAAGACTCTTAAAGCTATAGATTAAACTTTATTTCTCTTAAACATATAGTATAAGGTCTTAAACTATAGGTTTAACTGTTAAACCCGTAGTTTAAGACTTCATTTCACTGTTTTCTCTTAAACCTATAGATTTAGACTTTAAACCATTGGTTTCAACTTTTTTGCTTAATCCCATAGATTAAAGTTTCATTTTTCGTGTTTTTGTCTTAAAACTATATGATTAAGAGATTTAAATTCTTAAACCCGTAGATAGAAGTCTTAAACTATGGGTTTAAGCGCCGTTTGCACATTAATTACTTAAACTATATGTTTAACACTTAAACCCTAGGTTTAACAGCGGACCAATAGAAACTAAAGTATTAAGCCGTTAAACCAATGAAATCGCTCTTGGTATTTCACACGTGATTAGCGTTGTTGATAAGGTAAATATGTCGTCTGCTTATGGTTAAATACTGGAGGTAAACGACCATTTGCAAAATAATAATTATTAAGTAATAATAGCCTTAAACGAATTATTTTTATATAAATTGACGTGTATATACTTATTTTTTATGGACTAAAACTGGGTCTATAGTTTTGGATTTTGGACAGTATTTCACAGAAAGTTAAAGGAAAGCTAAGATACCCTACCTATCCGAATATGGACAGTTTTGCAGTTTTCTCATTCGTATTCACAAGCAGAAGGAAAGCTTACACGCATTTTATCTTTTTGTTCTTGTTTTATTGTTGTTGTTGTTTTTTGGTTGGAGACGATGGGACCTACCACCATGAGCAAATAACCATGTAGTAAGCCCCGAATTGGCAGATTTCATCTGGTTGGGCAGTACTGGCTCTGCAAGTTTGTCGCGTCATAAAATATAATATTGACGGATAAATTGGATACACAAAATGATTTGACGTGAATAAAAATCATAATTATGCACTGCCGACGTCCGATCAAATGAAGTTTATCAAGGTTAGCATTCTCAAATATATTTATTGTACACGTCGTTCAAACAGCATCGTCATTTACAATAACGAAATAAAACAACGTTGATGTAATATATCCTGTTCAACAAACATCAGGGATCGACAAAAAAAAAAAACGCATAGTGACCAAAACACAGGAAGTATACGTGTTAATTTTCTTGCAACACAAAACATGGATCCATAATCGCGACATTGTTAAATCCCATTGATTAAACTTTCATTTTACGTATTTTTGTCTTAAAACTAAATAATTAAGAAATTTAAATACTTAAACTCGTAGATAGAAGTCTTAAACTATGGGTTTAAGTGCCGTTTGCACATTAATTACTTAAACCCTAGGTTTAACAGAAACTATAGAAACTATAGTATTAAGCCGTTTAACCAATCATGTGCATAACTTTTCTCCTGCTCATCTCAATTCTTAGGTGCAAACAGTTTCATAAAATTTAATCTTTGCTTTATATTTATATATTTATTTCATATAAAATTTCAAATATTGCGATAGTCTGTTTTTAGGCTATAGTTAACCATCTAAGCCTCCTATATATTCTATTGAAAATCGTTCAAAATCGGCGATTTGTCCGTTTTTAGTGAATTAATAATACTATTTCTATTGAAATAAAAGCTAAGGTGCAAACGGATAAAAGACAAGACAAATTTATCTTTCAACTGATATATGTTTTCTATGTAAAACTTATGATTCGATAGTCTGTTTTGGGGTGAAGTAAGAATATTTTTTTTAATTTGAAAAAAGGACCCGATACATATTGCGCTGAATCGAAAATCGTTCCCTGGGTTAACCTTATTTCGCGGTTGAATGGAGACGGTTTAACAATGTGCCATTTCAGCATTTAAACAAAACTATTTTACTTCAGCTGTAAAATGAAAAAAAAAGCCAAAACATATGTACAATTTTAGTGGGTTATAGAGATTAGACCTAATGAATGCTTTTTATGAGTGTTTTATGTTCAATATTATTATTTGTTGTTGTTTGTTTTGTTAATTTTTTTTTGCTGGTGAAAGTCAAGGGGTGTATTTGATAACTTTCGAAAATTAAAATTATTATTGTTCCTGTTGTAATATTCTTAAAAATAGAATTTACATTTTAAGGCACCGAAGCTTAAACGTCTCCAACCAGAAACGAAACAAATTCTGAATTTATTAAAGTCGTCTATATGCATTTATTTTGGAGGTTGCGTATTTTTGTCCTTAAAAAGTTTTCACACCTGATTAAAGTAAAGGCAAACGGAGAATATCTCTCAGGTGTTTTTGATATCATTGAAAGATTCGAATCCACATTTTTACACGTGCCCACAGTTGCCCACCTGTCATCTGGTAGCTAACACAAATTCGGATTATGGATTCTTCTCATCGAAAACAACAACAAATTGTCTTAAGATTAAGCTTAATAATCTAAACAAATGTATGACTGAATTTTAGAGAATTTGCGTTACCTTACAAAATAGTTACTTTTAATTCAGTTCACTACAAAGTACCGGTATTCTCGAAATTATCTAGTCAAAACAGTAAATTTACAGAATTAAAATCAGCACTAATTCATGTAATTATAATATTCTGACTTTAATATGACATAATTAAATCAGGGTCTATTTAATCAATTAAATAGACCCTGATTAAATTAATCAGTTTGAACGCCGTTTTGCATTATTTCTTTAACGGATTTATAAACTTAACAGTCTTTTCATTTTACAACAACTATTTACATTTCCGTATTATTTTGATTGGTTTTAAAACAAAGAATATGTCCTTAGGTGTTAACTATACGTTGACTGGTGTTTTATTGCACGATTGTAGTTTAATTGTCGACATCCGGATTAAGTGCCCCATCACGCAGGAAACAAGTACATACACTGACCATCCACTTTGATTTGTTTTACCTCTCTGGTAAAAAACAACAACAACATGAGACAGGTACAAAACAGAACAAAAGTTATGCACTTTTAATAATGCAGAAGGCATTTTACATTAAGGAAAAATGTTATTATTTGAGAATCCATTATCGACTTAAATTGTGGAATATTTCAGTTTAAATGTTAAGACTGTGGAAATAAAACCGTAACATTTCTTATTTAATGATCAACGTAGCACGCTGTATATTCTGCAATTCTTTCACTACATTACTAACATCCGATATTACCTATTTGGATTCCTATTTGGATTTCATTTTTTTAAATAATAATTTCGCAAAATCTTGGAGTGTGCATTACCTATATTCTAAACGATATCGCGTATTTACATGCTTTTATTTCCACAGGTTTAATTTATGATTGATAAACTTTGTATCAAAAGTTATCAATAAAATTTGATATTACAGATTAATTATAGTATTGTTATATGAATATGGATTTAATAAGTTAAAACAAAACTCAGGAAAAATAGAGAAACTGCTGGAGTATACTGTTGAGTTTCTTTGAACACAAAAAAGGATCCATAATCGCTTCATCAACTTGCTTTCTCCTTGTCCGAGGCATTCCTTTCAATGCCCTTGCGAGTTTTAAACGAAATTATCCTTGAGGAAAATGTAAAATACTCTCTAGACCTGTCAAAGTCAACTGTCTCTTAGATAACAAAGCAAAAATATGAATCACATCCTCTCCAAGATTTTAAAACCCTCGATATGTTATACATACGGCTACTTCCGCTTAAATAACAACAACAACTTCTCACGTGATTACAAACTCGAAAAATGATTGGATACCTCTTAAACCATAGGTTTAACAGTTAATTCCGTAGTTTAAAGTCTTAACTAAATAGTTAACAGATTTTGAGGATTATTGTGCTTATTAAACTTCAAAGTATATGATTAACTGTTAAACTATGGGTTTAAGAGTTCAATCTATAGGTTTAAAGAAAATTCACTTAAAACTATGTATTTAAGTCTCTTAATACCATAGTTTAATGTAATTTTGTCGAAAATCTCTTAAACCTATAGATTAAAGTCTTAAACTATAGGATTAACACTTAAACATAGGGTTTAAGTTGATAAACCTGTAGTTTAAGTAACATTCTGCACAATTTTCTCTTAAACCCATAGTTTCAACTCTTAAACTATAATGTTTAACAGTTAAACCCTGGGTTTAAGTCTGTTAAACTATGGGTTTAACAGTTAAACCTATAGTTTAAGTAATTATTGTGCTAACCGCATGCCATATTGAATGTAAATAAATTGAATGTTGTGAATTTTCTCCAGTTTTTGTGATAAGACCCAGCATGTCGACACGTTTAAAAAATCGAACCACTTGACCAAACACAGTTGGAAATAAAGGTATAAAGATTAAGTATCAAGTAAAACAGATATTTCTCGCTTATGAACAGGGACCTTCGGCAAATATCAGATGACACGATCTATCTATCAATATGTTTAATGCAAACAAAAAATCAAATACGACTGACAAGTTATTTGACGTATGCCAAAAGATGGTTTAGCAATTGCGTCGATACATTTTATTTTGATTTTGAACGTTTTAAGCAAAGTAATTGTGAAAGATATATATTCCATGATGCAATCGTTTTTTATTTGTTTTCAGTTAAAATTTACTTGAAGTCAATCCTTTAATATTCAAGGCCACATACAATTTTCACATACACATTTTATTCTTGGAACCAGCACTTGTTAAAAAAATGTTTTGATAGGATTTTTTCTTCATCCACTGACCGTTCCTAGGCGGGTAAACCTTTATTTTCTTCTTGAAGTGTATTGTTTTTGAAATTTTATAGTAGATGTTTATGTTTTTTTCTAACTTATTATGAGATGTGGCTGCGATTGTCCAGATTATAGTGCATATTGCATGTTTTAAACCGTATAAATCTTATTGCTGACATTTGTCTAGAACAGCTGTTCCGCGTCCAATCGCTTTTTGTAATGATTTATTTGTGAAACATACCAGCTGAGCAACTTATTCTTGTGTTTGATATCGATATATTTACTCAGACTAAATGAACAAACCCACAATATCTGTTATTGTACATCCAAAATACAAACTCTCTTCACAGATATTCTGCCATATGTTTTTACTTTCCAGTTACGATGTTACAAATGAGAAGGGCACTTTACCTGTAGAAAAGAATTATCTTAACACTCAGTCTTGGTGCGAACAGCCAAGTCGGCAGCTGTTCCCCTTTAACAGATCTCAGAAATAACAAGATATATCTTTCCAAATAGAATGGTGGGATAATCGGGAAAACGTCTGAAATATTTATTAAATGACAGGCTTAATATTGTATTTACTGTAAATACGATAACGGACTTTGTGCAAAATATTGGCGTGAATGCAACATTAAATCGATTTTCAATTTTAATATTTAATGATTATATTGATGATATTAATTGTGATAACCTCTATAAAATGTACTTTTCAGTTTACTGATTAAAAAGTGTGATTTGTTCAAGGTCATCTATGAACCTCACTCTATACAAATTTGATACCAATTCAGTAATGTCTAACAAAATCCAGTGGCAATTTGATTTGTAACTGACCGTTCCAAGGAGGTAACCCCAATGGTTCTCTTTATCGTTAATTGTTTGTGGCGTATTTTTTTTGAATTTGAATTGGCATACTTATAACAAACATTCTCTCTCTTCCTCTCTTCTTTTTCGCTGCGTGGGGAGGCTGTGTTTTGTTAGTGTGTCGATTCCTGATATGCATATTTCACTTTTTTCAGTATTTAAAAATCTATAAAACATCCTTATCAAAATATAATTAATTTTTCAGATATTGCACTGAAGCTTTTGATCATTATTAAGATTCGAAAGGAATCAAAAAGGACAAAGAACATTTGCGTGTGGGAGTTGGGTGGGCGAGGTATTGTAATGCACTACAGAGGCAGCAATATTTGCCTATTTATCTAGTCATTCTTTACCGATTGGCAAAATTAATGCGAAAATTGATGGTAATCTTGACAACATGAAGTCATATTCATCCTTTGGGCTAACTTATTCTCGGTAAAATTTTATGTCGATAATATGGTAATATTTTGGTTTTTCATATTGATGATTAAACGTCAATTGGACTTATGTCAGAAAAATGGTTATCGATTGTTAATTTTACCAAGTCGACCAATAAAGATGCTGAAGCGAACAGATACGTGGAGTTTTAAAGGTTATTTGCTCGCGTCTTGTCAAAGCTACTTTGCAGGTAATGAAGAGCAGTACAATAATTGTAAAGGCTTACCTTATTCCATTAACTGTACAACTGTTAATTTAGACATTAAAATGTTCTTAATTTCAAATACTGATCACTGAAACTTAGTCGCCACTCTATTGTTCTATATAAATTTAGTATAACTTAAAAATTTTATGAGCCGTTTATTTTACAGCAACGAGTCGAATTTTGATAATACTTGCATGAAAAATTATCATTTTATTAATGTAAATAAATTGTCTTAGACTCGTACTAAGGGCTGAACGAATAATTACAAATAACAGTGCTACAAAATCATGGACGTTATCCGTAGTCAATTTTCTCTACGTCTTTACTAAGCACTTGAGAAGTTGCGGTGGTTATCGTAAAAAGCTTTGATCATATGTACTTTTAATTATAATATTACATTCTCATTCCACGAGATAAAACGTAGTTCTATCCAAATCCTTGTTATATGTGATAAGGAGATCTGCTGTTAAATACACGAAATGTCAATGTGTACACCACAAAATCATTATGTCGATAATCTGATTATACCTTTGAATTAGAGAAATAATGTGGAAACCTTCAGGAATGTAAATGTCTTGTTACTAAGTCTACGAATTCATACCTTTTTGATTCGCGAATCCAACTGAGTTATTTGCGGATCCAGATATGTCGATGTCAGAATTTTTATTTAATTGAATTTTAATTAACAATTCATCAAATATTTCAACGTCGTACATTAAAGTTAATTTCAATCAATGTTAATGATTTTGTTCAAGACAAAAATATATGGCGAGTATAACTTTAAGCACTTAATTTTGCACTGAATAAGAAGAACCTAAAATATGCATACTAGGAATAGCATCACTAAAAACAGTCTCCACACAATCAAAACGTAGATGAGAAACGCGTATGTGTTTATAAGACAATAACAGAAAATGAAAACCTAAGGAGCGGCCGAATTGGAACGTTCAGTAGCAAAGCATTTTGCAAATGGTGGTTTAACCAGGTTCTAAGGTGCACTTACATTACTCTTGTCCCTAAAGGTTCTCATAACACAGACATAAATTTATAAACACAAGACGCTAATTGCATGGGTACGCGAAATGGCGTCGCAGTAGAAATGAAACTGCCTCTACCTGGGAAAGAACTCGCACCGTGACAGCGACAGCGCCTAGCCCTGCAATTCTGACGACGCAACCAATTGTGCTAACCGGGACAATCCCCAAAAAAGGTTGATCGGATAGCCCTGATATTCGTTATCATCACTTCAAGACATCGGTAACGGTTATTCTACTGATAACATTACTAACTATTTGTACGGGGAGACTTTTTACGGCCGACACATTTCAAAAAGCGCTACTGTGAATTTCAAATGAATTTTTAATTTTGTTTTTTTTTACCTGTAATGCTTGAAAATATAATTTTAAATTTTTTTTTCACTTCTTGTTCTTATTTGAGAGATAAATTAAATTCAAATTTCGCAGGGGCAATGGATTGAATGTGATACCAATAAATGTGCTATTTAGCTATTGACAAACGTGTTTTCCGTATTTTCCTTTGTCAACATCGTACAAAATTACTGCCTGACTTTTTTGCAAAACTGATAAAGAAGTCAGTCTTCTTTAAAGCTGTAAAGACATTTTAGCATAACCCATTTTTTCCTAATTTTATGTGCAATAGTTCTTCATATAATAATTCGTTACAACTATTGTATTACTTGTACGTATAACGAGAGTTACTTTTCTTGAACAAGTATTACAGGCATGAGATAAAATATTTCCCACCTGAACAAGCATTATTTCTGGCTTAATTTATTGTGTTAAGGTGATCTTGCTCTCTTAATTCTGTGCTATCACACAATAAGCACTGATAAAACATATGTTTGTATTGATAAGCCTAATTGTGCTGAAAGTTAAGATCCTGCAACTGTCTTATCTTCCACTTGTTTTGATAGTTCACCAGGATGCTGTGAAATATCAGCCGCCCATAAAGTTCTCGTGAAGTGTATTTACAAATAAAGGTATCCGTCAGGATTAAACACAGCTTATATTAAAGCGCTTAATTGTTTTCTTAGGTAAGAGAATCCTTAGACTTTGCAAAGTTACTTGTATTAAAATATGTATTTTGATACAATATAATAATGGTTTGTTTGATCTTAATTTGTTCTGGTGGTTTGTTCTTTGATCGTATGCCAGCCAAACTGTTGAAATCTATCTAGGATTTCACAATTCAGTTGAGATTACCTTTGTAATTGCACGGCAAACACTGTATTATTGTAATTGATAATAATAAATATAATTGTCGATCCATATTTCCTCTTCTCTGGT
Source organism: Corbicula japonica (assembly GCA_038501625.1). Taxonomy (NCBI): domain Eukaryota; kingdom Metazoa; phylum Mollusca; class Bivalvia; order Venerida; family Cyrenidae; genus Corbicula; species Corbicula japonica. The sequence continues at coordinate 5,040,532 of JAZAYU010000033.1, forward strand.
TTATATATCCCAACAGTGTCTCACAGAATAAAATTCAGATTAAAATGTCAAATAATAAGACTGACTACTTATGAAAGTAGCTAGGTATTCGGCTGCAAATGATTTAGGATGCAGTAAAGAGTTTGTAGCCGTAGATGCGAATAGAGTTCTTTCACATTGTTACCTCCCCTTAGCGCTCTCTAAAATTGAAGAGCATATTTAGTCGATAAATGCACGCGAGGGGGCATCGTTTACTATTGTTAATATGACTAAGTGATAATAAAATTGAGAACATGTTGATTAATCATTTCAAATTTATAAATAAGTAAGTTCAGTCAAACAACGAAGAATAAAAAGAACGTTATGATCATTTACAAGCACATCAAGAAAGTTTATGCGCATTTTAAACATTGTTTATCGCGGTATTTTCAGGACGCGAGTATCCAACGGATTTGTTTGGGTTTTTTATGAAAATACACACGTGAATTGTGTTTACTAAAAATAAATCTGTATAATTGACAATTCAGACGAACATTATCGGACATTTGACCGTTTTACGGCATTTTTTTTTTGTAACGCTATAATTTATAGTGGAATGAGACATAATTATATTCTTATGTAGCTCGTCGGCGACTAGGTTGATATGTGTTTTGCGTGTTTTGCTTTTGAGAAAAAATATTACGTATTTACATAATAGGATGATTTCAGCTACAACCCGATAAATCGTTAAATTGATTGAACCAAACGAATATTGCCGGACGGCAGGCCAACGAAAACTATTCAAAAAAAAAATCCAGAGAGTTTTGTTTTTTTTAATAAAAACTATTTTGATGTTGAAGTTCGTAATTGTTGTCGCTGATGGTTTTGAAATATAATATTTTCATTTCTGTTTAAAATCAAAATGACCATGTACCAAAACAAATGAACGGGACTGCGATATTCAGGTCCGAGTTTAGTTTTATGACACTTAGCTGTTGTGTACTTGTGTGCCCGAGGCATCGTGTCACTATAACGTAATCTCTCAATAAACAGGAAATTTTGGAGCCGTGACCAAGACCAAGTTTCTTAATAGTAATTAATATAATTGTAAAACCCATTCTAAATTCAGTTTCATTAATTATCCTTTTCAATATTTTTAAATCCTGAGATTTTGCCTGAAAATCCTTAGATCCGGAGAAGAACCTTACGGTCCGGAGATTTCAGATAAAATCCTGAGATTTTGGAGGTCTGCGAACTTATTATCTTCTTTCTACATCATTCCCGTAACACGTAGATATTCATGAAATGCGACTTAAACTAATGTCTATTGACTATGGCTGACGATTTTATAAAAAAATGATGTTTATAATAACATGAATAAGACGTAAACTACTACATGATCTGCCATTTCAACGTTACAAATTATAGTTATAGAAATATGGGACTGAACTCGTGAAAATTTTTAGGTATTCGAAAAGTTAACGCTTGAAGTGACAATAACAGTTAAGTTCAATTTGATGATTTGAGATAATTAATTTTAAGTCTCCTCAAATGTCAGATATCAAACAAGTTTTCACACCTCAATATGTCACCATCGTTTTCTGGGCAGAATGGGAATGGGAATATTGTGTCAAATATATAGGGACAATTAACAGTAACACGGTCGTGTTCAACGTATGATTTCTAGTTATTAAACATAAAAATAATTTTAATCCAGGACTGATAAAAGAAATATACTAATGATTACAATTAATTTTAGTTTTAAACATATGTTGGAAGGAAGTAAAATAGTAAACAAAATAATAACGCTTAACGGGCGTTGAATACAACGGCGATACATTGTTGAATTCATCCGTTTTCTCTTCCAATTTAGGGAGGTCAAGTAACATAAAATATATTTTTTTAAGTAAACACATTTTGTCAGAAAAACACGAGACGCTTATATATGTGTCTGTGGCAAATAGACAGTAACATGCAATCCACATTGTCTTTGTTTTTATATAAGACTCCATGATTCAAATTTGCAACCACGTCTTTGATTATTTTACGCTTTTCACAGTGAAATCTTGCCGACCAGACTTTTTAAAGCCTGCAATATTCGGAAATTCGTAAAACTTGAATTTATTGTATCTCATCACAATTATTATTATAATTTATCATAAGCTTTAAGACGACACCGTGATCATGTCCGTTCATTCTGTTAGCAATGACACTGTTAATGCCCCCTCACGCGTCGGTTTAGGATAAAACCAATATTTTCGTACCTAAACGTGGAGTACGACGCATGCGCACAACAATGTGAAAGAACTCTATTGGCCCCGGTCAAATTTGAAGATAAGAGGTAAGTGGGCAAACTGTAAGCTTCATGACACTTTAAAATATTTTTAGTTGCTATATTTGCAGTTTCACATCTGTAGCAAGGATCCCCAAAAATTGTCTGACATGCTCTTTTTGACATTGACACTTTCAGTGTGAGGCAGGTGCTTGGAAATGCGAAACTAATACATTTCTGGCTCTGCCTTCAGTTTAACTTGCAATTCTCAAGGGACATACAAACAAGTGTGAGTAGTGCAAAATCGAGGTGGTTATGGTATATTTTGAGTATGATTTAATGAATCAGTAGGGATTTTACCATGTGTGAGTGGCAAGCATTTATTTTGGTCATTGGCAATAAGAAAGCTGTGAACTGATGAATGTTTGAAATTTTGCCTCGTCGGCCGACCAGTTTTCACGACCAGAATTTGAAAGTTAATGGTGCTTAAAAATCAACTGATATGTTTTGAATATAATTTTGCTTTGTTTTCATAAACTGTAAGTCATTGTGATGTCAGTTTTGTGCCCTTTCTGTTTCAGGTATGTGCTAGAAGGGAGCAAGTGGACTTGTCGTGTCGGCTGTGATTCTCTGGTTTGCGATATATCAGAATAACCGTTTTCTGCCGCCTTAAGGATTTCGCTGAAATTTGTAAGTTTTCATTATGTCATAATTTTGGTCTAGAATGCAGTGTTGGACTGCCATATTTGCAAAATGACATCATTTAAAGCTGTTTAATACTTGCTGACAAGCAGATGGTTAAAAATAAAGGGAGGTAATTACAGTTTTTCAGAAAAAAAATGCTGCACCGAGCCATAAAAACCAGTCGCGAAATGTCAGAAATGTATATTTTCATAGAAAGTCCACCAAATACATCATGAAAATGTCTCAAATGATTAGGAAAGAGCATTTGGCATTATATTTGCTAGAAAATCAAGCCGATAAAACATAATTAAGAAAAATTAAGCTCGGCAAGCAAATTTCCACAGTCCGAGCTTTGCGAACCGAGACATAAATTCTGGTCGACTAATGAAAATCAAGTTCTAGAACTATGTAGGGCTTGCCATGAACACTGTTATTAGTTTGGCAGGTATTTTAGCCCAGATAGGCAGGATTTGGCCTTAAGCTGTAGTCTGTTATGTCACTTCAGCTGTTTATTCCTTTCTTCAGCCAGAGGTAAGAATTTCATCATTTGCTATTTTTTCATGGCCATTTTATAATTCAATCATCATTCTGGTGACATAAGAGCAAGCATAAACATAAAGTGTGATGTGTGTAATGGTTGAAAAGTGGCAGTTGATTGGCAGGAAGGTATGCAGGTGGTTCATATGAGCAACTGAAACATGATGACAGCATGGTAGGTGAGTGATTAAAGTGAATTATGGCCAGTTTTGCCTGTTTGACTGATAAAATTTGCTGTGCCTGACATATTTTTACAAAAATAAGTGCTTGTAACAGCATATTTTTCATTGTTCATCTTCTAGAAGCTTCTTTATGGTATATGATTGTCAGGTCTTCTGGTTCCAATGTCTGTTTTGTTGCATTTCTTAGAAGCACTGTATTAATGTACTTGACTGTAAATGGAGGCAAAATTGGTCAGTTTTGGAAAGTGAGTGGTGATAGTCATTTGCTCTTTACACCTGCCAGGATGATGATACTGGCTTGGTTTTGGTCTCATTTTGCTCAGAAAAGGTTCTTAACTTGAACAGAGATGAGTTAATGGCTTAAATGAAAATCACGCTCAGCTCTTAAGGATGCAGTAAAGAGTTTGTAGCCGTAGATGCGAATTGGCCCCGGTCAAATTTGAAGATAAGAGGTAAGTGGGCAAACTGTAAGCTTCATGACACTTAAAAATATTTTTTGATGCTATATTTGCAGTTTCACATCTGTAGCAAGGATCCCCAAAAATTGTCTGACATGCTCTTTTTGACCTTGACACTTTCAGTGTGAGGCAGGTGCTTGGAAATGCGAAACTAATACATTTCTGGCTCTGCCTTCAGTTTAACTTGCAATTCTCAAGGGGCATACAAACAAGTGTGAGTAGTGCAAAATCGAGGTGGTTATGGTATATTTTGAGTATGATTTAATGAATCAGTAGGGATTTTACCATGTGTAAGTGGCAAGCATTTATTTTGGTCATTGGCAATAAGGAAGCTGTGAACTGATGAATGTTTGAAATTTTGCCTCGTCGGCCGACCAGTTTTCACGACCAGAATTTGAAAGTTAATGGTGCTTAAAAATCAACTGATATGTTTTGAATATAATTTTGCTTTGTTTTCATAAACTGTAAGTCATTGTGATGTCAGTTTTGTGCCCTTTCTGTTTCAGGTATGTGCTAGAAGGGAGCAAGTGGACTTGTCGTGTCGGCTGTGATTCTCTGGTTTGCGATATATCAGAATAACCGTTTTCTGCCGCCTTATTTTCATTAAAAGAAATGGTTATCAAATATGTTATAGCGACCAGTAGGAGGAATGTTAGGACCAGTAGAAGTAGTGATAGCTTCATAAAAATAACAATGCTTTCCACAGTTTAATTGACATCCTTTGACCAAAATGACGAAGTTGTGTTTACTGCTATCTTCCCAACCATATAGCTTTGAAGATTGTTGTTCAATTGTGTGTTTCAGTTCTAAAAGCAACTACGATTATATATGTTCTACATTTGGATAGCAATACTTCGCCGTTTGATATCTTAGGAACTGTATGGTGTTTAAAGCAGATGTTTTACCTGCGCTGTTCATATTCAAATCTATGTTAAAACAAAACTTAAATTGTATTAATTGGCTTCATGAGGATGTTGTGTTTTAAATATGTAGCTTTTCCTGATTTGCATATTTAACATTGCTAATGATGTGTTCTGTTCGACATACTCAAACCAAGAGCAGGAAGCTTACATATTATGACTGTAATCTTTACGAGAATACGTGCGGCATGCCTTATACCGAATGATTTACTCATAGTGACTTCAATATTTTGATATTTCACGGGTTCAGTGTCTTCCAAAGTACCTTTTCCATCTACTGTGTAGTTTTTTATGTTCATGTTATAACACATTTAATCCATCCCTAAACATCTTCAACAGCATCGTGAACATTTAAACTAATCTTACATGTACTTGTTTTAAAATAAAATAAAGCTTATATTAATTTAAGCAATCTCCCAATCAAGATCAAGTGTGATGCTAACAAACTCTAATTCAATGGACATTCGAAAGCAATCGAACACAAAATATTTCAAAATATTGCAGACTGTGTATGATCAAGCCTGTTTTTAAAAAGCAATGGAATCAAATATTTATGCCCTTGCCACCTATCCGAGGACTGAGCGCATCTCAGTCTCTACACACATAAACAAGAAAAATGTTTATCCATCCCAAACAATGACGCGCGTTTAACATGAAAATAGTATTTTCGTGGTATTTTTAGATTAATATCATTTTTTGGGGTATGATCCCCAGATCAAATTATAGGCTTGTCATAAACAATGGACGGAACGGAACTAGAATTTTGACAGGAGATTATGAGAATAAAGCATGCATATCACAGAGAATGCCAAAAGGCGAAAGAAAAGCAGGAGATATTTTTCGGGTGATTAAACAATAACATAAACTATTTGGCTGAGATAATGAAAACAGACTGGTTCGTGGTCAGTTATAGAGAATGCCAAAAAGTGAAATATGCAGATCAGCAATTGCCACATCGAGAAAACGCAGCTTCACCGGAAGGAGGTATTTCTTAAGGGTAATTGAGCAATAAACTATCTAACTGTGATATTAAAAGACTTGCTGGTGGTCAGTTGTGGGAATGCATCTTACTGCGAAAGCCGCTTATTCCAGTCATATAATCGGAAAAGACAAAACAATCATTACAGTAATATATTCACCTTATTTATCTTTATGTTATTCATTAACATTGTACAGGATTTTTATAAAATAGCGTAGATATAAATGAATGTAAAAAGATAACGGATAATGCATGTTTTCTTCTTTTCAACGGAAGCTTTTCGTATGAAGAAGTCGAAATGGAGATTTAAACCCACACCGTTAAGCCACAGTTGAAACGTAACTAAATATCTGCACATGTATCACTAAACGTTAAAATTCTAGATCTGTTTTTCTAAAGTTCAGACACCAAGTACCTGTTCGCTTTGTGTAGATTGAAACTTTACATTAACACAACATGTAACTTGTAACGGTTGCGTCGCAGGAATTGCAGGGCTAGGCGCTGACGCCGTGACGGTGCGGTTTCGCTCCCAGCTAGAGGCACTATCATTTGTATATTGCGCATCGCAGGGTTTGGTTATCCATCCATCACAAAACCAAACTGCCCATTACGACATTTCTAAAATCCTTAAATGCTTTTGATTAGGGTTACTTTGAAACTTGTAAATCAATATTGTTATAAACACATGCTCTTTTTATCTCTCTTCTTTTTCCCTGCGTGGGGAGGCTGCGTTTTCTGAATGCGGCTATTCTTGATATGCATATTTCACTTTTTTGTAATTTTAATACCTTTGATTACTTTAACTGTAAGAGAGGATGCATCAGTTCGGCGGTCCTTTAATCTGAATCGTTTTTTTTCAAATGCAGTCAAATAGTATGGAAGTAAAGAGCAGTATATAATTACTAAGAGTTATCGATGTTTTATTGAACGTTACTGTACAGAAATAAGTTAATCGCTAGAATAAGCAATACAGTACTGTGAACGTTTAATGTTACAAAATTTGCGTCTATCGTGCGTCCGTCTATCGCGTATCGTGCGTCCGTCTAACGTGTATCGTGCGTCCGTTTAACGTGCATCGTGCGTCCGTATATCGTGTATCGTGCATAAAACGTTTTTAATTTTATCATGCAACGTGATTAAGTTACATGCTTATTCAAATTTATGTGATTTAATTTCAACCATTCATATTATATTTTGAAAACATTTTCAAATTTTTAGAAATCCCGTCCACAAATTATATGAATTGGTAATATCGTGTATCGTTCGTTTACCGTGTATAGTGCGTCCGTCAATCGCGTATCGTGCGTCCGTCTATCGTGTATCGTGCGTCCGTATATCGCGTATCGTGCGTTTCGTTTGTAACCTTAAACGTTCACAGTACTGTATCATACAACAAATATAACCGTTAAATGTACAGAATGTACAAATAAATTATATAAACATGTAACGTCAGAGTTGAAATACAACGATGATTCTACATAGTCAACACAATCCTGCTTCTGCAGTTGCAGCTGTAATAGGAATTCTGTCATCATAAATGGTGGGTGCCTGTAACAGTATACCACACGTTCCAATCAGAGATGCTACAGTGAATACCCAAAAGAATACACGGTCTAAAACCATAGCAACGAACTTCCATTCTTGTACATCCTGAAATGAATACAAACATTTGAATTCGTTTCAATTACATAAATATATGTTTAACTTTAACAGACTTTCGGCGAAGTTATTTTTATCATTTTGTGAAATGAAACCTTGAATGATGTCAGCATAAAGAATATCCGACGACAATGTTAAATAAGATGGATAGGTTTAAAAACATGAAGCACAATTTACACAACCATCTTTATTCCTAGTAAACATACCCAAGATAGTACCTATGAAACCATGAATTGCAGGCAGGTTCGAGACTAAAATTAAGTTCATTTTAAAATTCTTGAATGTCCAGATGGAGTTCGCTGATTAGATAAAGGTCAGTTACTACAGAGCCGATTAAATGAATTCAAAACAATTTTGTTAAATTGAAATCTTTGATTCGATGTGTCATTATCTGGCGTCTTTTATTGAATGACATTATATTGAATATCGCCTGTACTTTATATCTAATTAAAAGCTAATTATAGAGAAAATTAATATTTACCGAAACAAAATCATCGTCACATGTCAAGCGGTCTGAGATAAATTTCATATCACTCAAAACACGCTCTACAACAGGCGGATAAAGTGAGCCACGACGGTTGTCGGAAGTGTTGTCGTCATGTGGAATGCTGGGATCTGTATGTTGCTGTGGAGACACGTGGTTCTCCCGGCATTTACACACGACTGACTCGAGCAAACCTATTGGTTTAATACCATTACATTTTGATTTTGGGCGATTCAACATTATTGGACGTCGCATAAGAAGCATTCTAGGTAGAATCCGCAGAAATGTCATGCGTGTCCATGATGACATCTTGTGTGTTGCCGGGGAACGGAAGTGGATGGTAAGAATAAACACAGTCACAAGTATTGACAACGCAACAAGAACCATTGTGAAGAGTAAGTACTTTCCAATTAATGGAATCACAATCGATGTTGGCGGAATGATTTCAGTAAGAAGTAAAAAGAAAACTGTCAATGAAAGTAATACTGAGATACACAAAGTTATCTTTTCCTCGCTATCAGATGGCAAGTAGAATACAAGTACAGTTAAAAATGATATGGCTATACATGGCAATATCAAATTCACAGTATGAAACAGTGTTTTACGCCTCATCGTGATATTGAAAGTCAAATCTGGATATGGTTCAATGCAACATATATACATCTTGATGTTTTTCTGAGCAGTCACGGACAAAATATCCCATTCAACGTTCGGATAAAACTCGCTGAAGTCCATTCCATTTGGAATGATTTCCGTGGAGTCTTGGTCCCTGGCGCAAACATGAACTAGATCGACCTCAAAGCCGTCATACGTCCACGAGCCAAACTTCATGGCGCACTTCTGCTCATCGAAGGGAAAGAATTCTACGTCCATGATACATGCACTCTTGTATATAGCGGGAGGTTCCCAGATAATCAATCCATTATGTAAAACTGTTGCTTTGGTTAATAGCTGTACCTCAAAGTGGCCATCAGCACTGAAATATAACATAACTTATCATCAGTCCAGGTGTAAATTAACTTAAGAGAATAAATCTGGAATAGAAATTAGGTTATCCTTAGAGTTATACTGAATTCTTTTTTTAAATGAGATGAAAAGCAAAGTATCACATACCTAACCCTTTTGTTAATATGTAATAATATTAAGTGGTAAAAAGGCCGACGTTTATGCACTGTGTACATTTACTTGTAATTTTATTGTCGAAACTTTAAAAATGTAACAATTAGATTTAACACAATATCAAATTTATACAATTAAACAAAACAAAAGCCATGCAGCGTTTGAACATATGTTCGGCTCATATTTGATACTACTTAATTATAAAAGAGCTACTAAAGTAAATATGTTACAACACAGATCATGCAATCGAGTTTTCATTATTTAAAATATTGAAACATATCTCTATATTTTTTATCTTAAAAAATGGTGCATTTTTTGATTGTTTAAAATTCCTTCATTTGACAAAAAAGTCATCGGCGCATTATTTTATATATCAATCAAGTTTTTTTTTTTATCTAGTAAACTCAATAAGAAATTGAAAGAGGTTGCATTAATTGAACGCGTATCTACAAAAATCTTCCTGGAAACGCAATATTTACAAAAGATGCGATAGCCCTTAGTTTTCTATCCGCTCAATTGTTAACAATATCTATACTCACATAATGTGTTTGACTTTTTACACTAACTGAGCATAGAGTATAAGAATTTCGCTTTTTTAATTTTCTTAAGAAACCTGTAAATTGCCTATTATTAATCATCCATACTGATGAGTTGTAAAAGGCTATGGAGAACAACCGATTAAGAACCAGTTTACTTACAAATCTTTTTACCAAATAAGTATCGACAGTTAAGTGTCGCCTCCCCACAAAGCCAAAAAGAAAAGGAAAATAGAGCAGGCTTATAAAACGATCAGTTTCAAAATAGACACCACAAACAATTTACGAAAATGGAAGCCAAGAAACCTGGATATTCAGTCCATATAAACAGGAATTTATTCCTAAATGGTACTAACCGTTATTGTGTAATGTTGTTTTCCATAAATTCAATTCTATTTCGTTAATGTGTCTCTCATTTACCTAATATACGGAGTTTAAATCCATACAAATTTCAATTATGCAAACATCAAGAACTCGTAGGGATTCAATGGAGACAATTATGGTTTCTATCTGATAGCGTAAGAAAATTGAAGAACATCAAATGTCCATTCCAGGAGGTAACATTTAATACAATGGATTCAGAAAGAAATATTGAATCTTAATAATCAGAGATTCCTGCCCTAGGGGCTGGTTGGCGTATTTAAGGGTTGAAGGTTATAAAACTGAGTTTGGAAACCAGTCTCAAATCTCAAGCATCTGATTGGCTGAAATGTCGACTGGTCGCCATTTTAGCCAATCAGATGCTTGAGATGTGAGACTAGTTTCCATGCTCAGTTTTATAACCTTGGGCACAGTATTCCTCATAAACCGACCCATACTCAGCTTTCTGTGAGATTTGTTTTAGCTATTGCAGTAATTGCTAATAAGGACGCTGTGTTAACCCGGCCATGAGATATCTGTTTAGGACTAGTCAGTAATGAGCCTTATTTTCTCGTGAAATATTACGAACGTGATTCTTGCAGATATGTAATATAAAACAATGTCATTGAACCATATAGAAAAGTAAAATATGTATATCAGGAATATCCACAACCGGAAGACACAGCCAAAATGTATTAACGAACATGCTTTATACATGTAAAATGTACAGGGGGGGGGGGGCCTACCGATATACTGAGTTACCTCCCACTGAGAGTGGTTTCCCTTGATGATTGGGTAGTTCCGGTTTAGAAGCGGCAATAAAGCGTAACGTTAAGAGTGTAAATAAAAGTGAAACAGACATGTAAAGAATAACCATCATCTTTGTAAATTGATTTTAAGTTAATAACTAAAGGCAACTTTACCTTTTTTATGTAACTTCACGTATCCTTTATGAAATGTTATTTGGCTGTCACGGAAATTAAAGCTCTTTAAAACTTTCACTAAAGTATTCAGCCAAACACCGTTAAGTCATCCAAACAATGCTTTTTAAGTAAAGGGCCTGGTGTTTTATGACCATGTTACGTAATCTAATTAGCAAGACTGGGTTTTACCAACAACAACAACAACAACATTTTATTAGCGTAATCGACATGTACATGCCTTTGGCTAGAGAAAAGTACAAAGAACATTGTAACAATAATCATGCGCAGCTTTGTTAACAAAACATATATGTTTTCAAGAGAAATAAATAAAAACTCCAGATATTTCTAACTCTTAGATATTATTACGTAATGCATATGCGTGTTTGAGAAAATTACATATTCCTACTAACGTTTTTTTGTTTTTTGAAGACATAATGTTATCGAATTTTCTTAAATTTGGCCATGGTATTTTTGGCAGATATTTATCTCTTAATTCTTTATATTTTGTACAAACCATTAGAAAGTGGTATTCTGATTCGACGATACGAATGTTACAATTTTGGCAATGTCTATTTTCCCTGGGAGTGCCAGTATAACGCCCAGTTTCGATAGCTAAGCTATGGGATGATAGTCTTAAGCAGGTAAACAATTTTCTAAGATAATCGTTATCAATAAGGTCAAGATAACATTCATAAGTAAACTCTTTTTTATATCTAACATAGTAATCAAGTTTCGACATTTCATTTATAGAAGCGTGCCATGTTTGTTGATATTGGTCGCGTAATCTTTTTTGAATTTGTGTGAAATAATTTATATTTGGATTTATATTATTCCATAAGTAGCTGTACCCTAACTCATCTAAAATACATTTAACCTCATGCACCCAGTTTGCGTTTCTTGGTCGATTTATATTATTGCATTGATCCTGGAAAATGTTAAACATAATAGACTGTGGATTTGATACAATTTTAGCCAATATTTTATCACTCTTTCTTTGCTCATCAATGTCAGAGGAAATCGACCAAGCTCGCCAAGAACAGCAATATTTGGAGTTTGTGTTTTCACACCTAATATTTTCTTACAATATTTGATATGTACTAGTTCAATAATATTTGTTTTATATATGCCCAAAACTTCAGAGCAATACATCACTATTGGAGAAACCATACGATCAAAAAGTAAAAGTTTAGTTTTAACATCAAATTGTAGTCTTGGATGTGTGATAAAGGCCTTTTGAAGTTCAGCTGTAGATTTGTAAGAGGCTGAAAACATTGCTTTGGGAGGTAAAACTGTTGTTTTAGGAAACTGACTAGAGATTAAATATATTTTAATTAATTGTCACAATAATGTTTCAGACCTGAGACATTGATTAAATGATATTGGCAACTTGAAGCGCTCCGAACTGAATTAAATAAAACTCGGGAAGTTTACCCAAACATATATTTATTTATTGATATAAAATTGATTGTAAAACTAAATGAACTAACAATTTTCGGAAATAAAGAGATAAACGTGAAAACATTATGAAACAATGTTTGAATATGTTCTTAATTGTATAAGAATAGGAAAGAACTTTTTGGAGAAAAAAAGAGCAGTGTATTGAAAAATACGTCAATACGATCATGGCACAAATCTATTAACCGAATGGTGTGCATTCAATTTGTAGGATAAAGTTCAGTTATTTAAAAAAACTATTAAAGTTCTGGCAAAAAATGTTGCATCGGCATGAAAGGACATTTATAAAAGTGAACGGCGTTTCATTGGCAGACGTCAAACTTTATTTTTTATCATGTGATTAATTTTACTATCCCTTTTTTAAGGTTTTCTAACTTTGCTTTTCCTGAAATCTGCCATTTTTAAGCATAAGAAATGCGTATGTTTTACTCTTTATTAGTTACTGAAGGGGTCGAACACAACGGTGTTTAACAAAAACCTCTCCGACGTATTAAAATGGTTAGAAGCGAAAATTTAAATATTATGCGCTGCACTATAAAACTATCTATATTTCCATTCAATGATAATAATCAAACGTTTTTATGCATTATGCTGATCTCTAACCAACCAGACCCTATTAAAACGTATTTGAAAGGACCACGGATTATACAGCAACAATTGTCAATTTCAGACCGGAACTACCCAGTGACAGGTGCGCGTTACAAAGGGAGGTAAATTAAGACAGAATATTGAGATATCTCTGTATATCGGTAGGACCCCATTCTGAATACATTTCCAGCTATATTATACAGGAATAAAGAACTTTTGCGCCAACTGTGAAACGTTTCATAACAGGTATTCATGGGCATGATGTTACAAACATGTTAAACAAGTTGCTGATAAGCATTTTGAAACTCGCTGTGTTAAATCATTTAAATTTTTAAACATTTATATTTCTTTAAATTGTCCGGTTATTTGGGACTTTTGAGTGGGGTAAAGGACATCAATACGCTGACTTGTCCGAACGTTTGTCATATGAATAAGTACCCTCCAAAACTCCTATTTAAAGTCAAAATTTTTTTCACAATTAGAGTTGTAACTGTTTATGGTTGCCATTTTCTTAAAAAATGTTAAAATGCAGATTTCTTATTATAATAATACATAAAATCAACACATTAAAATAGACTCCCGTTAATAATTTATCCCGTTTGTATTGCATTACACTACCGGATAGCTGTTGACCGGAGTAATGATTTTCCTGTTGTCATACAGGGTTGGTGCTTGAAGTATGATTCCAAATGTACCCACAACACATGCTACCGTGAAAATCCAGAGAAACAGCCTGTCCAACACCATCGCAACATACTTCCAGTCCTCAACAATCTGTAAACACATTTAAAAATTACACTAAATTACGTCAAATATTGAATATGTTCGGTTAAAGGTCAATATAATATAAATCTAATTTATATTACTTTATCTACTAGTTCAAAATAATACTTTTAATTCAGACAAGTTTGATTTTTTCCTAAACATTTGAGGGGCGCTTACAATATCTAATAAGTTATTAGATACTATTATAAATTAGGTATTGTAAAAAATTAGAAAAAAAACTTCGGCTAAAATATAACAATCCCCCAGGAGGTAAAACAATCCACGAAAGTTTATTTATAAAAGCAAAAACCATTTAAAGTATCGACATCAAGGTAATGCAAATTTCTACACTGTTTTACGCCTTTTAGTAATCTTATCTTAAAAGTTAACGTGCACTCTAGGAAAAGCAAAAGAAACCGCTTTTAACAACCGCAATTTTCATCAGGAGAAGTATATGAATTATGCGTGTTTTACCATTTAACCCTTTTCACCGGGCTTACCGAAGCGGTATAGTCGCCATTTTTGAGGTGTTCCGCAATAAACACAATACTGTCAATAGCCTCGCGCACATCCGGTGGCAGCGGCTTCTGCTCCACCGATTCATCCTCCTCCATTGCTTTCAGCATGGGCGTATCCATGTCAAACTCGTGTCTGTTCACGTACTGGTCCCTCATTTCAATTCCGTTACATGTTTTTACTATAGTCCTTGCTATTTTCTCGTTTTCCAAGTTTGGTCGTCTCATAAGCAACATTTTCGGCAAGATATTTAGGAACACTCGCCTAACCCATGGCGCCATAGTGTGCGTGGAGGGTGAACGGAAGTGCACGTTTAACGTGATCACTGTCACGATAATTGACAGCGTAATTAGAATCATGGTGAAGAGCAGGTACTTGCCAATCAATGGCACCACTATCGATGTAGGCGGGATGATCTCGGCGAGAAGCAGAAAGAAGAAATTAAGTGAGAGCAAAATAGAGATACACAAGGTAATCTTCTCACAGCTGTCAGACGGAAGATAAAAGACCAATATTGTAAGACAGGATATTGCAACAGATGGAATGATCAGATTGACAGTGTGAAATAACGTTTTCCTTCTAATTGTCACGTTGAATGTTATATCTGGCATGTCTGTGTAATTAATATTCTTTTCCGCAGTGACCTCAAGAACATCCCATTCTCCGGATTCGTAAAAGCCCCGGAGGTCGATACCATTCTGGATGACTTCTTTTCTCTGAGAAGCTGTCGTACACTCGTGGTTTAGATCCACCTGCTTACCATCATATGTCCAGGACGCGAATCTCATTGAACAAAGCTGTATGTCAAATGGGAAAAACTCCACTTCAATTGTACAGGAACTTTTGTAAATAGCCGGTGGTTCCCAAACAACGCCACCTGTGTAGTTTATAGTGGCTTTTGTCATCAAAGTAACTTCATATTGGCCATCAGCACTGAAATGAATCTTACCTTAGATATTTAAAATCCACTAATCATACTTGGAAATTAAATTTGTAAAAAGATTCGTTAAAAGATATTATTACAAAGTAATCACGTGATATTTTAAAACACGTTTGGGGCACAGACGTGTTACTGGCAGTAGACAAGTAGCCGTCATACTTTTAGAAATAAAAATAAATAAGAGTAAATTCAATCATTTTAACGATAATTGAACTCATAATCCTTTCAAATTAGATGTGAATTTAATCGTCATTCCTTTATTAGTATTTCTGATAAAGCACCAATTTACTGGGAGTAGGCATCACTCAGAACAACACGTACCACGAAAAACGAAGCATGACTGCTACTTTCTAAAAATTATAAGCAAAATGAATTCCAGAAGTTAAGAAAAGTGTCTTACTAGTAAAAATTTGATACGTTAAAATAAAATTGTGCATAAGCTTTGATTGAAGAGTAATATTACTTTAAAATCTTATTAAACACGCGACCAGTTTAACGATGCCGTGAGTCGCTCATCAGGAACAACGCCACTTGTTATACAACAACTGGACCAAACAATATATTTTAAGTAACGTAATGAAGAAGCCTAGTAAATAATCGACCACTTAAAAAGGTTGAGCTATATTTGGACGGAACTTCTAACATCTGCTGTGCCAGTATCGCAACAGACACACGGAACGAATAATAACCATCTCGGCCAATGTGAGCTTCAACGTCTAGGAAAGTGAAAGGCGTGGTAATATATTTTAGGACAATGCATTATAAAGCTGTTGTGACTGCAATGTGTTCTCTATATGCTCTCACTCCTATCTCACAAGTCAAATAGTCACGTGACCCCATGTGACCGTAGGAGATAGTCACCAACCGGGGATACCCTTAGGTATATACCGGTGGAATATTTCTTAGTTTGATTATGATGAAATAAACATACCTGAAACAAAAACAAAACATCTGTTAGTTAAAACAATAAGTTGGGGATTATTACTTTTGCAACAGAAGTAACACGTTTTGATATTTTGTACTTTAAATTATCCGTACATGTGACACTATCAATTTAATAGTTGGGCTTTACTAAAATTTTAAGACAAACCATACGACGTATCAGACAGATAAAAGCTTTCTTACTTATTAAATAGTACTATATCTGGGAGCCATATGTTCTCTGAAGGCAACTCGAGAGTTTTGATCCCTCCATATTCTCTTGGATCCCATTGCAGATTATCATCTCTCCATTCCTAATGGAAACAAAACAGGCTTATCTAAGACTCACACCAGAGACTCACGAGAGAACAACTAATTAGTTTTCTTACACATGATTGAAAATACTTCTACATGCAGCTATGCAACTAGAGTTCATAGAAGAATACATCCAACCAGATAGACATGAACAACTAATAAGGAATTCACAACACTGCTTATAGCACATGCAAGCTCTATAATGCCTTGCGGTGCGGGGTTTGGGGAAGAAAGCAGCGGCATACTTGTTGTACAGAACAATATCCGGTAGCCATATAAGCTGCGAGGGGACATGAAGCCGATCTACACCGCCATATTCTAGCGGACTCCAGCGCAAGTTATAGTCATACCACTCCTTGGCAAGCAGGAAAACGCAATAAAAATACATTAACAAATGCAATATGTATATCAAACTTTCACTTCAATTGATTTGTGACAAAAATGTAACAACGTCTCAATAAAAAATCTAAGTTGCTAAATT
Source organism: Corbicula japonica (assembly GCA_038501625.1). Lineage (NCBI taxonomy): Eukaryota > Metazoa > Mollusca > Bivalvia > Venerida > Cyrenidae > Corbicula > Corbicula japonica. Next base: position 5,057,584 of record JAZAYU010000033.1, read on the forward strand.
AACTTAATTTGTTAAAAACTAAAATCTAGTTTGTGAAAGTTCAGTTTTGTTATTGGTTTAAATTTTAAACAAACAGCTGCTTTTGATTTGAGACTGGTCTCCTGTCTTTGGTTTATGACATAAAACTATGCTTGGTGCAAAGTTTTAGAAACACTGATTTTCTCTATCTGTAGATCTTCAACGACGCGTGGTTCGTAATAAAAAATCACACTTTTTAAAATGGCTTGGCAAGAAAGTGAGGGAGAGAATATATTGACGCAACAGACACTATGCTTTTCACTTTTTTCAATGTGTATTACGTAATTTACATTATCATAAAAAATGGTTTATATGGTTTTAATTGGTTGGTGGTAATAAATTTAACAAATCACTGAAAGATGATAGAAAATAAAGGGAAACATTGTAAAGTAAGTGTAATTTTCAGATGAACCAACTGGGGAATTAAAATATATTTACCATTGTGGGCTCAAAGCACAAAACAGAATGCAAAGCAATAAAAGATTTTAAAATAAATTAGATTTACACTTTTATTAGGAACAATCGGAATATCTTGCAGGCCCGGTTTAATTTAGTCTATGGAGAGTAATACAAATGCAAATAAATGCAAAGTCGTTGTTTAAATAAAGAAAAAAATAAAGAAACTTTAAAATCAATAATCGATTATTTAATGCCAGAAAAAGCAGACAGAGCAGCAGATAAACGTTTTAAATCTGGAGGAATAGGGGAATGCGATATGCGATATGATAAAAGTATCTAACGAAATGTTCTGTCACAGGGTGAGATAGAATGTGCAGCCAGACCGGGACTCGAACCCGGGACCCCTCGCTTACAGGGCGAGTGCTCTCCCGACCGAGCTATCCGGGCCGCTTACACATATTCTCCCCTGATAGTGACTAGATTCGTACCGCGACATTTTCCCCTCACAACTTGGAAATTCGTCCTCGAATTCCAGAGGGTACTTTATATTCACAATTGCAGGCGTCTTAGACAACCATGCAATGCCGTTAAATGTACTGTAAATCATACAAACTTGATAACCATCGTATAAGTAAACAGAACTTCAAATTTAAGGAATACTGTTTTTGTATCCTTATACGTTTGACAGCACTTTCATTATTTACATAAAACGAGTAAATCACACAGTTCAGCTCTAAAACACGAAATAAAACACTATCCATCATATTTTGTGGGACTAAAATCTGTTTAACATTACAATTTAACTTTTCCTCATTTTGCTAAGTAACCTAAACGATTGTGATATTTATCGCACCGATAGCTTGCAAAGCACGGACAGAAAACAAAATCCATCATATTTCAGGGGTTTATGCCTCGGTCATTAATCAGCTTAACTGAATGACGGAAAGATGTTCTTGTGTCGATCTGTTCTTTAATGCGATCGATGTTCTGAAAATGCACAGATCTTAATGTTTTGATAAATTATATCGTTGTCGATCGCTTGATCCTGCTTGTATACAGCGGTTTTAAAATTATTAGCGATTTTCTAGCTTTAACCTGACGGTATGGATAGCATATACCTCGACAGTATTAGCGATGTTTACATATCTTACCTGGCGAAATTGACAACATAAATGTTAAATGTATCAGCGACTTTCTGGCATTCGGAAACCTACCTCATATTAACGCATCCGTATGGAATAAAATCTTTGAAATTAAATAACATCAGATCACATTTTCGGAAATCAAGTTAAGAGGTTGGCATATACAATAAATGTCAATGGAGAGGCGACTGTGTCACGCAGTTCATGAGAATGCTTCCTGAAAATGCTAATTATATGAAGTAAGTTCATGCCGCTCATACGGCTTTATTTTAAAATTAGAAATGTGTCCATAGGACACGGATGCCCCCGCTTTGCATCGTTTTCAGATACTAAAGTGCTATGATGGGAATAATAGCATTTCAAAGACAGTGATGTTCGAGTAATTATAAGAATATGCATAAACTTGATGATCAAGTAAATTATTTGTATTTGTGGCACTGTTGTCTTCTCATTACGGAAATGTCTGTGAAGAAGTTGGTGGTAATGCAATGCAATGTCATAGTGAACATTTGTGCCAAGTTATTTTGAAATCCCTTCCTTCATAAAGAAGTTATAGCCCGAACAAGTATATTCAAGTTTTAGTAACTGTGATCTTGACCTTGGACTTACAGGCATGAGTAATGTACGCAACACACCGCCTTGTCATGGTGAACATTTGTGCCAAGTTATTTTGAAAACCATCCATTCAAAACAAAGTTATAGCCCGGACAAGGAAATTCTATTTTTTAGTAACAGTGACCTTGACCTTGGACCTACAGGCATGGACATGGTACGTGACTCACCAACTTGTCATAGTGAACATTTCTGCCAAGTTATTTTGAAATTACTCCATTCCTAACGTAGTTACAACCCTGACAAGAAAATTCTATTTTAGTTACAGTGACCTTGACCTTGGACCTACAGGCATGGGCATGGTACGGGAAACACCTTCTTGTCATGATGAACATTTGTGTCAAGTTATTTTGAAATAAATCTATTCCTAACAAAGTTACAGCCCGGACAAGAGAATTCTATTTTTAGTAATAGTGACCTTGACCTACAGGCATGGGCATAGTACGCGATACACCGCCCTGTCATTGTGAACATTTGTGTCAAGTTATTTTGAAATCCCTCCATTTATAATGAAGTTATAGCCCTGACAAGAAAATTCTACTTTTAGTAACAGTTACATTGACCTTGGACCTTCAGGCTTGGGTATTGTGCGGACACACTGCCTTGTCATAGTGAACATTTGTGCAAAGTTATTTTGAAATCCCTCCATTCATAACAAAGTAACAGCCCGGACAAGATAATTCTATTTTTAGTAACAGTGACCTTGACCTTTGACCTACAGGCATGGGCATGGTACGCGACACATTGCCCTGTCAGGGTGAACATTTGTGCCAAGTTATTTTGAAATGCCTCCATTTATAACAAAGTAACAGCCCGGACAAGAAAATTCTATTTTTAGTAACAGTGACCTTGACCTTCGACCTAAAGGCTTGGGCATGTACGTGACATACCGTCTTGATATGGTGAACAATTATTCCAAGTTATTTTAAAATCCAATAAGAAATAACAAAGTTCTAGAGAGGACAAGATTTTGCAAGAAAATTCTATTTTTAGCAACAGTGACCTTGACCTTGGACCTACAAGGGATGGGTATTGTCACGACACACCGCCTTGTTATGGTGAACATTTGTGCCAAGTTATTTTGAAATCCCTCCATTCGAAACGAAGTTAAGGGCAAAGTGTATATTTTTCTTAACACTAAATGTAAGTGAAAAAGGGGCATAATTTGAAAAATATTGGAAGCAGGGTTATGGATCTTGTTGTTTATGATGTAGATATTGATGGTGAAAACATATTTCAAGTTTCAAGGCAGTATCTCAAGTAGTTTCAAAGTTATGGGCAAAATGCATATTTTGCTTAACACAAAATATAAGAAACAAGATAGATTCCTATTAAAGCTAATGTAAATGGAAGTATCAAAGGGCCATAACTTCTGAACGGAACATGTAAGAGCAAAACCCAACCTTTATGCACAACAACATATCAGACCAAGCATTGTGGTAAAGTTTCATCAAATTCCCAGCAGAGGTGTAGGAGGAGTTGCGTTCACAAGATATATTCCTATTAAAACTAATGTAAATGGAATTATCAAAGGGCCATAACTTCTGAACGGAACATGTAAGAGCAAAACCCCACCTTTATGCACAACAACATATCAGGCCAAGCATTGTGGTAAAGTTTCATTAAATTCCCACTTGTAGTGTAGGAGGAGTTGCGTTCACGAGATATACTCCTATTAAAACTAGTGTAAATGGAAGTATCAAAGGGCCATAACTTCTGAACGGAACATGTAAGAGCAAAACCCAACCTTTATGCACAACAACATATCAGGCCAAGCATTGTGGTCAAGTTTCATCAAATTCCCAGCAGAGGTGTAGGAGGAGTTGCGTTCACAAGATATATTCCTATTAAAACTAAAGTAAATGGAAGTATCAAAGGGCCATAACCTCTGAACGGAACATGTAAGAGCAAAACCCCATCTTTATGCACAACAACATATCAGGCCAAGCATTGTGGTCAAGTTTCATTAAATTCCCACCTGTAGTGTAGGAGGAGTTGCGTTCACGAGATATACTCCTATTAAAACTAATGTAAATGGAAGTATCAAAGGGCCATAACTTCTGAACGGAACATGTAAGAGCAAAACCCCACCTTTATGCACAACAACATATCAGGCCAAGCATTGTGGTCAAGTTTCATTAAATTCCCACCAGTAGTGTAGGAGGAGTTGCGTTCACGAGAATATCGGACGGACGGACGGACGGACAGGAGCAACTCTTAATGCCCGTCGCAATTTCATGGCGGGGGCATAAAATCATGAGACGGTCTGCAGTTACTTGTAAACAAAATGCGGCAAAAACTGCTCTTTGTTCAGACTCACTTAAAATAAATATCATGTCACGGATCTCCATTTCAAAGAAATAGACTCACCAATCCTCCAAAGCTTTGCATGAACAATTTGTTACAACAGGCTATGTTTAACGCGGCGACATTTTGTTACTATATAGTAATGTGAAAAATAAATGCGAGTTATTCTGAGGAGCCATGAGCGATAGCCAGAATGAATATGCAATCACCATATTGAATGAATAGCAGAGCGAATGTTTTGTATGCACAGCGCCTTTTGATTATGATCAATCATCGATGGCACGGGATGCAAACGCGACTATAAAGTGGAATCATTTGAATTATTGTCTGTCATAATAACAGTTTATCATTATGCAGATGAAATATCCCCCAATCTCATCTGCAACGTCGAATATAATATGCTACAAGTTAGATCTATTGGATGGAGATGGAATATGTGTTCAGATAAATTGTCAGTTAGAAAATTGGTTCTGCTGATGGCATCTAAAAGCAACAAATATCTCACCTGCCGTAGCCATACGTTTGTGGTCATCACTTGGTTAAGTTCATCCTGAAAGTAGAAAGCTTGAGGGTATATTATGATATAACATTAGATCCGGAAGTCATCGGTGACCAAAATGAATATAAGAGTCTCCCATGTTGTGTTAACATTGGTGTTGATGTGCATGGCATGCCTTCTTTATTATCATGTCACTATGATATATATATTTGTACCGTACATGTTTTAAGTGTCCATGTGCATGCATTCCATACCGAAATAAATCTACCTAAATTTATTCCTATGTTGTTCACCAGAGTTTTAGAAGACGGATTCGGGTCTCTAATACGTGGCAACATCGCTAGAAACAAAATCATTTAATAAATTTAAGAATGAAAAACTCATAAGCTGCGATTTAAGAACTACGAAACAAAAATGTTTAAATGACCTTTTTGTTGAAATTATAAAATTGATTTTTCGCTTTTAGGAATGGCACTGTCTTATCAGTTTAAGAACGAAAGTCAACTTAAAAAAACAACATATTTTAGCATGAACAGTTTGAGTCATTATTTTTAAAGTATTTGAACGTATTTAGTAAAAAATAATATTTTGAGTTTTAAGTTTTTTATAATGCGTGAAAGTTAAGAGAACACTGGCATCAACAGCGTTTGTAATTGTCACCGGCTCCTGCAAGCTGCAAAATGATAGTTCATCGAAAATAAAATAAAAAAGATTGTTCTAATTACCGAGTTGAAAATTAAATTTGCACACACGATTCAACAACACTAACTGATACGGGATTAAATTAACAATTATTCTTCGGAATGGAAATCTCAGAAAGTTTCGAGTCTTTCTTTTAGGATCAGGGGACTACTCTACTGGACTTGATCTGCCCTCGACTGAAAATTCTAACGGAAATTGACGGAACTTACTTCGTTTAAGAAATTTCCATAATTTGATGTTCAGATGGCAGCAAGGTGTCTGTTTATTAAGAGAGAATTTGTTCGAGCCGGAGAATCACGTGTTGTTATTTTCAATGTCCCAACATTGAACGGATTATAATCTCATAGACATTTAGTGCTTTGTAATATGACACCAGACATACAACGTTGCGCATGAATTGTGATTTATTGCCCTAACTGACAAATACAGCGCCACAGAAATGCTATAACTATTGCTATACAATAATTCTATGAATAAAATTATCTATTGTAACAAATATATAGTTGACTTTTTCGAATATCTGAAAATCAGCTCAATCATTAGGCAAGACGACCTGTTCATGTTTTGTTTAGGTTTATGTTAAAATCTTAAGACAAAAACTTAAAAACGTTCATGCAATCTTAAGCGGACTCGTTAAAAATGAAGACAAAAAACATAAACACGTCCGTGTTATAGTTAACAGACATGGTACAGCTTTCTCAATTTATACTGTATGTTTTTCATGTGCAACTGTACTTATAACAGTATTTTTAGCTGTCAAAACAAAGAATTTTTATTATGAGGCCCATCTGATTGTTCAACCACATGCGTTTATAATCGTAGTTTAATTATATTTTTACCATCAATGTTTACAAATTATCAACTAACCATAACACGTTTCTTTTGCTGTTTAAATGCCGATGCACATGCTTAAAAAGATCATCATGTCTGGTTATTTAATAAGTTATTGATTGTCCTGTTCATTACACTATTACGGATTTAGCAGTCGGACCTCAATTTTAACACTCCAGTAAATACAATAACAGCTGTTTTACAGTTACTCGTCTTGCTTTACTCATGCATAATCTCAATCAAAACATTGACCGTCAACATAAATTACCGATGTCTTTAATTCGGTCATGCTATAGACAATTCTATTTCTAATAATTAGACCGCCGCCATCTTGTTTGTCACGTGACCTGTCCGCCATTACATCACTGCAGATTTCCTGAAAGTCTTATAAATAAGTTATATAGAAAACGCTATGTAGTTTTGTATCAAAACTCTGAAAAGCTCAAACTGCATATATTAATAATGCTGTTATAACTTGTTTTAATATTATACTATTTTTTTGATATTAAATAACAAGTTTCTATTGTTTGTTTTTTTCAAGAGAATTAGGCTAATTTATGTCTATTGTAATTACGTAATGAGAGCGACAACGTACGAATATTCAATTTATATCTGCAGAAAACCAAGCAATGATAATGAAAACCTATATTCTTATAATTTAACAATGTTAAAATTTGAAATTTAAGAAATGCCACTATAAATATTCATTATATAAATATATTATATGTAATAGAACTATTTATGTATGATTTATGATAAATTTTCATCTTCTGATGATAGAGGCACTATGATATTTCGAGGGCAGAGTGCGAAATGATTCTATCTGCTTCATATTTCTTAATAGAATAGAACAGTATTGCACTCAGCCCTGGACATATATATTTGCCAAAAACGGTAGAAAATTGTTTTAAATATGAATATTTAATTATGTTTAATAATCTCTATATTTTGATATATCGTATCATCGTAGCTTGATTCTCACTCTAAAAATCCCCGCTGAAGAGACAGTGTCAAATATATTTCTCTGAAAACTAAATTTTGCATTGTTTGCTTTTCTTTATCTAAGTTATCTTGCTGAATATTATATTTTTTCATAATGAGGATTCATGTGGAAGTTTTAATTAATTCATTAACTTGTGTATGAATTTGTTTAGTTTTGACAAAGTCGAGAAACTGCCTTTATATTTAATTTATATTTATGTAAAACACGTATTTTCTATCTTCCGAAATAAGCGGAGAAACCATTTGCCAGAAAACAGTTAATTTCGCGCAAAAAAAGAACAAAATGATCTTTTGATCACTGTTTTGTTGTTGTTGTTATTTATAATTTTGATCGTAAAACCACATATGAGGTTTCATGTTTGCATTCACTCTTTACTCTATTTCAACAGAAAGTTGTGTATGCTGCATTTGGAAAAAACTGTTCGCATTTCCCTTTTCAGAAAATTTTAGAATTCGCTGTTATATTTTACTTGTCTGTTACTTTACAACAAAGTTTGTTGTTGTTGTTGTTTGTTTGAAAGCATAATAATTACCGCTGAATCAGCGTAATTTTTAACAAGTTAATATTTTATTTATCACGTACACTGTCCCCGTTAAATATATGCAGAAAAATGCCCGAAATCCAGTATTAACATTACCCTTTTTAAAAAAAGAACCAAAATATGGTTTACTTAATAGCTATATTGTGGGTATGTTTTTTAAGACAAATTACGTTCAATCTGTAAAAATTAGTGATTTTAAAATTCTAATTACTATCTCTCCTGTGTCTATCAATTCAGCAACACACAGCTGATCCTTCAATCATTTTAATGAATATATTTATAAAGGATTAATTGTAACTAGGCATGTTATTGAAGTGATGTTTTCTCAGATCTGCAGTGGTGTAATGGCGGACGTAGAGAGAATTCAGGGGGAGTAATCGAGTAAAACTTATTTTATAGAATCGTCTATAGTAAACGGACTCGGTAAAATGCGTGAACCGTTTAGTTTAACCATAAACAAATACAATAAACGGAATATCAGTGTGAAATCCTCATCCCCATACCCTAGCCAATCTGACGGCCTCTTCTACGACCCCAGTTGTCATACAGTGCCTTCAGAGTATCTAGGACAAAACAATTCGCCATTGTTGAAATTGCTGAAATTTTGATAATGATGTATTGATAAGTTATCTGTGTTGCAATATTTTATGTCAAACGTGTTAAAATATCTTCTAATAATGTGTCGTGTTTTTTTTAAATAAATTTATGGGCATTTTGTTATCATTAATACACTAACGTGTTGTTTATCATACAGATGGTTATACTTTTTGAAGACATCACTACAGTTAAATGATAGGGACGTCCATTATTTTAAACTTTTCGTCTATATACAAACTTTTCACTTATAACCTATTTTGTAAATGGGAAGTACACTGAAGAAGCTGTATTCTGAAAGTGGCTTTAGCAAATAAATCTATGTAACCATTTACTCAATATAATTATAGAGTTTATCACATGTACAACCAGTGTAGATCCAGATCAGCAGTGTGTCATCTAGTCTGTATCTACACCGTCGCTTCTTTGTCAAAGAAAAAAAACTAATGAATCTGAAAGCTAACAGGATCTGCCGACTGATGCAAATCTACATTGGTCGCCCACTTGATAAACAACATAACCATTGCGGAAAGGGCCGCATATGGCTTGTGGTACGTTGCAAATTTAAAAATATTTTTATTTATTTTTTAATTTATATTCTAAAATTTTTCATTTATATTGTTAAATAAAAATATTTATATGGTAAAATTCAGCAATTATATTGTATAAAATTATTTATGTTCTACATTTTATTTATATTTTAAACGCTTATTTATTTGGTAAAATAAAATTTTAGGTGGCATAAAAACACGCATTCCTATTCGATAAATTGAAAGAATAATGTTCAATAATGGCATCATGGGGTACTAATAGCATTTGTATCGAACGATATTTTACGCAGCAAAATTTAAAAAAAAAATCAAAATTATTATACATGTATACAAAGTTAAAGAAACAGTATCGTGTGAGAATTATCAAATATTAACAATAAGATTTAAGTTGAAGATTACTAACAGCAGCAGACATGGAATAGAACGGACCGTTCTGATACCCCAAACCACCCCAAACTATTTCAAATCCTTTGACGTAGTTTGGGGTGGTTAGGGGTACTACAACTGACACTTCGGAATGTCTTCCAATAAAATCGTCCGAGACAATCATTATCGATGATGCAGTTATTGAACAACTATTTTTTGTTTGTTTTTAAAGAATACAAGTTTTAGAACAAAAAATAGCTTTACCATATAAATATATGTTTCGAAAGTAAATATAAATAATGAACATAAATATCTTTATGCATTACAAATGCAGAATTTTACCACATGGGTATTTATTTTAAAACATAAATATAAAGCCATTCAATACAAATGTGCTTTTATATCACACAACAATATTTTTTGAATTTACGGAACGTTCCACACACCATATAAGTGATGCATGTAATCATTATATTCCTTTCTTAAGAAAATTCTTTCACGCATATGGGGTTACATAAAGCGTTATCCTACTGAACAACAGCATTGTCTTCAGAACTACAGAACAACACAAAATTACATTCGCAGGTTGATATAAATGAATTAATCATTAAGTAAATATGAATCCTAAATTTAAATAAAAATTCATATTTTGGAATATTGAATGATTTATACTAAAGATGGATTAACATTAATTTTCAAAATGCTATCATTATATTTGTTTGGTTTGATTCGTATCCCTTTATCAAAATAGATTATATTTTGTTCTTTCAGAAGAGGGTTTCGTTTACATTAAACCCCTTTCTGTGCGTTAAACTCGATCAGTGAAACATATATGCATATATATGCATAAATTAAATTAATTCATTGTGAATGATTCACAATGACTTTTTATTAAAATTACTTAGATTTGAATGTGAAATTACATCCCGTACAAATTAAGGAACAGATAAATAGATTAAAATTTTGTTTATAAATATGAATCTTATAATTATGAAAAACGGATTTTAAAGGTCTTTGCTTTAATAATTCCTTAAACATAAACAAACAAGTTAGAAGAGGATGTATTAATTACCAAGATAATAAAGAAAAACTTGAAGAGAATTTCCTAGGAATATGAAACAATTCTAGAATATATACTCAACTTTCTACTCTGTGATAGCTGTATGCTTTAACTGCAATCTGATAAAAATCATCCACTGAAAACCGTTACGCTAACATGTTCTTAGATCTGACTTGAGTGAAATTGCTTTAATAGCGGACTCGAAGTTTTTTCGCGTAACATATTACACGTAGTTGCCAGATTTAAAACAAGTAAGCACATTGTAAAATCCTCAGTCGCGATAAAGAATGACTTTTATATAAGAAACGTATAGTAAAAGACTTTGGTTTTGCTAATTATTAAAACATAATGTATCAGATGATTTATCAATTGCTGAAAGAATAAAATATATTTAGTGAAGACTTCAAGACTTAAATAGCGAATTCATTGTTTATATCGCGTAGCATTTTATATACAGCTGCCCGATTTAAGAGACGTGTAAACATTTTAATTACTGAAAGAGCTGGGATAAATTTCCATTAACTAAAAACTCCCAAATATTACAATAATTCAAGCTCGCAGATTTTATTACTTAAATTTTAAGCTTTACAGTGAAATTGTAACATCGTTTTCTTTAAGCCATTTCCATTTACTTTCACTTTCATTTTGTATAGGTTAATATAAAAGAGTGACTGTATTGTTGTTGAGAAATAATCCTAGCCAATGAAGAGTACTGTAGTGTTCCTCATTTCAACATCTTTCAACACAAGAGAATAGCAAAGATCTAAACGTCATAGCAATAATCGTTTCAAACAGTGTAAGCTAATTGTTTAATAAAAATCCCACTAGATACCTCTTCACCCTGCTAGATACCTCTCTGGTGGAAATAGCTACCAATCGAAATAGTTTATTTAATTTTCCCGCTGCATAATTATATACTACGAGTATTATTTACAACACTTCAAGAGGGTAATAAATTAGGTCAAAAGTGAGCTTAGACAGCTACGCCGAAAAAAAAAGAATAAGAAAGAATAAGATGGAACATTGTAAATTTGTAATCAATACCTCCATATCCATTAATTGTTTATCGTTTAACTTGGTTTATTTAATTTCACACCTGTAACTTTAACGGCGCCGCAAGATTTGAACAGTGTTTGATTGACAAGAAGGTAATTAGAAAGTCTGCAACTTTTAAGGATTTACTATTTAGAAACTATTACTATTTATGTCGTTGTTTCAACCTCATTGAAACGAATGGATTGTGGTATTTGTCAGGTTTCCTCATTCGTATTTGAATTACATGCCTCTATAGTCAAAATGTTCGGATACTTGTTAAGTTAGTGCGGATCTAAAGTGAAAAAAAAACAACACATTATTCAAAGTATGTCATCAAAAGTCAGTAATATGGATAGATGCGGTGTTTCTTGGAAGTAAAGATCTTACAAAATGAGACCAGTTAGAAGTTTAAGCGAGTGTCAGTCTGAAGAAGCGGTGACAGACATGAATTGCTTCTGAAAATTACTTCTCTTTTATTACAAAAAAACTTTACTAGCAATGCCTTTAAGTTGAAATTGTAAAGATATTTCATAGTAAATTCACAGAAGCAACTGATTTGAAGAAAAAAAATGAAGTGTTAAGCTGATCTAATCTTAATTAAACGTCGTTTAAATAAGCTTATCAGTTGTGAACTGAAATAAAAGACAATGCAACAGATCAACTTAATACATGCACTATAAAAAAGCAACCATTACAAAATAACAAGAAAAAACATTTACCACATCTATGATTTGTGACAGCCGTATCCCCATCTTCACTGTTAGTGGTCGATCAGTGTTGTTGCCAACCGGGCGTATCAGTTTGTTGTACTTGTTCTGTATGAGCAGGTCGTGGTAGAGCCTCTTGGCGTCGTCATTACCGCTACACTCCAGCCCTAGCAACACCATTCCAACAACACACAGATCCACTATTCCCTTCATCATCGAGTGTCAGTTTATAACTTAGTAAGAGTTTATATTAATACCCGATTTATAATTAAGTTCAGCGAATGTCCTTTTCCTCATTTACAGTGTATTGAAAACAAGCTGTTTGTACAGCAAGGAATAAAAATATCCGCTGATTGATTAACGAGGGAATATCGCCTCTCTCACAAATGTTGTTAGATATTGTATACCGGCCGATCTTTCACTCGGCTTATTGGAAGAACATTGCGCTGGTCTAAGTATTTAGAGCACCCACTTACGCTATATAACAGACATTAACTCCTGAACGAATCACTGGGTATTACTTTGCCTGTGTGATTCTGCTACATCTATCAACATATTTCAGCAGTAATCATATAGAAGACATACATAACCATTTCGGACAACCGTAAAACAAAGCAATGAAACATTCATTAGAAACGTTCAGTTGATCGAACTGCCATTAACTGAAGTGTTAATAAAGCTTCGAATCTATTTAAGAAAAACCTGTTTTAGATGAGTTTATCGAACAATAACTAACTGAAGTGTAATAAAAGTTTGGAATATATATAACAAGAAATATCTTTAAAAATGATAAACGGCGTTGATGGAAAAGATTTATATATACATGTATATAAGAAAGAAAGAAATACAGAGAGGCAAAGCAGACACAGTTTAGTTATTTTATTTTATTTGTTATAGCTGTTGACGAACCCTCCCTGCCTTCTTAGTATGACTTAGAGATTAAGCGACCGAATCATGACAACTCATAAATTCATTGAAAGTGTCTTTCAAAAAAAATGTTGAAGCTGTTGCAACAATTTCATACAGTGATAACAAGTCGATTAAAGAAGCAAAATATTCAGTTTCAATAAAATAACTCGTGTAGAGTGAGAATTCATGATGAATAAATGTCCTTGAAATTTAATAAATATAAATAATAACAGCATGTTACAAGAGCGAAATCTACCAACTTTTAGGTATATTAAGTTTAAAAAAAGTGTCCGTCCTGAGTATTGAACCCGGCGCCTCCGCTTGACAGGCGAGAGTGTTAGCCACTACACTATAATGAACTTGTCTTACGAACTTGAAATTAACAATCAGTATCAAAGGAACTAGAAAGGAACCAGTAAGAACACTTCTCTTTCGTTTTACACTGTGTATTGTATGCAAGTTACAACCAAGAATATTCCATATAATATTATATTTAAGCCATCAATATTGACTTAACTGGTTACTTAAATCGTAAATATGTTTTTCCTCCAATACAACACCCACTAACAACCAATCTAATTAATCTATTTGATTTTTCCGCTGCATAATAATAAAATCCCACTAGATACCTCTCCAGCCTGCTAGATGCCTCTCTGGTGTAAATAGCTACCAATCGAAATAGTTTATTTCATTTTCCCTCTGCATAATAAGAGAAAACGAGTATTATTTACAACATTTCATTGGTCGAAAAACTAGGTCAAAAGTGAGCTTAGACAGCTAACGCCGAAAAATGTTTTTAGTAGTTTAACGAACTATCACAAACGGACGTGTAAATAAAGTTTCGAACCTATTTAAGAAATCCGAGTTTCGTCATTTTATCCAACTATCACTAACTGAAGTGAAAATAATTTTTCGAATCTATTTTAGAAAAAAAAGTTTTAGTTTGTCGAACTATAAAAAAATTGAAGTATGATAACAGTTTCGAATCTATTTAAGAAAAACCTGTTTTACCAGTTTGTCGAACTGCCATTAACTGAAGTATGAGTGAAGTTTCGAATTATTTAAGAAAAAAAAACTGTTTTTATTAGTATGTCAAACTGACCACTAACTGAAGTGTAAATAAAGTTTCGAAATTATTTAAGAAAAACCTGTTTTATCTGTTTATCGAACTGCCACCTATAACTGCAACCAATTCTAACAGTAATAGTATTTCACAGTTTCAATATTATCTTAAACCATAAATTATGGCGCATTTCTTTATTCGCGAAATAGGGGAAAAATAAACAAAAAGCAACACTGGAATTATATTTTGCTTGTTTCCTTTGGTTAATAAACGGTTAAAGAGATACATGTCAGGATGATAAGGTGATGACATTGCATGAAATGTAATTTTCACAAAGTACAGTGCGTTCAGGTTTCTGTATACTTGTTGATTTCAAATATAAAATTTATGGAATGTAATAGATGAAACGGGAACTTTGAAAGCGACCGATCACGACAAATAGGAAAAATAGGAAATAATTGCAGGCTCGGATTGATTGAGCTTTTTCATGGGTAGAAATGGAAATGCATATTACTGCCCACGCCGCCTAGACCCGGGTTGAGCGCAACTCGATATTTAACCCAATAAACAGTTACTGTGCAATTTCGATTGATCTCAAATGATGGTGTGCATATGGCGCTGAACATGGAGCCTTCAGTGGGATATTTTCATATTAGATTTAATTTGATAACCTACGGTTTAAGAATAATTCTTAACAATACTTAGGTCAGTTAAACTATGGGTTTAACCTATGGTTTGAGGAAATATTGCTCTACCGCATGCCAAAGAAGTCAGCAGCCCATAGAATGAAGATTGAGGGACGTTATAGTTTGCACGTGCGTTTCAAGTATTTAAGAAACTTATTTCCAATTAAGTTGTCAAACTAATCAAAGTTTTACAATATTATATTGAATTCGTAAACGACTCTGTACAGCGGTTCCCTAGTCAGGTCTAGCCATACTTTATCTTCGAGGTAATGTAATGTAACAATAATG
Source organism: Corbicula japonica (assembly GCA_038501625.1). NCBI lineage: Eukaryota > Metazoa > Mollusca > Bivalvia > Venerida > Cyrenidae > Corbicula > Corbicula japonica. The sequence continues at coordinate 5,072,897 of JAZAYU010000033.1, forward strand.
GTCCTCTGTCTGAAAATCCGTCAGCTTCAGATAACGAATCTCAAACATACGTGTCTTCCTTTCTTGATTGATCATTGATGACTTTTGTCTAAGACTGATACGTTGAACATCATATTCCTATGATTATGTTCTATATTGAAAAATACACGGGTGTATAGAAAACATTGTATGATAATCATAATCTCGAAAATGTCAAAGTTAAAAAACTCGTTTTCGGGGATTATAATTATCTAATTTTGACCGATTTAACATTTTAAAGTCTTAGGGCTATTTGATAAAACTTGGGGTTGACAGAAATTTTTTTCTAGGCACCGGATCCTATTCAGTACTAACTTTTAGACAATGTAGTTGCCGTAAGGATCACATCAATAGAAGACATGAGTATAGTAGTTTGTATAATATCAGTTACAGATATATTTTACTATAAATAATTGGTTTTAATGTAAACAAGAAATATCTTTAAAAAAAGATAAACGGCGTTGATGGAAAAGATTTATATATACATGTATATAAGAAAGAAAGAAATACAGAGAGGCAAAGCAGACACAGTTTAGTTATTTTATTTTATTTGTTATAGCTGTTGACGAACCCTCCCTGCCTTCTTAGTATGACTTAGAGATTAAGCGACCGAATCATGACAACTCATAATTTTATTGAAAGAGTCTTTCAAAAAAAATATTGAAGCTGTTGCAACAATTTCATTCAGTGATAACAAGTCGATTAAAGAAGCAAAATATTCAGTTTCAATAAAATACCTCGTGTAGAGTGAGAATTCAAGATGAATAAATGTCCTTGAAATTTAATAAATATAAATAAAATACAGCCTGTTACAAGAGCGAAATCTACCAACTTTTACGTATATTAACTTTAAAAAAAGTGTCCGTCCTGAGTATTGAACCCGGGGCCTCCGCTTGAGAGGCGAGAGTGTTAGCCACTACACTACAATGCACTTGTATTTCGTACTTGAAATTAACAATCAGTATCAAAGGAACTAGAAAGGTACCAGTAAGAACTAGGAATATCTACACTTCTCTTTCGTTCTACACTGTGTATTGTATGCAAGTGTTTACCTGGCACCCAAGAATATTCCATATAATATTGTATTTAAGCCATCAATATTGACTTAACTGGTTACTTAAATCGTTAATATGTTTTTCCTCCAATACAACACCCACTAACAACCAATCGAATTAATCTATTTGATTTTTCCGCTGCATAATAATAAAAATCCCACTAGATACCTTTCCACCCTGCTAGATGCCTCTCTGGTGTAAATAGCTACCAATCGAAATAGTTTATTTCATTTTCCCTCTGCATAATAAGAGAATACGAGTATTATTTACAACATTTCATTGGTCGAAAAACTATGTCAAAAGTGAGCTTAAACAGCTAACGCCGAATAACGCCGAAAAATGTTTAATTTGTCCGAAAATAATTATTTTTTTCTGGAACACATGTGGAATTTTGAGGTGGGCCTCTTGGAACCCTTTTAAATCGAATTTCACGGCACATGTCAAATTTAGGTTTCAACAGTTTTTGATGAATTTACAACAATATGAAGAAAAATTATTATTATATTGGGAAACTCCCTTTTTCTTATAGTTTGCATTAAGCCAAAATACGTGGTCTGTTCAAACATGTTCCTATTTAATATACGAGTACAATATTTGTTCTCTTTATTAAGGAATCAGTTAAACCTTACAAATCGGCAATTTTGTGGCTTGTTTGCAGAGAAAACATGATAGGAAAGGGAACGAAAGGCAATGTTATGCAATGTTATGCCTGTATTATGTTTGATAGAGGTAGACTCATATTCAAATTCAACAGTAAATATTTCCTTCGTTTAGTTTATTACTGATTCTTTTTTGAAATTATAATTTGAGATACAATTAAAAATAAGAAATAAAGGTTTTAACAAGTTTCACAAATTCTTTTTTTCTAAAAGCAGTTTTTTTACATAAAACCTATAGCATCTTTATTTCACTGTTGGGGTTTATTATTACGGCCGGGTAAATATGCAAGCAACAAGTGTAAACCACAAAACAGATTGATTGCCTACATGCAAGAAGCATCAAGTTAATACAAAGAAAATAGCATAGCAAAAAAGATTGTCGTTCGTTAGACTGCAAGAAAATTGGAAATCACAGTCTGTTAATTCCAATTTATCAGAAGAAAACGTGAAAGGCTTGACAATTCGAAACGAAATAAATCTACCATTGTTTTATTGTAATGAAAAGAGTCTCGTATCTGTAGGAACACTGTGAATGTCGAGCAAAGAAGAATGTTTCCAAGAAAGTTACCATAACTAGACAGCTTAAAGCTGACGCTTCACAGCTCAGGGTGGAATACTACAATGTCTCAGATGTGGTATATATTATATGTACTGCCGTGTAATGCCAATTAATTAGTGATCTGGAGCAAATTTTTCCGACATTTTGGACTAATCAGTAACTGTTAGAACCTGTTGTATGTTCATTTTACTCCCCTAGTAGAGCTAAAACAGCTTCAGCTTTAAATATATTACATTTTACGTTGACTGTGTACACTTATTACATTATGTTTACATTGTTTACGGGTCTTTTACAGTTTGTATAACAAATTTTGATATTTGACAACAATATGTATTTTGGTCCCGATAGGCGACTGGGTACCTTTAAAATATAATAATCATGAACATTTAATAAAGATGAAAAGGGAACTTTGAAAGCCACCGTACACGACAAATATGAACATATTGCAGGCTCGGTTTGATTGAGCCTGTTGATGAAAAGTAATGGAAATGCATATCACTGCCCACGCCGAAGCCCCGGATTGAGCGCAACTCAATATTTACACCAATAAACAGTACAATTTTGATCCATCTCCAGCGATAGTATGAATATGGCGATGAACATGGAACCTTGCGGTATTTTCAGTATAATACCATTCCATGTACAGCGGCGTGTTAGATCGTAAATGTCACAAAACGTATATGTCACATGTGTGATAGAGTCAAGTTACCTATGCTCGGCCAGTTTCATAACATTTTCTCTACAATTATTTTATTTACTGATTGTCCTTAAATATTCAATGTTGTTATGTAATAAGCAAGTGTTTACAAAATTAGGTAATACATGTAAGCATCTGGATGACTGCTGTTAGTGGATAAAATCGGTGCGGTTTCAACAGGTTCAAAACAACTAAAATTCAGCAGATTTGGTCCAATGCTCGGCCAGGTAGTTTAACAGCCAATTTATGGTTAATTTTGGAATATAATGTCATAAAATATTAGAACTGTGTTTCAATATCTTAAATTATATAACTTTTCAAAAACTTAAAACAATAAGTGTTTATTTTGTTCTTTATGTACCCACCTTTCTTGATGTTGTTGCTTTCTCATTTAAGGAATGCGGAAAGTACGATTATAAATGTGCAAACATTGTTAAAATAACTAGTAAAAAGTAAAAATTATACCTTGAAACATAAAAAGGAATACCGTTTTAATAATAAAATTTTTTTTAATCATTTGTCAGTAAACAATTTTTATCCTAGTATTATCGTTGTGCGGTTCAGATTTTACCCAGTGTATTCAGGAGTGGGTGGAGTCCTATTAATTGTATTTGATTAATAGACCCTGGTGGAGTGTTGGTTAAGACGGCATTTATAAAATCTGTGTTATTCTTTCATAACTTTTTAAAGAGATTAATCATAACATTTTTTTTCACAACGATACACATCTTGTCAAATGTACATTCGTCATTATGTTTTTACTTCAAAGAAATACGATTTTATTTTACAATTAATCTGTCATTTCTGACCGCTGTCGTCTGCTGTCGGCATTCAAGCGCTTTGATAATTAACGATGAGAAGATAGAACGAGTCGACTGTTTTACTTACCTGGGTGTTAAACTATATTATACAGGCAATCTTTTATATGCAGTGAACGCTCTATATGAACAAGATCTTAAAGCATACCATAAACTGTTGGTATTATTTGACAGAATTGATTTTGATATTAAAACTAAATTCTATTTGTTTGACACAATGGTGCTTCCGATTTAACTGTATGGGTCTGAAATATATGGTGTTTACGAGTTCAAGGAAATCGACAAGTTGCACATAAGATTTTGCAAATATGTTCTAGGGTCAAACATCAAACCCCAAATTATGCAGTATATGGAGTATTAGGAAGATACCCGCTTTCAGTTTTATGTAAAGAAAGAGCAGTAAAATATTGGTTGAAACGAAAAAAAACCTCAATTCTCCAACATTTCACTTATACACATAAATTCCGAAAGTCTTCGTAAAAAACCTTTCACGATTTAGGCTGTGTTCACATAATTTGGAAATCGAAACGGGTAGATATAATAATACCACTAGAGAAAATAGATTATGTAGAGTTTGTAACCAAAATGCCATCGAATCGGAAAACCACTTTCTTTTATGCTGTCCCATATATGACGACTTGAGATCCAAATACTTAAGGAACTTATCATGGCCTAAATAACCATAGATTTGATAGTACCATGTTATCAAAAAGTAAAAGTAAAATAATTAATTTAAGTAAATTTTTAAAGGATGCAATGAATTTACGTAATCATACCCTACAACCTTAAGCTGTTTCTTAAAAACGACTACTTTCATGTACTTTTTGTCACGACTGAATCATGTGAAATAATGCTTTGCGTTATGTTATTATTATTTGCTTATATACCAATTGATGTATTTATCATGTTAATCATTGCTTTGTGTTATTGTTGTTTGCGTAAATTCTATTTGTTCTGTCTTTGCCATATCTGTTATATTGTAAATGGCCAAAGGCAAGATTTTGCCGATTTGCCAATAAAGATGGATGAATGATGATACAGACCTTGCATTCTTTCTACAATGCAATGTTTTCTTTCTACAATGCAATGCTGGGTTTAACAAAAAACAAACAATTTAATTCCGATTTCACACTTTTATGAAGAAATGACTGATGTAAACAAAAATGGCCGAGCATTGGACTGGCCGAGCAAAGGTAACTTGACTCTATATTCGGTCGAAAAACGCGGTACATGTGTGATATATTCGGTCGAAAACTTCACATCCTTCAGCCGAATATGGGACATAAAATGTGACATATTCGGTTGGAATTAGTAATTCCACGCTAGTAATTCCACGCTCATCAAAACCTATTTGTCACTTATCAAAAATGTGTCAAAAAAGAGTGTTGTTCTTAAAATCACTGTTGATAGTGAAATTGTGACGGCGACAGTGTATTTATAGATTTTTCATGTAAACTGTTAATTGATGTCAAAAGTATGTAGTTAGAATATATGTCTAATGGTGTGATGCTCTTTAAAATAACTAATGATATGTCATTAACTTGACATGTTTATTAAAATTAAAAAAGGGATTATACGTGTAATGATGTGATGTTCTTTTGTATAACTATTAAAGTTATGTCTGCTTCTTGTTTATTAAAATTATAAAAAGATGTTGTTTAATTTATCTTAAAAAATTGAAGTCTGTTTCTCGTCTATTAAAACTATTTGTTTTAAAGTTCTAGTGGCCCCTTACTGTACAAGTCGAAAACGTTACAACAAAATCGCTCGTGATGATGATGTTGATGGTGATGTTTCGTTGACGTTAATGAGGAGAAGCTGCTGCTGCTGCGGACAAAGATAATGGCAGCGATGTTTAGAATTGATTTATTGTTTGAAATGTGTGATATATACGGTCTGACATTTATCACTACTTTGCACAAACGTATATGTCACATGAAGACAGGTGTGATTAATGCGGCCGAATATGTCACACACGTATGACATATACGTTTTGTGACATATACGGTCTAACAGCGGCACGTGGTCCCCAGATAAAAGAATGGGTTTGCCCTAAACGATAAAAACAATGGGCGGAACGGAGCAGAATGGAATTTAGAATTAAAATCATGCATATCACAGACAACGCCAAAGGCAAAATTTAAAACGCAGGAAATACATCCTTGGCGTGTACAGTCTTTGAACTGATTGAATGGTTTCCGTTCTCAGTTACCTTAGGACATGATTTAATAAGCCAGTGAGAATATGTATTTTCTGGTAAATTTGAGTTGGTATTGTTTGTGAGCAGGTAGATAATCAATGTAATGTTTGTTTACAAAACATTCGAAACTATAAATTTTAATCCCGTTATTGTTCTAGAGTGTTCGTTGTTTGCATTGTCGGACGACCTATTAGTTGTCGGAATTTATCCGCTACGCATCTTCTGTTCTGCTGTCTAAACGACTGTTTTGCTATTTGGAATACTTTGCTTTTTAGAACTTGTTCTTTGCTTTAAGTGGTCATTTGCTGTGTGTAAGACTTGCTCTGCTATTTAAAACAGTCTCTTTGCTCTATTGAGGACTTCGGTGAATGGTTTGTAATATTATGAAGAGGGTCAGTTTTGAAATTAGCTAAATGTAATAGGTAAATAAAATTGTTGACTGTTGACATTAGTTAAAATATGTTACCGGTGTCATATAATGTTGATCAAGTCTATAAGTTTATAAGCGTTATCGGCATAATGTAATTCATTATGGTGTTACGTTGTTTTTTTTGGCGTAGTTGGAAGCTTGCTTGAATTATAATGTCTCGGAATCGTCAACGTAGGGGTTCCATTTCCTTTCAGACAAGGCCCCAAGATTATAAAACTGAGAATGGAAACCAGTCTCAAATCTCAAGGATCTGGTAGCCATTTCAACCAATCAGATGCTTGAGATTTGCGACTGGTTTTAAATCTCAGTTTTATAATCTTCAGCACAGATGTCAGTATTTGCATTAAATTAAGCTTTGCTGTATTGATGACTTAAGCCATTTTAAGACTACTTTATAGTCCAGTTTATGTGATTTTAAAAATGAACTTAATTCAAATATTGATAATATAGTAGAGTATGGAAATAATATCACAACAAATAAGGTGGATGTTAATATGGGTATGGATATATTGTCGAGGTCTCTATATGATATTGCTTTTAAAATTTTTGGCAAAAAGAAGTCTTATCAAAAGATCTACAATAGAAAATATAAGAGCCCTTGGTTTAATAATAGTTGTGAACGTTCTAGGCGTGAATTTTGTTCTGCAAATCGGTTATATTATAAAAATAAAACATTAACAAATAGACACGTAATGATTAACTGTAGAAAAAGATATAAACAAGAAAAGAAAAAAGCCTTTAACATATACAATAATAATAAAAAGATAAAATTTCACGAGTTAGCCAGAAACGATCCTCAAAAGTTCTGGAAGGAGATTAAGAAATTTAAAAATAAAAATTCTAATAGAACAAATATTAGCACCAATGAATTTTATGAATATTTTAAAGACCTATTTTCCGATAGCGACGTTTTTATAAATAATGACGTAGAAAATGATTTATCTGAAAGTATTAATGATATCAGTATAGAACAGTTAGATTCCGATCTTAATTTAGATGAAGTTAAAAAGGCTATTTTACACTTGAAAAAAGAAAAGAGTGCAGGTGTAGATAGACTTATATCTGAAATATTTATCGATGGTATTGATATCTTAGCACCAATATTATGCACACTCTTTAATTATTTATTTATGTATAGTATATACCCAGAAAGTTGGGCACTGGGTACCATTGTACCAGTACCAAAAAAGGGTGATACAAAGGATATAAATAACTATCGTGGAATTACTGTAACAAGTGTGTTTTCTAAGATTTTTTCAATTATATTAGATGAAAGGCTGAAAAAATGGGCGGAAAATAATAAATTGCTTTCCGATTTTCAATTTGGATTTCGTTCACAAAGGAGTACAGTTGACTGTATATATATATTGAGTTCGATTATTAAAAGAGTTGTTAGTATAGAAAATAAAACGTTATATTGTGCTTTTATAGATTTTAAAAAGGCCTTTGATTTAGTTTATAGACAAGGCATTTGGCTTAAGTTAATACAATACGGAGTTTCGTCGAAAATTGTCAAAATTTTAAAGGCTATTTATGAAAATGTTAAATGTTGTGTTCGGGTAAATGGTGATACAAGTAACTTGTTTAGCAGTAAAACTGGTGTTAAACAGGGTGAGCCATTATCTCCCTTACTTTTCATATTTTTCATTAACGACATGTATGAAGCTTTGAATGATAATACAGTTGATATGTTATCTTTACATGAATTGAAAATATTTATGCTTCTTTTTGCTGATGACACAGTTTTGTTTTCATATACAAGAGAAGGATTGCAAAAACTTTTAAATAACTTATATAAAAATTGTCAGTACTGGGGTATTGAAGTAAATACCAAAAAAACTGTTATAATGATCTGTAAGAAAAGTAGCACAATAGAAAATGTTAATTTTTATTACGATACATATAAACTAAGTATTGTTAAGAAATTTACTTACTTAGGGGTAACATTAACAGCCAATGGCAATTTTTATCAGGCACAGAAGGCATTGGCTGCCCAAGCACTAAAAGCATTGTTTTCTTTAAATACATTATTTGAAAAGGTGTCATTAGGTGTTACCGAAAAAATTAAACTTTTTGATTCTTTAGTTTTACCTATATTGTGTTATGGAAGTGAAATATGGGGTCTACATAAAGCTCCTGATATTGAGAGAGTTTATGTTAAATTTTTAAAGCAATTATTGAATGTTAAACAACAAACCATTAATGCTACGGTTTATGGTGAACTTGGACTTTTTCCATTATCAGTGATAAGAAAAGTTCGCATAATTAAATATTGGTTCAAAATTTTACAAAATCCAGATTCATTGCTATATAAAATTATGTTTATGAAAGACAATAATGACAGATATATAAATTCTTGGACAATAGAAGTAAAAAACATGTTAAATGAAATTGGCTTTGGATATGTATGGACTAGCAATAATATTAATAGTACTATTATCAATCAGATAGTCCAAAGAATTCATGATACATATGTACAATTATGGTTTTCTCAGATAAGCTCATACAGTAAATTAGATACATATTCTTTATTTAAGACAAGTTTCGAATATGAAAAATATTTAGATGCAGTTAGTAACAAATCTCATAGAGAATGTATGACGCGATTAAGATGTTCTTCACATAAATTATTTGTAGAAGAGGGTAGATATAGAAACATAGACAGAAATGAACGAATTTGTAAACGATGCAATATGAAAGCTGTTGAAAACGAATTTCATTTTATTCTCGTATGTCCTTTTTACAGAGAACTCAGAATTACATATTTACCGAAATATTATTATACTTGACCGACAATTCAAAAGTTCAAAAGAATCTTTGAAACTAAACAAAAATCATTGTTGGTCAAATTAGCTAAATTTATTTTTTTAGCAAATAAGAAAAGAGATACCTTTATTTAATTTAAGTTTTATTGCTATTTTACTTTGCCTTATATGAAGGTATTGAGTAACGCTTTATCGTTGTATAGATAATTGATATAGAAAATATATGTCTTTTTTTTCGCAACATTCCTTTGTTAACATACTTTTCTCTATGTATATGTTTATGTTGTAAACCGCCGTCAAATGATGGCATAAAACATGTATAATGTTTATGCCAATAAAAGAACTTTGACTTTGACTTTGGTTTGTGTGTGAAGCGCATGTGTAACTGTGCTATCGGAGACTGTAGGAATTTCATCACGGTGTTAAAACGATGTACTTTGGTGCGGGAGTGTTTTTATGTCGGGAAAATATGTTTCTCCGTTTTCGTTGTATGGTGTGTTCTCATTTGTTGCCGATTTTCTGATAGTAGATTGTCTGTATATATCAATAAATGCAAGATCTTATTAACTCTGTAAAGAAACAATCTTTATGCATGTTTTGGGCTTTTTGCAATCTTAGTTGTTACCCATGCGTTTATACGTGTTTAGGATTAACTCCCTTGGTCCTACTTTGCTGGGTTGCTGAACTGCTAAGCTGTGTGGATTGGTTAACAGTCTTGGTGGAATTTCATTTTTATGTAGATTATTTTTATTATGCTGTTTAAGTTGTTATGTAAAGGAAACCCGTGGCCTTGCTTAAAATATGTTTTTGAGTGCTGGAGACCTGCTTTGCCGTGTAGTGGACCTGTTTATGTGAGTAAACAATCTGCATCGTTGTGTGGAGGACCAGCTGTAATGTGTTAAGAACCTGCTTATGTGTGTGGAGACTCTGTTTAACTATGTGACGACTTTCCTGTTAGCGTGGAAGACTGATTTTGTGTGAAAGAATGCTTTCATGGACCTGTATCTATCAGTGTAGGAGACCTGCTCAAGTGTTTTAAGTAACTAATGTGCTCAGTGTTTTGTTTGGAAGAAGCTATATACTGACTGTCAATGGAAACGCAATATTTATGTTTTGGAATATTTTTGACGTGTATAAAAAATTGGCAAAGGTGTGTTTTAAATCAATAAGATGGTGTTTTGCCAAGCGAGTAATTGTCGACGTTGAAAAACACAGTCGACGGGCGTTTTCACGTCGAGACATCCCTCCTCGGATAATGCCCAAAACCTCATGTCGCTGGATGTCTAAAAGCCATGGCATTATCACATTTGTATAGAGTAAAACTTGAAAAGTGAAGATTGTATTTGTGTAGCGTAAGTAAAGGTTAACATGCATGTCTACATGCCAAAACGCAAATTTCGTGCGTTTGTACGAGGTAACTATAGGTGAAAATGTTTTTAAAAAGCAGTAGAATATCTATGTATCGATTGGTTACTTACTGATTTTAAAACACATATAAAACTTTTACACACATCAATAATATTCTATAAAATAAAGTGTTGCGTTTAATTTGACTGTCAGTATACTTCACGAAGTTCTTTGCGGTTAGGATGATTATAATCGCTATATTAATTAATTGATTATGCGAAGTTCAGATAGTTAAAGGTATACATCTCGACACTGATTGAAACCAGTTTTTTTCAAACATTGTGTTTTAGCTTTTTCTGCAAAATATCTTGACAAACACACTGAACAGTTCCAATAAAAACTTTTTTTAAAAAGCAAATACATGCAATTAAGATTCCAGAAATTTTTATTTCTTAAATAAACTCTTTTTATAACAAATAGTGAACATAATTATGTACATACAATTCGGAAACATTTATATCAGAAACAACCACCAAATAAAATGGCCATAAGAATTAAAATGTGTTGCTACAGTTTACATGTAAGAATTTGGTACTACCTGTGTGCTTAAAACAAATACATAACAAGAGGAAATGTTTGTAAAACATTTATTCCCCCGAAACGCCAAGTGAATAGTTATCTGCTGTTATTTAACTGAAGGTCTCTGTGACCTTGACTTTGACCTACTGACCTCAAAATCAATAGAAGTAATCTGCGTGTCATGACAAACCTTCCTACCAAATTTTAGGAATGTATGCCAAATCGTTGCCTAGATATTTGACAAGGACGGACGAACCGACCGACATGTGCAAAGCAAATTATCTCTGAAGTGGTAGGGGGTATAATAAATATACATGTGTTCATGGAGATGATTAACATATACATTCAGGAATACCGATTAGCAAGAATCACATGTGTTTGGTTGCGACAATTTCAATAGAAAGGGACCTATGGGAAAAATCAAACATTTCTACAAGTTATAATTGTACTGTTTTTTATAAATTTAAGGCACCGACCTTGTGTTAAAAACTTAATTCAGTTGATATGTAAAGAACATTTTCCTAGAATACTACCCAAGCAGTTTAGGAGGAAAGAATAAAATAGCCGCTTTCAGACATTTAAAAATCAAATCCTCAAACTCTCTTAAATAAAGTCTTTATCAATGTTTATTAAAAATATATCGCAAATATTTGCGTGGTCTGAAATTATTGGAAGTAAAATCATGGCAGTTTTAAGAAGTTTTACCCATTCGGTGTATTAAACGACACTCTTATACCAAAGTGCACCATATTTTGACTAGATATTGTTCGAAACAAAAGGTTGAAAGTCTGAACTGTTATAAACCAACACATTGCTTAAAATATTTATATTAAACATTTGATTGTTTAGATGTTTTATACATAGGCATCTGTATATTACCACAACAAATAAAGGTGTTTGTCACAATTAAAAAAAAGTACCTCACATACATGTACATCGAAACTAAAACGGCCACAACCTTCATTTGAAAGCAAACGAAGTGGAAATTCTTCTAATTTGTAACCTAACTGAAACAATGTAATATAATCAAACAACTTTTAAAGTTGTTTTCAAAGTAACAATTAAGGTACAATTATTGAACATGTTCATTTTGACATAGAAACGATAAAAAATCTTGGAAGAAAATAATTTGAAATTGATAAAAAAGGCGTCAAAAGAGTCCAGTAAGCTTGTGTAAAGTGACTATCTTTACACTTCTTTACAAATCCGATAATATTTTGCCTTTTTACGTGTTAATATTATATTCTATTAAATCACTTACAATTTACTTTAGGGAGGTAATTCTATTTTCTTACTGAAGATTACATCTTGATAAAGATGAAGAAAGGATTTTGAAGATGAGTGTTCCTTACTTTTTTGAAATGATGTATTATATAATTTTAATTTGTTAGTGACTAACAGAATAACACCATCTGATCAATAAATGCTAATTTAGTAAATTTACTGATTTAAGCTGATTTTAATCTCAAATTAGCGTTCGGTCATTTAATTCTTCAGCATTGAAAATCTTGTTCTTACCATTTAATATACGCTATTAATTCACATTTTATTAGACAATCGTTGCACGTATTTAAGACTTTAAATGTTCAAATACGATCGCAATAAAATTATAAAAACTAAGGCACAGTTGTGCACGTTTCACAAACAGACCAAAGGCCACCGTAATGAATGTAACCAGAGAACAATTGTAATCGTCTACACAACATAGTCACATTTTACACATATTGTTTAACATCCTATAAACCACTTTTACACTTTCCATTCACAACTATCACATCTAGAGCGGCGAGAGAGTCAATCCATGTGCAACATGCAATGCAATACTGTATCGAACCAAGCTTTCTGATCATCTTGTAAGCTCTATGAACTTTCTTTAGCGGCGTTCCAGGCGGCGTTCATTTGTTCGAGAATTTCATTCTGGTTGGATGATTCCAGTATATGAGGCGCTTTAAGGAAAATACCGCACGTGCCAGCCGTTGTGACGGTGATGAATATAAACAGCAGCAACCGATCAATCACTCGAGCAACGTAACGCCAGTCGTCTATCACCTGATAAGAAGTCAAACATTGTATGTTAGACAGAATAAATTAGCGTTACTCAAAATTCTAACGTGGGCGGCATTCATCGGTTATGTGACGCCAGAACGTGTTATCTGTTCTCATTTTACAGTTATAAATCACATATCGAATTTGCAGTAGAAGGGTTTCAAAATTTAAAAAAAGGGAATTATGCATATCAGGAATAACCACGACACAGCCTCCCCACACAGCCAAAAAGGAGAGAGAATAAGAGAGTATAGTTATTAAATAATCAGGTTCAAAATAGACCCACAAACAACGAAAGTGAGAACCCGAGGGTTACCGCCTTGGAACGGTGAGTGGCAAAAAAAATTGCCACTGAGGGTTTCAACCAGGTTCAAGGGTTAACCAATCTTACACTTGCCTCAACAGGTTATCATATCAACAAACAAGTACAAGTTGTCAACAATGTTGTATGCAAAAGCACACAAACATATAAAACACAAGAAACTAAAAGCATGGCAAAGCTTTAAGATAAGTAATTTTTCGGTTTTTTTCATTATCCAGATAAAAAAGGAAATTAACGTTATTCACATAATCTGTAATAATTATGTAAAAATGGTAAATGAATACTAAATAAAAGAGTGATTTAAGAAGTGCTCGACATAAAAATTCTAACAGAATTATTTGTTTTCAAAATACTAAAATACTTTTCAAAAACAGATACTGTGAACGTATACGTTTGTGTCTATCGCGTACGTCTATCGTGTATCGTGCGTCCGTCTATCGTGCGTCGTGTGTACGTCTATCGTGTATCGTGCGTCCGTCTATCGTGCGTCGTGAGTACGTCTGTCGTGTATCGTGTGTCCGTCTATCGTGCGTTACATTCGTAACCTTAATTAAACGTCTACAGTGCTGTACTTTGAACGTATACGGTTACAAAGTATGCGTATATCGTGCGTCCGTCTATCGTGCATTATGCGTCCGTCTACCGTGTATAATGTGTTCGCCTATCGTGTATAGTGTGTCCGTCTATTGTGTATTGTGCATTTCGTTTCTTACCTTAAACGTTCACAGTACTGTATCTATTAGAACATCACAGTTTTCAAATTTTTATCGAGACCGATATAAATAATGCATCTAATTTTCATTTTCTATAAAAAATAAATATAACCTATTTACAAACTTACAGTATGATAATCGTCGTCTTTCTTTAAATGTCTGTGAATAAACTTTACTGATTCTGCTGCTTTGAAAATTTCCTGAGACACCGGTACAAGACTTGTATTGACGAAAGCTGTTTCTGCAGTCGTTGTCGTCTCTGGTGATGGCTGTTGGGTGCTTTCTGGTGGAGCGTTTAATTTGCAGTTGGGATGATGCGTTTCTATGAAATTTTGCATTTGTCCACCACCAAGGTTTTGAGTAAGTTCAACGGCCCCTATTTGAGGCACAGGATTTGTTGATATATGTGTTAAGTCAGGGTCACGATTGGGTCTCCTGATAAATGGCATGAAATGTTGTTTTCGATTTGGGGTTTCGCCCCTTTTTGCTTTGTCTTTCCATCTTTCATCATGGTCTGGTCTTTTCATAAACATAAATCTTGGAAGAATATTAAGGAACACAAGTCTTACCCAATAAGGCATTTGATGCGTTCTCGGCGTCCTATAGTTTCTATTGATAACTATAACAGTACTTATGATACACAAAATATTCATGATAAATGTAAAAAGAAGATACTGTGATATTAATGGAATCGTCAGTGATGGTGGAAGAATCTTGGATATCAGTAACAAAAACACGACCAATGCAAGAAGAATGGAAATACAAAGCGTGATTTTCTCCCCTGCGTCAGCTGGTAAAATAAACACTGACAATGTCACAAAAGAAATCAAAACACATGGAATAATGAGATTCACTGTGTAAAATAAAGTTTTCCTCCTCAATCTCAGTCTGAAGATTACCATAGCTTTGTATTCGTTAGTTCTCCCAGTTGGAGCTTTTGTTATCTCCCCTTCTCCTTGCACTATATCCCATGCACCGTTTTCGAGGTAGTCGCTTACGTCAAAATACTTCACTCCAGAGTACAGAGTAAAATTCAGTTGGTAATCCTACAACAAAAAAGATAAAACAAAAATAAATTAACAATCAATTATTTCACGTAATTATTGAACACGTTTTCAATTACAGAACAGATTAAAAAAACACAGGATTAAACAATTATCATCATACTGAACATCTTGCATACTGCATTAAAAACAAAGATGTAACAATGTCTACAAATCATGCACCTATAAAATTTAGGATGTATATTTGAATAAAACACAACTGAGAGAATATTTTGTTCTAATACGAATACTGAACACAGCCATCTCAGTTTCTTTAATTTCGTTCATAAAGTTTACTTCCTACTGCAAATCTTTCAAAGGTCGCCTAGCCCCTGCGCCCACCCATTCTACCTCTCATTCTACTGTGATATGTTTTCTTCGAAAAAAAAATGCGAATGGACACCTTTATTCATGTAACAAGGCAAAAGTCCCGACAGAAACACTGAATTGAATTAAGAAGCGAAGTTTTACGGCCGCCACTCACCAGGAAAGTCCACGAACCAAATTTCATATCACAAAGTTGTTCATCAAAGGGAAAGAACTCGACATCTATCATGCAAGAACTTTTGTAAATGGCGGGTGGAATCCAATTAATGTAGCCATTATTATACACTACTACGTTACTCATGTAGGACACCTCGTAGTTGCCGTCGGCACTGAAATCAAAATATGTACTTCGTACTGGATGTTTTTTGTATTTAATGTTCATGAATGTGTTATTGATCAGGAACTTACTAAACTCGGTAATAGGCAGCACCGTACCGTTTACAGCTAGACAGCTTCCGTTACTCTTCGAACAATATTAATACAAACAATGTTTTGAAGAAACAGATAATGAATATTGTGTTACAAAAACTATGGCCTCTGTGCGCTAACATACGCATCGAACAATTAGACATTGTCATGTCAAGCGCCCTTCATTTGACGCAAACTATATCCTTAAAGAAGTAGATGACCAGTTAACGCATTTCAATCAAGCGCTTTATTTCTTCATCCAAATGAAGTCCTTTGTGATACCACATAGCCAATCTTCATTTTGGTGTGAAAATGTAAATTGTTCACATTGAGGTACATTGTATAGATTGGGGAAGTTTGTATTTTCGCTTTAAAACACGGTATGTGCTCCTTGTTAGGTATGATGCATAAACTTTAGAGGACTATTCTGAAAATTCTGAGTTTTTTTAATACCCTATCAATATGTATATACCATATTAAATTATAATTTGCATATGTTGAACATAGCTCGAAAGTCGTAAGATGAACCCAAGTGAATTTTACGGGTAAAATCATTTGCATCCATTCACAATACTGATTATATTGGCAAAGGTAACATGTGCTAATTCTGATCGATGTATCAAATCGCAATATGATGCTGAGAACAAACTGAATATTCCTGAATATTCACGACTACTTTCGGTTTTAAGGTCAATACATTTTACTGTATTACTGTGTCAATTAACCGGGTGTGAATCTTCACGATAAGGACCCCACCTTAGCGATTACATGGTGAGATAATAATTAGTGTGGAAATCAATTGTCTATAGCTGGACAGACATACAGAGGGGCGGCGACAGACAGTCGGCAGTCAGCTCTGTAAAATGTACTAACCACAAGCTTATCGCCCAACCACCAGTACCATGATTCTTACATGGTGTGCCGAATTTAATGCGCATGCAAACCATGCTCTTTCAGGAAATATGGCTGGAATAAAAGCTAATGTTGGACGGCCTGTGTATGATATGAAGAGTAGCGTTCGTAGTTTGCATCATTTCACATATATAAAGAACAGTTAAAACACTAAAGAAGAAAACCTAGACATAAAAATTCCATAGTTTTCTATTTGCATAAATTCATAAAAAACTAAGCAATAAAAACAATATATTAAATTCCCAAATGAGTATAATTATACAGACAAGAAAATGTTGTGTTCTTTGCAAAAAAGTAACATATGAATATCAGGAATCGCCACACTCACTAAACACAGCCTCCCCACGCAGCGAAAAAGAAGAGAGAGAGAGAGAGAGAGAGAGAGAGAGAGAGAGAGAGAGAGAGAGAGAGAGAGAGAGAGAGAGAGAGAGAGAGAGAGAGCATGTTTGTTATGGTATGCAAATTCAAATAGGACGCCAAAAACAATTAACGAATAAACATCATATGTAGCTGAAGACAGGTAGAAATATTGGATTTTGACACTTGAAATTTTAACTCTGCAACTAAAATTTTTGTTTCAAAATTTATCACTGAACAACCAGTGAATGAATTGTTCAGGAAAGATTGAATTTTAAGATGGTATAAAGCTTGTCTCAAAATCTGGTTGATAACTGTAGAAAATCAAAGGTTGAAAACAGATTTTGAAAGAAAAAAAAAAATCCCCAGGGCGGGGCCCCTGGTCAATTTAACAACATGATTTTTATCATTTGTGTAGAAATCATCAATTTCAATATTCATACCAAATTTCATGACAATCGGACAAAAAATGTAACCTCTATTGCTGTAACAAAATTTAGGTTAGGGTTAGGGAAAAAGGCCCATAACTCCGCCAAAAATAATCCGATCAGAAATTCCTTAGGAAATGCAAAACTAGGCTTAGTGAAAAACACTCCTGTGAAGTTTCAATGAAATCCCTCAAGCGGTTTCAAAAAAGCATAGTGTTAGGGTTAGTGTTAGGGTTAGGTAAAAAGGCCCATAACTCCGCCAAGATCAGAAATTCTTTAGGATATGCACAACTAGGCTTGGTGACAAACACTCCTGTAAAGTTTCAATGAAATCCCTCAAGCGGTTACGGAGAAGAAGCGAGGACAAGATTTTGCTAAAAAGGGCCATAACTCAGCCAAAAATAATCCGAGCAGAAATTCCTGACGATATGCACAACTAGGCTTGGTGACAAACACTCCTGTGAAGTTTCAAAGAAATCCCTCAAGCGGTTTTGGAGAAGAAGCGAGGACAAGATTATTTCGGACGGACGGACGGACGGAAAAACCAGGTTCTAGGGTGCACCAACCTCACACTTGCCCCAACAGGTTCGAACTTTCAACTAAAAAAAAGAATGCAAGGTGTCACCGAACTTTCAACTAAAACAGAGAAACAAGGTTTGTCACCTGTTTACGCGACCAGGAAATTGAAGGTAAAACACACTTTTTCTAATATCTCAGAAAGTTTACATATGTAAGTCAGGAGGACACAGGATATAGTTGTCAATATGATGTTTTGTGTTGTTTAGATTTTGTGAATTTAGGCAGATAAAAGTGGAATTTTTAGATCTCGCTTTTTCTTTATTGTTCTAACGTGTCTTACCATATGTAAGATGAGGATACTTAAGTAACATTCATTTGTGCAAAGTTTCCTTGAATGGCATTATGCCGTTATTTAGGTTTTGATAATTTTTTATCGATGAACATGCAAGGAGGAGTATGGTGAACCCTTAACCGAACCCGTTTATGTCACGGTGGATATAACAGTAAGAAATTCGAGTTGTTATTGTTGTTGTTGTTGTTGTTGTTGTTGTTGTTCTTGACGATAACGAAGACGATGATGATGCTGATGATGATCTTAGCTCATCTGAGCAAAAAGAGCACATGTTCGGCTGCGAGGATTGTTTGTTTTGTTGTTTGTTTTTAACAATTGCCTTTTTCTATAAACGTTTGAAATGACATTGAAAGTACGCATTGTCAAGGGTAAATGCTCGTCTGTCTCACAAGATCGAGAATTTATGTAAGTTATACGACAATTCAATTTTTTCATTGTCCCAAATGACGGTCTGTGCGTAGTCGTAACATATGCCCTTTAAAGTTTGTTGTTAGGATTGGTGGTTATCTAGAAATATAAATAGCTATGTTGACCAACCAAAACATGATAATGAAAGCGAAACAATGAGTCCAGTAAATATAATTCTATAACAGATACCAAAATATAGTCTGACAGAGAACGATATAAATCACAAAGCTACGTGTCTTTAATCGCTTACTTGTTAAATAGTACAACATCGGGTCTCCAGACAAGCTCCGGCTTGATGCGAACCACCCCAACGTCATTGTATATTTCTCTGTTGTCCCATCTTAGCTGATAGTCAGTCCAGTACTGAAATCACAAATGTAACGCGGACTAGTGTTAGTAAGCAATACAGAAAATACACCGTACCGCGGACCAATGTTATGGTGTCCTGAAAATACAACTTACATGTATTGCGGAAAACACGGCGTAACGCGAATCAGTTCTATTAAGGCCCTGAAAATGCAACTTAACTGCGGATCATAAGAACTTGATTCAAAAGTCGTCCGTTTGAGTTGCTGTTATGGGATGTCTTAACCTCTCTGACTGATTTAAATAAACGTGTACGTTATGGAATTAAGTTTCTTGAAATAAACAATGTACATGCGTGCGTAGGAGCCTATTAGCATGTTGGCCGAGCTATAAGAGCTTTCCGGGACATCACTTCAAGAATGGTTATTTGCTGTTTTAAGAGAATACATGTCTTAACACACGTGTGCACGTTTTAGTAAATTCTGTCACATTTATAGCTCTTTATAATTTAAATTAATCTTTTGGGAGAACGAAATATAGTCCGAGTTGTGATTTGATTTGTGCCTGCACTGATCTAATAAAAAAAAGTTTGTTGCATTTTGTCGACAGATGGATTTTTGGTCTTATAAATAATGTTGTTACTTTTTATCGACCGATCACACAGACAGAAAGACAGTGTAGGCAATTCGTCGTGTTTTGCACTCATTGGTACCCTCAACTTACCATTTGAAGCCAAACATTTGTTTTCATGACTTGATTCTTCTCATCCTGAAATAGAAAAATCGACATTATCAACGCTACATAGCACAATGATTTAAATAATTATTATAATGAACAACTTTTAAACAACACTTCACGTATCTTGTTTTTAGACATCCAGGGTCAGACGCAAGATTTCCAAAAGGGGGTTCATTTCGGGCAGACTTAGGGTAGTTACACGATAATTTCCAACTTTCTGGCCTGAATCTCCATGAAAATTAAATATTGCTAGTCAATACGGGGGTTCGAGCAACCACACAGTCTCCTCTGGATCCGCCCCTGAGCACCGTTGTATACAGATCTTGCCCCTGAGCACCGTTGTATACAGATCTTGCTTAAGAGACCAAGTAAAAGTGGTTTGTTACGAGGGTCCAGTTATTTCAACAAGCAAGTTAATCCATACTCTAGACAAGTGTTTCATACCAGGCTGGCATGATTCGATCTTTATGCCATGACTACGGTAGAAACGTAGCTTGTTTTGGGAGATTTGACTAAAAACTTAAATGAATTAAAGAAATACCAGTATCGTTTGTCTTACCCTTTTACTTGCACGAAGATTTGATGTCATGGTTTTCTTACCTTTTCTTACCTTTTTGGTTGCAAGGTTGAGGCTGAGGTTTAAGAGTATCGCTTGTCTTACGTTTTTAGTTGCACAACGTTGGCTGAGGTTTAAGAGTTTCGTTGTTGAACGGAATATGTCTTGTCTTACCTTTTAAATGCCAAGCCGGTGGCTGGGGTTAGAGAGGTCGTGAATTTTATTAACAAAATCTTTGAAGAAGAATTTGAAATTCGATCTGTTTCTTTTATTTCTGCCATCATTTTTGTTAATACTATTCTATATGCCTGGTCTTACAAACATCTTCGAGTATCTATTTTGCATGAACGCGCATCGGTTTATTATGTTGTGTTTGTGTAGAAAAGGTGGGCGGGTTAGAAATGATTAAACGGGGCAGCTGTATCAAAACAAAAATCATACAAAAACCTTACAGGGCATGTTTTAGCTTGGCGCATCCTAGAATCAGATTAATACACTAAGTGGTTATATGTTGGTAACTTCATGTGTTCTGTTTTGTTGTTTTGTTTTTTTTAATTTTCTGTTGTGTCGTTTTGAAACTGAACGTTTTATAAACTGTTGCTCGCGTTCACTCTCTGCACATTACCTGACGTGTGTGGGAAAGTGTTTCTATTCCCGAAATGCGTATTTTACGAGTTTGTTTTGATGGGCCATATGTATGAAGCAAGAAAAACGTATCCGCTCTAGACTGATATTGTTTTCATACGGACACTATTTGGTTTAAGACATTCGTTCAAATGAATTCAAAGAGATGGATCAATATTCAAAATGTATTTCTCATACCAAAATATGCAATTTTTTTGGAAGTCATACTTGCCTTGAATATGTTAGAATAATTTCAAGTTATTTGTGTAATGGGAATGATCATGGTGCAAATTAATTGTGCACTAAGTTTTATCAAACATAAACATCTGTTTGACTTGATTACTCATCAACATATGTTCAAACACAACTTAAAGCTAAACCAATATATGAAGGACTGAACTTGATTTAAACATGTTGTTTGTTTTGCTATAAAAGGCGAAGATACGTCAATTAAGATACGAAAGTTGAACGCAGTCTGTGCTTTTCTGTGTCTCATAGATAACTATATGAGGCGTTTAGCCACATACAGGTTCATTTTGGAGTGGACGTCCATAACAATATTCCAAAACCGTTATTATATTATTTCAATATTTGCGTGCCTATTGTTATAATGTGTTAATTAGACCAAGACAAAGTAGCATTCCGAGGAGTGCTGTGCCCAAGATCATAAAACTAAATGTCGCCATTTCAGCCAATCAGATCCTTGAGATTTGAGACTGATCTCAAAACTTAGTTTTATGATCTTGGGCCCTTTTCAACGTACCAAGGTAATGATCTGGCTGAGCTGGACACTGAAATCGACGGATAACGTGTCACTGATATTGGCCACGGGTCGCACTAGAGGACTGTATGTGGCAGGGTTGAATAACTCTTTCACCAAACACTCATACTGGGTCTGCTTTGTCATTCCGCCTACAAAAGTATAATTATTAATGTAAAATATATGGTAAACACAAAAAACACTCCAAATTCTGTACAAATAATTGGTATTTATATCGTGATATTAACATGCGCTCTTATTCGAATGTATGGATAACCCCAAAGCCATACAAATGCGCCAGCAACGCCAAGCCAACTATGAAAGAGACAGATACAACAAAAACTTTCCGTATCTCCCAAACGGGAGAGTTCAAATATGCCTATATACTTCCACACACAATGATTTACATTCTGCATGGTTTGCAATAAGCATATAATCATCAAGGGAGGTAATTTAAACTGATCACTACTGTGATGTAAAGTACGGAGACATTTTTACAGCCGCCATACAACACAACACTACAAAAAACTGAACCTAAATCCTTCATGACCGAATAAAAGTGTTTAAAGTCATATTACCAAGGAAATATTTTAGTGTAATCACAGTTTGGTAATAATTGAAAGATAAAAAAAACAAATTAAAACAAAATAATATTCAGAAATATTATTTATCGATTTTTACTGACTGTCAGCAATGTATCCCTCTTGTCAAATATTTTGAGAGCAGAAAACATAACATGAAGTGAAGCGACATCATAACTAGTATTATTTATGTATGTACAACTTTACGAGTTAATCAAGGCCCTTATTACTTAATTATTCCTCCACTCGATCACTGTCAGCCATTAAGAATATACTTGATCCTGACAACTGTTTAGACATTGTGATAGATCTCATTGCTGAATCGTGCGAAAGCTGTTCCCCCAAGCGAAACATAACAACTGACATTGTGGAGCTACCCAGCTCCCACCCACAAATTCATCACCTGCCTTAAAACTGATTACAGAAAAAAATCGGTCTCAAAGAAAACGAAGCAAATTTGATTATCTCATGTGTTCGGCAAAATAAGAACAAACATATTTTAAGCATAGGGCGATTCTCAAGGCTTTAAAGGAGACTGTTTCAACATACGAAACTCTATTGCAATACTGAAAAGCTAACTTACTACCTATCAAGGCTAAAACTTTTTGAAAACATTTAATATTTTTAAATAAAACAAAGTAACATAAGTATACAGTTCGAGATATTTGTTTAATTGCGCTCGACCTTGAAAGTTCTGGTCATGTAAAATATGAGCCAAATTAACAACAATGTGTTGATTACTCTGTTCATTATTGAAAATTCTTTGAAAAGACACAACATATTGTTGTCATTATACTTTACCATAATACTCACATGGGCATTAAAAATGAGGTTTGCTTTGTGTTATTTAGATTTTTTAGGGATTGAATGTAAATAAAATGAAGGAACTTTTATGTCTTACTAGTTTTCTTTAGTGTTCTTTCTGTTCTCTATGTATGAAAAATAAAGATACATTAATTACATTTATTTTTTTATTTTAATTTATAAAAATGTTAGTGTTATTGATCTAATTTTTCCGTAAGGGAGCTTTGGATAATTTTCTGTTTTATCGAAGAAAGTGCAATGACGACCCTTAAGACACTTTTGGTAAAAAACACTTGTCTTAAATCTAAAAAGCATCTGTTTAATGAAATAAACTCATTAACACAGCGAAAAAAGTATCGGAAGAAAAATACTAAACTAGAATACGAAAATTACACAAAAAATAAGCAAATCGAATTTTAAAAGTATGACAGTAATTCAGTAAGTGGGATAAAACAATACACAGTTTGCTATTTTTACATAGTCATTGACAGTTTTACAAGACTTATATTAGTGCCTAATAATACATTATTGACGTTATACGCGCTAACAAAACATGTAAAACACGTCAAGATGCTTGCCAGCCTCTTACACGAATTCCTAGAAAACAAGCTGTTCTTTCTTTTATACAGTATAAAATATCTCAAAGAGTTGTACAAATAATTGCATATACCTGAATAGATAAACCCTGATGTTATGTTAGCAAGAGAAATGAAATCATAGACTTCAACAAGCAGACCACCATCAACAATATTAAAATATAAAGATACTTCAAACATGAATACAAACGAGCCTCATTTAAAGCTGGATTGCAATATAATGTTACAGTAGATGAAACCTTAAATAAGCATATCAGGAATAATCACAACATATCAATCTCCCCACAGTCATAAGGTATAAAAAATTGAGAGCAAGATTTAATAATTTTAACAATTTCAATAAGACAATACAGTCAATTAACGAAAATGAGAATCTGATTTGGTTACTGCCTTTAAACTGTTAGGGGATGAACGTTAATCCATGTTCTCAGAAGCACCGACCTTTCACTTGCCTCTTGACGTTCAAACAGAGAAATCTTTTACAGTACAAGTTGCCTTGGTGAATTAACTCCAACCTATATACTACTTGAAAATGAAACACAAAATCACAAACAAAAACATGTAAAAGCTAATGGCAATGTCAGTTAAAATAGGCAGTACTCTATTATCTTATTGAGACCAGGCCCCGAAGTTATTAAATTCCAATTTAAACTCAAAACTAGTTCTTTCTTGTAGAAACATCCAAGTCACCAAGAACAATGGTATGCAAATAAAGCAATGCCACATTTAACGAATGGTGGCGCTTAACGAATGCTAGGTGGCGTGAACCGTAGTATACATTTCCATTATTGCTAATAAACTTGCTCAATCAAACCCAGTCGGCAATATTTTAGTATTTGTCGTGTTCGATTGCTTGCATTTTTTTGGCGTTAGCTGTATAAGGTTACTTTTGACCTAGTTTTTCGACCAATGAAATGTTGTAAATAATACTCGTATTCTCTTATTATGCAGAGGGAAAATGAAATTAACTATTTCGATTGGTAGCTATTTACACCAGAGAGGCATCTAGCAGGGTGGAGAGGTATCTAGTGGGATTTTTATTATTATGCAGCGGAAAAATCAAATAGATTAATTCGATTGGTTGTTAGTGGGTGTTGTATTGGAGGAAAAACATATTTACGATTTAAGTAACCAGTTAAGTCAATATTGATGGCTTAAATACAATATTATATGGAATATTCTTGGGTGTCAGGTAAACACTTGCATACAATACACAGTGTAAAACGAAAGAGAAGTGTAGATATTCCTAGTTCTTACTGGTTCCTTTCTAGTTCCTTTGATACTGATTGTTAATTTCAAGTACGAAATACAAGTTGACTGTAGTGTAGTGGCTAACACTCTTGCCTCTCAAGCGGAGGCCCCGGGTTCAATACTCAGGACGGACACTTTTTTCAAGTTAATATACTTAAAAGTTGGTAGATTTCGCTCTTGTTACAGGCTGTTATTATTTATATTTATTAAATTTCAAGGACATTTATTCATCTTGAATTCTCACTCTACACGAGGTATTTTATTGAAACTGAATATTTTGCTTCATTATCTTTAATCGACTTGTTATCACTGTATGAAATTGTTGCAACAGCTTCAACATTTTTTTTGAAAGACACTTTCAATAAATTTATGAGTTGTCATGATTCGGTCGCTTAATCTCTAAGTCATACTAAGAAGGCAGGGAGGGTTCGTCGACAGCTATAAGAAATAAAATAAAATAACTAAACTGTGTCTGCTTTGCCTCTCTGTGTCTCTTTCTTTCTTATATACATGTATATATAAATCTTTTCCATCAACGCCGTTTATCTTTTTTAAAGATATTTCTTGTTTTCATAGTACCTATGGTGCACTACCATTTGTCCTACAGGTTCTTGTGGAGGCGTGTTGTTTCTATTAACATAAATAAAATCACAATAATAAAGAAAGCCTTAAATGCAATTAACGAGTGTTTGATTTTAATGTGAAAATGATTTGCTACTGTTGAAGTTTGACTTCATTGTTGGTACGAGTACCCTGTTTCAATGGTTGGCTATTATGCAATCATACTATTTTATATTTTAGCAAGTGGTTATACATAGAAAATGTGTCATACAAGATTATTTTATGGCAAATACGTATTTTTAATAAATTTCAAATTGTGAAATTAGAATCCCGAAAAATGTTTAATGCAGGACTTCTATGGAAGCATATTTGCGCCACAACTTAACCATATAAATTAACTTGAAAAAAATGGAGGATTTCGCAAAAAAAGTTTTTTTTTCGCGAAAACAGATAAATTACACACGAAAGAAATTAACAAGAATTTATTCCTGATAATGCTCTAAATTGCCTCAACATAAAGTTATAGTATCCATGAACATAATGGAGAATTTCACGAAAACAGATTTTTTTTTCGCGAAAACATCCATAATTTTCACGTTATTTTATGTGGTTAAGTTCATAATAAGTTGAGGCACAAATATGCTTTCATAATTTTTAGATAACTGGCATCTTTCGTGAAATTGTTACGCTTTTATGAAAAGTTTCGTGCAAAGTTATGTGTTTTCGTGAAATCCTCCATTATTTACATGAAAACTTTATCTTTTTGTTGTGGCAGTTAAGAGCACTAACAGAAATAAATTCGTGTTAACATAACTTTTTTTAATCGTGAAAATATGGATGTTTTCGCGAAAAAAAATCTTTTTTTGGGGGGAAATCCTCCATTATTTTCACGTTATTTATGTGGTTAAGTTGTGGCTTAAATATGCTTCCATAGACTTCAACAAAGAAATCTTTTAACGTTAAATGTGGAAAAAATTATCTATAACCAAACATCAACCGTTATGAACAAAAATTCTTCGATTTTATTATGACTTGTTTACTTGTAATGTTCAATAAAGATAAAAATAGGTTTTTCTCCACAAATGAGCAACAGTAACTGTTACTGAAGACGCGATTTTGTGTTTCTTGACATTCACTTTTGTATGTGTTTAATAATTTACGTTGATTTTATATGTGTCTGTGCTCGTAAAAGTATACTTATGATCCATCATAAAATAAACACAACCTAAAGTTTGTAAAGTATGCTACAAACTGATTCAGTTCGACATCCTGAACTAAGCATTGATATTTCGTGTTCAGAATTGTAAAAACAAAATAAATTTCATGTAAAATGCAATTTTATCAAAATACGGTATTAAGATAAATTGCTTTCATTTTAAACTGGTGAGGTAAGCCAACATGTGGTTATCATAAATACATTTCAATTATGATAAGCATTAGCATTTCTAAGAAGTAAATTAGAGACTTTAAACAACTCGCAATTAAAATTAAATTGTTTGAATTAGACCTCACGAAGCAGTGAAACTACTGCAATACTCTATTTTTCTGTCCGCTCTTTGGCTGCCTGTGGTGGTTCTGTCATCTGGATGTTGCCATTTCTGGTACGCCTATTTTACATTTCTTAGACTTTTCATTCATATGCTTAACTTTCATCGCCTTATTGGTATACAAAAATATTTATAATAATAATCGCGTAAATGTTTCAGAGGGATCATCAAAATAAAATGTAAATAAACAAACGAAATATGCATATCAGGTATCGCCACACACACAAACACAGCTTCCCAACGCAGCGAAGAAAACAAGAAAGAAAAAGTTAAAGTATGTCAAATCCAAAAAAGACGCCACAAATAATTAACGAAATGTGATGAAACACCAAACCATTAACAACTCCCAGCGGTATAACAATTCTTCTACAGTGATATTTGTTTTGGGATATTAACAATCCAGATCATCGTGTCACTAATGTTATAATATATGTTATAATAAGCTTCCAATCGCTTAATAAGTTAAGTGCTGGTCTAATTATATGCTTAGTCAATGATGGCATGAGTAAGAATGTTAACAATATGTAAACAATAAGTAGGATAACCTCCTCATGGAAGCTGCTGAACACACAGAAACAAAGCAAAGTAATAAACAATATGTCTAGATTAAGAAATTAAAGGCTTTGCTTTGTAATATACCAGGAAAAACGCGTTGTGGTAAGATCGAGCATCGTATTCTTTCTAGTATTTTTTGAGAAGCTGTCGTAAATCAAAAGTATAATTGTATCCATGTCGAAAAATGGCGGTTATATTGACGATATCATGTAACTGACAAAGACGCCGATTTATTCGTTTATCCGGATAGTATTCGGATAGTATATACGTATATCCGGATGCCGAAAATAATATCCGATGTAACGCCGCATAGGAGCATCGCAGCATAAACAAATTTTTTTATCGTTTATGCGGTGATTTTCAACGCATAAAAAACGTTTTTATGTGACAAAAAGACAAAAAATAGTCGTTCAATATATGCATCATGGGTGAGGATTGTAAAAAACAATTTCATGAAGACTTTCGATCATGGCGTTATCCAACGGTTTGGATATTTAACCCTGTGTCACGCCTTTATATCTATGTTTTCAGTTAAGCCAATTTCTGTTCAAATTAGGCAACATATTTTATAGTTATTTGGTTTCTTGAAAGGGTGTGCGAGGAAACATTGCCTGTCTAGGTGCCGTATTGCCCAAGGCGGATTTTGTTTTTCGAGTTTTGCAAGGTTCCACACGCTATAGCTATCGTTGTTTATCTCTCGCGGTTGAAATGGTTCCATGGTCTCATAATTCTAAATTTTATGTGTAAGAGCACAACACCTGTCGTATCTACTGCATTGATTAATTTGTATTAAATCAATATAATCAGCAATAAAACATCTGTTTAAAATGTTTGCTTTTGTAAATAGAAAACAAATATTTGGAGATAATTGCTAGTTTGGTTAATTTGAATACCCGTAGAACCAATCTTACCAATTATTGAAGATAAAAAACATAAAGTGAAAACACTAAAAGATATGTGTTCGTGCATTGGTCACAGTTTCTGCCAAGTTCGTTTTGACAATATAGTGACACATTCTAAAAATGACCAAAACATTTATATATGCACATAGTAATGATTCAGGAAACAATAGTTTTTGTCTTTTATTGTTTTGATAATTTAAGAAAATGCCTACTTAATAGGAAGAAATATAGATAAGCAAATAGAGGTACTACAAAAAATTAAACCATTTATTTAGATGTAGACAAAACAACTAAAACAATTCAAGCGGCAATTGAAACTACACAAACATAAATGGTATAGATGTAACTTATTTCCAAGATGCAAACTCCTCTACCCAGGCATTTGAATGAACGCAGGCAGCTACCCTGCCAATAAATCGAGATATAATTTTACAATATGTATACAAGTCAAATAGAATACAAAGCTCATATTAAAAAAGCTGTGTAATTAAACAACTTGAAGTTGTATATCAGTCTCACGGCAACATAATTTGCTAACAATCAACTATATAAGACTGGCGTGTTGTGTATTAACAGCAGGACCAATACTAAACGCTTTGAAGCATGGATAAAAACATTAGGAAAAGCAATAAGACAAGCGGAATTTACAAGTGGCATATCGCTCATAACTCAAAGATCATGATCTTCGAATCTTATCAATCTTTAAGGTAAGATTGGAATAATATTGTTTATCTCTCATGAGTGAAATGATTTTCACGGTCTGTTATTTTCTCAGAGCAGAATTACACCTGTCCTATCCAGCACGCCAATTAAACCATGCCACAAGTGTTATAATTCATGTGTTTCGAAATCAGAAAAACGGCTCAAATACCTTACTTTATTCATTTGTGACCAGCGCCTTTATCTGTTACGGTTTTATGGTATAAATTACCCTTTCCCATAATTTGGGAACGCCATAGTTTAGACCATTCTTCTTTAAAATTTAGTTTAGAAAAAAAAGAAATAGGGTTTTTTGTTGCCCTGAAGGAAACAAGGTAGCAGACGTTAAAGACGTAAATAATCAAAACACATTTCAACATTCCATTTTTTTGTTAAAATAAAGAAGATACGTTAGGATAAAAAATTACTATATATGGTATTGTGTTAAAATAGTCAGTGGTACATTCTGTTAAACGCTGTCTGTGAAATAGTTGCCATGATTTTGTGTAACACCCTGTCACGCTATAAAATAATTACGATGACATCGTGTATAAAATATTGTCTATGAAATAATTACTGTGACACTGGTGTTTAAAAGTGTCTGTAAAGTAGTTGGTGGGACATCTGTGTAAAACATTTTCTATAAGTAAGTAAGGGAGGGGGGAGGAGTAAGTAATTAAAGTAAGGAAGTAAGTAAAGTCTTTTACGAAGCTACACATTTAGTTTCCCAATTTTCCATGTGGGCCTCTAAAAATGGACATCGTGTAAAACACTGTAAACAAAAAAAGTTATTATGACTTCGTGTTAAAATTGTCCGTAAAATAGTTGATGTGACATCTTAGTTAAACTGTGTCCGTAAAATAGTGACTTTGGCATCCCAGTAAAACATTGTAAATTAGTTACTTTAAAATCGTGTAAAACATAAATCTGTAAAACAGTTACTTCGGTATCGTAATAGAAATATATTTGTATATTAACTAAAAACATGAAACTTAATGATTTTGATATTTGTTAAAATTTGATTACGCCTTTTTCGGCCAGGCCTGAAGGTTATAAAGCTGAGATTGGAAACCAGTCTCAAATCTCAAGCATCTGATTGGCTGAAATGGCGACCAGTCAGATGCTTGAGATTTGAGACTGGTTTCCATGCTCAGTTTTATAACTTTGGGCACAGTATAGATCCAGATCATGCGCATTTCTATTTAGTTTCAGATTCCAGTCGATTCGTCTTTAATTCAGCAAAGTTCTAGTCGATTTGCATTCATATTCCAGTTGTTCATACAAGAAAAGAACTGACAAAATACATTTATTAACATTCGTCTGACATACACTATTGGACTAATGTTGCTTTTGGAATTGTAAATGGCAAGCAATTTGATTAAAAATAGTGGAAACTTGGAGGTTTTTTGGTAACAATGCGTAGATAGGAGTAGATATAATGCACACCAACACTGAGGTGTTTAAAGCCATTTCCAGAACTAGCCCCAATATTAGACTATCACACTTTCTCAAGAAACTAACAATGTAAAAAGTTTAAGACGAAGTGTTGCCAAAAAGATCAACTACTGTACCACAGAGTTCAATTTCCGTGCTATGCACAGATTGGTATGCAATCAATATACATCTAAACATTGTTGAAGTATTTAGATGAGAGTCAACGATGCCTTTTTATCGTGTAATATGTAAAATATGTATACATTTATAAAGAAACAACAACTAAGTGTGTTAAGAAAATTATGTCTTATGAACATCGCATTATTTGATTGGAAATCGATGTCAAATACCCATAGACACTCTTATTCTTATATTTATATCAGTTTAGATTTCAAGAACTACAAACTAATGTAGTCAGTTACCCAAAGTCTTCATAGTGTTGGTTATCGTATGATAAATAACCTAAAATGTTTACATACGTAACTTGTATGTATGTTTGTTCTTGCGGAAGCGAAACAAAAGGTAAGACAACCACCTTAACGAAAGAGCAAACAAACGTTTAATGAACTTCTAGACGTCATGCAAGGTAATATATTCGATAAGCTGTAGGTATGGAGTAAGAAAGATATAAACCACCGTTGGTATTCGTAAAATGCTTTAATAGATATACCAGCGAAAAAAAACCTAAACTCGTAAACCGATATTTCATGGGTTATGAAATTTTCACAATCAAATTATTTTCATTCTAACCATTTTTTCTGACTGAAATCTAGTTCGGTTTCCTGAGCGTTCAGTGCGAGACAGTTTACACTGATTTGGATAATAGCGCTTAGAGATATAACATCATTTACCATGAACCTTCCCACTGTGTTCTAGTTTAGTCAAACAAGTTAAATAGTTTAGTCTCCATGCGTTGTAATTAATGCGATAGATTACAACAGTTTACGTCAGGAGCAACAGTTGTCTTGGAATAGAGCATCGGACTCCACATCCGGAAATTGCGAGTTCGAATAAAGTTGATAGAAAGCAATATGTTAAGATCCCATGGCCGGAGACGCTTAAGGGTGTCTTGAATGCTTTGTGGCGTAACTAATATCACAATCAATCAGAGAAAACTGTATGTCCATTTTGTACAAAAAAAAGATAAATTATCGATAAATTCAACAAAAATAATAAATAGATTATAATAAATAAAACATATTTTAACGACCATGAAAATTTTTACTAACATTTTGCCGAGCTCTGAAAACGGTTATACTGGTATTCTTATAAAACAATACAAACATATTGCTTGTAACGAAATAGTGAAGACCATGATAATTCGGAACGGGTCTTTCGGCTGATCTGAATCTACACTGTTCGCTCATAGAAAATAGCTATGGAGTAAAATATCTATCAAAGTGTATGCATGGTCCATTACTTCTGAAACAAATGTGTAACTGCACAACACCTGTCGTTTTTACTGCCTCCATTATATTCATCATAAAATCAATATAACTACCAAAAGAGCAATTGTTTTAAAATCTGAAATTATGCAAATTAAGTTTAACATGGATTAGAATAATTAACGGTATGGTCTTAGCAATCTTCTACAAAAACGGTGACACATTAATGAAACTTTATCCGCTAATATTTTCCATTCTTGAAATTTGATCGTTACGAGATGGTAACTGGTTCTTTTTAATTTAATTTAATTTAATTTCGCCAGTAATTATATTCAGACATCTGTTTGCGTTTGACAAAATATAAACATTCTTCTTTTGTGTTGTTTTTTTTCTTACAAAATAAACATAATCTTTACTCTTATACCAGTATGGATTAACAGAGAAACACAAATTGATCTTATACAAGAACATAACTTCTGAAATCCCGACCACGAGAGGAATACGTTCTAGACAAAACAATCAAACTAAAATAACTCAAAAGAAATTTGGGAAGCAAGTCATCTATCTAGTTTAATACGATGTTATGTTAAGGCCCAGGTGTGGATTTACAACATTTATACCACCCAAATAAAATGCAAACTTCGTATTAAGAGACCTGTAAAATTTTACTTGCAGTGAAATATCAGTGCCCGAGGTTATAAAACTGAGCATGGAAACCAGTCTCAAATCTCAAGCATCTGATTGGCTGAAATGGTGACCAGTCGCCATTTCAGCCAATCAGATGCTTGAGATTTGAGACTGGTTTCCAATCTCAGCTTTATAACCTTCAGTCCAGTCTTGCAGCAGCAGCTTGCTATCCTTTGTATTCGTTTAAAAACGACGAAGCTATGGAGTATTTAATAATACTGTAAGAAAACAGTAGGCTGTGTATAGTAAATAACTGATATTGAGAAAGTCATGTGATATCATTTGTAAGAACAATATATTTGCTCTTAGTTATTGATGTATAGTAAGATACATTCTAATTATTTCCTTTGCGCTATTACAAGGAATAATTTTTGGAAGTGTAAAAAAGTTTTGTATTTAAAACGAATATACATGTCATTTGACTAACACCAAAGATCATGACCTTCGAATAAGGTCAAGAGTTTTACTGTATGTCTCACATATTATACAGCACTGTTTTCCATACAATATCGACGATGATAACGCGCAGATGATCCAATTGGGAGTTAACACACTAGTCTGATATAAAAAAACAACAACAATACTACGATGAGGCGAAATAAATTAAGTATTTTGTATCGGTAGAGGAGAAATTCATATATGTTCGACATCTGACTGAACATAAAACATATTTACTTGTCTGTTTTTCAAGAAACTTCACATTTTATTGTCAAACCATAGCAGTGCATAGGTTTTCATTTTTCTGCACGGGAAATTGCTTTTACAACAAAGTAACCAAAATAGATTATTATAATAATAACACATTTTTATGACAATATCTCCTTTGAATAATTAATTTAGACAAGCTTAATAAGTTCTGTAAACAAAAATATTCGATTGAACTTAGTCCACCAGTTTTATCACTGTTTAATCTGACATCACACAAGCCCAAAACCTCCTGGTTGTGTGGAATTTCATAACAAACAGTTAAAGGGAGATGTGCAGGATTGATGAATGGAACAGATTTGCGAAAGTGTTAATCAGTTGAATATCATTATTTGAAGCTCAAATATTGATTTACACCCGAAATATTTCAAACCAATATTTTATTAAAAAAAGATATATAAATGGTGTTTCCTATCCTATGCGACGCGCATAGGTTAGCTATTTTTGTATTTACCGCGTAAAGCCGCGGTGCTTTTTGGGATTGTCACGTGATCATTTCAACCAAAATACGCATTCGGTGTACCTTGTCGACTATCGACGTCGCCATTTGTTTCAAAATGCCTGGGCCATCACGAATAGTAAGCGTGACATTCCCATAATCGCTAAATATAGAATGTATTTTTGTATAGGGATTTCATCAGCGGATTGTTTTCAGGTCCGGTAAAATGGTATCGAATTGGCAACTGGCAACTGGCACCTGGGTGCCAGTTCGACTTTTTTAAATATATGCCCAGATGCCAGTTGCCAGTTGCCAATTCAACATGTTCATATATATTTAACAAAAGTCGAATCGGCACCCATGCCAGTTGCCAGTTGCCAATTCAATTGCCAGTTGCCAGTTTAAAAATTTGTTTTAATTGGCAGCTAAAGTGTGAAGTTAGCTGCCAGTTGCCATTTGTCAACTGAATCGGCAACTGGCAGCTAACTTCACACACATTTGAAATGTAGAGTTTAGTGAAAAGTACACGTAAGTGTTACATAGATCGATTTGTTTACGATTTTGCCGAGTACACCTGCTCGACCCTGCACATCTCTCTTTAATTACACGAAAGCAGCAATAAGTTACCGTCATTCGGTAAACTGGTGAAGTAAAGCACTGTGCTAAAGGTTATTAAACTGAGATTGAAAATCAGTCTCAAATCTCAAGCATATGATAAGCTGAAATGGCGACCAGCCTGAGCTTTCCACTGGTCTCACGAGGTTCATAATAGAACAGAATATCTGTCCTCTTATAAACATGCCGTGAAGGGAGAAAGAGGATTGTTTTATGCATATATGTTCTCTTGCTTATGTATTGTACATACTAAGAAAATTAATGTAAATGAAATAAACTTCGAAACTTGGAAGAAAAAATGGATTGAAAAATAAATCCCCTTCAGTAATTGACATCTTGTTTATTTACTCACCTACCATAATAAACTGTTTTACAGTCAGATGTAGATTAGGGTGACAACGTTCAGTCTTTCAAACAGTTATATGAATATATCCTGATTGTTTTCATTCGTCTTGGAAAACAGTAACTGATTGATACGAAGAAAGTGGAGAGTGAAGAGCGTTGGTTTACGTACTGTAGCATCCTTATATTTCGCGATGGTTTAATGTTCGCGTATTTCGCGCTTGGCAAAGTGCGCGAAATCAAACACTTGTGAAATTAAACCTCTGCATATCTACTCTTATAAGAACAATACAACTGGGCCAATTTATGCCCTCGCAAAAAATATCATTTATGCCTTCTACGCGAAATTCGATCCCCGCGAAATAAAATGATACGACAGTACACTTCACTGGTAGTATTGGTCATAGGTAATGAGTACCTCTGTAGATGGATTAGAGATATAGATGAAATGTAATTAAGCTACAACATCTGTTTTACCGATCAATTCTTACCGTATGTTGCCTCTTTGCCTTGTTCTTAGGTTCACTGAATAAACACTTCATACCTTTTCAATGGTAAAGCTATTGGTATTCGTTTATTTGTATAAATTTTATTACATAGGTCTTATACTTCGGTGTATTTTCCTTTGATTATCGAACTCGGTAAGCTCAAGCAAAAGTCGTAGACTATCCCAAAAGATAAACCTTAATTTATCGTTAAGAACTGATAAATAAACAAAATGTAGTTTTGTTTCACAATAAGTGCGTTAAACGAAAATGTTCTAAGCATGCCTTTAGCTTTAGATGAGAATTTGGCAACACGTACCACGGATGCTTATTGTTTTTGTTTTGTCTGACGTTACACACATCTAGTTACTGACGCGATGCTTTATTGAAAGAATATGTAAATAAATCAAGTATGTTGATTCAATTGTTTTCATACATGAAACAATGCTTGTACACAAGAGACTTTTCTCGTGAATTTTTGTTAATTAAACATATCGGAACAAATCTGATACTGTTTAATCATAACATTACTGACTCACTAGGAGTAGGACATTTCTACATTGTTATTTTCGTTTGTTGTTGTTGTTGTTGTTTGTAAAGCTTAACAAGAAATAACGATGTTACTTTGCTTGAGGACACTGAACTGGTATTATTTATTAGATTTACAAATAAACAAAACGCCATGTTTCCATAATGACCGAAATCAAGCTTTCATATCGGTTTACGATTTTAATATAAGTCTTCAAAGCAAATATTTTAAGACTGGTCTATACTTCCCATTATTAGACTCTTTTCCACTGTCTTCAGACCAATAAGTAATAAGCGTTAGATTATAAACTGGCAATAGTATAAATATCAGAACCCTATCTCTAAACTGACAGTTCTTTCTAAATTTGTTAAACACTAATGTATTGAAACAGTAACCATAATGTGAACACTTACCCTTAATCATCGCTGGATCACACTGAAGAACGTTCGCAAAGCTCACACAACAAACGCTGAGGACAACAGAAATCACACTCCACCGGATGTGCCACATAGCAGTCATAGTGCATGTTCCCCTTCAAATCTGACCGCCGTTGA
Organism: Corbicula japonica; assembly: GCA_038501625.1. Lineage (NCBI taxonomy): Eukaryota > Metazoa > Mollusca > Bivalvia > Venerida > Cyrenidae > Corbicula > Corbicula japonica. The sequence continues at coordinate 5,109,514 of JAZAYU010000033.1, forward strand.
CGGCGCGCTCAAAACTTGTCCTCCGGATCAAATAAATGTGTCAACCCTTTTGTTGAAAACCTTTTTATTTAAAAAAAACACTTCCTCCTATATGATTACTTTTGACTTTTTTTCTTCAAACATACTTTATATGACTTGTCATGTGCCATAATAAAATTATTACTATGGTTGTTTATAGCACGGTTGAGACCTATACATGTCTTTATATTTCAGTGTAAAACTGAATACTTGTTGCATACAAGCACAGACAACTTCAGCTGAGAAATAAAACAGTAACAAAAGAATAACTTATTCTTTTCATCTGCTAAAAATCAGAAACCTCCTGAATAAAATCCTCTATGAGAAGAGTAAACACAATTTTCTTAAGAGGTTCGTACATTTCAATAATTAATTGTCTATTAAATTCGTTCTTTTCGACATTGAAAGGGTACCTCTATTATCCCGTGTCAATCCCTGTCAATCATTTTCAATCTTCTATTCTCACCGTCTGGTTGTAAACAGCTATTTTATATCCAGTTTCATATTTACCTTGCTAGTAGCTTTAACACTTGTAAAGTTCTTTTCATTAAAAGTTTTTCAAACAGATAAAAATAATCCTCACAACATTCGACAACTGTTGCATTTGTTTAATATTTTCAATGCAGGTAATAAGCTTTTATGTAAATGACATTGCCTCCATTAATATATTCATCTTGTATTTATCAAACAACTGGATACAGAGAACTAGCACAATAGCTTATGCTAAGCAATAAACATCGCTTTCTTCAGTATAATCCTATGAATTCACATTAACAACTACCGCCATTTTGTACAGCACGCGGTACAGGTAACGCACCCAGGTATTTAGTTCAGCTATTTTCTCCTATACAATGTGCTGTAATAATATGTTGTTATTTTTCCTTTCTCAATATTCCGAATTGATAATTTTTGTTGTGTTTTTTGTACCGTACGAAAGATATTGTTCTTTTCTTTCGCTGTGAAACTTTGCTACTCTAAAAAGGTTTTGATCTTCAGTAAAATAAATAAACAAAAGTTAATGAAGGATTCTGTTCAAGCGAGCCAGCTGTAGCAAATCATGGATCAATTAATGTATGGTTGTTGTTTTGCACGTTATCTTGGTTTGAATATAGTTTATGTTCAATATCATATTGTGTTATATATTGAAAAAGAATTATATTTTACTAATTAAATTATATCTATGTTACAGACACATTGATATATTTGTATGACTAAAGCGCTGAGTGTCTATAGGCTACCGTTGGGACATCTGTTGGGATAGCAACATTCCTCAGACAGTAGAAAAATCAGATATTCTGTAAGAGTTAAACATGATCATCATGGCTAATTGTCTGAAGTGAACTGGAGTGCATTTTTCGATACTGTTCCCTGTTAGCAGACGTTTTATTAAAACCATCAAATATGTTGCTTAGTTTTCTTTTAATTTTTAGAAGTTTCCAATCAAATATATTTTTGTGAGAACGACATGAAAACTCCACAGAATTTATTAAACTTTATTTCATCTTTATGGAAAAAAATACTCATGATTCCGACTCAAAACAAAAATTGCAATTTTTGATATATCAAGACACATGCGATATTTCGTTTAGTATGATAAAACAACGGATACTTGACAATTACTTTCAAACTTGGTACAGTGAAATTAATAATTCAAGAATTATATTCCGACGGAAGAAAGTTTAATGAAATCACTTTGTTTAATTAAATAATTTTCATAAATACACTTTAATAATTTTATACATGTAAGTTTAATCATATTTATATTTTAATAATATCTCTTAACATAGACGTCTCTAAGATTATTAAGACAAGGGTATTTACATAAGAAATGCCGTACGTCATCTATATCATTTAAATTACAGAACATGCAAACACGTTCATTTATTAGAATTCTGTTTGCCCCGTATCTTCCTGGTTGAATTCGTAATAAGTGTGCTGATTCTCGAAATCGAACAGTACAACTTTAATCTTAATTATCTTAAATGCCTATTTATGAATTTATAATTCTCAAAATGTTATCTGTAAATCTGGGGTTTCATCATTGTTGATGTGCAAAGGTGTTAATCAGTGTGCTAGGTCCAAACGTGTAATTACAAAATTTAATGTGTTTTAATTTTCTTACGATTTTCTTGGTTGTAAAAAAGTAATATATGCATATCAGGAATCGCCACACTCAAAAAACACAGCCTCCCCACGCAGCGAAAAAGAAGAGAGGAAGCGAGAGAGAGAGATTGCATGTTTTATATAAGTATGTCAATTCAAATAGGACGCCACAAACAATTAACGAAGAAGAGAACCTTAGGAGATACCGCATTGGAACGGTCAGTGGCAAAACAAATTGCCACTGGGGGTTTAGCCAAACTATTTGCCATCCTTGTTAGCTACTCGATCTAATGTTATTTATAAACCAAGCTACATTCCTTCATAAAAACGAATAAAAACCGGAATCTGTTATTCTTTTTTTAAAGGGTAAATCAGCGGATTGCAAATTATTAATCGATCGCCATTCTAATCGATGTCCATTCTATGTCTACTCGATTCTTTGTCCATTCGTCCTAATTTTCTTATGGTAACACTTTGCTTCAACTGCTTGTAAAGGTATGAAGCATTTTCCTCGAAACTGTGTATACAAATAAAATATTGGCAGCTACGGCATATATGTAGAATTCAGACGACTTCACCAGAACAAGAACATACAAGTGAGCCATCTATAATTTCAGGAAAACAAGACATTCAAATGAAATATATTCTGTGAGAAATATATAACTTTATTTAGAGATTACCGTCTGACGGGATCTTTGTCGTTTTGTATAACATTAAACTCTTCAGTGTTTGCTTACCGACAAGATTGGTAGTCTGTTGACCAGAAAACGTTTTCGATGGATCATCGAGACACCAGTGTTGAATGCTATTGAACTTAATATTAGTGTGTTGTTTGATTATTGGGTATTACAGAAAGAAATAAGATATAGGTACAATTTATATATGTTAGTGAAAGGAAGCGTTTCTACGAACAAAACCAGCATTAGCAACAAAAGCTCGCTGTTTTATTAACAAAAAAATTATCTAAACTTATAATTACAAAATATATCTAACCCTTGACAATTACAAAGACAAAGCGGCCATCCCTCAAGTTCTCGTAAGCTTTTGTTGTGTTTTATAACATCGGTTATAATTATTATTAACATGAACATGTATATTACTATCTTAGTTCTCAATTGTCTGCGCTGAAAAGCTTAGTTACATGTCTGCTAGCTTTTCCTGATACTTGTGGTTCATGTTTTTGTTTATAAACAATTAACAAAGAAGTGAACCAAATGGTTACTGAAATATCAGTACCACTGGGATTGAAAATGTTTTAAAGTAGCCACATACACAAGTGCAGACATCTTCACGTAGATCAGAAGGGGAGGCAAATAATTATGATAGATTTGATGAAGGTTACAGACTAACTGTTTGAAACGACTGAGGACCGGGAGAGGGAAGGTTCAACCATGTTCTTGGTTTTATCTGGCTCATAAGTGACATAGGTCAGCAAGATATGCAGCTTAAAATATTTAAGTAAATTTTTATCATAAGCACATCTTCTTTGATCGTACGAAAGGAGCACTTAGAGCTTTCAGTTTTAATAAAGTCGTACATTTAGTGTACCGGTATCATATGTTAAAGTTATAAGTACATTAATTAAAGCACAAATTAATGAATCAGTTTTCTTTGATGCCTTGCAATTTGAAACAAACAGCGCACTTAGCTGCAGCTAATGTTATTACCATGTTACTTCCAACCCTGCCTGTGGCAAAGTTGCTGAAAGTTTTATTGGAATCAAAAACAGAACAATATGCTGCCTATGTTGAATATTTTTTGAGTTTTAATGATACTTACAATGCTAGAGTCATCACGTAGAAGTTATCTAAGAAACAACCACCTGACACAGATGTGCATCAGTGCAAGAAACATCTACACAGTTCGCTCATTATTCTCTATGAAAAATCGTTAAATCTCTTACCTGACGATTGAAATAATGAACAGAACTGAAAACAAATAGAAAAATAGGACTGCTGGAATAAATGTTAACGTGTCATGGACTATTTTTTGTTTTTGTATGTTTTACAAATTCTACTTAAACAGGTTGTTTTAGGTTTCTTTGTGTCATCGGCGCACAACCCGTTCCTTCGGCTACAGTTAGAACTTTGATTGCTGTAAGCCATGACAAAGAAAATGTATCTACTGTTTCGATAGAATGCTTTTCAATAAGATAAGTGGTTGTGATAAAGAAAACGCTCCGGCTAATACTGCTCACCTAAGAGCGATTAATGAGCAACCTCAGTGGCATGTTCAAGATTTAAGGACCAAAGATAATACAAATGAGACTGGATACCATAAATCTGATTGGCTGAAATGGAGATTTCCTTTCAGCCAATCAGATTCTTAAGATTTGAGATTGGTCTCCTGTTTCAAAATAATGATATTCGGCACATGTATCCTTTTAAAACGATTGTTATTAGATGAACTTTTGAATTGTTACCGTCTTCTTTGAATATTTTTATTATGTTAATTTACGTTTCACAGTAAATGTTAAGAAACCATCAATATGTTACAGAAATAGGAGTCAGATCATAAAAGATTAAATCTTCCAAATCATGATTTCGATTAGATGATAATTATGTTGTAATTGGCGTGGTCTAAACATCCGCATTTATCGGAGGCAACATCTTTGTAAAATACATTAACAAATTACTGAGTCTTGATGAAAATAGTTTATCTTCTGTTTTCAAAAAAATAAAGTCTGCGCTTTTAAATCAGGTAACTGGTTGATATAACTGGCTCAAAGAATCATTGCAGAGTTCAAAACCATTAATGAGCGTGTAAACGAACATTTAATTAAATTTTGACATTTATAGGAATAATGAAATACTGTAATACGATTTCGAAAGTACTTCTGAATCCCATTTTAAAGGCTTGTACAGATAACAGTAAAATATTATTATTGGGAACATTTTTTTCAAACATACTTCCATCAATAACGTCTTGCAACGATGAAAATAGATTCATTTCTGCAACTATGACCTTGTTTCGAAACGGTTGACGAAAAGAGTGAGCACAAATATAGTCTGCGCGCCAGCTAATTATGTGTCACTACAAATAAAAACCCAACGCCATTTGTGTGCTTAGAGATCACGTTATCTTAAGTCTGTTCCACATGAAAACTACAAATCCACATGGAAATGAGCGCCATCTTATCTAACAATTACGATTTCCCTTTGAACAACATCACTATCACACGCTATTCTAGAATAAAGAAGAAAGAAACTTAGTTCCGAATCTTTACTTTGTATGTTGCATGATATTTACAATGATCCTGTGACATTCCTTGTCACATAACACTTCAACAGGTGTAAATATTAATATTCAGGGATAAGTTTGCATGGTAATAACTAAAGGCGGGTCCGACTAATAATACAATATGTACTAGCAAGCAGTTATGGTATTATTACCTTTACAGACAGACGTCTTTCAGTTCCCGCTTTTAATTGTGTGAAGCTTAGTAAGCTGTTAATGAATCATCTGTTCATTTTTTTTTCTGAAAGAACTTAAATGAATGAAGCAGTGGTGGACAACCTACATATAGCCAAATTAGCTGCAAAATATCTTGGCATAATCATCTGCTTATGTTTAAAATTTCATTTACGAAAGATAAAATACATCATCTTCAGTTCTTCAATATTATAATATTAATGCTATTCTCCTTTTTATATGATATTGTCTCTTATATTGCCTTTTATATTGATATTGAGTACCCGCCATTTGGCTTTGCAATGCTATTAGCTTCTTATGTTTTATATGTTTGTGTGCTTTTGCATGCAACATTGTTGAGCCGATGGGTGGGTTGGAGTTATTTCACAAAGACAACTTGTACTTGGTTTGTGATACGAGAACCTGTTGGGGCAAGTGTGAGGTTGGTGCACTCTAGAACCTGGTTTAAACCCCCACTGGCAATTTGTTTTGCCACTGACCGTTCCAAGGCGGTATCCCCAAAGGTTCTCTTTTTCGTTAGTTGTTTGTGGCGTCCTATTTGAATTGACATACCATAACAAACATGCTCTCTCTCTCTCTCTCTCTCTCTCTCTCTCTCTCTCTCTCTCTCTCTCTCTCTCTCTCTCTCTCTCTTCTTTTTCGCTGCGTGGGGAGGCTGTGTTTTGTGAGTATGGCGATTCCTGATATGCATTGATTACTTTTCTACCTGGGAGCGAACCCGCACCGTCATGGGACAGCGCCTAGCCTTGCAACTCCGACAAAGCAACCGATTGAGCTAGACGGTACAACACCAAGACAGGTTATCTGATAGCCCTAACAGTTATCATCACTGCATGACATCGGTAATGAATTTTACTGATAGTAGTACTGAATATGATATAAATTGATTTTGTATATTTACTGATAGTAGTACTGAATATGATATACATTGATTTTCTATATCTTATCGCATTATTAGAATACGAAAACTATTTAAATCTCAAATGAGTTAGTATTTGTAAACATTATGACTTGTGTGGGTATATATTTGTCTATACCTCTTAAAGCTGGCGTTTATAGCAAGAGTACACGTGAACTTCAATATTATAAAACATGGATAACATTATTTTTCTCATATATTCTATTAAAATCCACCCTGATGCTGCGGCTTAATGAAGCTGTTAATTAACATATGAATGAAAAATAGTGCTATAAATATTACTGTTATAACTGAGATAAAGAGTTTAAACAGAATTCTTTAATATATTTTCAACCTCGTCTCAAATACATTTGCTATATATATCATATGTGTGTGTTCTGTTACTGATGTCCTCACGGACTGCTGTTATATATTATACAAATAAATACTAATGTTGAGGTCGATATGTAGTTTTGCGGACCAGGGTAGTGAGATATCGACCGAGGACTTCGTCAACATTAGTATTTACTTGTTATATCATATACCCTATGAAATTAAAGCATTCTGATGATGATGATGATGAGGTGATGATGATGATGATGATGATGATGATGATGATGATGATGATGATGATGATAGCAAAGGTAGTTATTAATTCTTGGGGTAGTTATCACTTTTTTCGGACTCGCGAATACGGAGCTCTCGACCAATCAGAATGCTTTAAATTCATAGGGTATATGATATTGTATGATAATAATTTCAGATTATATCATATACTTCAATTTCATCATCTCTGGAAAGACCTACAATGAGTTTTGTGTTTTCCTTATTACAACATACAGACAGACACCCTGTATCAGATTTCAGAACCTCGCCCAGCAGTTTACCATCAGGGCTAAACAGCAACACATTCTTAGAGTCACGTCCACAAACAAGAACACCTTTGTTCTTGTACAGACAAACACTACGGGCTTCTTTTAGTTCTGCACCATTAACCTGTCCAACAAGCTGACCATTTCTATCTAGAATAATTAAACCTTTACCAGAGTCAGCAACATAGATCTTAGAGTGATCACTGCTGACAGCAAGATTTGTGATATTAGAGAATATCTGCTGTCCCGATTGGACCTTGAATTGCTGCTCTATATCTCCAGACACAGAGTACATATACACTGATGTGCTCCAGTCAGACACTAACAGCTTCCCATCAACGAAGGCTAAAGCATAGCATGGAAACCCAGTGCTTATCTGCCTGGTCTTCTGCATTGTCTTTCCTACAGAAACAAACTGTATTAGTTTACTGTAGCCACAGGATACAGCTACCTCCTGGTCAGCGATAGCACACAATTCCAGTGGATAATCAGGAACTTCACAGTAGTCTGTAACGCTGTATGATGTACCGTTCACATGTTTTAGCTTACTGTTGTTACAATCAGCCATGATAATGGTCCCGTCAGCAAGTGTACAAGCACTAAAGATATCACATACTTTTCTGTCTGATTTCACTTTTACTAAGATGCGTTTATTGCCTTCCACCTGTAGAAAAGAGATCTTCGATTGACTCCCAGTGGAATGCTGCCAGGTTTGGATCTTGGTAACTGGTAGTAAGGTGGCAGTTGATAACTGACTGTTTGAAGATGTATAGCTAGTTTGGATTATGGTTTCTTTTGTCAATAGACCTGGTGCGGTCGACGTGGATTTAAGATTTTCTGTTAGACTGATATCTCCAAGAGCTTGAATCTCGTTCAGGATAGACTGAAGTTTTGAATGAGGAATGAAAGAAATTTCTGTAAAAGAAAATTGGCTTTGGGTTGTATTCACTTGTTCTTGAACAAGGGAAGCAATCTCACTCGCCGTCTTGATGCTGACAAACATTTGCGCCATATTGCCTTCAGCCGACTTCAAGCTATTTTGTGTAGATTGTATGTCAGTTGATGAAACTTGAAGTTCTCTTAGAGCAGTTTCAATCTTATCGGTCAGGGACTGAACTCTCATTTCTTGTGCTTGGATAGTCTTGTATTCTAGTTCGTCCAGTCGTGCGTTGATCTCGATTCTCCAATTTTTGATTTTTTTAACAACTGATCCTTGCTACTTTTGAGGTCTTCTTTTTCTTTGATAAATTCTTTCCGAAGTTCAGCCACACTGTTGGCTATAGCACCGATGTGTTCTAATATTTTGTTTGGACTGGTAGATGTGGTGTTACTCCTAACGTAATCTGGCACATAGAACTGCTCTTTACAGTCACTGGAAGGAAAACAATTAAAACTAGACTGTGTCCACAGGACACTGATGCCCCCACTGCTGCAATAACATTTGTTACAAAATTTTGTACCAGGTATTAGCAACATGTGGTGATCATGATTAGTAAATGAGGAGTAAGTGCCACAAAATTTAATAACTAACATAAACAAAAGGCCATAACTGTGGTGAAAATTGTTGCAAGACAATGTCCTTTACAACAATCTTCACATCATGTCTAATCATCTGTGCAAGTTTGAAAGAAATCAGCCAAATAGAAAATGGGAAGTTGATGCCACAAAATTTTGTAAGTGAAATAAACAAAGGGCCATAACTGTGGTAAAAATGGCAGCAGAAAAAAAATCTTTTTTTTATGATCTACCCAGCCATCTTGATCATGTGTGCAAGTTAGAAAGAAATCTGTCCAAAAGTAAATGAGGAGTTGATGCCACAAGATATTATTACTGAAAAAAAACAAAGGGCCATAACTCTGGTAAAAATAGACGCAGGAAAAAATCCTTTCTTCACGATCATCTACACATCCTGCTTCATCATCTGTGCAGGTTTGCAAGGAATCTGCCCTGTAGTTTAGGAGGAGTTGATGCCACAAGATTTAATTACTGAAATTAACAAAGGGCCATAACTCTGGAAAAATGATCGCAGGAAAAAATCCTTTCTTTACGATCATCTACACATCCTGCTTCATCATCTGTGCATGTTTGCAAGGAATCTGCCCTGTAGTTTAGGAGGAGTTGATGCCACAAGATTTAATTACTGAAATTAACAAAGGGCCATAACTCTGGTAAAAATGGTTGCAGGAAAAAATCCTTTCTTTACGATCATCTACACATCCTGCTTCATCGTCTGTGCAAGTTCGCAAGAAATCAGCCTTATAGTTTTGGAGGATTTGATGCCACAAGATTTAATTACTGAAATTAACAAAGGGCCATAACTCTGGTAAAAATGATCGAAGGAAAAAATCCTTTCTTTTCGATCATCTACACGTCCTGCTTCATCATCTGTGCAAGTTCGCAAGAAATCTGCCTTATAGTTTTGGAGGAGTCGACGCCACAAGATTTATTTAATGAATATAACAAAGGGCCATAACTCTGGTAAAAATGGTCGCAGGAAGAAATCCTTTCTTCACGATTATCTACACATCCTGCTTCATCATCTGTGCAAGTTTGCAAGAAATCTGCTTTGTAGTTTAGGAGGAGTTGACGCCACAAGATTTTATAACTGAAATTAACAAAGGCCCATAACTCTGGTAAAAATGGTCGCAGAAAAAATCCTTTCTTTACGATCATCTACACATCCTGCTTCATCATCTGTGCAAGTTCACAAGAAATCTGCCTTATAGTTTTGGAGGAGTTGACGTCACAAGATTTAATTAACGAATATAACAAAGGGCCATAACTCTGGTAAAAATGGTCGCAGGAAGAAATCCTTTCTTCACGATTATCTACACATCCTGCTTCATCATCTGTGCAAGTTTGCAAGAAATCTGCCATGTAGTTTAGGAGGAGTTGACGCCACAAGATTTTATAACTGAAATTAACAAAGGGCCATAACTCTGGTAAAAATGGTCGCAGGAAAAAATCCTTTCTTTACGATCATCTACACATCCTGCTTGATCATCTGTGCAAGTTTGAAAGAAATCCGCCTTATAGTTTAGGAGGAGTTGATGCCACAAGATTTGGGGACGTACGGACGTACAGACGTACGGACGGACGGACGAGTGCAACTCTATATGCCTCCCACTTTGTGGGGGCATAAAAATGGTTGGTGCTTTTATTTTTAATATAAGTTAAGATACCAGGTAACTATATTGTAACTATATAATATTAATATGCCTGCTGTTCTTAGACTTAACTGTGTTATAATATGAATCCATGATTTCTGAAACTTGTAGGACAGAGAGCAGAAGTTAATAATTAAATTTGAGTTGATGGGTGGGTTGGAGCTAGTTCAACAAGACAGCATGTACTTGTTTATTTGAGTATATGTTGGGTTTGTTTGAGGAAGTTGCATTCTAGAACCTTGTTAAAATCCAAGTGGATAATTGTTTTGCAAGAGACCGCTTCAAGGCGGTAACCCCGCTGGTTCTCTTTTTCGTTAATTGTTAGTGGTGTCTTATTTGATATACCCATGCTCTCTTTCCTCATTGCTTTTTGGCAGACAGTGTGTTTTCTGAGTGTGGCTTTAACTGATATGCAAATTTCTCTTTTCATAAGGTAATATTACTACTAACTACCACGAAAGTTTATCCTTTCGAAAATAAGTGCATTCCCCTGTATTGAAAAATCTTACCTGTGCTGATCCATCATACAAGTTGCACATCCCACTGAGTCATGTTGGCGACAAAACATATCCACAGGCTTGTGGCCATGCACTCTACATCTTTCTGTGGGTATTGGTGGAAAATGTACACTTGATGATGGCCTTAACTGTGCCTTGTTGAGAATCGTGTGGTTCTTTAAAGCAGGTACTTCGTCATGAACTTTGACGTGAGCAGAACAATAATAGTCAGAGCAGTCATCACAATAGTGTTCTCCTTCAGTGTTCTTATTCTAATGTTTGCACATTGAACACAGAAAATGAAATGTTTCATCTGTGCTTAGTTCTAAAGTCACTTACGCCCCCTGTCGCCATTGTAGATTTTTATATTTTATTATAACTGTTGTACTTATATCTTTAAACGTCAACAAAAACTGATTTCAATATTTTAATATTGAATTATGACACAATTATTTTGAAAATTACCCTTTACATTTGTCCGTTCTGAAATCAGTTCAATTTCACAACTTTTAGCTGCTTTGAGTTTCCCCAACTGGTGGGAGTGTGTGCAACCAATATCAAGCTAGGTCACTGTAAAGATTATTTTACAATATCTGAATTCAGATACCTGATTAGATGTGACATTGTGAACATGATAAAAAAATACCACACTCTCTTTAGTCATTACTTAAAAATTAAATTGAGCAATCTGATGCAGATTATGAAATGTTGTTGTCGTACTTATCTCCCTTTATTAAAGCTAAATGTGAAACGTTTTTTATTACTTCCATTTTTACAAAAATTATTCCCGAAAAAACTTGGCAAAAATTGATCCTAGTGATTCCATATGATATATATTTTTTAGAAAACGTCTAGGACATGCATCCTATGAAATGCAAGTCCTCTAGTACTTGCAATTTGTGGGAAAAAAACGATTTTTAACATTTTTTCCTATTTGTTGTTGTAGCTAGCAAGAAGAATTCTTTATGGAACTGAAGTTTTGTTAAAGAAATAAATAAGCCTTCATACAAATAAAATCACTAGACTACTACATGTTATTTTAACATCATTTTAGTAAAAAGCGGCTTTTGGATCATTTCAGTAATTAATAACGTTCTCAAGATGGCGTCCCTCATCACCTGTCCTTGTTTAACGCGCACGATGCGCGTCCGCCGACTAATTAGCTAAGCCGTTACTGTATCAAACTATTCGCATATCTTAATAACAAAAAGAAAGGCCCATAAGAGTACGTACTTTCCCCTTCATTCATAGCTTTTAGCTTGCCATTAACATCTAAGCTTACCTTACTATCTTTTCTCTACTTATCCGGATACAGACCCTGCTGTCTGGCATAATGAATTATGTACTTCTGATCCAGTATACAAAGTCGTGACTGTAACTATCTGATGAAAGAGTCAGGACATTCTGGACTCGGCCGTTACTGCATATGTCTGATAAAATATTTCTGATATTTATAACTTAAACATTTCGTTGGGGTTTGACAAGTGGTGGCCAACATAGTATTTAAGTACATCAAGAAATAATACGATCATATTATCAACAACAAAAATAATAGTACCGTAACACCACGTATTTATGAGTTATACATAAGTAAAATACATGATGTATGTATACAAATTCCAGCTATGAACTTTGGTATCCATGAGATTAAAATGGATACGATGCACCAGATTATCAGATAAACTACTTTATCCACCTGCACCTTCGAGACAATTTGTGCAATAAAGATTACTAAAAACGAAGATAAAATGTCTTTGTCCGTAAGGCGTAAGTTTTAGCGTAGGTTTTGTCACATTGCTCCCGTCAGCCTTTTCACATATAGCTTCTTTAGTAACATGTAATATTGTTTATGTTTCTTGTATTCATTTCAGCATTCACACACTTCCTAGGACACATATACTTTCATAGTACATATAATTATTAGCAACAGCGACCACATATGCTTTGAAACAAACCAGTGGGTGAACATATAACTGGCAACTGTGCATACCGGTTTGTAGGGCTTTCCAAAATGATTAAAAGAAATTTCACGGGCCTTATTTAAACTAGTCATGTTTTTTGTTTTTATGATTTTAAGACAATTTAAAATGTTTTACGATCTCTATCTTGAATAAATTCCGAAAGCAAATTATAACCATGACGTTTAGAACATACATGTATAGAATCCAATTATTCTGACGAAATGCCTATTTAAGGTGTATATTCTTTTGATACATGTTTTCGTATTAACTCGTGTAGATCAATGACCATCATGGTATTATCAACACATAAAATGCAGCACAGGAGTTATGTAGCACGAAAGAAGATCCTTTGTTAGGTGTCTTCCAATTAACGTTGTACGTTGATATTTAAAGCCAAACCAATGTGTGGCATTGTTGTCCCCAGGTTCCACTTCCTGTGTTCAAGTTGCCCCCAGGTTCCGCTTCCTGTGTTCAAGTTGCCTCTATGTTACACTTCCTGTGTTCAAATTGTCCAGGGTTCTATTTCCTTTGTTTAAAATGCCCCAGCTTCCACTTCCTGCGTTCAAGTTGACTCAATGTTCCACTTCCGGATGATGTCCTGGATGATCTGATCCTGGTCCACGTACTCCAGGATATGAGGGGCCTGCATGAGTATACCAACTGTCCCTGCCATGGTCACAAACAGGAAGATATATAGAAGAAGTCTATCAATGACCCGGGCTACATACCGCCAGTCATCCAATACCTGAAAACATTCACGTCATATATGCATGTACATAGGTGTGCTAATCGAATACTTTAGGTCAGAGACCACTAAACTATTACACATTGATATGGTACATTGTGATAGTATTTTGATAGTATAACAACAATGTTAAATAAAACTAGTATTACAAGGAATTAACAACCAATGTATAAAACACAGTTCACGGTCCAAGACATGACCTGTGTACGTTGGCGCTAGGAACTCTGGGATAGAAACTACTTTTAGGGCGGAGCTACGACCCTGCTGCACTACATTTAAGAATCGGGTTTGCTTTATGTCATCAGCAGACGCTATAGGACATGGAGAATGCGTGAAGTATTATTTATTTTTGACAATTAGAATAGGAAAAGCATCAACAACATTCAACTTGTTTCGTTTTAAACCTTTATTTACAACTAAAGCCTCCTGTAGTTAATCAATATCGCCCATTTTAAGTTTCGATGAAAGCGGCCATCAATCGGATTTTTATACACCATCCATTACAGGTACGCTGACGTCATAACTTTCATTTTGACGTCATAACTTTCATTTGCACTTTTGTGGCAAAAGATTTAGACAACATAATTATACCATCAATTTGAGTTCAATTGTGAAAAATGTGTAACTCTATCATAATAACACTTACATATAGTTATCCAAAAAAGACAGAAATTGCAAGATAAATTACAAACTACATTGCGTGCCTTTTTACACAGTCGCGTAGTAATAAATAGCAAAAAAACTTCAGTTATGCGTCAAACCATACAGATCATTCTTGATCTGGGTTTTATACATTGATTAACAACAAGCTTTCTGTGTTACTTTCTGTAGCATCAAACATGTCTTTACCGTCTTTGTTTTCTAGCATTCATTGAATCCAGTCATCCCGGAATTATTGGTAAACCGGAAATAAGACTCACAAGAAAAGAAGATATAAAACATTGACATAAAAAGGGGTCTTTAATAGTTAAAAAAGGGAACTACGGAAACCACCGAACAGACCAAATAATAAAAATATTGCAGGCTCGGTTTTATTCAGATTGTTCAAAGGCAGTTATTGAAATCCATGTACTGTCCATAGCGCGACTAATTATTTACATAATATGTATAGTACACAACGGCGCTGATTGAAATTCAAATCAGATTTTTGTTTTCAAACTTATTGGTGCGTTTTAGAGTCACATAAAAAACAACAGAAAATAGAAAACCAAGATTTTCTGGTCACTAAATGCGTATGCTTGGTGAAAATCACATAATGATCGCGACGGGAAAAAATTCTCTTGATCCTATGTTATGGTATCTCGCACTTATGTTGAAAATTGGGTTAACCATCAAGATTGTAATGTGCCAAGCTTCCCTATATTTTAAGGACAACAAAATTGCCAAAAAAGAAAATTTGGCATCTTTGTAATTTCTAGAGACTGTTTACTCAAAACTATATATCCACTAAAAATCATTAAAATAAGTCAAGAAATCTTGGATCAAATCTCACACGTGTGAACAATTAAGATGTTTGATTGATAAATGCTAAGGTCTTCTACACGAGCGTTGAAGAGAAATTGTGGGGCCGTTTTTTGCGACTTTTATTCTTTGAGATAATATACCCTTTACGTTTATCTCAGGAAAATATTAATATGCCTTGGAAATAAATATTTTGTTCTAGAGATGTTTTAATTTTTATTGACAGATAAGAAAATATATTACCTATGACTTTAAATTTTATACGTGACGTAAATATATTACCTATGACTTTAAAGTTTATACGTGACGTATTCAAACAGTTATGCTTATTCGTGATTGTATATATTAAATACATATAGTTTTTTAATTAACATGATAAACAATTTGCAAAAAGTCAAAATAATTGACTATTCATTATAAATGAATGCAGTTTCTTCCATCTATTTATTTTTATGGAGTCAGAACCTTTTATTTATGTAGGCTGAATAAAAAACCTACAGACTTTCAATGTTTTAGTTTGTAAACAAAATCACGTCTTGTTTTTTGTGCATGTCAGCTTGAAAATAGCTATCTGTCTCAATCCTTCGTCAATAGCAACATTAGAATTCCGCAGAAACCATAACAATGAAAGATGTGCTGATCATTAGTTGTTTGCAACTAATTTTTTCATCACGTAATGAACAGAACAACTTTCATTATCAAATATGATGTATCTGCTGTATTGTACTGGTATTACGTAAATGCTAAAAATGCTTTTATGTTTCTTGGATCAACTTCAAAAAAGTTAAGAATCTGAGATTATAAAATAACTTATATCTCGAAATTTGTTCCCTCACTTGTTAATTTGAAAACAGAGTACTGTTAATAGTGATAATTACCTACAAATTTCTTACTCTTTTTAAGAAACGGATTTTTATTACTCATCTTTCCCTAAGAGAGAATTAAACTCGCATTTAGAGATTTAACACTGATGCCAAAAGAATGATTTGATGAATTTAGCACACTTAAAGCTATGGATTACCGTATTGTATTCGTCTTCGTTCCTCAGATGCTTGCTTATAAATCTAAGCGCCTCCGCTGCTTTTACGATGTCTGGTGATAGATGCATATTTGCTGAGTCATCGTATGTTGTCACCCTTGGACGAGGCTCTCTAACTGGAGATACAGTTAATCTACACCGCTGATGTCGATGTATTTCCGGTAATTCCAGAGAATCAGTGTACTCGTACGTTTCTGAGAAGTCTGACGTCAGCGGAATAGTTTGTGTTATGTCAGGGGTTTGTGAATTTAGACGTGTGGGAGTGGTGAAATATGTGTCCTGTTCCTCTTTGCGGGGTCTCCACCGGATCTCGTGATCAGGCCGCTCCATGAACAACAGTCGTGGTAGGTGATTTAAGAAGACATATCTAACCCAGTAAGGCATTTGATGTGTTCTTGGGGTCCGATAGTTTCTATTTATGACAATCACTGTCAATGAAATTGCGGCAATATTCATAATAAATGTAAATAACAAATATTTGGCAACGAGGGGAATAGTTAATGATGGCGGAAGAATTTTGGAAACAAGTAGAAGGAACACAACCAATGCCAGCAAAATAGAAATACATAATGTTATTTTCTCCCCTGCATCGGCTGGAAGAGCAAACACACAGATTGTAACAAAACTTATAAGAACACATGGAATGATTAAGTTCACTGTGTAGAACAGGGTTTTTCTGCGCAATCTAAATGTGAAAATAACCATGGTTTTCATTTCTCCTGTACCAGGGTGTGGAACTCGCTCGATCTTGGCCGGGCTGTCCAGGATATCCCAAGTTCCACTCTTGAGGTAATCGGTCACGTCCAGGGAGTTCATGTTCATATAAAATGTAAAGTTGAGTTGGTCCTCCCGGAACGTCCAGGACCCAAACTTCATGTCGCATGTCTGTTCATCGAATGGGAAAAACTGAAGAATACAAACATTTTAAATATCAATTTCATCGTATAAATGTTTCATTCGTTAAAATATTATTTATTATTCTAAACAGATGCAGGCGATTCACAAAAAGCCTGAACTTCAAGCATTTGCAACTTGTACTGTGCGATGCGCTACAATACATAGATAATGCTATGTAAAGGTCTTAGAAAACTTCTATTGACATTATTTAATGAAATGTAAAGATAATCCCATTGCCAAATAAAGGCGACGGTGGGGCCTAGCCAACCATATAATAAACAGACACAGTACATACCATCCCGTATCCCCCCAAAAAGGATAGTTCAAGTATGCCTATATACAGATAACCACACTCAATGATTAAGTGATTGACATTCTGCATGGTTTGAAATTAGCATTTTACCATTAAGGCAGGTAAATAAACTGACTACCAAGAATTTCTATCATGTAATGAAGAAAGTTGAATACACACTAGACAGCCACACTCATGTACCGGTAAAATGCAAAAATGTATGAGAAAATGCAGGAGCATTAGTATACAGAAAGAATGCTACTTACATAATATGACTAAAAACAGGTGATATGCTCACTAATTTTTATGAGTAAGACGCCTTAGTTTATAAAAATTCATTTTTCTTAAATAAATTTTAACTTTATTCTCTATAATTTCAAAATATATTTTGACTAATTTAGACAACTTTTCCAACTAAAATGTCGACATGTTGGCTTAAGCCTTATCTTAGAATGTTACCTGTACATCAATGGTGCAGGAACTCTTGTATATTGCTGGGGGTATCCAGTTTACAGCACCATTAGGATAAACAATCACGTTAGATCTGTACGATACTTCATAGTTTCCGTCAGCGCTTTAAAAAAATGTTACAATTTTTTGTTGTTTTTAATTGTGCGCACATGTCACAAATGCATAGACTACCGCGCGTGCGCACATGTTCCACGAATTCCTATTCCACGAGAAAATTCGCATTTGCGTGGAAGTTTTAACCTACGAAGATCAAACAATTTAACC
This sequence comes from Corbicula japonica, assembly GCA_038501625.1. Classification (NCBI taxonomy): domain Eukaryota; kingdom Metazoa; phylum Mollusca; class Bivalvia; order Venerida; family Cyrenidae; genus Corbicula; species Corbicula japonica. The sequence goes on from JAZAYU010000033.1 coordinate 5,127,631, forward strand.
GAATTTTTAATAACATAGTGTTAAAACATTGTAAAACAACATTCATTATCAAAGCAATAGTTTTCACTGTACCATAATGGCGGCAATTTTGAAAAAAATAATTATAGTTTTATGTTAAATAAGTAAACGTTTGTGTTTAGCTCCATAACAAAATTTCGCTTACTATTGACTTACTTGTTAAAGAGTACTATGTCTGGGGTCCACGCCTTTTCCGGTCTTATTCGCAGTGCTTGAATGTTTCCATAATCTTTCGGATCCCACGTTAGCTGATAGTCTTGCCAGTACTACAATACAGGAATCTCGGCTGTTATCGTGAGAATTGGATAAATCATGCCGCGTGCGACTTAATGCCAATTATGCAACGCCGTGTATTTAAACTGACTATATGTATATGATATGAGATATTTATAAAATTGTGTTTGACCTTGAATTTTCCTTGTCGTGTAAATGTTTGACAAATGAATAAAAATATTGATCCCTTTATAGAAGCGTTACGTCTAGGGCTTCTTCACGTATTTTGATGTAAAATAAAGATACAATCAATTTATTGTACATTAATATTCGTGCAAAGTTTTATTGGACTGCATTTTGGCGTTAGAGAGAATTTGATATTTTTTATCGATGGCAGTGCAATTACGACTGTAATTTTAACAGTTTTGCACTATTTTCTACCCTATTCTATACAGCACTTTTTCCGAGATGGTCTTGGTCAGAGTGGAGTTTTGATGTAAATGGTTCCTTATACAATACCAATAATTTAGTTTGATGAAATGTTTAATTTGCATACAATGTCATAATGAAGTCGATAATCTACGACATAATTGAATTTAAAAATATTGCATATATTGTAACCGACAGCTTACTTCTCTGTCAAAAGCATCTCTCTCTCTCTCTCTCTCTCTCATAAGAAAGTTAACGTTAAGTTAAATAAATGGTCACACAAAGGCAGGTTTTTACCATTTGCAGCCACACGTTTGTCTTCATTATTTGGTTTTTCTCGTCCTGAAACATAAAAATTTCTTTCATTGAATGATCTGCGCCAGGAATACCAACATTGAAACTTGAATCTGTATTATACATTTAAAACTTAAAGGTGTTTGAGAAAAAAAACTAAAGATTCTCAAAGAGTTTACCATTTGTTAAGGAGAATACAGGTTATATATATACACTGTGTTTCACTGGTAAAGCATGCATATTTCTGATTTCACATTCCTCTCTTCATATCTTTGTATGGTTATATAGTGGGTAAATATGAAATAAATTGTTGAGGAAATAATACATTTTTGATTTTCCATCTATCAGATTTATATCTTATCACGTTTCTATTCACCGGCTGCAATTTTACCGTCCCGTAATTAGAATCGATGTCTGTCTGCTGACCATTTACTTTATCTCATCATTAATCGTTAAGAATACAAAGGAAGTGCTAAATATACTAACATCGATTTCGTTGTTTCTTACCATGACATTGTCGCGCCTCGTTAAACAAAACAAAAAACAATTAATAACAATTGTGTGCTGAAATATGTGCCATCACATCATACGGCATATTTGCCTATTTCAGTTTCAGTTTCAGTTTGCGTTCGATACAAGTCAACGTGTTCAGACTTCTTCATTTCTGACATCGGTTTAAAACAGGGAGATCCTAGTTCCCCTCTGCTTTTTATGCTCTTCGTGGATGATATATCAGATAATATTAATACAGACTTAAACGATATTTTTACAGTTGATAAAATAAAGTTGTTTCTCATCCTACATGCAGATGACCAAGCCTTATTCGCAAAATCACCGCAAGCGCTTCAGTCTATGATCACTGATCTAGAAAATTTTTGTAATATTTGGGGATTGAAAATCAACACATCTAAAACAAAAGTAATGATCTTTGAACGTGGCAGGTCTACAACTTGCGACTTATTAATTTACAACACTAAAATTGAAACAGTTACATATTTTAAATATCTTGGAATTACGTTGTATAAAAATGGAAGTTGGTTGCGAAGCCAAAAATCCATAGCGCAACATGCATCGTTCTCACTCCACAAATTGTTAATTTATTTAAAGATGTAGAACTACCTATAAAGCAGAAATTTAAACTTTTTGACGATTTGGTTGCATCCATTTTGAACTTTGGAGCAGAAATTTGGGGAAGCCACGAAGCTACTGACATAGAAATGGTACATACAAAATTCATTCGTAGTATTTTATGTGTTAAAAAATTGTCAAACCTTAGTGCACTTTATGGAGAAACCGGAAGACTTCCACTTGTTATTTGTCGTAAACTGATAATGATAAAATATTGGATAAAAATATTAAAACAAGAACAATCCTCTATAGTTAAAAAAGTAAATTTTACGTTAAAAGATGATGTTGACAGAAATAGAACATACAATGGAAAAAATTGGGCTTATCAAATTAAGAAAATACTAGACGATCTCGGATTATCGTATATTTGGTAAAATCAGTCAAATATTGAAATCCCCCTGGAAATTATTAAATTACGAATAAGAGACGTTTTTCTTCAAAAGTGGTACGCGGAAATTAACAACTCTAGAAAGCTTGTATCTTATGCATTATTTAAACATGATTTTGAACTTGAAAAATACTTACTTATTCATTTAGAAGGAAAATATAGAATTGCACTTTCAAAAATTTGAATATCTGCTTACAACCTTCGCATAGAAACTGGTAAATATGAAAATACGCCCCGAGAAAATAGATTATGTACATTTTGCAATATGCGACAGATTGAAAATTAATATCATTTCTTACTTGTTTGTCCTAATTATAGAGAACTTAGATCTAAATATTTTAAACTATATTTTTGTCATTGGCCTAATATAAATAAATTTGAAATGCTTATGTCGTCGAAATCTAACAATTAAACTATTATTAATGTTGCAAAATTCATATACTTTGCCAATAAGAAAAGAAATACACAAAAATCATACTTGTTACACCTCGCCATTGTTAAAATTATACATTCCACTGAAATTGTTATATTGTGAAGACTGTAATTTACTCTTCTGTTAACCATATGTGTGTATACATGTGTTTTATTTTCATGTCTTTTCTGTTTATTGTACTATGGCTTTAAACATTGTATTATGTTTTATGCTGGAATAAACTGAAACTGAAACTGAATATTTGCCTATTTGATCGTTATTGTAAATAATAGTAATATGTGCAATAATAATAATAATAATAATAATAATAATAATAATAATAATAATAACTTTGCCGTTTCCAAGTATTTCTTTATCAACGTTTCGAATTATATCAATATATAAGGACAACAATGTGATAGCCATAATAACAGGCCAAGATCACATTCGACAGAGTTATGCCCCTTTTTAACTTTGTCTATAAATATCCATTTTTAATATGTTTTTAATATGACAACGGGGTTCTGATATAGGTAAAATTTGATTGTAGGTTAAGTTTTTATATGAAAATGTTATGCCCCCTTTTTGTTATTAGATTTTGTCGACAAAAAATAAATCTTGGCTATACATTTTACCACGTTTTAATATACCTTTATCAAACCTTAAAATAATATATCTGATCTGATTTGACATTTAAAAAAATATGTTTGTGCATAGCCAACCAGGCTATCATCTCCAGTAGGCTCCTGATAACTTCGTTTGTTGTTTAGACAAAGTACACGAGTGCAACACACGTGTTCAACTGAACATCTTTCTAGTTGAAAGTTTCTATAAATGTTTTCTTCCCAAGCCATCAATGGTGGACTCTATGGCTTTTTTGGCTTCCCCTTTGGCATTGGTTCATGTGAGCCATGGAAATTATCAACTGCCGAACAAGGACGTATACAAAAAGGTCCACTGATATACCTGTTCTATGTTGCGTGTGGTCTTATTTGTTAATTAAATTATACAATATTGGTTTGTTTCATTATTTTCAGAAAAATAAATTTGGCATGCACCATAATTTTTTTAAATAATATTTTTATTTATAGTTATATCTTCAGTTTGAATGTATGAAAGCAATACGTTAAATTGAATATTTATAACATTAGTTACGTATTTATTCTTCAATTTGAGATTTTTAAGATTGTAAACTCTCACATTTTGCTTCTTCTAAGTTTATATGGTTTCCCCGGGCCTGAAGTAGATTGTTTTTAAATTAAAAGTTAAAATTAAATTATTTTTGTTGGAATCAATTATTAAATGTCTTTTTAATATTTATTGTTTTCTTAAATTAATCCAATAACATTTACTTAGAATAATTTATATTCATATTAGATTAAAAATGATTAAAACAGAAATGTGAAGTACATTTTTGCAAGTGGCTAAGATTTTTTATTATAGTTTGAGACTCAATTGAAACAATTCAATCAGTAACTGTTCCCGTTAAGAAAAGAAAAGTGAATTATGCATATCAGGAATGGCAACATTGAGAAGACAATGCCTCCCAACACAGCCAAAAAGTAGAGAGGAAAAGAGAGCTGGATCATAAAAAAAATGATTAATTTCAAAACAGTCACCAAAAACAAATAACGAAAATAACGAAAATAAGATCCCGGAAGGTTCATTTAAAAAGGTAGGATAATTTCTATTCATATAAATTTAAATAAGATCAAAACTGAAATGTGAAGTATAGTATTCAAGTTGCAAAGTTGATTCACTATAGTCTGAGACTCAGTTCAAGCAATTCAATTAGTAAGTTTTTTTCGTTTATAGACAATATGCATTAGAATGGTAATAGGCCTGCATGGTTTCCGTGACATCATTTACATAAGCAAAATGTTATTAAACAATTACTTGCCTAATTTTGGCAAGGATTCTAGCAGTTAATTGTTCGTTTGGTTTAAAAATAAGTATGGAGATATGCAAAGAGGTGCAGATCTTTATAAATACTGTAATATAACTCTTCGTCGATACGCAAAATGGAAACGTAATAACTTGTAAAAGAAAGCGATGGCTCTAATGGAAACTGTTGCAGCAGCAAACCTAATCATTATTTCCCGGTGTTCTGTAAACGTAAACGAAACCTTATATCTGAGCAGTTTATGTCTAAATCTATCGAGTTAATCAAACATGTAATATGAAAGCAGCAAGAGTAAAGGAAATGGGAATCGGGAAGAACGGAAAAGGTTATCCGAAAAGTTTCATTATGTATATAAATATATTATACTGATATGATACTTGTTGAGAACGACAATGAAAACGACAGTCAATTTTTAAGTCGTTCTCAATATGTTTTCTTCACAAATTCTAAGCAAGAATTACGCTCGAAGAAGAAGCTGCTTCTATTTATAGACACAACTGCTTATTTTTCATTCGTTTTAATAGATGAAAAGGGAACTCTGAAGACCCTCGACCACGACAAATATGGAAATATTGCAGGCTCGGTTTGATTGAGCCTGTTCATGGGCAGTATTGGAAATGCGTATTACTGCCCACGCCGCCTAGCCCCGGGTTGAGCGCAACTCAATATTTACACCAATAAACAGTACAATTTTGATCCATCCCAAACGATGGTATGCATATGGCGGTGAATATGGAACCTTTAATTCGGTATTTTCAGATTAATACCATTCCATGTTCAGCGGCGTATGGTCCCCAGATAAAAAAATGGGTTTGCCCTAAACGAGAAAACAATGGGCGGAACTAAACAGAATAGAATTTTGAGAGGGGATCTAAGAATATAAATCCTGCATATCACAGACAACGCCAAAGGCAAAATTTAAAAGGCAAAAAGTATATCCTTGGGGGTGATTGAACAATATCCAAATTTAAATTGGCTGGGATATTGAAACCACCCATCTTTAAACTGGCCGAAATATTAAAAAAAAAGTACATCTAGAAGTACTATTAACATAAAACATAAATATCGTGCTCGACGACCTTCAAAGGACGTAACTGAAAACAGCACTGATTGAATGTACGGGGAGACTTTTTACAGCCGCCACACGGCACAAACAACGCTACTGTGATATTGAAATAGATAAAAAGGGAACTTTGAAGACCCTCGACCACGACAAATATGACATTTTAGACATTTTCACCTAAAATGATTTTAAGCAAAAATGTTATTATTATTATTGACTTCAATAGTCATCGCCTGAACTTGATTGACAAACTTGAATGGCAATATCGAAAGCTATAGTTGCTGAGATATTGAAACCATTCAGATACAATAGGCCGAATATTGAACGCTTCTGTGATAATATTGAAATATATGAACAGGGAACTGAATTTACGACAAATATCAAAATACTACAGGTTCGGTTCAATTTGGAGCCTGTTCAAGAAATGCATAAATAGCAATGTCGCCTGCCTATCAACGTCATTTCCGGATCGAAGACGCTTTTCCGTAGCATGCCTCTGATAAAAGTCCATATTATTGTTATAAAATATTTATATATATTTCAATTTTAGTTTACATTCAGTGATTATACAGAAGAAAACGTTGAACTATTTAACGAAGTTCATCAATCTAATCTTCTAAACGTTATGTCTACCATATCAAAGAAACAAATTAAAGCCACTGATCAAATTATCTCCTCTTGTATTTCAAATCACAAATTTACTGATTATTTTCAAATAGACTATACGCTAAATTAATGTTTATACTTTGGCGAAAAGAGAGAAGATAATCTACTAAAGAAGCCTCGTAAAGCGAATAAATATACCAAGAAGATTTGAAATATAATTAGATTGTATAATTATCTTTCACATGAGTATGTCTGATTTCTGCATGCAGAACCAAAGCTGTCTCGGTACTGCTCTAACATTACATCTGCTGTTTGTTTTACCGAAATGGATACTTTTTGTCGAAATTCAAATGAGAGATGTCAACTGTCTTGTTTTAATCTTGCTTCTCTTTTATATTTTATTTGTACGATCTAGACATCGCAAGTGTATACCCATTTTTTGTATTAAGATTACTCTGCACCACCAATTTACGATTTTACATGTATTTAACAAACTTTCATATTGCCTAATTTTAAACAGTTCGACAAGTTTATATATGGGTGGTTTCAAATAGACTATACTTTCAATATCCCAGTCAATATAGATTCGGATATTGTTCAACCACCACAAGGATATACTTCCTGCTTTTTAAATTTTGCCCTTGGCATTGTCTGTGATATGCAGGATTTATTTTCCCAGATCCCCTGTCAAAATTCTATTTTGTTTAGTTCCGCAAATTGTTTTCTCATTTAGGGCAAATCCGTTTTTATCTGGGGACCATACGACGCCGAACATGGAATGGTAATAATCTGAAAATATCGAATTGACGGTCCCATGTTCACCGCCATATGCATACCATCGTTTGGGATGGATCAAAATAGTACTATTTATTGATGTAAAAATTGAGTTGCGCTCAACCCGGGGCTAAGTGGCGAGGGCAGTAATATGCATTCCCACTACTGCCCATGAACAGGCTCAATCAAACCGAGCCTGCAATATTTTCACATTTGTCGTGTTCGGTGGCTTTCAAAGTTCCATTTCATTATTTCATTCTTATTTAGGGACATGGACAAGAAGAGGGTACATGTACTAAATACAAACCGTTTTACGCAATAAAGACGCAAATATGACGAGCTTTTTTCCTTTCCTTGTAATGTTTCAAGTATCTTTTCGTACGCTTCTGGGCTCAATTTCGAAAATCAATACACAAGATGGGCGGAAACTTTTTAAAGCTTTGGCAACGCCTATTGAGAATCTTGAAGAGAAAGTTAAGAAGATTGAACCTCTAAAGCAAAAAGTGAGGGATTTAAAGGAGATAGAATTGACAAAACTGGACAATGTGTTCAAACAAGTCTTAAAGAACCATGGCCCATGATCGAAAAACCAAAACTGGAGAGGTCTTAAACGACAGACATCTGATTGGTGAAATGGAGACTGTGTTGGAGATATCAACATTTATATTTTAACTGTAGAATACATGTAAACAAAGTAAATTTTTGAACTGCATCTGCATGTTAAGCATAAAAATTGGACAGCAATTAACGTGACTCCATCATGAATACAAGATAAAGCTGATTATCATGGCCGGGGTTTGAAATTGATGATAATAATCGGACAGCAGACACATCCTATATAGTAATATTGTAATTTTCCGTTTCAAGACGACGATTTTCTACGTTAATCAACTTATAGAAAATACATCTCATTATTTCTGCTCTTGCCAAGATGAAAAACTCAGTAAATAAAACGCAACGGAGCCTGATCGCTCAGACAAGATGATCACCAGTAAAGGCAATAATTAATTAACATTTATTTCGTCGCGGACTAGAAAAAATAAAACATGCGAGGATTTGCCTTGAAATTGTCATACAATGACAAAATAAATTCCGAGCTGTTCCTTTGAATAGTTAATGTTGAAATTGTATGTTTTCCTTTCTCCTATATTGCTCTTCGGAAGTGGGTGTATCTTTTCTCTGGTATGTATTATTAACAATTTTTTATGCCCCCGCCATATAATGGCGGAAGGGCATATAGTGTTCACCCTGGCTGTGGGTGGGTGTGTGTGTGTGTGTGTGTGTCAGTGTGTGTGTATGTTCGAAAATCGTGTCCGCTCTGTAACTTTGTTATTTCTTATTAGATTTTAAAATAACTTGGTATGAATGTTCACCATATCAAGACGGTGTGTCGCGTACAATACCCATGCCCGTAGGTCCAAGGTCAAGGTCACTGTTACTAAAAATAGCATTTTCTTGTCCGGGCTGTAACTTCCTTATGATTAGAGGGATTTGAAAATAACTTGGCACAAATGTTCACCATGACAAGGCGGTGTGTCGCGTACAACACCCATGCCTGTAGGTCCAAGGTCAAGGTCACTGTTACTAAAAATAGAATTTTGTTGGAAAAATCGTGTCCGCTCTGTAACTTTGTTATTTCTTATTGGATTTTAAAATAACTTGGTATGAATGTTCAACATATCAAGACGGTGTGTCGCGTACAATACCCATGCCTGTAGGTCCAAGGTCAAGGTCACTGTTACTAAAAATAGAATTTTCTTGTCCGGGCTGTAACTTCCTTATGAATGGAGGGATTTCAAAATAACTTGGCACAAATGTTCACCATGACAAGGCGGTGTGTCGCGTACAACACCCATGCCTGTAGGTCCAAGGTCAAGGTCACTGTTACTAAAAATAGAATTTTGTTGGAAAAATCGTGTCCCGTCTGTAACTTTCTTATTTCTTATTGGATTTTAAAATAACTTGGTATGAATGTTCACCATATCGAGACGGTGTGTCGCGTACAGTACCCATGCCTGTAGGTCCAAGGTCAAGGTCACTGTTACTAAAAATAGAATTTTCTTGTCCGGGCTGTAACTTCCTTATGAATAGATGGATTTCAAAATAACTTGGCACAAATGTTTACCATGACAAGGCGGTGTGTCGCCTACAACACCCATGCCTGTAGGTCCAAGGTCAAGGTCACTGTTACTAAAAATAAAATTTTGTTATAAAAATCTTGTCTGCTCTGTAACTTTGTTATTTCTTATAGGATTTTAAAATAACTTGGTATAAATGTTTATTATATCAAGACGATGTGTTGTGTACAATGCCCATGCCTGTATGTCCAAGGTCAAGGTCACTGTTACAAAAAATAGAAATTTCTTGTACTAGCTATAACTTCATTATTAACAGAGTGATTTCAAAATAATTTGGCAGAAATGTTCACTATGACAAGGCGTTGTGTTGTGTACAATTCCCATGCCTGTAGGTCCAAGGTCAAGGTCACTATTACTAAAACCAGAATTTTCTTGTCTGGGCTGTGAGTTTGTTATTACTTATTAGATTTTCAATTAACTTGCTATAAATGTTCACCATGACAAACATGCATAGCGGGGGCATCCGTGTCCTATGGACACATTTCTAGTTTTTAAATATTGTTACATTCAAATAGTTTACTATATAATTTATATCTATCAATTCAACTAAAGAAAAAGAAAATGTGGTTGGCCTACTGCCTTTGTTAAAATGAAAAGAAGTATGCTTATCGGGTTTAAAAATCACAATTCAACAAGTAGCCAAGCAAGAATGGAATTATAAAAAGGGAACTGAACACGACAAATGTAAACATACTGCAGGCTCGGTTTGATTAAGCCTGTTCATGGGCAGTAATGGAAATTTATATTACTGCCCACACCGCCTAGCCCCGGGTTGAGCGCGACTCGATATTTACACCAATAAACAGTGAAATTTTGATCTATCCCAAAGCATATGGCGGTGACCATGAAACCTTCAATACGGTATTTTCCTGTTCATGGGCAGTAATGGAAATTCGTAATACTCCAAACGATGGTATGCATATGGCGGTGACCATGGAACCTTCAATGCGGTATTTTCAGATTAAGACTTTTCCATGTTCAGCGGCGTATGGTCCCCAGATAAATAAATGTGTTTGGCCTAAACGAGAACACAATTGGCGGAACTAAACAAAATGGAATTTTGATGGGGTGTCTGAGAATATAAATCCTGCATATCACATACAACGCCAATGGCAAAACTTTAAAAGCAGGCAGTTTATCCTTGGGCTGAATATCCGAATCTATAATGGCTGGGATAGTGAAACCACCCATCTATAAACTGGCCGAAATATTTGAACAAAAGCAATTTTAGAAGTACTATTGACATAGTTCAGTAGTATCGTACTAAACGACCTTCAAAAGACGTAACTGATAACAGCACTGATTGAATGTACGAGGAGACTTTTAACAGCCGCCACACGGCACAAAAATGCTACTGTGATATTAAAATAGATGAAAAAGGGAACTTCAATAACCACCGAACTCGAAAAATATGAAAATATTGCTGGGTCGGTTTGATTGAGTCTGTTCATGGGCAGTAATTGAATTGCATATAACTGCCCACGCCGCCTAGCCCCGGCATGAGCGCAACTTAATATTTACACCAATAAACAGTACAATTTTAATCTATCCCAAACGATGGTATGCATATGGCGGTGACCATGGAACCTTCAATAAGGTATTTTCAGATTAATACTATTCAATGTACAGCAGTGTATGGTCCCAAGATAAAAGAATAGGTTTGCCCTAAACGAGAAAACAATTGGCTGAACTAAACACAATATAATTTTGACAGGGGATCTGAAAATATAAATCCTGCATATCATAGACAACGCCAATGACAAAATTTAAAAGGCATGCCACAGTGATATTAAAATAGATGAAAAGGGAACTTTGGGAACCACCGAACACGACAAATATGAAAATATTGCAGGCTCGGTTTGATTGAAAGCTCGATTTGTTACTTTATCCCTGTAGTCGTGTTTCTGCCGATTTTACTCTAGATGCTCTGGTCTCGGTAAGATTATTGAGTACTCGCCCCTTTTGCTTTGCAATGCTGCTAGTTACTTATGTTTTATATGTTTGTGTTCTTTTGCATGAAACTTTGCTGATGGTTTGGAGTTATTTCACCGAGACAACTTGTGCTTGTTTGTTGATATGAGAACCTGTTGGGGCAAGTATGAAGTTAGTGCACCCTTAAACCTGGTTTAAACCCCCAGTGGCGAATTGTTTCTACACTGACCGTTCAAACGCGGTAATTCCATTGTTTGTGGTGTCTTATTTGAAATTCATATTATATGTCACTTTAAAAAACACGCTCTCTTTTCGTCTCTACTTTTTTGCTACGTGGGGAGGCTGTGTTTTCTACGTTTGCCGATTCGTGTTATATTTCTTTTTTGAAATAACAAAGTTTTCATATTACAATTCCTTAATTTGAGACGCATAATCTCTCGATAAAATGGTCCGTTTCTCTAAAAAGGATACATGTAAAGGTACATATCACGTAAACCCTAAGTCTTCCACACACAGCCAGTTAAATGAAGGCAAGATAAAAATATTAAAAAGACTAATTTTTAAACTTGCCACCACAAAATATTCATTTAAATAATATAGTTCTATTTCGACCCATCATACGATGGTGAGCATATGGCGCCCTTCAACGAGGTACAAATATCTTTTCAGATTAATACCATTCCAAGTTATGCAACACAACAGAAAGCGAACTGAAAACATACATATTGGAATTTGAATAATGAATTTTAGAATATTTATCTGATTTCAGAGCAATTCGTCAAATAGGGCAACATTAAGAAGAAGTGACAGTGCCCGAAGCGATAAATAGCTGCAGAATGTGACCGAAAATATCATTTTATAACTTAAATAGAGTTTTAGATGACTGGATACATTATTAACATCGTTTTTTATGAAACGTTAAAATTTCCTGCATAAACACTATCGATAAAAGTAATTCTTGTAACTGAGAATCCCAATTGTAAGACAGCAAAATCCTTCGGTCGAACTTCGCGCTCATCTTGTAAAGATTGAAAGCTGACTTACCACGCTGATGATCTGACTTAGCTGAATACTGAAGTCGATTGTTATAGTATCATTAATCCTTTTAACAGGTCGAACTAGAGGGCTGTATTTAGACGACTCGAACAAATCTTCCACTAGACACTCAAACCACTTTTGTTGATCAATTGGACCTGAAATTCAAATTTAGTATCAAACAACGCCATAAATGACGTCATAAAACATGGCGTCGCCGGTACTTACGACATTTATTATCTGACTGAGAGCAAGGTTGAACGAGATTGTGATGGTTTCACTGATATTCTGCACTGGACGGATCAGTGGATTGTACTCGGCGAAGATGTGCTGGTACAGTTGCTGATCAAAGCAACAACACATACCTGAAAAATAAATCAAAACAAATTTCAACTATGCCAAAATAGTACGTCTTTTATCACGGTTTTGATAATAATTATTAGGTTTTCATCAAGAATTTGTAAATTATCATTAAGAAAACAGCCGATGTTCATTAAGTTATGAATACAGTATTTAAAAAAACAACTTACAAGTAGTAAATTTATCATTAAGAAAACAGCCGATGTTGATAAAGTTAAGAATACAGTTAAAAAAAAAACAACTTACAAGTAGTAAAATTACATCAATTTTGAAATGCTTTAATACTCTGGTTATACAACCTGATAAATTAAAAATATGTATTCAACTGAATTACATTAAACTAGACGAAAATGGAACTTTGAAAGCCACCGAACACGTCAAACATTAAAATATCGCAGACACGGTTTAATTGAGCCTGTTCATTGGCAGTAATGGAATGCACTTTACATTACTTTCGGAATTTTAACATTGGAGATCAATCTGTGACATTGTTTACATTGGCATGGCAACGGTACCAATGCCTGCAAATGACAATAGTTATTGGCAGCAATTTTCTGCCTTCAGAAATGAACAATGGAGAAAAGGACATCCGTCGAATCACAATTGCGTCCTTGTGAGCCAGCTAAGGAATTGAAACTTTCTCTGTTGAAATTGAACCAGGACTGGTTTCAAGTGATCAAACTAGCAATTAATGGTATTGGCATTTTATCACTTGTTCGATGTGTTTGCCATTGTAATGAAAATATACTGGTATATTATATTGTAAGCGATAAAGGTCAATCTACACTGGTCAAAAGTTCCAAGTGCACACTTTTCAATTTTGAATATCTTAAAGTAAACTTATTCAAATTGAATGAAAGTTTGACTTAATGTTAATAATGATCAAACAACAATAATTTTTTGAAAACCGTGCATATGTTTTACGTTTTACGTCATCCACGTCGGCATACGTTTTTTATGTATAATCCCCGTGCGGCAAGCGAAATTTATTTTTTTACAATCGTTTTTGTTTTTCACATGTTCACCGACTCAAGACAAACACGAAAAACAAACCAACAAATTGTAACCATGGAACGGTTGACGTCAGCAGACAACGACATTGCCGTCAAAATTCTTTTCACAGGCACAACTTCAAATTTGTTGTAAAAAAATCTTGACGGTTTTCGTAAATGCAAAAGAAATACCTTTTTTTGCATATTTTATTAATTTAAGAATAAAATCAAACGATATTATTTTCTAGATTGATTACGTTGCTTACGTTGAACGCTGATGTTACTCAATTACGTCATTAAATATTTACGTAAAACAACGTAAAATCGAAAACATTAGTGTATCATTTGTTGGATAAGTGTCCAATAAATAAAAATTTAAAACTCAAATTTATAGAAATTCAATAAAATTCAAAATCGAATTATTCGAAAATGACGCTTATTCGGTCAAAAGGCGTATCCGAAAACTGGTCAATTTTATCGAAATGAATAAATTTTTTTCGTTTGAAAAGGCTGTTACACATCTATCATAGAAAATTGTATCATCCCAAACTGCTAGACAATTCAAAAGCTTTTGGCACAAAACATTGTGTGAAAAATGGAATTTTCTCCTTGAAATCCTGTAAAAACGTTATGGATAAAATAAAGTTGAGTGTGTTGGTTCATCGTGCCCAGCAGACCATTACAAAGCTACAGAAAGCTATTTCAGTGCAATGGAATGGCAAACTACAGTATTTCCTTTAAATCTGCATGAAATTTAAATTATACAGAGATGAGAAAACGATCACAAATGATAGCCGATGCAATGATAATTAACTTGAGAATTGCTTTCTGAGAACAAGTGAGCTAAGATATTATTATTTTTTAATCTGGTTAAGCAGACTTAAAATTTTTGGTGTGCTTTAATAGAATATTGATTCTTCTTCATTGTAATTTACACTATTTTGAAAGATTCAATCAAATTATTGGAAAAATTAACATTTATCAAGTGTGCACTTAGAACTTTTGACTAGTGTATATACCTTAGAAAAAAATATGTACCTTAGTAAAAAAACATGTCATATGCATATGATAGACACGCAACATAAAGACGAGTCATTTAAACTTTCACATTTGTGTCTATTACTTGAATAGAATAAAATAAAACAAAACAAAAAACACTTAACGTCTCACAACTGTATTGTAATCAGCATCTTGACATTAGCACGTGCTACTCGATTTCAGTATTTGACACTGATCGTTACTTGAGAAAACAGTGAACTATATATGTATATATATATGTACTTTAATATAACTGTCATATCTGCATCGAAATACATACAAAAAATCTACAAACTAAAATTTGAATGTATGGATAATAACTTTATTTATTATGTAAATCTAAATTGCATGCATGAATGATTGTTTGCTATAATATATAAAATTCTATCATTTTTATAGGTAAATAACACGTCGCTCATTAAGAGCAGTCAGTATTTCTTAGTTTAAAAGACAAGAAACCTGAAGAAACCAGATCATCTTCTCAACCAATTGTGCTATACAAATTGTACTACAAAACGTCCATAGACTATCTCCGGTTAGACACGCTAAGTATTTACGTCTATATAATGAAACTTTTATCTGGGTTATTTGTCAATTAATTGATGCTTCCATCTGTGCTGCCAGCATCCTTAGCTTTTTAGCAAGGTTGGTGCACACTAGAAGCCCCAGGAGCTAATTGTTTTGCCAATAATCGTTCCAGGGCGCTTACCCCGTCGGTTTCTCTTTTTTGTTAACCCCTTGTGGTGCCTTATTGAGATTGGTCTTTTTTATGAACTCACGCTCCCTTTCTCTGCTTTGTTTGACTGTGTGTGAAGGCTTTGATTTATGGGTTTGGCTATTCCCTATATGCATGTTGCACTTTTTATATGTTCATCGCTAATGGGGCCGTAACACTGCGACGTTCTGGTCAGCGTTCTACGACGTTTGAGGAAAGTTTGTAAGTCGTCCATGGTTGCTGGGATAGCGCCAGAAGTGCGTTGTGTGAATGCTAGTAAACGTCGGTGATCGCCGTGAATCGGCGGAGAACGCTGGTCCGGATAAAAAGTTTTGAACATGCCCCAATTTTTTTCACTAAGACCAGCGTTATTCAATGTTTAATTTTAAAAGCTGAAGAACGTTCAAAAACGTTCGTAGAACGTTTTACTGACGTTCGTCGAGCATTGCACGCGTTTGGCTACCGTCAGTCAGTCGTTACTAAAGCGTTACTTGATGGTTACAAATCTTTGCTTTGCTGTGGACGACTCACTGGCGACCTGTCAACGACCGCTGAACGGTCCCCTTGCGCACGCAGCGTGTGACTCAAGTACAACGAACGTCCTTTTGGCGTCAATTGAGCTCCATTCAAGCGTTATCCGAATGTCCATGCATCAGCACTCTCGTCTAACGTTGATATATCGTTATTCGCGCGCCAGTTGCACGTAAGAACATGCTAATGGTTTTAGGGTTTTCATACTTGGTCGCTGTTACAAGCTTGTAGTGCGTTAGCCACACGCTAGTGCTGCGTTAGACTTAACATTAATAACACGCCAGATTTGTCATTCTCATTCTAGAACGCTAAAAAAATTAACGATTGAAACGTTCAGAGAACGTTGACTAGAACGTCATATTGTGACGGCCCCTTAAAGCAATGCTATGTACTGTTCATATCGCAAATAAAAGTATCAATAACTATCCGAAGCTCTAACAGTGCACTAATCCTTACCTATGATTGGCAGGAAACGTTTAAACCTATCACATTTTCCTACTTAAAAAGAACCATTTGTTTTACCATTAAGCTAAGAGTAAAACTAACAGTAAAACATTATTAACAGTCGAAGTTCATTAAACCGCTACGCAACAACGTCATTAAGATAAAATTATCATGATTTATATATGGCGAGCGACTGATAGAAAAAGCACGGGTCACCATTACCGGAAGAACAGATGCAATGAAGTACGGGAACCTTGGATCATCCATATGACTGCTTTAGCGTGGGTTATGAAAGATGGTTTGGACTAAAATTCGGTAGAAAACGATGTTTATGTTTGACACTTTTACACCAACATATTGAAAACCCGTATAGACTGTTTGTAGGATAGCTAGGCATTCATGCAGCTAAATGGGTTTAAATCAAAGACTATTACTGTGTTTAAAATATTCAGATTGTTTGTCATTTACATACCTTTCTTTACATATCACAATGGTCAAAGGTCTACCATTTGTCAACGGGATATTCTCCACTGCCTTACAGGTCAGGCTTCTACAAAGTCTTGGAGAAAATATGGTAATTTGATCTTTGTCAAACATCATTCATAATCAACATAAAACATCCACCGGAGCATAAACATGCCAACATAAATAAATCTACCATCTAAATTAGGCGCCATTCAAAATTTGTTTCCGATAAATCTCATATATTCATGACTTGACATCTATTTAATTACCATAATGAGATTTAGATTGGCTTTTGGCTTTCTTAGAATAACCTAATCTTATATAGTAATAATGAAGCAGACTACTATTCCTGTGACCTGATCTTTAAAACACAAAAACAACGAGTAAATATTATATAGATCTAGTTGTTTTGTTTCTGGGGTATATATTTTTGGTCTGAATGTCATATTACTCAAGACACAGCCGAGGGATAACATGACATTCAGGCCGGAAATATATCCTTACATACCCTTTCAAGAAACCGAATAATTGTTTTTTATATACTGCAAAGCTTTATTCCAGGCATATGGAAATAATTAAACATTGGTTTATCCTATTTAGCTCATTTTATTTTAAACATAACTTTTTCCCTCTGAGAACCCAAAATAATTCACATGTATGACGTCACTCAATCACGTGGCGTCATTGCTATTATAGTTTTAATGGACTTTTAAATTAATTTTTTTTCTTGAAAACATTAAACTAATTTGATAACTTTCAATTTGAAAAACTTGACATAATTATCCTGTGTGAATATTTAAATAATTCCTGAGCATACCCTTTCCGATTTAGAGACTCTACAATTTGAAACAAAATGGCGGGCGACAAAAAATTCGGGCAGGCCAGAGGGGAGATTTAAGGCACGCGCAGTAATCTATACGGCCTATTTGTGTATACGGACAAATTACACGTATCATATAAAATTCAAAGAACAAATGTTTGCAGTATAATAATCGTTCTGCTGTTTTATTCTTTTATTCAGACATTCGATTCGTTGTCTAGCCTTGAACAAATTTGCTTATCCATACATATATCATTAAAATGCATATATAACAAGGGCAATAAATAATTTAAGTAATCGAATTGATGAAAAGGGAACTTCGAAAGCCAGGCTCGGTTTGATTGGGCTTTTTCATAAGCATGAATGGATATGCATATCACTGTTCACGTCGCCTAGTCCCGTTTGAGCGCAGCTCAATATTTGCACATATATATCTTGCCCAACGGCCTTCAAAGCCATTTAAAATTGATAACAACACTGATTGAACAAGCATTTAAACCAAGCTACCTGTTGTTAGGGATGCATCACATTTCGGGTTAAAGGAAACTGCCACTGTGAGTCTTGCTACATCTATGCAACAAAGAAGTGCACTCAGCAAGAACATGTTGCAGGGAACAAGAAACACGTATAGCAACAGCTAGATATCCATTTGCTGACTTATTCTTTCAACGAGTTTGGCAGTATGACAATGTATGCCATTAAAGGCCGTTCAAACTTAACACATATTGATACATCAATGTCCATTTCGACAACTACTAAAGTCTAAACCGTAAAGAGATTTTAATTATATCACATTCAATAAATTAATGTAATCGAACTTCTTTTTCCTGTCATATCTTATATCCAAAGTAGTGAACGAGCGTTTCTCTATTAGTCTCTCAAAATACAATTAATTTGCATACGCGTGTATTCAGATACTATTCACTTGTCAATTAAAACACTTCTTTCAGTGTACGTTCATTATAATGTGTGTTTTAATCCGTTTCTAACACTTTACAAACTCGGATAGACTCATTTAAAGTTCGATAATTAATCCTTCAAAATTAAAAGCACCATATATCTGTGAGACAAAAAATCTTGTAAAGGAAATGTATGATCTAATTCAGTCATTTGTCAATATTATCGACATGAACATTGCAGAGAAATTCGCTCAAAGATGGCCAGAGTACTGGAATCGATCTGGCAGAGACGTGCCGATCATATAATGTGCTGCCTTAACGAAGAAAACTCGTCGAGTGTAAAACAACTATTTTAAAATTATCACATGAAGAAAAATAAAGATAAATGGCATTCGGTTATGTATCGCCAAACTGACAAAAAAGTGAAATATGCATATCAGGAATCGCCTCGCTTACAGAACACATCCTCCCCACGCAGCGAAAAAAGAAGAGTGGAAGAGAGAGAGTATGTTTGTTATAAGTATGTCAATTCAAAAAAGACGCCACAAACAATTAACGAAAAAGACAAAGCTTGATTTTAATGATATTTCAGTTTTAAAAAGAATCAGTGTAGAACGGGACAGTTGTTTAATCACTCTGTCCATACATTGTACCAAACAACCCTGATAAAAATTACTAACTGGTTAAGATGGTTACCATAACGACACTGACGGTAAGCATGAAACAATAATTCTTAACATTTATTAATTTGTTACAAAAACAACATTCGTAAGAAGTAGAGACATTTGTTTAATCAGTGACCAAGACCAAGACTGAGAAGAGCACGGAATGATAAGTCAAGATGTTACCATAACGACAGTATTTTGAAGTCCGGACATTGTTTAATCAGTGACCATAACGTCACGATTCCTTCCAAGTGTCCAAACAACACTGATTACACATGTAGAGTATTGCACTAACATAAAACAAGTAAGCACAACAACTCTCATCAGGGGCATGGAACGACTTTGCTTATCAATTGAAATTAACATTGATATCATGCGTCGGGTTAACATAGATACACTGACCAGAAATACGGAACAATATTTAACCAAACCGACGCCTTCACATGTATATAGTGCGGTAACTAGTATGTTTGTTAATACCGCGAATATGAAAGAGCAGTGATGACAGAGAATCACTTGTTGGGACAAAAAACTAGCGCGAAGCTCGGCTTGGACTTGCAATGCCTGACACTTTATAACACATTATCTCTGACCTTAAAATCTGGCGACAGGTAATGATTATTTCAGTCATTTAATTGAACACCATCTCAAAAAGTGAACTAGATGTAAATGACAGGAATCACAAAGTATAGATATGTATTTTATGCCCTGGCAATTAAAACAAATCCGGATCGTTGTAACCGAATATCTGTTCATTACTTGCACAACAATGTCCCCTCCCTTTAGTACGTAATAATGCAGATCTTTAAGAATTATATGTTATCGATATTTTGGAACCCGACAAGAACCTCTAAAGAGCTTTAGAACAAAATGTGTCGAAAAAGTGCACGAAAATTAGTTTTGCTTTCTGTTTATCGTTGAGCATATAGATTCTATCTGATAATGATAAAGTTTAAACATACTCCATTCAAAAGATCCCTCCCAAAAAGTGATTTGTTAACCAAGAATGTTAACTATCATGCTGTGATTTATGAGTATGTCTGCGGTAAGGATGAAACATGAGATCAACATCCAACAGAGCGAAAGACTTCTGATTTATATGAATTATTCTGACACTAACAAAAAGCCTGAAGGTCGTCCGACATGACAGAAAAGCTGTTATAACGGTTATCAGATAGTTTAGTCTTCTTTGCAGCCGGAGAAGTCATGCTATCACTTCTTAATATTGGTTACTTCCTTCAAAAGATCACCATATACATTCTTTGCCGAACCTTATTACTTGGTTCATTCCCAACCTGGAACGCTTTTGAACAACTCACCAATTTAATTAAGAATTATTCCAAGGCATCTAGGAATCTAGTAATATTATGTTATATACAATGCTCATTGTTTTCATTTAAAATCACACTGGCAGAAAATGACATTTAAAAATATAGCAAAATAAATTTGAATATTACGTTTGTTTCCTATAAAAATCAAAAGGTTGTATATTTTTTATTGATAGCAACAGACACCTAGGTTGGGCATTTTTGTGCAAACGTCTGTTGCGTTGCTTGTTTAGTTTTGTATAAACAGATAAAGTAAATCCTTTTACATTTATGCAAAAAGTTGGAAACTCGAAACAATAATTACAATGAAAACAATTAGTCATTTTAAAATGTCCCTTTCAATTAATTATGCCACTTTTATTTATTATTTTATTATTGACCAGAAAGAAAAAAAATATTTTGTCCAACGTAAAGATGAATGGCCGCATCCAGAAAACACAGCCTCCCAAACTTCAGAGAAAAAGATGCATGGGTTTTTAAACTGCACAAGATCTCAAACGATCAAAATATATTCATATCGTTTCGTTTTTAATTTTAGCTAAGTTTTACTTAAATCTTATAAATTTATTAATTCATAACTCGATTCAGAATTATTAATACATTGTAAGTAAAAGTGAAATATGCAACATCAGGGCTGAAGGCTATAAATCTGAGATTGGAAACCAGTCTCAAATCTCAAGCATCTGATTGGCTGAAATGGCGACCAGTCGCCATTTCAGCCAATCGGATGCTTGAGATTTGAGACTGGTTTCTTTGCTCAGTTTTATAACCTTGGGCACAGGAATGGCCGCATCTAGAAGGCACAGCCAAAACGTAAAGAGGAAAAGAAAGCATGGGAGATAAAATGATCAATTAAAAAAAAAGACACCACATTACAATTTACGAAAATGAGAACCCAAGAATAAATGATCTGAGTTTAATCAAAAGTACACGTAGTATAATGATAAAGTAGGGGTGCATGTAGATCGTTAATTAAAGTGACCTTTCTTACAGTACGTTTAACATTGATGGAAACGGAGACTATTCAGTATGACAGAGAAGGAGGCATTGATACAAACTTGCAATTTCGAAAATAATTGACAGTCGTTCTAGGCTATTCTTCTGCCAAACAAAGCTGAACCTGAACATTTAACTAAGGACTAATTTCAACTGCGACATAATTCCATTAAGATCAACCGGAAAACATGTTTAAGATTTTCTTACTTTTCCACAAAAGATTGATTGTACAAACTTCAGGATTCCAGTGATATTATAATAATTAGTTTATTAAAATAAAAATACTTTAAACGAAAACTTCTTCTTTGAAAAAATAAGGACATTTTATAAACGAGTATAACGGTCACGGCTGACATTCCTGTTGAATTTTAAATTTTGCTAGACTTGTTTATCAACAAACACATTCAGTAATGTCAATGAACACTTTACTTCAAAAATCACTGCAGTAAAGGTTATAAAACCTCACAGAATAGCGCGAAGGACGTTTAAAGAACGAGTTGATGTCTTGGTATATTTGATCTATTCATAAACGTCTGGAATAAGGACTAAGTGGTTTGTATAGCACTAATGAGCCCGAGAAATCATTTAATAATGACACTGATTGATGGAAGAACGCATAAAACAATCGATCTTACAATTAGACGGGATGAATGTCTGGCAACACAAAACATGATAAGTGTTTAAGATCTGTCATACTGAGATGCCCTCAGATATTTCTCTCATATGGGTTGAGTCGATCGTCATCCAAGTAATCAAGAAAATAATTAGTTTTTATATTCCATGTCCAGTTGTACGGAAATGGCCTTAATGCAATGAGAAGTGGAAACATGTCCGATGCAAACGAAAATGACCTCTAAGCAATGTATGGACAAATAATATTCTACATCGCTCTGCATGCCTGGTGATAAACCCATCCATCTTAAGCTGATCATTTTGCCTTCCTCTTTGGTTACACGTCGGTTGCAGAGAAAAACTTGTAAAAGAACATAGAAGCTTGACTTGTTTCTGTTATCCCTGTCATCGTGTTGTTGCTGATTTGACTTCAGGTGCTCTGGACTCGGTAAAATCATTGAGTACCCGCCCTTTTGCTTTGCAATGCTATTAGATTCTCATTCTCATGTTTATATGTTTTTGTGCTATTGCATGCAAAATTGTTGTTGGGTGGGTTGGAGTTATTTCGCCAAGACAACTTGTACTTGTTTGTTCATATGAGAACCTGTTGCGACAAGTTTGAGGTTGGTGCACGTTAGCCCCCAGTGGCAAATTGTTTTGCCACTGACAGTTTCATGACCGAACCCTAATGGTTCTCCTTTTCATTATTTGTTTGTGGCGACTTATTGGAAACTGATATTCTTATATCCCTTTCCTCAGTACTTTTTCGCTGCATTGAGAGGCTGTGTTTGCTGAGTGTGGCGATTCCTGATATGCATATTTCCCTTTTTCATAAATTACAGCCTTACAACACAGCCAAATGCAATCAGAGAGGAAAAGAGAGAACATGTGTTTTAATTCATACATTACACCACAAACAATTATCGAAAAAGAATACCTAATGTTTTACTGCATTGAACGGTCAGTGGCAGAACAATTTGCCACTGGGGGTATGAAGCAGGATCATGGGTGCACCAACTTCGCACTTGCCACAACAGGTTATCGTATGAACACATAGGTAAGAGTTATCTTCATGAACTAGATCCAACACACGAGAATAAAAATACCATTTCCATGTCTATTCGGCGTGTAACTGTCACATCTATATATTTAACATGAGATAGCATTATGAAAATGTATGGCGGCTATGAATAAGAACAGCCACACATATGAATCACTACTAATGTGTCTCGTCCTCAATCTATAAAAATATGGCTACTACTTCTCTTTCGAAGGGACCGCTTTGTCCCTTCGTCCGTCACGAAAACTTGCTTTATGTCGGCTATAACTTTGACATTTACTAATATTTTCTCATCAATCTTTCACAATAAATTGCTTCCGACATCTGGGACGTGATGAAACGTTTAGGTGAAGATAAAATTAGACAAATGTATTTCTTTTTTTGGTATTTTACCATGAAAACTTACAATTTGTTATAACTTTTTAAAACAAGATGAAAAATGGTACTTTGAAAGCCACCGAACACCACAAATATGAACATTTTGCAAGTTCGGTTAGATTAAGCCTGTTTAATGACAGTAATGGAAATGAATATTACATCCCACGCCGCCTAGGCCCGGGTTGAGTGCAACTCAATAATTACACCAATAAACAATACAATTTAGATCCATCCCAAACGACGGTGTGCATATTGGCGGTGAACATGGAACCTTCTATGTGGTATTTTCAAAATTAATACTATTATATGTACAGCGGCGTATGGTCCCGGAAAAAATAATGTGTTTGCCCTAAACGAGAAAACAATGTGCGGGACTAAACAGAATAGAATATCAAAATGGAATCTGATTATATAAACCCTGCATATCACAGACAAAGGCACCATTTAAAAAGCAGGAAATATACCCTAGGGGTTATTGAACAATATCCAAATCTGTTTTGGTTAGGATATTGAAACCACCTATCTTTAACCTTGCCGAAATGTT
This sequence comes from Corbicula japonica, assembly GCA_038501625.1. NCBI lineage: Eukaryota > Metazoa > Mollusca > Bivalvia > Venerida > Cyrenidae > Corbicula > Corbicula japonica. Next base: position 5,151,811 of record JAZAYU010000033.1, read on the forward strand.
AAAAACAAATTAACGTAATTTTAAAGGCATGTTAACATAATACAGCCGCCACACGGCACAAACAACGCTACTTATTTCTTCTTCAATCTTTGCAGTTATGTTTCCTATGACAAGAGGGCTGTGACTAAGCCAAATGTGAAGGTTACACTTGACAGAATTATGACTTTTGTACATAGAATTGGTCACAAAAACGTTACGCTGGCATTTCCTTTGCCATTTCTTAATATTTTTTCACCATACTTTTAGATGATATTGTTTATGTCAGCAGGGACGTTATGATGCGAATTGTTTAAGGTGACAGACCAATGGCCGTTTGTTTACTTAGATATTGTTATGAAAACTTAATGTTGGCTATTACTTCAAATTTTTTAATATATGTTCATCACACTTTTAATTCATTATTCTTATGAGCACAGAGTCACATTTGACAGAGATATGCCCTTTTTTGTACGTAGATTTTGTAACGAATACTTAACGTTGAGCCATTTCGTAATATTTTTAAAATCATTCGACTTTTTATATATTTAGGTACTCAGTCAGGCAAGTTGTCATATATAACGGGTTCTTATCAACTTTTGTGTTCAACTGAATACCTATCTAGTCTATATTATTATCCTCGCTGATGAAATCGGGAGGGGATATTGTTTTGGCGTTGTTCGTCCGTCCATCAGTCAATCTGTCCATCCGTCCGAATTTCGTTTCTGCTCAATTTCTCTGCAACTACAGGATGAATTTCAACGAAACTTTCTGGGAACCATCAATACCAAGTGAGGACGGGCATATCGTCGTCTTGTTCCGGTCAGACCTTTTAACACAGAGTTATGGCCCTTTGATAACTTATGCATTATTCATAAAGAGCAATATTCGTTTTCGCGCTATTTCTCTGCAACAGCTGGATGGATTTTAAATAAACTTTCTGGGAACCATCAATACAAAACGGAGATGCGCATATCGTCGTCTTGTTCCGGTCAGACCCTTTAACACAGAGTTATGGCCCTTTGATAACTTATGCATTATGCATACAGAGCAGTATTCGTTTCCGCGCTATTTCTCTGCAACAGCTGGATGGATTTTAAATAAACTTTCTGGGAACCATCAATACAAAACGGAGATGCGCATATCGTCGTCTTGTTCCGGTCAAACCCTTTAACACAGAGTTATGGCCCTTTGATAACTTATGCATTATGCATACAGAGCAGTATTCGTGTCCGCGCTATTTCTCTGCAACAGCTGGATGGATTTCAACAAAACGTTCTGGGAACCATCAATACCAAGAGGAGATGCGCATATCGTCGTCTTGTTCCGGTCAGACCCTTTAACACAGAGTTATGGTACTTTGATAACTTATGCATTATGCACATATTGCAGTATTCGTTTCCGCGCTATTTCTCTGCAACAGCTGGATAGATTTCAAATAAACTTTCTGGGAATCATCAATACAAAACGGATATGCGCATATCGTCGTCTTGTTTCTCTCAGACCCTTTAAACAGAGCTTTGGCCCTTTTATAACCTATGCATTATGAATATAGAGCAGTTTTCTCTGCAACGGCTGGATGGATTTCAACAAAACTTTCAGGGAACCATCAATACCAAACTGGGATGCGCATATCATCGTCTTGTTCTGGTCAGACCCTTTAACAAGAGTTATGATTTTGGTATACCATTTGGGATTTACCTATTTCCTTCATTTGAATCTACGATATTGATAACGCTGCGGTCGCTGTCTAAGTGGCAACCTTGTAGTCCCCTAACTGAAAAGGAGCAGACAACTGATACCCTCAAAAGACATTCTAAAGAGTACTTTAAATAGATAAAGTATCAAAACTTGAATGACACCAATCTCGACAAATAAAACAATTTCGCAAACTCTGGTTGAATGAGTTTCTTCGAGGCAGCAACAGGAATGAAGAAATAGCTCCACTGAACGTGTAGTCCAAGATAAGCTCACTGTAAACGTAGTATGTCACAGTGAATTTATTAAACATGCCATGAAATTTCTTGTCATCTCCACCTGACACGGAATGTATATTTTAACAGGGTCTCTTCAATGTCACCGACAAGGAACTCGAATTCCAAATATTTTCATAAAGAAAATACTCAATGACAAAATTAAATATTAAAAATGATGTCATAGAGACAGCGCTAGCTGATGGCGACAATTATTGTTTGTCATCACGGGACCTGATACTTGGTCAAGAAATACCTAGTATAGTATGATAACATCATTATCTCTCTCTCTCTCTCTCTCTCTCTCTCTCTCTCTCTCTCTCTCTCTCTCTCCCTCTTTCCTGTTCTTTATAGTTTGTGTGACTTTTTCTTATTGGCATATGGAAATGCTAGTATAGATCTGAGACTGATCTTTAACTGTATAACCTCAGATACGAATCTTATGACATCCAATAATACAAATTTGAAAGATATCGTTCAGGTCATTACAAAGAAAGAGCACAACTTGTCAAGAAGCTAAGCTGATGCAAATCCTTATATATCCGATAATAATTTTTCGATCAGGATTGAAACAAACTGGACAGCCATGTATTTCAGCAAACAAAGAGTGACAGGGAAATCAATAGTAACATCGTTTGCGCACTTCACCCTGTCATAACGCTCAACAAACGCTTGTCATACAGCCTCAGCAAACAAGCCGATGACAGAACGATACGAAACGTCATATTATTGAGGGAAAACTTTCTCAAATAATGAACTATAAAATATTTGGTGCGAAGAATAATAACGCAGCAGACCGATATTGAAGCTAGTTAATAGAAACATGCTTAACTTTCAAAACAGAAACAACAAGCTTGAATAACGACGTTGAAATGTGAGAGGTTAGAAACCGTGCAATACTGTTACGTGCTCCAATCATGCATGTATTTGCATGAAACATATAAGAAATAAAAATAAAATTATGATTTTCTCATAAACAACTGATTGGGAAAATACGTAAACAGAAATTCGGCTTAAAATATAATTTGTAATTGTTCCTACATGTACAAGTTTCCTTACAGTACTGTATATGTATTACATTATATCATATTTTAAGACAACAGTGTACATGGGAGAGACATTTTGTAAGATAATATTTAATTTAACAAAAAGCAAAGAAAAAAAATGAAACATGCACATCAGGAATCGCCACACTCATAAAACACCGCCTCCCACGCAGCGAAAAAGAAGAGAGGAAGAAAAGAAAAGATAGCATGTGTTTATAAGTATTATCAAAAGTATTTAAATAACTGCTCTCTTTTTTCAAATGCCTTGAAAGCAAAATTGGCAAGTTTACTCACCATAGTTCTGATGTTTGAATTAACAAGTACTTTAAATTTTAAGACATAAGGTCTAGTCCAGTAATAGCATTTAATATAGTCATGATAGTGCTTTTATTAATCTAAGTAAACAGGACATCTGACAATTACAAAATGGTATTCATCTTCATTTGTATTACAACATGTCACAATTTCGTTCCTGGGTTTGTGTGCATTGTGCAAATATTGAGTTACACAACAAGGGGCTAGGGGGTGTGAACTGTAATATGCATTTCCATTACTTCCCATGAACATGCTTAATCAAACCGAGTCAGTAATGTTGTGATTATATGTCGTATTCGGTGGTTTTCAGTTTCTTTTTTCATCTATTTAACATGCAGATTCGCTTAACAGTGTCTCTTGCTGGCGGTTTGTTTTCTGTAAATCGCATGATACTGCATATATTTATAAAATATGTAAAAACTTGTTTTAATGTTTTCTTTTGAACAAACTGAATATTATGTCAATTACGGTATATTACTTTTATGAACAAACCAAAGCGGGGTAATTTCATCAGATATATTTCTTTACAATCAGTGGTGGAGTTATTCCCCTTTATCTGTTTTCAGTCTCGTCAGATGAATAATATTTAAATGTTGATCGGGGTTTAATGTAAAAAAAAGAATGACATAAATAGATCAGGAACAAAATCTCCTCACACAGCCAAACAAGAATTAAGAGGAGCGAGGGCGTATTACACATGGTTAAATTCAAAATAATTTAGAGCGTCGTACACAAAACAAAAAGCAAAATAGACTCCACAAATAACAAATAAAATTTGCAACTGGGTTCTCAAACCTGATTCATAATTCCCCCGTTCTCACATTTGCCCCTCCAGGATCTCTAAGGAAAACACATTATCTTGGTGAAATAACTTCAACTAGCCCACATACTTGACAGTGTAATATGAACAACAATTTCAATAAAACTCCAGATAGGGAAACATTCCTTTCGGGCAAAGTTAACAAAGAAAGGTGAATTACGAAATTAAAACAGCAAAACTCACAAAGGAGACTTAAATTTCCTCAGTGTTACTACCAGAAGCTTTAGACTTTGCTTAATCAATCAACGTACAGAAATGACTTTAACATAAACATTTCGGACAATCTAAGATTATACGTCCTGTGTATCAGTAATGAGACATAAACAAAGATAAAACGCAAATGCTAGAAGCACATCAATATCACAGGAGCGTTGTTTGTGGCGTCTGGAAAAAAGTCTCCCCGTTCATTCAGTCAGTGATGTTATCAGTTATGTCCTTTGAAGGTCGTTGAGCACGATGCTTATGTGTGTTTATAGAACATAAAAATTACTTACTGTTCATACACCCCTGGGATATAATGTATGGTTTGTAACTTTTGCCTTGGAGTTCTCTGTAATATGCAGGATTTATTTTCTCAGATCCCCGGTCAAAACTATATTCTATTCAGTTTCGCCCATTGTTTTCTCGTTTAGAGCAAAACCATGCAAGGGACAGACACAATACAATCAATCCGTATCCAACCCAACCCCCGCCAAAGATAGTTCAAGTATGCCTATACAAAGCCAAACACAATGTTTTACATTCTGTATTGTTTGAAATTAACATAATTTTATTACCTTCAATGGAGGTAATTTTAATTAACTGATAACTACACTGTAGTGAAATACGGGGAGATTTTTACATCCGCCGCACAACAATTAACACATGGTAGTAAAATATTTAAGGTATAGATAAACGCAAAGCCATTCAAAGACTCGTTTGTACATTGTGTTACTTGACAGGTACTTGAACCAACATATCATTTGATTACTGAGTGATGAAATCAATCAATAAATATTTAAAGACATATTTTACGTAAAATGAATATCCACATAGCTAGATTAACTTAACAAACTTAAATGTGAATTCAACAAATCTTCGTAATGCGCTCACACGTTTAAAATTTAAACTAAAAAAAAAGTAGTATACCCAACATAAATTTCTTCTAGCGGCAATTTAGTTTAAAATCTATTTTACAATAGTCGAGACTGATGTAATTCGCAAAACGAAGAGAAAAAAGTCAGGAATTTGCATACAATTAACCATATTTTATATTGAAAGCTATCACAATTTCTGACTTCATGTGCTTGATTTGGTACTTTATATAACTAGAGGGCCATCATGGCCCTAAATTGCTCACCTGAGTACAAAATTACTGTCAGTTTTTAATTGAGAATGGAAAGGTTCACAATGGTGGATGTAAACTCAACACTAAAATATCTAAGGTCTAGTCTTATTAGTTTCGGAGAAAAATGATTTTTCATGTTTTCCTATATAAATCAATGTAAACTAAGAGAACCCTGGGGCGTGGCAAATTTTAGCCCAGGGGACATTATTTGAACAAACTTGGTAGACATCCACTAGACAATGCTACATACCAAATATCTAAGCTTTAGGCATTGAGGTTTCCAGTAGGACGATTTTTAAAGTTTTCCTTTTTTACATATTAAGGGCCCCCAGGACGGGGCCAATTTTGACCCCAGGGTCAACATTTAAACAATGTTGGTAAAGGGTCTCTACACAATACTCAGCACCAAATATCTAAGATCTAGTCCTGTTAGTTTCGGAGAAAAATGATTTTTCATGTTTTTCCTATATAACTATATTTAAACCAAGAGAACCCTAGGGCGTGGCCGATTTTGCCCAGGGACATAATTTGAACAAATTTAGTAGACATCCATTAGACAATGCTACTTACCAAATATCTAAGCTGTACGCATTGTGGTTTGTGAGAAGAAGATTTTTTAAAGATTTCCAATATAAGTCTATGTAAAATGAAGTAACCCCTGGGACAGGGCCAATTTTTACCCCAGGGAAATAATTTGAACAATCTTTGTAGAGTTCCACTAGAGGGTGTTAAATGCCAAATATTTAAGCTCTAGGCCTTGTGGTTTCAGAAAAGAAGATTTTTAAAGTGGCAACCAGAGTTCTGCATGGAATTGATTTCTTTGAACAACTTTGGAAGAGCTTCATGCAAGGAACATCCGTGGCAAGTTTCATCAACTTTGGCCCAGGGGTTTAAGAGGAGATGTCGTTTAAATTAAAAGTTTACGGACCGACGCCGGACAAATTGCGATCACAAAAGCTCACCTTGTCACTATGTGACAGGTGAGCTAATAAAAACACATAATATATAATTATGTAATGTTCTAGTATTCGCTTTAAGCAGCTTAGTGGGTAAAGATGTTTTATTAAGTGGTATTATATTCCTAACTTGCACATATTTCTATCTAATAACGTGTTTCTTAGGACGTCTGACTGTTGCTATTTTGGACACGATGTTTCGAATTAAAATGGTTTCATGATGCAACAGACTTCGCATCACATGATGGTGAAATATGCAGTCTACTGCAAAAACAAAGAATAATTATGCACATATCTTTATGTAAAATATGTGCTTTTGAAGCAAGACGGGGGCATGTCACGAGGAAATGTAACTTTGGTAATATTGATTTACATTTTACTATTCCAAAAAGAATTATCTTTTATTTATAACCAAAATGTTATATTTTTCAAAATTGACAATATAAAAGTATTATACCGCAAAATGCGTGATAATTAATATCGTCCGTTCAATGTTATGACGTCATTTAAAGGATTTACGTTTGTTAGACCGTTTATGTCACAAAACGTATATGTCACACGTGAATACGTCACACGTTGTGATATATTCGGTCGAATACGTCACACCCTTCAGCCGAATATAGGACATATAATGTGACATATTCGGTTGGAATTAGTTTTTCCACGCTCATCATAATGTTTTTGTCACTTATCAAAAATGTGTCAAAAATTGAAAACGGTGTATATAAATAGAAGTCCAATTACTTAAAATATTAAATAACATTAACCTAGTGCTGGAATTGTTAATATCATCATCATCATCATCATCATCATCATCAATATTTTACGTCTAATAGTGTGGTGTTCTTTTAATTACTGTTGATAGCGAAATTGTGACGTTGACAGTTTATTTGTAGTTTTTTTCCCTGTAAACTGTTATATGATTTCCTAAGTACGTAGTTAGAATATTGGTCTAATGGTGTGATGCTCTTTAAAATAACTAAAGTCATTATCTAGTTGTTTTTTTTAACTAAACCAAAGAGATTTTATGTGTAATGATGTGATGTTCTTTTAAATAACTGTTAAAGTTATGCCAGTTTCTTGTTTATTAAAGTCATAAAAAAGATCCCAATGTTTTTAATTTGATTTAAAAACTTGATGTCAGTTTCTCGTCTATTAAAACTATTTGTGTTAAAGTTCTTGTGGCCCCTTACCGTAGATTGCATATGTGCAAGTCGAAAACGTTACAACAACAAATCACTCGTAATAATCATGATGATGGTGATGTTTCGCTGACGTTAATGAGGACAAGCTTCTGCTGCTGCGGACAAAGATAATTGCTACGATGTTTAGAATAAGTTCATTGTATGAAATGTGCGATATATACGGTCAGACATTTATCGCTAATTTGCACAAACGTATAGGTCACATGAAGACAGGTGTGATTCATTCGGCCGAATATGTCACACACGTGTGACATGTACGTTTTGTGACATATACGGTCTAACATACATTTCCCCGTATCGCGCCCCTATTTTAAACAAAAAACAACAACAAAACCCCAAAACACCACTGTAGCGTAAAGCTCTGCGATGACCGATGTGTCGGGATCAACAAACATTGCCGTGTCTGATGTGAATTCAGCATCGACTGTTATGTGATACTTGTTCATGTTACACGACAATAATTCTGTATAATATGAACAGAGAAGTACAAACATTGTCTTTGTGGCTTCTAATTATGATATTGATAATTTGATTCGGAAGAGCCTTTGGGATCACCCTGGCTTTTATCAGAGCAATCAATGTTCTGATAACGAGGCAGTAAATTCCAATTAGCACTCTGAGTAAATCACTTACATACAATTTAACATGTAAATGAGACCGTTTCCAGTTAACATCTTACTCTTTCCCGCTAAATATCTCGAAATTGAAAAAAGGAAATTAGCATTTGCGCACTCATGAAATTGTTCTAATGTGTTCTGTATTGTTTTTTCGTTCCATTATTCTGATTTGATTTTTATAATCACCAAAATTTTAAATGCGTAAAACATTTTATGACGAATCGGTCTCTGATAGTTTTGGTTCATAGCTTCATACTGTTTTCTGAATGCTGAAAGAACTAATAAAACAATCTGCATGCACTTTAAAGCTTACTATGCGCAGACAATAATATTCAGGATTTTCAGAAATAGAATGTTGATCATAGTGATATAAATACCACTGACCGGAAACAAAATGAACCTTTGCTACTAGAATGTGCTTACCCTAGTTTAAGCTGAACAAAATTTAATCTCTTAAAAGATGATTTTTCTGATAGAGAGTATAGAATCAATACGAGCAGAGAACTCGTTCTATCAACATTCAGACCGCTTTGTTCTGCATCCCGGAAGTAACTTGTTTCCAACCACCTGCTCTACTCTGGTTCCCGATCATACAAGTTAGAAGTCTTCTACTGTTGTAAGATCGGCAAACAGACTGTGCACTGTTACTTGTTCCATTTGAAATCTTCCTTGTGTTTAAAAATTTTAGTGTTTGATTGTACGTTTAAAATACCATTTATCAAATATGTACTCGTGTATTTTATTTTATTCATGTATTTTAATTAGACAAATACATTCTTCCGGTATTCTTAGAAACCTTTTACATTGAAAAACAATTACAATAAAAGCATTTCTTGTGTTTCTCTAAATTAAATAAGTCTTTATCGATTTAACTTCACATGTTGCCTTTGAAACTCGTTACCGAAATTTGCTTTCCTGATGAATTGAAAAATTATACAAGTTGTGTTCATGAAGGCTAGGAATACAACAGCACTGTGAATTATTGGACTACTTAGGTTTCCTGTGCCCAGGCCAGCAGCCAAGACTTTATGAATAGAATATAAATATCTCACAATGGAAAAATCACTTCCAAGATTAAACTAGAAAACACAAGAGGCACATGTATACAAATACATACATTACTTTCTCATAGCAGACTATTCTATTATCAACTGACTTCATTTGTATGCTTCATAGATTTGTGCAAAACATCAATGATTATTTAACAGTTAAACAGCTAACCAAAACCTTACTTTTTGTTATTAAATTGCCATTAACATTTTTCTTTTAACATTATCTGTGGTTTTATAGTGTTGGTTGTACCATTAGATCTATTCGCAATGAAATGTTGATAAACACCATGGTACGTTTACTATAAGACGGCGAATGAATAATTATTCAGTATACCCGAACTCTGTATTACCGACGCATCTCTAATACCGTCGTATATAAGTTATGTAGTTATGCTTTACCATATTTGATAGTTTTGACATAGATTTTCCGAACTCTGTCATTTCTTGGTAAATATTACGTTGATATGTTAGTTCTTTTCACCAAAAATCACAGAAATTATAAGCTTATATTCAACTGCATAAGTATCTTAGAGATTTTTTCAAGTACAATTGTACGTCGATAATACAGCGTTCCAGGCTACTATGATTTCTTTTTTTTTTCGTCCATTAATACCGTACCATATGTACGTAAAATAAATTAGACGAACTCTGTTGCTATGAAGATTGTGATAGAAATACGTAACATTATATTTTTGATTGACGCAATAAGGCAATTACAATACACGACATGTCTTGGAAGAAATACTAATGGCGTTATATGAAATAAAGAATAAACGCACAAAAATTGCAGTTTAGTTGCTATTATTTCCTTCATGTTGAATAAAAAATTATAGAACAGAGTGTCAGTTAATGTGTAAATAAAATCAAGGAGAACTGAGACACATAACATTTGAGTGTAGAGATAGATTACATACAGAAAAATAAAGCACTGAGAAATATAGTATGTTACCGATAACTAGACAGTCACGTGACACACAAGTGCGCTTTTTATTTATTATTCATATATTAAAAACTACAAATTTGATATCGCTATTATCTCATCGTGTTGAGTATCGATCACTGGAAAAATATACATGTATCTGTGTCCGCATCTGCCTAAGATCGTTCTTGGTTATATAAACATAATATCACGTGACTGTCTACTTATCTATAAACAGTTGCAGGTAAAGTTATTGTTAAAGTTAATCTGTTAATTAGATATATGCCCATTTAAAAAGTCTTTGTTTTGTGTATAGTTTGAAAATAATGCATCAGATATTGAAAACAATGCAGTGAAGATATTAAACCTGACACAATCTTGTTAGAACTTAAAGGTAGATGTGCAGGGTCTAGCAGGTGTACTCGGTAAAATCGTAAACAGATCGATCTATGTAACATTTACGTGTACTTTTCACTAAACTCTACATATCAAACCCTCCAGGGGGGGGGGGGAGTTTTCGGTTAATTTTACCATTTTACCGGACCTGAAAACAATCCGCTGAAGAAATCCCTATACAAAAATACATTCTATATTAAGCGATCATGGGAATATCACGCGATGTCGATAGTCGGCAAGGTACATCGAATGCGTATTTTGGTTAAAGTGATCACGTAACAATCCCAAAAACCACCGCGGCTTTACGCTGGAAATACAAAAATAGCTAACCTATGCGCGTCGCATAGGATAGGAAACACCATTTATATATCGTTTTTATAAAATATTGGTTTGTTATATTTCGGGTGTAAATCAATATTTGAGCTTCAAATAATGATATTCAACTGATTAATAACCCTTTTCGCAAATCTGTTCCATTCATCAATCCTGCACATCTCCCTTTAATTTGTGTCAGCTCATTTACAAATGAAGATAATTTCCTAGAAAAAAATAAAGCAGAGCTAGCTCATTACTGAAAAGAGTATCTTTTAATAATGGACTGGATGGTTTTTACGCGTAGCATATTAAAACAGTTGCCACATATATAACATAAAGCATATGTAAAACATATTGCAAAATCTTAATGGTGGTGAAATTCCATTTACTAACAATCTAAACATAACAGGTTAATAACAATTGTTGCAGCTTCCATGACTTCTTAATACAGGGTTAAAAAAGCCTGAACTATAAAGTTTGTCTGCATTCTATATTGCAGAGTTGTCGTTCCTTATTTTTTCCTCGCCGACATTTTGTGAAGACCGTTATTTTCTTGGCAGATTATTCCGGCAAATTGTGAGTGATTGAATATGCCTCATTTCAACCTCTTCGAAAAAAACAACAACAGAGAAAAAAAGACCAACACATTCCAGTTAATGTTCATTATGTACTGTGCTTCTTTATTGTAAATTTAATGCGTAACATATTTCGTCCAGAAAGAGATGATATGAAATATAAAAGAAATAAATATGGTAACTGGTGAACGGAAAAAAGTTACTATGGTATAATGATCACCAATTTGATGGTGAGGTGCTTTTAAGACGGAACCTGTTTTCTCCCAACTTTATAAGACGACCCTTCTATGATTAATCCCGATATTTTAAGGTCTATACTGGATAAACCCGTAGTTTTTGTTTTGTTGTGATAGATTTTAACCGTATTCAGTCTATCAAACACCAAGTTTTCTAGAATATCGTGTCCAATGCACCTGCGAGTTCTTTTATTATAGCAATGTCATGTATTACTATTAAGAGTAATCATTTTTGTTGTTGTTGTGTTTTTACATCACTGAAGTTTTTTTCCCATAAATGTCGATGTCTTATCACAAAACCAAAAGCGTTCCGTTCGACAGTCTTTAACAAATCGTGTGCAGACATGCAATGCATATTGTCAAAAAAGTCGGCCGGTGTTTTGCGCTTAACACTTAACGGCGTTGTAAATATTATACGACCTAACTATGCCACATATAAAAAGTACAAAGACTTGTCAACATAGAAATAATATCCATTAATTGATCACAGGGCCATAACTCTGGTTTAAACTTTTTAGTCGAATGATGACGACAGAAGTCAAATGCAAAACCAACATCTCTTCTGCAGGCAGCCGTATCGTACCGGGAGGACATCATGAAGTAGTACAACAACAAAGTGTCAATTCCAAAATATAATGATTTACCAAGTTTGGCAAAAGAGCTACTGTATCATGCAAACCATAAGATGTGTTCCAGCATGCATGCATGCATATCATAACATGGTTGGTTGCACTGCACAAAACTACAGGAAACAGATACGACTACTAGTAGGCAATTGTCCATGATCATAAAACTAAATCTGGAGATCGGTCTCAAATCTCAAGCATCTGATTGGCTGAAATGGCGACCAGTCGCCATTTCAGCCAATCAGATCCTTGAGATTTGAGACTGATCTCAAAACTTTGTTTTATGATCTTGGGCCCATATCTTACACACAGCTTACCCATCTGGATCGTCAGCGCAAGAAGCAACATGTTCTGTGACGTGATCTGTAACGTTTCTAAGCACTTCATGTTAACAAAAATAGTCTTGAATCAATCAGAGTCGGTCATTTTTTCTCGATATACAGAAGGTAGGTTCATTCCATGTGTTGAACCATTTGTTTCTCAATTTGTGATACGGTGGCTTCATATTTTGTTCATTCGCATCATCACTTCAAACAAAAAGCACTACAAATATCACATGGCACATGCAATAATCTCAAAATATCCATTGGCATAAATTGAAATATTAATAAAATTATATATCATTTTAATATAGTAACATATTTGCAACTTAAACCATCAATTATAAGACGCATGTTTCAGTTATCATGAAGCACAATGTGTCTCATAACACACTATTATCATCGGCTCATTTCTACATTGTCCGCGGTTATGTCCACAGATACGATTCAAATTGATTGTAACGTTCTCTAATAAAATCCAATGCTCTCTGTTTGTTCGTGTCTCATTTAGCTCCTCTGTCGATCATTACTCCTCTGACAATTTCTTGGCATGATGCTGACAAAATGTAAATACTGTCCTTTCAAATGAAGCAAGTCTTATTTCGTCTAATTAGGTCTCATTTTTCTTGTTATCAGCTGCGTTTGAAAGAATGGCTGTGGACTATTGAACAGATTTGGACGCAAAATCTTTGAGCCAATTTATTCGATTTTCAGCAATAACCGAGTTTTAGTGGTTGAAATTAAGTTTGGAATTTCAATTATTTATTTCAGTTTGTTTTGAAATTTATTTCTATAAATCAGTACTAACGCATCATTGAATGGTTTGACCAATAAGTAAATTGATTAACTAAATATAACATCAAACACTCGATTGGTTAATGTTTATTTATGAGCCTTTGTAGTTGCTAGAGAGCTTTCTTTTGTATATGGTAATTAATTAACACAAACCTGTGCTTACAGACACCAACACATAATTCAGGAGCAAACAAATCAGATGAAACCTTGCTTAATTGTTAACTAAATAATTAAAATCAACTTTGAGACGCAACGACCCATGACGGACGAGTATGTGACGTTAACTTTAAACGTCATGCAATATACATGTTATCGATTGTGATGTCATTTTTCTTAACGACGGCTAGCGGTGGTAGCTTCAAAAAGTAAGTCAAATTGAACAAATGGTATTGTAATATTTTAAGTAACGTAAGTACGACTATAATTTAGCTGTCATAACATCTGAGCTTTACATGTTCCTTTATCGTTAACTTATAGTTAATACAAAGGGTTAAATTATTGGTAAATGGTGATGCAAACTGCGGAGAAGACCTAACTTTGAAAAGCTAGAACAATAAAGAACAATAGCGAGGCATGAAATTCCCTAAAATTATATTTACATCTATACATAAAAACTACAACGCATAACAATATAATTATGTATTTTGAATTCCCACATTTTTCATACCGATGATAATCAAATGAGTCTTTTGGAGAACTTTTAATTATAAAGAGATAAATCAACATTTTTTCACCTTTCTACGTGAGCAGAAAATTCATGGGCCAACACACTAACAAATATCTCAATTATTTTACATATGTTAGATAAAACGACACATATGTTAGAAAAAATGATAAGATAATAATGTATATCTTTTGCATAAATTATCAGATATATGGTTGTTTAGTTTAAGAGAATCGCATGTGACTGTTTAAACTATTCATGAAATGATTCCAAAACCAAACACTTTTATTTCGGCCTGATATAATATTTTTTATTTCCAATCCCCCTTACTTTAATTTGTTTCGGAAATGACTTGATTAAACCAAAATTGAATAAAGCACGCCGCCACTGAATCTTGTTATTTGATTCAGGTCAAAGTATTGTCTCGTTGTTGAACGTTGATTGTTTTCGGAGACAAAACATCCAGTCAGAAAACCAAATGTACATACTGTGAGAGGGATTTCAATTGATGCAGATTCTTGCATTTTGATGCAAGCATTTTTGAGTTTTTTTCCACATTTGACCCCACCTAATTCTGAACTTGTGGTCAAGAAATTATAAAAAGTTGTCAAATATTGCAAGAATAAAGATAAAGCAAGATTTAACATGTTCTTCAATTGACGTTCTTTACCTTTACATGCAAGAAAAGTCAAAAAACAAAAACAGTATGTTGGTCAGACTCACCAAAAATGTAGAATGAGAATGGACAGCCATAACTTTAATATTAAGCATTATCCAGACACTTTAACTACTGTTGCTGAACATTTTAATTCTGAAAATCATTCACTTAACGATTTTGTTTCTTTTATGCCTATTAAGAAAGTATCGAACAACTGGAAACGCCTTTTAAAAGAAATTTTATGGATATACGAGGGCTGTTCAAAAATTACGTGTACTTGCATAATAACTTTTTAATTATGCATGGTAGTTACATAAAAAATACATGACTGAAAACATTAAAATTTTCTTTATGAATATGTGGATTTTTGAGTCTGTGCGTTCGGGCATCGTTGATCTGCAGGTCGTTGAATACACCGAGGGTAGCGTTACCGGCCCGCATCTCCGACGTCATTGACGTCGTTGACGTTACGACGTCATCGGCGTGTATCGTGAAGCACACTGTGCGTGCGACTTACTGCGAGTCTGTCATTTCTTCTTGATGCGATTTACGGCGTGTATTTCATTTCTTCTCGAAATAGCTTCCGCTGTATTCTACGCATCGTTGGTGCCGCTTTGGCCACTGTTGGAAGAAAACGTCTTCAAAGTATTCTCGTGAAGAGCGCGGAGTAGCACGTTCGTGGTAGTCTGGAGTTCTGCGATGCTCCCGAACTTCTGTCCTTTCAACTTGAGTTTCAAATCAGGAAATATGGCAAAATCGCAAGTGGCCAAATCCGGCAAGTAGGGTGAGTGGTCCAACAGCGGAAGACCAAGTACAGCTAGCGCCAGCTGAGTGGAAGCGGCCTTGTGAGGCGGTGCGTTGTCTTGATGCAAAACGAACTGGTCTACTGGGATTCCCGGACGTTTCTTCCGAAGCGCGCGAAGAAGGTTGCAGCTTAGAACCTATAAAAATAAAAACGAATGAGTTACCCTTCTTGTATAGTTCAATCAAATAATTGTATTCATATATTATATAATATAATCAGACTTTTTTCTGAAATTAAAACAACCCCGTTTGAACATATTTTGCTTATTTTGTATCTGTTCAAAAGTAACTATTATTATTATTGTTATTATTATTATTATTATTATTATTATTATTATTATTATTATTATTAGTCTTACTTCGGAATAGTATTTTGCGTTGACGGTTTTATCAGTAGACACCGCATGACACAGGATAATCCCTCGGCAGTCTGCGAACATGATGAACATCTGTTTGCCGGCCGACCTCGCTGTTCCAGCTTTCTCGGGTGGCGGAGATCCGGCCCTCTTCCACACAGCAGACTGCTCCTTTGTCTCGGGGTCATGGAGGTATTGCCACGTCTCATCAGTCGTAATTACAGTGGTGTGGGGCAAGTCTGCACACCTATCATAAAAGCTTCACTGTGGTGTATAACACATTCAGTATCTAAAGGCAGTTGCCTACCGGAAAAAAACTGTGTCCATTCAGGAATTGGTTTGTTGTCATTTGTGTGCATTAATTTTCTTATAAGGCTTCAAAATGATGTCATACTGAAAGCACACCTGTGTTCACATGATGTAAAAATTGTTGCCCAACTCTGCTCATGCCTATGTTTTTTTGTTTCTGTTAAAATTTACCACTCTCCAAAGCTGCCAACCTTTGAAAAGAATATTAAGTGAAAGGTCAGTATAAATAACAAACATTTATTTGGGTAACAGCTGTCAAAATGTAGAAGATTTGGAGTGGGATGGTATATAAATTAAATTTATTTGATCATTTTGGATCTTTAGAGTAGTTATTTACTTACAAGACAGTTAATAGCAAGATGTTCCCATCAGAATTTTCAAAAATTGCCTTATTTCTTGACAAAAAACACTGTTTGCAATTGGTTCTTATGATATCAGTGTTTTTGTTAACATGCAAATCTGGTGCGCAGAGTTGGACAATGCGCAGACTTGCCCCACACCACTGTACTGTCTCACGAAAGGCGGGGTTGCGCTCGTACTGTTTCAAGAAACTCTTCGACATCATCAATCGTCTCTCGCGCTCGTGGTCCTTCAAGATACGGGGCACCCAACGTGCGTGGACCTGAAATCAACCAAATAACGATAATATTTTTTAAATGTCAAAAAATAACATTCGCTATAATATTCTTCTATATGACGGTCACAACTTGTGAATGCACGTATGACCATGCTTTCAATAATAATAATATATTTTCAAAAGAGTGAACATTCAGGCCTACTTTATATTACAGACTTGTTAACCCAAATGCAACAAGATAAAAGGAAAACACTATAGATACGTGTACCTTTCTCATGTTTAGTGTTGTCTTCAGTATTGAATATGTTGACCCGATGCTGACATCTGCAACCTCGGCTAACTCTCGCACTGTCATCCGCGGGTTGTCTTCTAGCGCTTTCTTCAACGACGTCACATGACGTTCACCGATAACCGCATGTCTCCTTCGACCTTTATCGTCTTCTAAGGATTCTCGGCCGTCTTCAAACCGGTGAAACCAGTTAAAGACAAGTGTCCGACTGACTTTACTTCCTGCTTTAGTTGATCTTAGCATCTTATAAGTCTCCGTAGGTGTTTTGCCGAGTTCTCTGCAAAATTTTTTGTTTGCGCGATTTTCGACGCGCTCCTGCTGTTGCACTTTTGACGTTGTTTGTTACGCTATCCATATGACTCAAACGTTGTTTATTCTAATTCGCAACATTCAAATGACGTAAGATTCGCACATGACGTCATTCTAACGTAGTGTGACGTTATTGCGGAATTTTAGAAATTTGGCGCGTCTAGCAAATGAGCTATATAGAATACAACTTGACGTTACTTTATTTAACTGACACCCGGACCGGTAACGTGTTTCTATGGTTACATAACGTTCCACTGTGATTAAGTTTGTAGATGTGGAAGAATGAAAGTGCCTGATTTGAATAGAAAACAAAATTATCTTTATCATAATACCAAATATAAAAGGTTTTGTCAATGGAATAAAAACTATGGCGCAAGTACACGTAATTTTTGAACAGCCCTCGTACAACTTAGGAACTCTTTGCCCAAATGGGATGAATTCTAAAATTTTGTTATAATAGTCACATTTTGACACTTATCAGCTTGCTTTGTCTCTTAGTTTATGTATACTTAAGATGTTTGTACTTGTCATTTTAATCTTGCATAATTTTGCATTATACCTGTATTGAGAATCTTTATGTTATCCTTTAGAATATCATAAGGAAGCCAAACGTCATGATTAATTTTGACGTCAACGTCGTTTGACGTCGACATCATTTCCTTTTTATGACAAACAATCCTAAAGAAGGCATTATGGCCGAAACGTCGATGTAATAAAATGTTGAAGATTCGACCTCTATTTGTGATTTATTTAACTAGCAAGAATAAAGACAAATATTGTGGATAAATGCACTTTAACGATGAAGTAAATACCTACTTGACCATTGAAAATAAATAAAAATGAAGTTAAAGCAATTTTATAATTTTTAAAGTTCAATATGACTCGTGACAATCTGATTATGAACCCATGAAAATTCTCGAGGGGGATCAGATGACCCCTGGTTTTTAAAAGCCATTGAAATCCCTGTCGTGGTATCTGTTGATTTCGCGGGTATCAAATTTTACACAAAGACATATATGACATTTAAGCGCGGGCATAAATTCGCGCAGTTGTATAATTCTCTTAAAATAATATATTAAATGGTTTGATTTAGACGAAGTTAATTTCCTAGTGCCAAATTCACAAAAATTAAACCCCACCAAATATAATGATAATAAAGTATTCAAAAAGAAAGCATGTTTTTTTCAAGTGTATATCACCTTAATCTGATGGGAAAATGGCAAAAGGTATTTTAAGATTTTCTCAAGTATAGTTGCAACTGTTAAGGCTGACAGACAATCTCTTGCTTCAGATGATGTAGTCCTTATGCCACCAAAATGATATGCCCAGGGAGGTGAGGGAAGAGAGATTATTGAGAGCTGGACCGAAAACAAAGGCGTCTCACCGTGCTAGCACAGATACGAACGCTAAGGGGATACTGAAACCCGTTTCTAAAGTCAAAACCCAGGACAAGAAGAAAATTTCAAATGCCATATCAAAAGTCAAATTAGAAGAAAATGAAATTATTAAACCCTCAACTAATGTGGACTCAAAGAATAATGTCATCACTCAAGTACCATCAAGGGCCGACGCTGCTGTTAAAAGCAAGACAAATATAGCATCAAAAGTTGATTCTATGGTCAATAACGTCAACAGAAAAGTATCACAATTCGATTCTAGAAACGAAGTATCGCATGACGATTCTAGAAATAACGCCATTAACAGAAAAGCATCGACGGTCGAATCTAGAAACGACGTCATTTACAGAAAAGCATCAACTGGCGAATCTAGAAACGACGTCATTAACAGAAATGCATCGACTGGCGAATCTAGTAACGAAGTCATTAAAAGACCAGGATCGACTGTCGAATCAAGAAAAGACGTCATTTACAGAAAAGGATCGACTGTCGAATCTAGAAACGACGTCATTAACAGAAGAGCATCGACTGGCGAATCTAGAAACGACGTCATTAACAGAAAAGCATCGACTATCGAATCTAGAAACGACGTCATTAACAGAAAAGCATCGACTGTCGAATCAAGAAACTACGACATTAACAGAAAAGCATCGAAGGTCGAGTCAAGATTCCCTGCTATTAAAAGAACAGCATCAAATGTCGAATCGAGGATCATTTCAAAATCGACACTTAGTGCACACAATGTCAAATCTGCAGCAACGGAAGTCAATTCAGATACCGCTATCGGGGTTACGTCGGATATGGATTACACGGCGACATCAAAAGTTGACTGGAAACTCGAACATACGTCTAAACAGCTGCCGAAAGCTACCAGAAGTCTGCATCATCGACCATCATACTATATTTCAAAATATGTAAGTATGCAAATAATATTTTCATTGTGTTTACACAAGACCTTGGAACATTTGGTATGTGAAGTGTAATCGCGTTATGATCCTTCATTGCAAGCGATTGTTGTTTTTTTCTTAAATAACTAGGTTTTGAGAATTTTATTTGTTTCCTTATTTCACACTAAAGACACAAAACAATGTTTTTGACCTTCGCCTTAACGTAGTATTATAGTCTCCAGCATAAACTAATGTCGCATGTATATAATAATAGGTAGTTTTAGATACTTATTACCACCTAGATTTTAGTAAAGAAATGTATTTAGCTAAGGATTTAGTTAATGTTTGCAAGCTCAATTTTGTCTAATTCATGTCCTACTTACCAAGCACATACTAAACCAAAAGAAAAACCGTTTGCATGAGAACTCTGAAATTCATGGACAATATACCAATTTGAAAGCAACTCATACCTGAAATAAGTAAATGCTGGTCTCCAATGTTTAGTGCCATTTCGTCAAAATAATGTTAGTGTTTTCAAAAAATTCAAAGAAAACTTACTTCCTGGTTCTACTTTCGGTTTGAAGTCAAAACATTTTGATGTACCTTTTTAAAACACAACATTAATTCCCACTGGCAGACCAATAAAAGTGAAGAAATAAAGTGTCACGTGGCTGTATTTAAGTTTGGATGCTCAAGTTGTTTGAAAAAAAAATGCTTTATTTTCATAGAACAGACACACACACAAAAAAGAAATACCGTTTGCACAAGAAGTCAGGAATAGCTCATTACAAAGTCTAGAAAAATGATATAGGTATCACGTAAACACTTATTTACAATATTTTGCGGTCATCTGTCAAAATAATGTCAGAAATTTTAAGTAGTACATTATTATGTTTTGACTTCAATCCGAAAGTAGAACCAGGAAGTAAGTTTTCCTTGAATTTCTTGAAAGCCCTAACATTATTTTGACGACCTCTTAACCTTTATTCTACTTACAGACTACGTTATCATTATAACATTAAACTACTAATAATACAACAAAATGTTTATCTTGTGATCTAGAACAGACTTAATAATACACTGCTTGTCAGAAGTATGAGTTCTACTTATTGGGCGTTTCTTTTGTCCTCAAGTATATTATGCCTGCCGCATGTACATTACTTATAAAGGAGTATTAATAAATACGCGTAGATACGATTGAATGTTCGAAAAGTAATTCCAATGCAGTTATATTAAAGAAAATATATCGATTTTTAAGTATTTTTAATTATACTTAGATGCATCAATCACTCTTCTAAATATTATTTTAAAAATCGGCCTCTTTTGAGTGTACGAAAGTGGCTGTGTCAAAGCCTTTCTAGGGTATATAAACATTATTTTTGTTCTCAATGGCCCATCTCATGGTTCTGTTTTGCTTTGAGATTTCCCATTGAGAATTAATCAGTTTCATTTTTCAACGAGTGGTGCATTTTGCTCTGATTGTAGTATACAAAAATCAGATTTATTTCATTCAGAAATTACGTGCAAATCACATTCTGAGGTTCTTCCTACGCGACATCTTCTTTTTCCTTTCTTCCCAATGCACACACATACATATATATATATATATATATATATATATATATATATATATATATATATATAGTTATGGTTTATATGCGTTGCCGGTAAATTTCTCTATTGAGAACTTGGATGGCACGTCTATAACCATGTACAGCACTCTTGGCTAGGCGATGTCGCCGTGTCTGGTGCTTAGATCTGTTCCTTTATGTCTGAAGGTTTGTTCGTTGGTTACTTATCTCACCCATATGTATATATAAAGTTTTTGTTTGATTTTCTGCAAAAAGGAAGTATATGTAGAAACATCATATTTATAAGAAATTGCTCATGGTCAGCTATCTGTTTCTATGTCATCCAAGACTCATCTCTAAACTTTTATAAGTATAATCAATCTGATCAAATACTGTTTCGTATGACGGATCATGTTGAAGAAGTGCGGTGATAACGGGACGTGCGCTTCTCTGGCTTTAAAATAGAGTAGCAATGTCCGTGCGGTTTCTTTCTCGCTTTACTTTGATGTCATTAAGAATATGAGCTAAGTATGTTCGTGTTTAGATTGTACATTACGTCTTTCCAGTCATTCGATTAATTTTTCGATAACTTCTCCCATGAAGTCACGTGACAGTAAAACCGCTATGTAGCGTAACGTGGAACGTGTACCTGCAACCGCTTGCGCTTGGCCAGCAGCCCCACCCCCTGCAAACCCTTACTAATACACCCTTGTTTTCTTGTTATTTTTTTATTATTTCAAGAATAATTTTAGGAAAATAGCTTCTTTTACTAAAAGTCTCGAGCATTATTGATCAGTCGATACTGCATAGTCATTTTAATGAAATACACTGTTATTTCAATATTTAAGAGGTTCAAACTTACCGTCCCGACACCCTGAAAAACCCTCTTAATTTTTTTCTAGTTTTCATATACATTTACAATACATGGTGTACAATTCGCAAAGGTGTTACAATTTCAAATTACAACAGTACTTATTAGCCATGCATAGAATGTGCACTCAAATTTTCTTTGATTATTATCAAAAATGTTTTAATGAAATTGTTTTTAAAGGTCCACTTACTACAAACTATATTTTGCATTGTGCTTCATAAAATGTGAATACTTTGTTGAAATATGTAATTATTTGATTAAATAATACAGTTTGTATGTAAGGTCTGTGGGGGATGGCTCTCCGACCGCCTCAGCACCTATAATGGGGATAATAAATGAGGTTACCCAGGTAAGAGGCATGAAACTGAAAAAATAAAGGTAATCAACGGTCTTCTCCGAAAATCGACTACATTGTTCTCTCCAGTGATAGAATTGTTTTCGTTTCCGGCATAACTGTGTATTAACTTCAAACATGTTGCAATTAGTCCCGGGGCCGATTGATTTTGAAAGTTGTACGCCATGAAATCCCAGATTGTCGCGCTCAGCTGTCACCTGTCACTTTCCGTAAAGGTGCAGATAGGCACCAGCCTTTTAAGATCTAAATGGTTTTCAACATTTTTGGCGTATAGACGTGAAAAATCATGAGACATTTCTGTAATTTAATAATTGCCTAAACACTGATAACGACCCTTACAAAGATACCTCTATCTCTGGATAAACAAATAACATGTAACAAGTGAGAATTTAAACAACAACAAGGATAATGCTGAATCATTCGAAGCGAGTGAAGATCGTATGTGCCAATTTACATGTAATATCCAGGCCATCTGCCGCAGAGTTTATGTAATTATGGATGTACCGATATAATAGTTTTATCCAAGCTGTGACAATATATTGCTCTAATGATAAAATTTTATATTCCCTCGGCAACAACATCATTCTGACCAGATAGTCGGTCTAATCCAAAGCTGTTTGGTTTGGAACTTGAAAGCCGAACTGGCCGTTCGGTGGCGCGTCGTCAACTACAGTTATCTCCGCTAAATTTCAAACCTGCTTATTTTGACCCGTATTTACATTTAAATAAATAGTTCGCGTATGAATATATTGATGTTAATATTTTAATGGTTTTCTCTGTCACTTTGAAATATCCTCCGAGAAACTTATGATTGTCAGGCAATCATTTGGAAAGTGCCTGAAAACAACTCTGCGGGGCGCAGCCATATTAGAAAATGACGAACTCCACCCTTTAGGCATCCGAGCCTGATTTAAAGAATTGTTTCGATCGAGTTGTCTTGCTGTCTCGCCCACTTTGAGTGCGAATCATGGGAGAAAATAATCTATCGTTGGATTTCTGCCATGTTTGACATGTGTATGTGTGCATCGATGTTTACAACGACTGATGTAAATAAAATATAATATTATTAATAGTTTGTCTTATGTTTAACTTGCACAATGTTTGCACCAAGTACAGTTATGTCTTATACCCTGCGGTTGTATGTATGTATGTACAATTTTATAAACAGTCTAGACCCGGATTTTATTATTACTTCATAAAATGCGACTTTAAAAGAGAAAGATGCGACAAACTACAAACCTGTCAATATAACGACTTTCCACATGCACCTACCCGATACTTAATGATAGATGAAAATGTCCTCTGGCCATTTATAAAATGTTACAAACAAATTAGACAATTTTATATCATTTACATCTATCATTACTTTCCTTGTGTCATTACATGCACACTGTAAACATATGTTACCTAGATCATTCTCATTATTGGTTTCGTAATTCGCAGTCGTCATCATTTCTTTTGTAAGAAAAAATACATCAAATTGTTTTTACTGAATATTTGTATTGTACATTAGTCTGTCACTTGCCACCTTAACCTGTTAAAGGACTGATATGGGGTTATGAGTGCTATAATCATGAATAATTGATAAAGAAAACAAACGAAATTAACACTTTAAAAAAGTGATAAATATCTCACGAACGAGATACATCAATTATTTACAGTTTATCAGCAACTTGCAGGACTTTGTAACTTGGACTATACATTGATTGGATACAAAACAGACAGGTGTTTACCAGTGACAAGGTTTAATCTTGTGAAGGAAGTTAATTTATCGCTTAGAAATTTACAACAGTTAATTCATCTGGATTTATAATATAACACTAGTATGATTCGCAATCTGTGACGTTCTTACCGAAAGCAAAACGATGAAATCTACAAAAAGGCACATGGTGCGATCATTTTCGATGAAGGATACCAAATCCGCGCTAGCAAGGTTCAATCCCGCGCTGTTAGGTGATAACCCTCGGCCAGGATTGCAGCATCCTATCAGCTTATCATTGGATGATATGTTGTTGGAAATGTCACATGAACATTTCAGGGAATGGTACCCGGAAAGGAATGACTTTCATCGCACACAGGGGATGCAGTGTTTGATCATACCGGAAAAAATTCTACTTACCGAAATTGTGCAACAGCGGCGTACTTTTTCTGTTGACTGTGGATGTAAACAATGTGACAATGAAAAACAAAATGTTTCGACAAATGAAAAGAAGTCTACACTGATGCGAAGTAGAAGCTTGAAATTGAAACCCAGTTCTTCTCCTAGAAGAGAATTAGAATCGACCGGTGATTCCAAAATGGTTTCTAGATCGAAGACTCTGAAATCGTTCGACTTGACGGAAAAGAAAAGATCTGGAAATGTCCAGCTTAGTAGATGTCTTTCGCTGTACGCTAGGGAGCGTCAACCACATAATTGCTCTCATATTCACCACCACCATACTCCCCCAAGACCGTCGTCCTGGGCATTTGGAAAAACTAGAACGAGATCCGCCGAACAGTCTAAAACACCAACAAGCCGTAAGACGCCGGACGGGAATCTCAGCAGTTCGCCAGTTGATAGATTCACGATAACAAACGGCAAACCTAGCAACTTGAATATAAAATCTTCGTCTGCTGAGTTTGAGTTAGAGCATTCTCCGGATTCACCGCGGCGGAGGTTCGCGGCTTTAAATCTTTCATATGAAGGTGTCTCTAAACCGACGTCAACGAAACCCAGTCTTATTCCGCGTCCCATTTCGCCGCTCGTACGACAAGCTGGTCTTCGACCAAGGAGTCTTACTTTTAGTGAACCCTATCTTTGCAAAGTGAGGATGTCCCCAAACTCATGCAATACCATCTGCAGTAAAAATGTAGGATCATCCAAGAAAGGGATAAATATGAACTCGCCAAACATGAAGACACCAACAAGCACAGCATCAACAACACCAACGGAACTTGATAGCGAAACCAGCGTTTCTCTAAGCACTTCCTTTAGCCTGTCAAGTTCTTTGGAAACTATCGCGGAAATCAATCAAAAACATCGGCAGGTTTGTTAAAACAGATTTGTTCGCCTTTTACTCATTTGACACTCGATCGGTACACCCGGCCCACAAGTTAAGGTCCAGTTCTTCAGGCAATAAGAGCTGTTTTAAAATCACTTTCCATTCGTCGATAAACATCGAAATCTTGCATTTTTCAGACATAATCCCTATCAGGCAGTTTATAAGTGAATCAAAGAGTTCCATCTTCCATATATGTTTTAACAACAGCTACACGTATGTGGTGTTTAGGCTAGAACTATGTTTTGTACCATATTCTAACAGATCAAGAGCTAAACTTGTCGCATAAATGCAGTAGTCATAAAAAAACAAAGTTTTCGTCACTAAAAAAAGTTTTCAGTCAAAAGTCTGGCGGTATACCAAATACTAGGATAATCTCTTCGTGTATAATATATATGTTTTTCGTTTATCGTTTTAGAACGCCTAATTCAAAATAAGCAATTTCTTCATTTTGACTAACTTTTCATATAGTTTTTCTAAACGAGTTACCTTCTTAAAATATCATCATCATCATCATCATCATTATTATTATTATTATTATTATTATTATTATTATTATTATTATTATTATTATTATTATTATTATTATTATTATTATTATTATAGTTATTATTATTATTATTATTATTCAATATATATAATGTAAAAAAATTAATTTGTTAAAACCACTTTTACTGATTTCGTTTTCGTGCATGCGAGTTTTGACGTTAACAAAATCACAAAGAATTTAAGTTAAACTGTTAAACGTAAATTGATTTCAGTTATTTCCACTCTTTTAATTAATCTAGATTATCAGATTATTAAAAGATTAAAAAAGTTTTAAAAGAATGGAATTAACTGTGTTATATGTTTATATCCCTTCGGATATTTTAATGGTAAATTGATTTGTGAGTGCACCTCGTGCTTTCATGGTATGCATATTTAACAATGCTATAGTAAATTATCGGTAACTTTACCACGTGACAGACAATTTATTTTAAATAAGGTTTATCAGTAAAAGATTTTAGAAATGTTTTATCTTCATGTTATCTTGACGAGTGTTGATCACAGGAAAAATATTCAATTCGCCTTTATCTGCCATGAAATCATTTTTGGTTATGTACATCAGTATCACGTGACTGTGTTCTTATCCGTAATGAGTCAAACAGTTTAAAATAGATAAACCTGTATTGTTCAAACAAATAGAGATAAAAATGATTTTTATGCAAAAACTAAAATACTACCAGTAAGTATTCCAGTTTAACCTCTTTTTATGACTTTTTATAATTGAAATGTGACATAAAAATACAGAAAGAAAATACTGTAAGACGTGTGATATGGTAAGCAATAAAAGTGCATCGTGTGTTACAAATACAAATATAAATAATACCTAATATTCACACAAATATCAAGTCTTACCAGTTTGGATTTCAATGCACATGACACTGTTTACATCACCATGATACTATCAGAAACTGTTATAAATACACATCACATGAAATGGAATCTGTGGTTTGTGTGTAGAAAATTTTATTTCAATACAACCGGAGTTAATTTTGCTTTTAACCGTTTTAGTTTTCAAAATGATCTTTCAACAAGTGTCTAAGTTTGTATTCTCCTGTTATTAGGCTGTTCCCGACGGTGAAGATGGTTACCCTGTTCCGGTCCCTCCCGGCAAGCCAAAGTCAGAGATATATGTAGCAGAGGATTACCTGCTTGTTGATCAGCACGTGAAACAGGTACCACACTAGCGTCTATGACTATGTCTTATGTATAAGGCCGGTATTCTATAGTTCCGTGATGCGTGATCCGTGTCCGCGTCCGTGTCCGCGATTTTTCACTCACCAAAGATATCGTTTGGTATATTCCATACCTCCGTGTCCGTTCCAAGTCGCGGACACGGACGCGAAACGGACACGGAGGTATGGAATATACCCAATGATATATTTTGTGAGTGAAATCGGGGACACGGACGCGGACGCGGACACGGACACGGATCATGCATCACGGAACTATGGAATACCGGCCTTACTGTTCAATAATGTATAGTCGTGTGTTCTGTAATGGTGTTGTTTTTTAATCTGTTTTTATAGTGGTAGGCCGATGGTTATATAACAGTAGTTCAGTATAAGCCGTCGGTTGTAGTGGTAAGTTGTAAGTTAAGTACCAATACTGCAATGTACGAGGTACAGTCAAAAAAGTTCCCGGACTGTCATGATATTTTTTTTTTATTTTTCCGTACGATTCTGTTATTAAATATACGACATAAAAATATAACTATTCCACTGCAAGAACATATAAACATATGTAAAATACACAAACATAAACATGTTTACTAATTCATAAGAATAACGCACTATGTCATGTACGGAGCACTTTCGCGACGTCGATGACGTCCATATGACGTTTATGTCACAAAAAGAGCTTACCGTCACGTTCATCGTCGGTTTTCTTGTAGTGATAAGTTGTAGGTTAAGTATCAATACTGCAATGTACGTCGTCGGTTTTCTTGTAGTGGTAAGTTGTAGGTTATGTACCAGTACTGCAGTGTAAGTCGTAGGTTTTCTTGTAGTGGCAAGTTGTAGGTTATGTAACTACTGGAAGTCTTCGGTTTTCTTGTAGTAAAAAGTTATTGGTTAAGAACCAAACCAATACTGCAATCTAAGTCGTCGGTTTTGTTGTCGTGGTAAGTCGTAGGTTATGTAACAATAGTAAAAGGTAAATCGTCGGTTGTCTTGTAGTGATAAGTTGTAGGTTATGTAATAGCAGAAATTCGTCTGCTCTACAGTGAAACACGTAACATGTCTGTTCTGTACAAGTGTTAAGTCGTCTAATATTTAACAGTGATAATTCGATAGTTCTTAACTAGAGAAAAGTCGTTTGTAATAGAGAAATTCGATTGTTCTTTGACAGTGGAAGTAAGTTGTCTGTTCCGTGATGTTATATCATTTGTTCATCATTACCATCTCGTCTGTTCTTTATCATATGCACGTAAACGTTGTCTGTTTTGTTGTAATAAGTCGAAGTTAAATCGTCTATTTTGTAGTAAGTTGTCTTTTCTGGAGAGATAGTGGTGGTGAATATTTCCTCCTTGGAAATATTCATCGTATGACAGCTAGTCTTGTAGAAGACGTTTGCGGTAGTTTCCGATTTTACAACACTATACATCTTACATGAGCACCGTTTTCAACATTTGATGTCTTTTGGTAAGGTTGTTTTGTTTAAAAAGAAATCTCAGATAAACCCATTCTTCTCGAATAATACATTAGGATCAACTTTTGTTGGTCTCTATTCACCGACAGTTGGCCAGTTTCGATTTTCAATCTCCACCAGAGGGCACTCCTGCGTCGTATTTGTCGGTGAGAGGCGTAAAATATCCTATGCGTGGAGATTGTTAGATTTTTTCATGCAAACTGTGAACACGTAAAATTCACAACGTTGTGAAAACGGAAAACTGCCGAAATCGTCTTTAACTCAACGTGTGCCGTTATTTTCTATTTTTAGGCTGGTGACTCCTTGTTAGAGAGTTTCGATGACCTCATCGGTTTCTTATTGGAAAATCTCTCCACTGACGTTGGTAAGGTTCGAGCCCTGTACCGCTGGACTATATCTCAGAAACTTCCTCTTACGACCAAGCCCGGATACAGGAATATACGGACACCCCTCGGCTTTCTCTACTGTATACGCCAAAAGCTTGCTTACTTTCCAGAATTATTCGCAACACTATGCAGGTGAGCTATTATTTTTACTTTTTAACGACCAGTTTTAAAGATGCGATGGAAGATGTAAAATATATTTACGGTCAGTAAAAAGTTTTGATTATTATTTAAGACGTAGTAGTACATGTGCCATCAAAACGAAGGATAGGTGTCGCATAGCCTTTGTTATCAAATTATACTTCTATCCATTTTCCGCTGCCGTGCAGTCACATTCTTTTTGTTGTTTTAATGGATTTTTTTAAATGATTTTGTTTAAGACCATGTTTTTACTGCTATTTCTTTCTGTTGGCAGTGTGTTTACAGATTTATTATCATGAAATACTTCTTCTATCTTGCACACAAACAAAGGTAGGCGTAAACGGCTTCTTTTATACACTTCAGGAAGGCGGAGATTCCATGTGTCATCATACACGGTATTGCAAAGGGTGTATGCTATGATGTCGGTGACAAGGTGACAAGCGCCAAGGGTAAAAATTCCTGGAACGCAGTATACGTGGAAGGAGGTTGGCGACTTATACATCCGTTCTGGGCGGCGCACACCGTCAACGGGTACCAGACAGGTCGATGGGCCGTTGTTGAGAGCGACCAGTTTCACACCGGAGAGCTCAAACCATGCGTCCAAACAACAAATGTTCCAAATGACTTCTACTTCCTTACAGATCCAGATAAATTCATAACCCGATGTTTCCCGGAAGACTCCACGTGGCAACTTCTCCACACGCCTCTATCAAAGACAGAGTTTGAAGAGTTGCCATTTCTTCAACCGGCATTCTACGAACTTCAACTCAGCGTTATAAGCCACTTTTCATGCGCTGTTCCCGCTGTAAATGGCCGTGTGGAGATCAAGCTTGGTGTTCCCGCTGGTAAGAGCTACTTGTTTGGATATAAACTTCATGCTAGACGAGACCTGGAATCCGAGGGAGAGTATAGCATGATGCACCTGGATCGCTACGTTCTACACTACACTCATGACAGCGCCGCCGTGTTCGAGCTGCGATTTCCGGTTGTTGGTATATTTAAACTTGAGTTGCATTGCAAGGATCCAAACAGAGAATCACCGTCTGACTGGATATGCGATTACAAGATTATCTGTTCCGAGATAATGCCTGAGTGTGAGCCATTACCAATGGTACCCGGTAATCGCTGGGGACCAGGAACGAAACTGGAAGCAGTTGGATTAGACTGTCTCACACACAAAACGCCCATTGTTAGTCTGGACGAAGAAACAGTTACACAAATAAGATTTTTGTCACCCAAAGACAAATTAATTGATGTTGAGGCTGTTATGTTCACAAATCACCAATCAGCAGACGAGTTACAGAGTCACGTGACGCTGGAACACGAAGAGGACCAAGTGATTGTGAAAGTGTCGCCGCCTGGTGAAGGCGAATACGCCTTGCAGATTTTTGTGAAAGACGCAAATGGTGATCGCAAGAACGTGTGTAACTTCCTCTGTCAACGTACTCTCGCATTAGAGGTAACTAACCGTGTTTGTCAAAAGACAATTCAATTGTTTGTTTTCGTGTTTAAAACGGAAGCCAGTGTGGTTTCTATTCGAAGAAAATTATAATGCGGTATTAAATATGAAAGCGGCTTTTGGATTCCATACAAAAGAGAAAGAAAGGCCCAACTTTTCATCAGCTAGCTTCATGTTCTCTGAACAATAATAAAATAGGATTTTTAGTGTTTAGTTCTAAATTCGTCTAGAACATACTTAATTAAGTTTCGGTTCTCTATTATTGGTAAATTAAAAAAGTTTTTATAGATTTGACATACAATTTATCTAATGAATGGTTGCTGCTTTGTTTAAGTGTATACAATTTCACTAAAGCAACCAAAATCTGCTTTTACATCTAATAGTTAGTACTTCTCAAAACCATAAATTTATCCTTATTTTCATATATTGTTTTTATTTTCAGATAAATTTGCAAATCTTTTAAATTTTTAGCAACGATATTCCTATTGATCTCATTTTCATCGCCATAAAGTTCATTCTAGGAAATTATATCATTTTGTGTTGCATTGCGTATTATCTAGATTTAAAATTCTTTCCTGCTTGGAAATCATATTTATAACATTCAAGAAACATCTTCTCGATTTGCATTAACTGTATCGGTTTTCTGTCAGAAACGGTATAGTACTTTGGTTGTATGATTGCATAATTAGTCTGCTTTTTTTCCACAGGACCCGGAGTTGGCAGACATCCGGTCTGAGTTAATCAAAGCGACAGAAGATGGAGATGTTGATGAATTATCACATTGGATTGACAAGTTCGTGGCCCGAAATATGGAGGACCGAGGGGATCTTTACCGAGCCAGGAAGAAATTGCTTGTAGCGAGATTAAGTAGAGGTAGACCGATTACCGTACCATGACTTTTAATTCAGAGCAAACATTTTAACTGCTGCCAGTCTAGAGCTATGCATAATTTCAATAATAATTATAGACAGATCAATATATAAAAATATATTTGAGAGTGGTGTTTCATAAGCATTTAGGATAAATACAAATCAACAACAACAACAAGAACAACATTGTTTTTAACAGATTACCCTACCAGTAACTAGAGTAACATAGAGGTAGTGCTTTTTCATTTAAAACCTGGAGATAACAAATGCTTTATTCAATTTGCAAACGTGTATATTCGACCAGTTCTAAAAAATTATATTTTTAAAACACACAATCAAACACTGAATACTAATATAATAAGACTAAAGTTACACTTCGCCTTCACCATTATTTTTTCAATTCTATAAACGACTTATAAATTTAATTCATTTCAATATCTCCCGCAATAGGTGGTCCCTGCTATCTTCAAATCAACAAAGTAGGGCTAATCTGCTTTCATAAGGAAAAATGATGTAAACATGTTTTAATGGCTTACAAAAACTAGAACAGTTTGCCTAAAATAGCAATTTTTGACAAAATGAATTTTCATAACGAAATTTCAATTTTCAAGACACCAGTCTATAAAAATACTACATAGATATTTTTCGCAAATTAACTACTTTATTATGAATTCTAAAATCTCTCTTTTAGTACAAATTAATAATAATCCAGTAACAATTTCTTGTTAATGTAACGAAGTACCTATAGAAAACCTCATTTCAGGATGCAATAGCTGTGTCTTTCGTGACTGATTTGACAAAGCTAACATGCGTGTCCTTTTCAGATATTCGCGAGGCATTAGACCGGAAGGACCTTGATCTTTTAGAGAAAGCTCTACAAAGCGCCAGTGACACTTCCCTCCGCCGCCAGCTTGGAGATCTCGCCGGCCAGGCAGAGGCCATGAGGTCCAGGCTTCGACGTCTTAAGCGACTCCGTCATGAAGTTCTAGCTATGGATCACAAAACAATATCCGAAATAAAGAGCTATTCGAAACCCCCTCCAGCTGTTCATGCTGTCATGTCCGCCACATTCTTGTTGCTAGGAAACAAGGAGACTGAGTTAAAGGTTTAAATGCAGTTCTATTCTTTAGTACATTATCGTCAAATCATATTTTATCTTACCAGATTTATATGAGCAGGTATAAAAGAACTAGTTTTTAAAAGAGTAAATCTATCAATACCGTTCATCATGATCCTGAATAAAATCTTTTAAAGCCGTATAATGCTTGAAACGTCTACATGTATGTTTTGTATATTTTGTAGCAATGGTCAAAAGTTCAGATATTGATATCAAAGCAAGGAAAAGAATCATTAAAGAAGCGTGTGGAAGTTTTCAACATGGATAGTGTATCCCCGGCCGTGCTGACCAGAGTTCATGAGATTCTCTCCCGGTTTGATCTGGAGTCTATACAGATAGCCAGTGCTGGGGCTGCAACCTTTTATCAATGGGTTCGTATATAAGACATCCTTTTAAAAAATCCAGTTGCTTGACATTTCAACTTTCTCTTTATAAAACTTGTGATTGTACTCGGGATTTAATTTTCGATTTCCTCTAGTTATTTTATATCGGCAGGGAAAAGAAACTGTTCAATCGAGCAAGGCACTTTTTATTCTGTGATACTATATACACAGTGATTGTTGTTTCAAAAGGAGCACTGCCCGTTCTTGAAAGATACTATTTTTCATTACCTATAAACGTGTTTGTCTAAATAGCACATTTCAGATTGGCTTATTAGGGTCATGTGACTGCGTTTATTTCTCAGTGAAGCAGCTACGGATTACTATGCGCAAATTTATCCACATAATCACACATACAAAATTAATAAATAAGAAATAACGAAAATGTTGGTCGACGGTTGTAATTATAAATATTGAACTTCATTTCTGATTCGAACTTTTTTTAACTTTTCATTTTTCATTCAACTTTATTCATTTTATCGAATTATGAACGTCATAATGTCCATATAGCGATATTTTTTCCAAAATGCTCATAGGTTCACAGTACTTGTATTCAGCTTCTATTTATCAATAGACCTTCGTGTATCGGTGTTTTAAATCATTCCTGCTACATAACTAAGGGACTTTCCGCGAAGAAACAGGAACTCGTTGTATTTCAAAAGGTCCTCCACCGAAAATGCAGCCTTCTGGCAAAATCTCACTGATTCAATCTGCGATCGTTTGAACAGAACGAATTTGTTGGGATTAAATTTCGCATTGTAACAATATAACACCCACTTAAGGCCGCCCACTTAATTTGAGAATTTTTTTCTCGGCAAGTAAATATTATAATTATAAGTGTACTGATTTTTCGATTATTTTTATTTCAGGCAATAAGCATGGCTGGAGAGGATTCAGCTGTTAGCCCGACAACCAAATTATAAGTAACATAAGTTACAAATAATAATCAACATAAAAATGTAATTTATTGTAAAGAACATTTTACAAAAAAAAATTCAATGTATTTACTTTCTGAACTGTTTGTGTTTGTTTTGAAATGAAATACAATGCATTTCAAGTGCTTACCTAGCTTGTTTTGTGTTATTTAGCCAGTTAGGATAACAGTGTACTGTTTTGACTCCGAACTGCACTGACTTGCTGTAATTTTATTATTATATTTAATTTTATTATACATTACTAAGTTGAATACGCGCATATTTGACAATTTTGGTTCAATGTTATGAATACGAATTGATCTGCTTTGACTTCCAACCAGTCACCTTTGGACAGGTTCTTCTTGAACTATTTCCGAACATTTATGCCATCTAGTTATTTTCGTACAACAACGCAATCTGCAAAACTACGCCAGTTTTTTCAGATGAAGGTATTGAATTTCATGGTATTAGCCCAACATCCACGGGCCTTTGTATCCCGATATTCCGAATTTGTCAACGCTGTAGTTACATTTGGTATGCACACCCCAGATAGCAGATATGTTTGGCCAATTTTGGTCCAACAAAGAAATTTGCATTGGCCCATCAAGATTGCTAACGATGGCCCAAGGGCTTTTTGCTAATTGGGGCAACGTTGACCCAACGATTGGTTCAGTGTTGACCCAACGCCTGGTTTATTATATTTGTATGTTGGCCCAACGTTTGCCCAAACACATGCTCCCACGCACTTAGTGGAATAACAAATGAAATTAAATTAAATCAAAATACAGCGACACATTTTAATTCCAAATCAATGAGTGTGTATACAGTATTCCCCAAAAAATCATATTCCCTTTCAATATGATTGCCGCTTCGCTCTTGACCGCTTCCATCTTTTTCCGTTCTCTTTCTTCTTCTTTCGTTGTTTGTTATCTCACACAGTCATTCTTTGTCGTTTTAATATCTAAAAAGAAAAACGTAGAGCTATCAGCAAATGTTATTAACACCCAGATTAAACTAAATTCCATACATGTATAAAAGATTATTTATACAAGTAAATTAAAAAAAAACGTGTATTATAAATATATCTTAACAACATTTTTAATAAAGTTCGAAACAAAAATATTTATCAAGTTCAACTCACATTTCAAACTGCAAAGGAAAAGTTGAAAAACAGCAACAGCGTCTATGCAGGCAGCAATCTACATTGAAGCGGTTTATGAGCTCTTAGAACTCCTTTAGTTATAATTGGTGAAGACAGGACAAATCCTGTATTATCAAAAATCTTAAGTAATTTATTGTCTTTCATGCATGTACATCAAATAGGATTTCTCTCAAGTTACACAATTCAGAACCATATTGAATTTTTACTTATCAAAATATAGCACTGTTTTTCGATAAAACATACACAGGCATTAACTTATTTACATAGAATCAGAGAAATACAGGCACATGCCTTAAAATAAATTAATGTTCAAAATATGTTAAATTAATGATCACATTAAATGAAACATTATTAATATGCTGATTTTAACATTAAACTCGCTACAGTATATGTCTTCCCGAACTTGAGTTTAACGTTATTAACTTTGCGACGGTAACACAGGGCCCGACATAGAAATCTCGTTAACGGGTTTCCGTGGTTTGGCCAACCACTTCATGTTATCTGGGACATTACCGGACTGCAACTGGCAACCGAAATACATTTTTTTTCTAAAAAATGTCTAAAATTTTAATTCAAAGAACTGTGTCAGAGTCAAAAAGCGTTAGACTGTACATTTCGAAGGAAAGAATAGCAGTCTACAAGTAGTCATAATCCTATGCAAACATTTGAAAACTATATAAGAATTGACCTCCAACTAAGTTGATGTTATCCAAGTAATATATTAAATAACAAGAGGGCCATGATGGCCCTAAATCGCTCACCTGAGTACAAAAGTAGTCTCAGTTTTTAATAGGTTTCCAGTAAGAAGATTTTTGAAGATTGCCTTTTTTACATATTAAGGGCCCCAGGGCAGGGCCAATTTTGACCCCAGGGCCAACATTTAAACAATTCAGTAAAGGGTCTCTTCACAATACTCAACACGAAATATCTAAGGTCTAGTCGCATTAGTTTCAGAGAAAAATGATTATTTATTTGTTCCTATATAAATCAATGTAAACTAAGAGAACCCTGGGGCGTGGCCAATTTTGGACCAGGGGACATCATTTGAACAAACTTGGTAGATATCCACTAGACAGTGCTACATACCAAATATCTAAGCTTTAGGCACTGAGGTTTCCGGTAGGAAGATTTTTAAAAATTGCCTTTTTTGCATATTAAGGCCCCCCGGGGCGGAGCCAATATTGACCCCAGGGCCAACATTTAAACAATGCTGGTTAAGGGTCTCTTTACAATACTCAATACGAAATATCTAAGGTCTAGTCACAGGAAAACATGAATAATCATTTTTCTCTGAAACTAATGTTTTCCTATATAAATCAATGTAAACTAAGAGAACCCTGGGGCGTGGCCAATTTTGGCCCAGGGGACATAATTTGAACAAACTTGGTAGATATCCACTAGACAATGCTACATACAAAATATCTAAGCTTAAGGCATTGAGGTTTCCAGTAAGAAGATTTTAAAGTTTTCCTTTTTTACATATTAAGGGCCCCCGGGGCGGGGCCAATATTGACCCCAGGGCCAACATTTAAATAATGTTGGTAAATGGTCTCTTCACAATACTCAACACCAAATATCTAAGGTCTAGTCCTATTAGTTTCGAAAAAAAAATGATTTTTCATGTTTTCCTATATAAATCAATGTAAACTAAGAGAACCCTGGGACGTGGCCAATTTTTGCACAGGGGACATAATTTGAACAAACTTGGTAGACATCCACTAGACAATGCTACATACCAAATATCTAAGCTTTAGGCAGTGAGGTTTCTAGTAGGAAGATTTTTAAAGTTTTCCTTTTTTACATATTAAGGGCCCCCAGGACGGGGCCAATTTTGACCCCATGGCCAACATTTAAACAATGTTGGTAAAGGGTCTCTTCACAATACTCAACACCAAATATCTAAGGTCTAGTCCTATTAGTTTTGGAGAAAAATGATTTTTCATGTTTTTCCTATATAACTATATGTAAACCAAGAGAACCCTAGGGCGTGGCCGATTTTGGCCCAGGGGACATAATTTGAACAAACTTGGTAGACATCTATTAGTTTTTCCTTTAGGTTGCCATGGCAACCAGAGTTCTGCATGGAATTGATTTCTTTGAACAACTTTGGAAGAGCTTCATGCAAGGAACATCCGTGGCAAGTTTCATCAACTTTGGCCCAGGGGTTTAAGAGGAGATGTTGTTTAAAGCAAAAGTTGACGACGCACGACGAACACAGGGCGGTCCTAAAAGCTCACCATGAGCAGAAGTGCTCAGGTGAGCTAACAAGAGGGCCATGATGGCCCTGTATCGCTCACCTGAGTACAAAAGTACTTTCAGCTTTACCCCAGGGCCAACATTTAAATAATGCTGGTAAAGGGTCTCTTTACAATACTCAACACGAAATATCTAAGGTCTAGTCGCATTAGTTTCAGAGAACAAGGGGTGTAGTTTGACACTAGAAAACATTACTTGTCTTCAGTTCTTACTATTTAGCTCTGTGTAAAAATTGATAAGCCCCTGGGTGGGGCCAATTCGAGCCTGGGGTCATGATATGTATAAACGTGGTAAAGGTCCACAAAGTGATGTTACATGTAAAAATTCTAAGCTCTATGTGTTATGGTTCTAGAGAAGAAGACTTTTACAAGATTTTTCCTATATAATTCTATGTAAAATGGGCGACCCCTGTGGCGGGGCCAATTTTGACCCAAGGGCCATAATTTGAACAACTTTGTTAGAGGTCCATTAGACAATGTTTCATGCCAAATATCTAACCTCTAGCCATTGCGGTTTTGGAGAAGAAGATTTTTTAAGTTTTGCTATATATTGATATAAGGAAAACCCATGACCTCTGGGGCGGGGCAAATTTTGACCCCAGGGCCATAATTTGAACAACTTTGTTAGAGGTCCATTAGACAACGTTTCATGCCAAATATCTAACCTCTGGCCATTGCGGTTTCGGAAAAGAAGATGTTTTAAGTTTTTGCTATTGATATAAGGAAAACCAATGACCTCTGGGGCGGGGCAAATTTTGACCCCAGGGCCATAATTTGAACAACTTTGTTAGAGGTCCATTAGACAATGTTTCATGTCAAATATCTAACCTCTGGCCATTGCGGTTTCGGAGAAGAAGATTTTTTAAGTTTTTGCAATATATTGATATAAGGAAAGCCCATGACCTCTGGGGCGGGGCAAATTTTGACCCCAGGGCCATAATTTGAACAACTTTGTTAGAGGTCTATTAGACAATGTTTCATGCCAAATATCTAACCTCTGGCCATTGCGGTTTCGGAAAAGAAGATGTTTTAAGTTTTTGCTATATACTGATATAAGGAAAACCCATGACCCCTGGGGCGGGGCAAATTTTGACCCCGGGGCCATAATTTGAACAACTTTGTTAGAGGTCCATTAGGCAATGTTTCATGCCAAATATCTAACCTCTGGCCATTGCGGTTTCGGAGAAGAAGATTTTTTTTAGTTTTTGCTATATATAAGGAAAACCCATGACCTCTGGGGCGGGGCAAATTTTGAACCCAGGGCTATAATTTTAACAATCTTAGTAGAGGACCACTAGGTGATGCTACACACCAAATATCAAAGTTCTAGGCCTTACAGTTTCAGAGAAGAAGATTTTTTAAGTTTTTGCTATATATTGATATAAGGAAAACCCATGACCTCTGGGGCGGGGCAAATTTTGACCCCCGGGCCATAATTTGAACAACTTTGTTAGAGGACCATTAGACCATGTTTCATGCAAAATATCTAACTTCTAGCCATTGCGGTTTTGGAAAAGAAGATTACCCCAGGGCCAACATTTAAATAATGCTGGTAAAGGGTCTCTTTACAACACTCAACACGAAATATCTAAGGTCTAGTGGCATTAGTTTCAGAGAACAAGGGGTGTAGTTTGACACTAGCAAACATTCTACATTTCTTCAGTTCTTACTATTTAGCTCTATGTAAAAATTGATAAGCCCCTGGGTGGGGCCAATTCGAGCCTAAGGTCATGATATGTATAAACGTGGTAAAGGTCCACAAAGTGATGTTACATGTAAAAATTCTAAGCTCTATGCGTTATGGTTCTAGAGAAGATGACTTTTACAAGATTTTTCCTATATAATTCTATGTAAAATGGGCGACCCCTGTGGCGGGGCCAATTTTGACCCAAGGGCCATAATTTGAACAACTTTGTTAGAGGTCCATTAGACAATGTTTCATGCCAAATATCTAACCTCTAGCCATTGCGGTTTTGGAGAAGAAGATTTTTTAAGTTTTTGCTATATATTGATATAAGGAAAACCCATGACCTCTGGGGCGGGGCAAATTTTGACCCCGGGGCCAAAATTTGAACAACTTTGTTAGAGGTCTATTAGACAATGTTTCATGCCAAATATCTAACCTCTGGCCATTGCAGTTTCGGAGAAGAAGATTTTTTAAGTTTTTGCTATATATTGATATAAGGAAAACCCATGACCTCTGGGGCGGGGCAAATTTTGACCCCAGGGCCATAATTTGAACAAATTTGTTAGAGGTCCATTAGACAATGTTTCATGCCAAATATCTAACTTCTAGCCATTGCGGTTTTGGAGAAGAAGATTTTTTAAGTTTTTGCTATATATTTATAAGGAAAACACATGACCCCACCCGGGCGGGTCCAATTTTGACCCCAGGGCTATAATTTGAACAATCTTGGTAGAGGACCACTAGGTGATGCTACACACCAAATATCAAAGTTCTAGGCCTTACGGTTTCAGAGAAGAAGATTTTTAAAAATTTCATGTTCAAAATCTATTTTTATCCTCTGTGACCTAGATAGGCAATGGAGTGGAACCATTTGAACAATTTTGGTAAAGCTTCATGCAAGTAACATTCCTGCCAAGTTTCAGCAAGATTGACCCAGGAGTTCAGGAGAAGAAGTCGTTTGAAGAAAAAGTTGACGACGCACGGACGGACGACGGACGACGGACATCAGGCGATCACAAAAGCTCGCCATGAGCACTTCGTGCTCAGGTGAGCTAAAAATATAAGTATGCAACACATGGGGCGCGTCACGGGAAAATGTATCTTTGAAAAGCTGACGTCATTCTTTGAAATGAGCAGACAACAATATTTCATCAACTGATGGCAAAGTAAGCATTCTATGGTAAAAAAGTAAGAAAATCGCATATTAATTATGAGAAAAAAATAAAAAAAATAAAGTTTTTTCATAAATACACGTTTAGTAACAATAACATGTCAAAAGATATCAGCGAAGATACATTCCCCTGACGCGCCCAATATTAAATGCAGAAACTGTTCGCATCTTTAGAGTTTCTGCTAGATTCGACAGACATTTTATTTTATTCATAACAGACATGGCAATTTAACAAGTCCCGGGGGAACACAAGACGGTGGTGACGTTCTTTACTAGGAATCTATTTCTCCCTGAGCATGCGCTCTAACTCTCCCGTCTTATGAAGAACTTTTAATCTGTCTAATCCTCCAACAAACCTCCCTTTAATAAACACGTTCGGCATCTGAAATAAAACAATAACATTTAGCTTATGTTTGTTCTTTTTTTTTGTTTGCTTTGTCTGAAATAAACCATAAACTATATTTCGAATTAATTAATTCAATTTTTGAAAAAATATGTATACGCCAAATGTCATTATCCATTATCATTGTACGTGCGAAAATTCGTTCCTGCAAAATTAAATCGTGGCACAATATTGTTAAAAAAAATCTGTAAACAAGTGATGATCATCATAAGTTCAGATGATTCATTAACCCTTTCCTATTTACCATTATGACTTTGGCGAACAGTGTAGATCCAGATCAGCCGACCGCCACGGATGTGCCGACTGATTTGGATATACTCTCTTCGCACAGGGCGTAAAGGCATATATATGGAGAAAGGCCACTTACCGTGGGCGTTCCTGTTATTAGTTTTAAATAGTTCTGCATTTCACGACTGTCTTGCTGTGTCTCGATATCGCAGAATACAACGTCAGTCTGTAAGACTTCTTTTCCTAAATATTTCCGAATGATATTCCTTGCCCCTAAACAGTATGGGCATCCAGGTTTTGAAAATACAACAACTACGTGAGAGCGAATCATTTTGTCTATTTTGCTTTTCACTCCAGTTGTCGACATGTCACTGTGCGGGTCTCGTGGCTTGCAACGGTTTTATGTTTTGCTTGTTTTAAACATCATGTTAGGACTTTCCTTAGAACTGTCAAAAGCACAAATATAAAATGCAAATTGTATCGTTACATAACGTTGTCTTTAAAACTGTTTGAAATATCTCCCTTTCGTTAAGATTTTGTCCTTTTTCAGTTTATGCCTACATTAGTTTTCATTAATGTCTCACATGCATCACATTTTAATTATGATTGTAACCTTATCCTTCAAAGATATTATACACTTTTAGTCTGTTTAAGATAAAAACCGAAATTACCAAATTTAAAGCGTACAAAGCTTTCCATTTTTGAAAGAACTTTATCTATAATGCAGTTTTGAAAACTAATGAGTGCATTGTTCGGTTTACAATGAATCAAAAGTTATGTTATTGTTGCAGAACTTCAGTTCAATACCCCGTTTGCTTTGTACCGATAAGAACAATCAATAATTAATTAGCTTCTTTTAGAATAAAGAATAAAGGAAAGGCACTTTGCTCAAAATAGTGGAACTAACGATTTTTCTAAGTGGCGCCAAGTGGATGTTTTAACCGATATATGAAAACTAATACGGAAGCGTTAAACGAAATCCGGGAAAACTTTCTAGGAACTCGAAGCTTCTTGGGAGGGGTAATGCAGTTTTTGGGTGGGGTAATACAGAGAGCTGCTTGGGTGGGATAATGCAGTTTTGGGGTGGTGTAATACTGAGAGCTTTCTGGCGTGGGGTAATGCAGAAACTCTGCATTTTTTGAAAATAAAAATTCGACTACATCATAGCAAACACGTTCTAAAAAATATGTTGTATACACTCAAATGAAAAACATGAGCGAATTTCACGGGAAAAAGAAATTGCATCTATTCAAAATACTGAAGATCATAATTATGATTAAAGAGCCGATCAATATAATTCGTGTACAATATGCTGTTGAGACACAACTGAAATGACAACTTTAAGAAAATCGAGAAATATTCCCATTAGGT
Organism: Corbicula japonica; assembly: GCA_038501625.1. NCBI lineage: Eukaryota > Metazoa > Mollusca > Bivalvia > Venerida > Cyrenidae > Corbicula > Corbicula japonica. The sequence goes on from JAZAYU010000033.1 coordinate 5,194,097, forward strand.
CTACTTTCAATTTCAAGGGCACATCAGTTTCTTGTATCTTTAAAAAACGACATAAATATTCACTGCCAGCCAGGTCTGAGAATAAATATAGTAGGCCTATCCTGGGGCTGTATTAACGTTTGAATGCTCAATACGTTTTAACAAATTTCTTCTGTACAAAGCACAGAGACATACGAGGGGTGATCCAAAATAACGTAGACTTTTGTTATAGTTTTTATATTATTCAAAATACCACAAATAAAATTACACAAGCTTAAATCGGAATATGTCCAGCATATTTTTACAAAATATCAGCAAAATACAACATCACGTAAAAACACTATGAACAATTAAAATCATACACTAACCGCTGTCCGGCGCACGTCAAATTAGATCTAATAACGTCACGATGCTAATTCAAGGGCGCAGCGTTAGCGAAGCGGCGTATGTTCTAAGTTTCTTTAAATAGACTCCGTCACCGGAATGCTATTCCGGGGAACCCATTGATCGAACATAGTAGTGTATCATTGCTGGCCAAAGTCTTGCAATTGGTTATGAAGCGATCAAAAAAGTGGTCATCTTCTCGCTCGTACCGCCGAAGAAACGACCGGGAATGCAATACCAACAGTATCGCGGTACTTTAGCAACGGGCGTGTAACTGTTAAAAAGCTCATTACAAATTTGTATTTGTTAATATATCACAAGTCTTTGCATTGTGGACACAGTCTGTGTAGCTGTACATCAAGTGTAATTAAAATTATAAATAACTTAATTATTCTTATTTGATAATTAATGACTTTGTTATTATTCAAATACCAAACAAAATCATTTTTTGAAAAAACATATTTGTTAGTTAATTATTAACACACCTTTAAAAATGTCATTTGTTAGGCAATATCCGTTGCAAGGTACCTTATCCAGTCTAGAATAGCTCGAAAAGCGCCACAATAGTTAGAATTTAGTCCGCTTCAATAATCTCCCAGCTTGACGTCAGTGCCGTAACGCCGTTTTTTTTTCTTTTTTCCTTACCCCAGTCCTTTTTAATGGCTCTTCTGACCGTAAAAAAAAACAAGGGTACCACTTAAAAACTAGAGCTCGGCTTACGGAAGTTTTCATTTGCGTCTGCTAACTTATTATAGCTTTTCATGAGGTAATTATCAAAGACCATGACAGAATTTTATAATTGCGCGTATTTCCGGGCGATCTGACGGCGACATTTCTGACGTTTTAACGTTGGTGATAGCTCTCTTAAATATTGACTGTTTTTAAAACGCATAGTCAGAATGACGTAAAATTTCGGCATGACATCATTTGTATACCGTGCTTTGACGTTGCGAAGTTTGGCTCTTTTTCCACTAGTAGTTTTGTTTTTATTGACAGGTTTATGCCTTATAAAGTACAATGGCAACGGCGTGCGCCGCCTACGTGTTACCATGGTTATTCAAATAAGCGACGCGCTTTTGAAATCGATTAAATATATGAATATTTTAGTTCAGTTTGTTACGTTTGTTTTCTGATTGAATTAAATATATAATTTATTGCGAACGTGTTTTAAATCAAGATGCAATGACAAAAGTCTACGTTATTTTGGATCATCCCTCGTACATAATTATAAAGTGGAAATAACGAGAATTGCTGTTTGAACCGTCTGGAAAACGACACAGATAACGCATAAAACACTTATCTACAATATGTTGCTGTCATCTGTTAAAAAATGCCAGAATTTGAAATAATACAGCAAGCTGTATTAGCCTACCCTTGAAACCGAATATTTTTTCAAGAATCGTAACAATATACATGTACATCTACGCCAACCAACTACAGCTACAGCGTTCTACAGGAGTTCCTTTTTTCCATGTACCAATTCTATATAAAACAAACTACCAGCAACCTTAGCAGAAGCCCCTTGGTATGATGGTATCCTTCAAAGAGGGACGGTCAAAACTACACTTCTTGACCTGCAGCCAGCGCCCATCTACAAGTCCCTCCTAGTGATTCCCAAAGCTGTGGCGGCCGCGGCAACCGTAAAAGGCCGATTACTATCACTCTCTACTAACTCCTATTTACTTCACAATCGTTTCTTATTTTATGACCTGTTATCACACGTCGCGTGAACTAATAGTCAAGTCTGCCTACACTAACAAAATCCCATCAAAAGCTAGCCAAACATAAGGATTCTTAAAACGCAACCTACATTCAGCTTCTAAAGAAACCAAAACTGCAGCATACAATGCAATTGTACGTCCAACACTTGAATATTCTTCTGCTGCCTGGGATCCTTACCTCAAGAAAGATATCGATAAGATAGAAACTAAACAGAGACGAGCAGCTCGATTTGTTCTAAATGACTATTCTAAGGCACCAGGTTCAAAGACAAACATTCTAACAGCATTAAAATTGCCATCCCTAGAAAGTAGGCGCACCAACAAAAGACTAGTACTATTCTATAAAATAACTAATAATTTAGTAGCAATGGACATGAACCAGTATCTACAATTACATACGAGACAATCAAGACATTACCATAACCAAGCATACCATCTAGTACAATCAACTAATGATACATACAAGTATTCGTTCTTTCCACGCACAGTCTATCTGTGGAATACTCTCCCACTGTGTCAATTTGGCGTGGCGGTAGGCAAAGAATGACTCCAAGAGTATTCAACAGTATAATAACACTATTATGGCATGATGTTAACTGTGCGATTGTGAGAGTACACGTGACTGACTCTGTGCGGTTTAAGCATGCATAAATATATTGTAAAGATAAATGTTATAAGAGTCAGCACAGGGGTATTGCATTTAAATGCACAGCATTAAACATAAGCATCACATTACAACACCCACAAAATATAGTCAGCGCTGACTCAGTCTCCAGATTCAAGTCAGCGCTGACTACATGGACTGCTCCATAAGAATCAAGCTATGCTTTTATTTTTAACCCTACTAATATCCTCTTCTGCACAAAAACCATATACATATTGACGTATACTAGGGCTTTAAGGTTTTTTAAGTTGTTAGGTTTTTCACCTTTTTCACCTTTCTCTTTTACTAACCCCCACGCATGGCCATAATCAGTGATTGAATCATTGCCATTAACATAGAAGACCGAGACGACCTGCGATGTAAATGTATTGTAGATTGGCATATACTAGGTACAGTTATGGGTTTTTAGTTAATTGTCCATGAAATTTTATTATATGTTTGGTAATTATAAAACAAATTGTTTGCTTGATTAGAATTAAAGCTATTTGTACGGTAAATTACGGCAAACGGTTGGCGTATGGTAAATATCACGACCAAAAATATTTCTGCCGCCGTGTCAATTCCGGAAGTAAACACCTGCGGTTGACAAGTCATCGAAATCAATAAAATTCTCATCTTTTTATCATCTTCTTCGACCAAATCATGACTGCTAATGGTAGAGGTAATATGCGACCATCAGGCCGATCTCCCCCGTTCTTGGCTATAGGTTTGTTTGTCGCTTTGGTCATTTTAGGTTTTAATTACTGGAGCCTGTCCGCAAGAAATGGCGAACAAGCCAACGAAATTGTGCTCATGGAAAGCGAGTTGAGACTAGTCAATGCTAAGAAAACATCAGCAGAAAAGAGAATGGAAGCAACAAATGACAAAGTAGAAGATCTTGAAAAGCAGTTGAATGAGCAAAAGGAGTTGCTGGCAAACAAGGCTGCTGAGCTAGCAAATGTTGAGAGAGAAAAGGAGACCTTTGGAAATCGAGTAAACGAACTAGAAACAGAATTAAAAACATATAGAGATGAAAAATTGGTATGTTTAATCTGTTTTATTGATTTCTTATTTTTGTAATTACTCACATATTGCAAATTTAAGGGATAATTGAAGAGGAAATATAGGGATTCTTGCCAGTTACAATTCGCCCCATAACAAATGGGTGCTGGTTAAAACGGCCTCATTTTGGTTAAAACGGCCTCATTTTGGTTAAAACGGCCTCACTATAAACGGCTTCACATTTTTATTTTTTGGTTATAACGGCCTCACTTTTAGTCAAAACGGCCTCACTTTTAGTTAAAACGGCCTCACTTTTTGGTCAAAACGGCCTCAATTTTCAAATAAATTTTAAATATTATATTAGCAAAAAAAATAGGTATCTTTTATACTGCTTTAATACTCTTGATGAGTACATGTCAATTCGTTTAATTCTTGGTTTGTTCTTTATATACAAGTTCATTTATTCCGTGATTGGTCAAATTGAGTAATTAATACTTGTTTTATTTTCATCAAAAACAATGATTGTCCAATATAAAATTAATGCATACTGTTCATTGAAAAAGACATCCAGTATTCAATTTGGTTAATTTCGCCAACTTTAATCTACCACCGCGCATCCTTGATGACAATATTTGATTATCATACTAATTTGTGCAGGTGTCTATAATAATTATTAGTTGATATTTCTTATAATTATGTTAAATTTCTTTGTAAAACAGCATGCTTTATTTTTTTAAGGAAAACCTAATTTAATCCTTTTAATATTTAATAATTATTATATTACAGATGTTAATATAGATTAACAAATTTCTAACAACAATTTTCACTAAACTACTAAACAATAATTGATAGTGATAATGAGAATAAAAATAATTGGATGAAATAACTTTAGTGATAATAGAAGTATGCTTTTAAATTAAAAATTTAAAAAAAAATTAAAAAAGGCAGTCTGTTTCTGAACTAGAGCTATGTATTTGTTAAAGAAAAGGGTAGGGGGAAAAGGTAAAAATCGTAGGTATAAGTAGTCTTGACATTTTGTATATTTTCTCATCACTTATATAATCTTCTATTTCCGCATCAATTAAAATTTATAAGAAAACTACTTTGCAATTTGTTTATTTAGTAAATGATTTAAAGTAATTGTTACATTTTTATGAATATTTCATTTTGTTTTCCATTAAAATAATGTTTGACTGGAACAGCGCAAATGTTAATGTTGTTAGAAAAATTGAAGAGAGGACATTGCATAGGTGTTACGACATGGGGTATATGTTACCGATTTTGTTAATTTTATTTAATAACTTTTCTTCAGTTTAATCATCATCAATTTCTTTAAGAACTTAAAATCACACTGTGTACTGTCGTAATACAATTTTAAACACCATCCCGTTACTGTTAATTGCCAGTAATTGACAGGATATTCTCACTTGCCAGTCTGTCCCAAAAATAATGATGTCATGTTGAGTAGGTGTGAAGGACTCTTTACACGTGTGCGAACTGAAATCCTACAAGATCGCCACTTGCCCAGATGGTCTATTAATAATGGTGTATAGAAGCAAGTAATGTTTATTTAATTATCAATGTACACCTTCTCCAGTATTCTGTTTGAAATGTTTTTCTGAATTAAGGACCGTTGTCATTGCACTGACATCAGTAAAATAAAAATATCAAAATCTCTGTAACAGCAAAATGCCGTTTAATGAACCTTTGCACACATCAATGTATCTTCATTTTGCATTTATTAACGCACGTTAGAACAGTAACTAGAAAAAATTTCTCATTCTATATAAATTACATAAATTCACAAAATCTAAACAACACAAAAAATCTTTTCAAATGCGCACACGAGAAATATGATAATGGCAATAATTTGTTGTGTCTATTTTTATTTCTTCACATCAATTTACTACAACATCTTTAAAAAATGTAATTCAAACAAGGGTCATCTACTTAAAAAATAATGAGGCCGTTTAAACCAATATTTTTCTGAAAGTGAGGCCGTTTTAACCAAAATGAGGCCGTTTTAACCTGAGGCCGTTTTGACTGTAATCCTAACAAATCGCCCTACTTTAGACGCCTCACCTCACATTTAATTACAACTTGCTTTACTCAATAAAAATTTACCCCATGATGTTGATTATTTGTATGAAGAAAGAAAGTAGAGTCAACATTAAGAGACTGTTATTTTATGATCTAATATTCCAAAACTTTTCCCGATTGCCATAACTCATGTAAATGATGCACTTTTTTGCATGATTATATCATTTATGTGTTAGGATCCAGGCCAATACAAAGGTCACAATTAGGTCTAAGGGCTTGGAATATTTTTTCTAAATGACTGCCGATTTTTGGCTGATGCATTTTTGTGATATGAATAGATAATTTCTGTTAGAGATTAACATAAATTTGAATTCAACAATGTGTGTGCACTGCTGGCAGCAATCTTACTTTAAAGTTATTTATTTTGAAATAAAAAAGTCATGTATTTTCTACCTATTTTATATTTCTATTTTATAATTACTTTTATGCATCACACTGTATGGTACAAGTTTAAAACACGACCATGTCACTGTTAATTGCCACTGATTATTGCCACACATTATTCTCAATCTATAGCCAGTCTGCCCTAAAGAACATAGTGACATGCTAAGAAGGTGCAAACAACTTAATTGAAATATTTGAGGGGACATGTGTAACAATGTGATAATAGTAACTTTATAATGATAAGACCATCAGGAAGTTGCAGAAAGATAAAAAATTATTTGATATTGAATAAAGTGTGGTATCTTAGTATCTAGTATGAAATGTATTTCTGGTGCAAAAATGAAACACTTTCCACTGAAATAAATTTGAAAAAATGAATTAAAATATCCACTTCAATGTTCCCTCTAGTGCAAACCAGTTTTACTCTGCCATGATAATTTATGAAAAAGCTTGCAGAATAAAATAAAATGGGCTTTTTAAAATGAAATACAACAATTTACTTCTTAAGTGAAAGCTTCAGGAATAGTGAATATGCACTTGAAATCTTAGGTAAAACATCAACATGATTTTGCAAGAATAAATTGCTATCAGGGGAATTGTGGGGAATCATTATTAGTCATAGAAATGAATGAAATTGTAAATGCCAGTATTATGACACCAGTGCCCAAGATCATAAAACTAAATTTGGAGATCAGTCTCAAATCTCGAGCATCTGATAGGCTGAAATGGTGACCAGTCGTCATTTCAGCCAATCAGATCCTTGAGATTTGAGATTGATCTCAAAACTTTGTTTTATGATCTTGGGCCCTGACCTATACTGTATCATACAGATTTTGGATATGGGCCGATCCATGGCTAATTTTCAGTTTTTCCATAGCCCAAAAGATCAATGGTTGCTTCAAGGTAATAAGTGACCCTAAAGTTTGAGATATAAACTATTGTACACCTTCACTTTATAAAGTTGTGAACTTCATGTATATTATTATGCATGGAAAGTAATCACCATGTTTACTAAAAAAAGGCCACGTGGAGTCTACAGTTAACTTTTGGGCCATTCACCAATTAGTGCTATTGCTTGTTTTTATAATCATAACCATGTATTTTACTTTTTAGCCAAAGTGTGAAGCTGACAAACAGGCCCTTACAACACACGTTAATGAATTAAAGGGTAAGGCAAACTGTCTGGAATTAAATTGTGTGTTGAAGTTAAGAAAGTTCAAGTTTAGAATCCAATGGTTGTCCAGTGTTAAGGGACTGTATGTTTTCAATTTGCAATTATATTCCTACATTATCTTAATAAATGTAATCTTTCCATGTAGTTGTCAACCCAGTGTTTTTATCCCTGATCCTGGAGGGTCAGTACTTCAAGTGATCACATTGTTCATTCATCACAAATCTTGTTTACAGAGCGTATTATTCGTAGCAACTCTTCAAGAAAATTCAACTAAAGTGTCCACCATAATAGGCTGAAATGTCATGTTCAAGATTGATGCTCTTTCCTCATAGGTCAACTCTACACTTTGGGTTAAAAGTTTAAAAAATGTCAAAAATAAAGAAGGTACTTCAGTCAGACTGAACAAAATATCTTCACACCAGTGAAATAGTTAACAGTGTCACATTGAAGGTCACCAAGTGTTTGAAAGTTATTATTATACTGCAAAGAAATTTGCTTGAATTTGATTGGATAGTGTGCCGTTGATGTATATCCATATTTACGGATCGGCCGTAGATATTATCGCACGTGCCTTAATTTCCCTCTCTGGCCTCCTACCTTTAATTGTCGTCCGCCATTTTGTTTTGAATTTCCGTAAAAATGCGTAATTTGAAGCCTTTTTATCAACAATCTGTACAATTTGACGGAAAACTTGAACCGGTGCGTGCTGACCATACCGGTGTATGGTCAAAACAGAAAGTAAGCCAGTTTACAGTATCCTAACAATTTTAAAGGAATGGGACTGATGGATTTTGAAGAAAAGTACAATAAGAAGTCATCACAGTTGAAGCTTTTGCGGATCAGTTATTCTCTAAAAAGTATTGCCCAAAACAAATCACATCTCTCGGTTCAAATTTGTATTCTGTCAAACCGCCAAATACAGCTCGAATTTTGAAACAATCAAAGCTTTTCCAATATCAAAAGCATGTGCATTTGTTACATATATGATTTCATAAATAATGCAATGAATTGATAACTTAGGAAATGGTATGTGATCTATTCAGTGAAGTAAAATCTATACACATACCTTTCAGATGTAAACAGTCCGCCATATTGTATGACAATACCGGTGCCCGAAAAGTCCGTGCCTTTGCTCGATCACGACAGTGATCTTGTAAATTATAAAGCGGTATGCTAAGGGATTACTTAAATTGTTACAGAAAATATTTGTGTCTTGTTTTAATGTAGAAAACAATGAGATTATTCCTATAATTTTGTAAATAAGTATCAAATCGATAGTCCATTCAATTTCTATACGCCTTTTCAATAAACAGTTTCGCAGTCCTGTACGAGTTACTTCCCGTGACCAGATATCAACCCAAAACGAGGCTTCACAGGAAAGCTGAACTATCTGACTATGGCTTTAGCACATAAGGCCTAACATAATCCATTAAATTTCATGTGTGCAATCGTCGCCGCCGGTCGAAAATAAGTTACTGATCTGTTATTCTAGTCAGACATTTTTATTTTCACTATTTGTTAGATATTTGCATTTTTAATATTGTAAGAACATGTACCATTCTTGTTGATAGTGGGCAGTATGAAACGCGATTCTGACAAACGTGAGTTACTGTATTAATTTTACGAATTTCTATACAGCATTTTCATCTTTATGTATTTTATACTTAAAATTATATTTAACTGGTATGAAATTCGCAAATTGCTAAGACTGGTAATGCACTATACTCCGTAAATTGTGACATGTCAACATTCGGTTACAGTATCTGTACGTTTTACTTGAACTCATCTATTACTTGAATTCATCGTACCGTTAATGTTCAACGAACAAATAATTTTGAATTTTTGAAAACGTAACGTATACTTCACAAGCAAAATTACGGTATGATTGATTCTGTCTTGAAATTAAGAAGGATCAATAAGGTTATCTGATTGTTCCTTTACGTAAGAGTATCATTCATAGAATAAAATTCAAGGATTCTGATGCTGGCTTCTAATAAAGATGGAGATGCTGGCTTCAAATAATGATGGGAACATTTATATTAACATTAATACTGCTAAGGTTTGAAATTCTGTCATTTTGGCGTAAACGCTCAATCGCTTGATTGAATATTTATAAAATGTTCTGTTAAGATGAGTTTCTAATTGATGTCTTATGGTTCTACTTGTCGTATTAAGGATTAATAATTCATATAACTGCTATATCAAATACTTTTGCTACCCGATTCAGTAATTAAGGATTTCGATATACTTATTAATTGGGAGGTGGAGGTACATAAAAAAATAAACCGATCTCTATTGGTCAGTGATATCTTCTTCTTAGTAATTGACCGGGGACCCCTTGTGCGCGACAATTTGGCATTTTTATGACATGCCGCTTTCAAAATCAATCGCAGCCGGCATGTCAGTAGTTGATAAGACACGCTAAGCCGGAAACGACACTCAGTTTATCCGTGGATAGAACACAGGCTGTTAGTTTAAGTCGTTTAAAGTAAACCTTGGCGCGAGGAATAATGACTTTACACTTTTAGTCAAATTAGATTTGTTGTTTTATAAACCAATTCTTGATAAAAAAATATCATTACGCTGATGTATTATTACTAATTCAACGATAAACGAGAAAATATATTTTAAAAAAGAAATTTCATGATGAAAAACGAAAGTTGTAGGTACATGTTCCCTATTAAATTAATACAGCGAGCAATAATTTTTTCTGTATAGTAGTCACATGACTGAATAGGGGAGGTAACCGAAAAATTCACCGAATTATTGGAAAGGCGTATAGAAGTGAGGTCATGCAGGTAAATTAATGACGTCAGACATGTAATTATTGAGGTTCTCAGAGGGGAATTGAGGCGTTCAGCATTAAATAAGCTTAAATAAGTGAAATAAATGAAAAATCGATGTTTTCTAACTATTTTTGTCTGAAAAAAGTCTTGGCAGTATAATAAAACAATTATTTGGTTTCTTGAAAGGGTACATGTATGTGAGGGTATATTGCCGGTCTGGGTGTCATGTTATCCCTCGCCTGCGGCTCGGGTAATATGACACCCAGACCAGCAAGATATTCTCACATTCCCTGTCAAGAAACCAAATAACTATATAATATTTGACTGTTTTTTTTGGCTTCCAGAGCAGAACTTTGCAACTGATTTAGGGTTTCAAATGTACATTTGAATTTTGGTTCATTTTAATAAATTGCATGATAATATTTAGAAAATAAAAATATTATTGAAGCATCTTTATATTTTATGTTGTCATCACATCTGCAGAATTGCCCTCTACAGCTGCAAAACTTATTGATAAATATAAAACACAAAATTTTACAAAAAAACATGTTTTTCTTCACCTACATTTTAACCCTTTCCTTGATATATACGCATTTTTACACATGTGCGACCAATGTACAAATGTAGATCAAGATCAGCCGGCACATCCATGCCTTCTGATCTGGATCTGCACTGGTCACATTTTGGTCGGAAATAACCTAAGGAATCAAAAAGCGAACAGTTTAGATCCAGATCAGCCGGCACATCTGTGCCGGTTTATCTGGATCTAAACTCTTCGCCTTAGCAATAAAGGTGTATCTATACAGGAAAGGGTTAAGTACTATAATTATAAACATTAGTCGGATAAGAATGTAACAAAACTCTCATTCTGATTTCAGATAATGTCGAATTCCACAAGAATAAACCATGTGATGAATCGTAAGTTTAGAATTAGTTGAACGTTTGCTTCTTAACCCCTTACTTCATTGATACACCTTTATTGCATGGGGGAACAGTGTAGATCCAGATCTGCTGGCACATCCCTTGCCAACTGATCAAGATCTACACTGTTTGGTGTTTTATTTTATTATGTTATTTCTGACGATCATGTGACCATAGATGATACCGATGTGCTGGCTGATGATGATCCACACTGGTTGCACACATTAAAACATGTATATATGGAGAAATAGGTTAATAAAAAACTGTTAGTTTATTCATGTTATTACAGTTTAAGAGGATATTTGAAATTTGGTGCTTACTTGAAATTATAATATTGCCATGTTTTAGAAGGCACCAACTTTTTATTTCACAAATTTTCAAGCTTGTACTACGAGTATCAGGGTCACTTAACCCTTTCCTGTATAGATACACCTTTGTTGCTAGGGCGAACAGTTTAGATCCAGATCAGCCGGCACATCTATGCCATCTGATCAGGATCTAAACTGTTCGCTTTTTGATTCATTTGGTTATTTCTGACCAAAATGCAACCAGTGCAGATCATGAGCAGACGGTGCAGATGTGCCGTCTGATCTGGATCTACACTGGTCACAAATGCGTATATATAAAGGAAAGGGTTAAGTGATATTGCCCATGCTGGGAATTGAACCTGTACCAGACAGCAAGAGTTACAAGCCATGTAAGCTATTGAGCTAGCCAGGACAACCACCTACCAAAAATGGTTGCAAACTTAACCGTCATCACATATCATCGATATCTATAAAAGTTCTGACTATATTTACGTAAAGATACTTTTTCAGTAACCTTGCCATGCACATACAAAGACATATGTCCAGTTTACTTTATTGCTTGTCAGCATAATTTACCCACTTGAATAAGCTTCATTATAAAGAACTGTTATGAATGTTTTTAACATTTATAGAAATGACAGCCTGTGTCAGATCTTATATTGATTTTTCAGAGGCTGCACAGAATATATGAAGAATGCTCGGGATGCAGCATTAAAGGAAATTTACAATGTTGCTGGGGCCAATCCACTCATTAGTCTGTACAATGCGAAGGGCAATTTAGGCAGCTACGCAGACCAGATTTCCAAAATGGCAGAACAGCTCAATCAGCAGTATGTTTCTTAGATAGTAGTTAATTCAAATGTTTAACCATTTACACCAAGGATGCAGCTTATATTCCATGTGTGACCAGTGTACATGTTGGTCCAGATCTGCTTGCACATCCATCCAGTCTGATATGTATCTGCACTTTTTGATTCTAGATTTGATCAAAAACTGAACAGTGTAGATCCTAATCAGACTGTGTGACAGATCTGGATCTACACTGGTCATTTATGGAATACAAAAAGTGAACTAGTTTTGCCACAATGACTAATCCAGACAAGTGATTAATCCAGATCCCTGTCTTCTGATCAGGATCTAAACTGTTTGCTTTTTGATTCATTAGGTTATTTCTGACCAAAATTAAATGCAATGAGTGCAGATCCTGATCAGACGTAACTGATGTGCCGGCTGATCTGGATCTACACTGCTCGCACATGCGTAAAAATGCGTTTATATGGAGGAAAGGGTTAAAACTAGGTTAAAGTGAGTGTCTATTTAATATTCTACAGGTAATAATCTCATTAGTATTTGTCGTCAGCTTATTTGGAAATGACTACACAACATACCATAAACAATCAAAACAAGATGAAAACAAAATAAACTGTCTATGCATGACCTTTTTTTTTTTTAGGCAATTAGCAGCTGGACAAAACAATCAAGGTCAAGGTCAGAATGATGCAGTGGTCAATCCAGCCAATCCAGTAAACCAGCCAGAGGCCCCACAGCCTAATCAAGGTAATGCAAACATTGCAGAAGATGCTGTTGAGAATGATCCATCAAAACAAGAAGACAGCAATGTGAAGGTTGACAAAGAGGAGGAAGCAAAACAAGGTTTGTTGTACAGGCCACAAGATGATAGAACTGGGATACAAGACCAGTCTACAATTTGAAGATTCTGATTGGCTGATATTGTGCCTAAACACAGAATTGACCAATCACAAGCTAGAATTACAAGACTGGTCTTCAATCTCAGCTCATTGATCTTGTGGCAAGTTTCATCGACTGCAATGAACAGTTCTCTCTTAACACATAATTATGTGGTTTGAAGATAAGATCATTGAATAAAAAACTGTTGTGTATTTAGTGATAAGAGATCAAACTTATGCTTTCTTTTGTGATATTTTTTTAGTATAATCATGTGTAAAGGAGTCCCAACAGATAGGGGCAGATCCAGTGGGGTTCATTAGGGTTGCTCAAAACCCCCTTTTCGGGCAGCAATATTTAATTTTTATAAGTACTTTGGCGAAAGTTAGAAACTATTCGACTGACCCAAATGAACCCCCTTTCAAGAAATCTTATATCTGACCCTGTTGCATTCTAAGCGGAATAATCTGTTAATTGTGTAAATGATAGTGGTTCCAGATATATATGTACGTCTTTGTAAAATGTAGCTTCATTAGTAATTTGCTGATGATCTTCGAAAAATGGAGAGTAATTAGACTAACAAAGTGCTATGTGGGACTGGTTGAGGTATTAAGTGGAGAGTAATTAGACTATCAAAGTGCTATGTGGGACTGGTTGAGGTATTAAATGGAGAGTAATTAGACTATCAAAGTGCTATGTGGGACTGGTTGAGGTATTAAGTGGAGAGTAATTAGACTATCAAAGTGCTATGTGGGACTGGTTGAGGTATTAAATGGAGAGTAATTAGACTATCAAAGTGCTATGTGGGACTGGTTGAGGTATTAAATGGAGAGTAATTAGACTATCAAAGTGCTATGTGGGACTGGTTGAGGTATTAAGTGGAAAGTAATTAGAATATCAAAGTGCTATGTGGGACTGGTTGAGGTATTAAGAAAAAACTTATTTTATACTGGATTAAGGTGTATGACAGATAAAAGGCCGACACAGCTTAACACTAACACAGCAGAACATCAACACAGCATAACACTGACACAGCATAACACAGGTGCAGCATAACATCAACACAGCATAACACTGACACAGCATAACACCAACACAGCAGAACATCAACACAGCACAACACTGACACAGCATAACACAGGTGCAGCATAACATCAACACAGCATAACACTGACACAGCATAACACCAACACAGCAGAACATCAACACAGCAGAACACTGACACAGCATAACACTGACACAGCATAAGACCAACACAGCATAACACTGGTCAGAATAAGACCAGTTCAGCATACAACCGGCATGCATCACTCTAACATGACATATTACAGAAAAACGTGTACATAGTAAAACACCAAGACAGCAGAACACTAAGACAGCATAACACTGACACAGCTTAACACCAAACACTTCCTAATTGAATTGTAGTTATACACATATTAGTCAGTTTGATGCACTTTTCTAACTGATGTTCGAACAGAGATGTCAGTCAGCTTGAATGTGATGAAATAAACTAACTACTCTGTATTGAGTCTGATACATTTTGGACATACTACAACCATATCATGTTAACACTACATTTTACAATATTTTTAATAAATCATCACAGAGTTTCTGTAGATATACACATTTGACTGCTGTTCAGTACTGAGTTACATCCCTTATCTCACTTATGTCAACATTTAAACCCATGTTACAAATTCAAAGGAAAATATTCTAACACACTCTCAAACAAACAGATATTAACCATTTCCTCCATTTATATGCCATCTGATAAGGATCCACACTGGTCACTTGTTGGTCAGAAATAATGTAATCAATCAAAAAGCAAGCAGTGCAGATCCTGGTCAGACAGCACAGATTTGCCAGCTGATCTGTATCTACACAGTTCTTTTCCTTCATAAAGGCATATATATATGGAGGAAAGGGTTTACCAGCTTTATGCCCTCTTCTCAATAAATACTTTATCTTATTATCTGTCCATTGATATTTGATAAATTATAATATTGCATGAAGAGTTAGATACATAAAAACCTGTCATTTAGACAACCCCAAAATTAATAAGCATAATTGATAATAAGACAATTGTCCATCATCTCTTTTTTTCAGTTTTGCATTAGTTTAAATCACTACCCATAAGGTAAATAAGCGGCTATGAGTTAAACAGCAAACCCTTTTTGTGTTTTACAAGCTGAAAAGGAAAAATTACCAGTTGTTAGGTTAATATCATGGTGTGAGTAAAATCACTAGCTGTCAAGTCTAATTACTAAATCACAAACTCTTGAATAATATTCACAGTTAAAACCTTTTTCAGGCAAACCTTACAAACTTGCAGGTAGAATTTATGTCTTTCAGTTAATCATAAGATGTCAGCTGAATCACTTTCTGTTAGCTAAGTCACTGGAACTCACAAAAGTCTCTAGGGCTGAAGGTTATAAAACTGAAATTGGAAACCAGTCTCAAATCTCAAGCATCTGATCGGCTGAAATGGCGACTTGTAAAACAAGCTTTTGAACAATTTATCTTACAGCTTTCATACTCAGTTTACCCAAACAATTAGGTTAAACTCACTCTTTCTGTTAAAAAATCTCCGGCTTACTATTTTAAAGAAAATCTGTCAGATGTGAAGCTGTCAGTTAGCTGTCAGTTAGATTGTGTAGCTGTCAGTTAGATTACTTGCTGACACGTAAGGCATCAGCAGTTATGCCAGTTGTCATTTACATTTATCTGTCAAATCAAAATAACCATAGCACTGATTATCAACATTACTGGACTTGTTTCAGATATATACTGCTTATCATTTATTTATCTTTTTATTTCCATTTTGTCGAATTTTATGACTCACTAGAATACATGTGAACATTCCAAGATTGTTTGCCTGCTGGAATAGGTTGGGCTCAGATTCTTTCAGGCTGTCAATCAGGGGTCAGCATTGAGGGCTGTCAGTGTGGGAGATCTAGTTTTCATCTCAACTTATGCTAAAACCAGCCATTCCCTTAATCATGACTATATTACTTACAATCTGTAGGAAAGCAGAAGTCAAAATCTTTTCATGCGTACATTCAGATAATAATTGATTTCTGAACATAGTAAAGATAAAGGTTATTCTTGAATTCCAGGGATACAGTTAGTCATTTACTGGCTTCTAGAACTTTCACATGTATTTGGTTTAAGTTAAACCTTTACTCCATACATACACATTTTATCACATGTGCGAACAATGTAGATCCAGATCAGCCATCACATCCATAAATAAAAGTGTATCTATGGAGTAAAGGATTAATGTTCCATCCTGGTTAGCTTACTGAAAATGAGACAAAGGGCAGATAGGGTTCCTCTGCGTTCATCCTCAGAATTTTTTTTTCTTTGTTGATTGTTCCTAAGGGCCAGCTATCTAAGCATACAATATTTAAAATGCATTGAATCAAATGAAATTCGGAAATAAGATCAAGTTTTCATGTAATCCAATTAACTCTGTCCTCCATATGTATACCTTTATGACATGGGTGAACAATATAGATCCAGATCAGGCAGCTCGTCCATGCCCTCTGATCAGGATCTGCAGTGTTTGCCTTTTGATCTTTTGGTTATTTCTGACCTTATAGTGCAGATTCTGATCAGACAGGATGGATGTGCCAGCTGATCTTGATCCACAGAAGTTGCACGTGCCATAAAATGCCCTGAGTATAGGGTTAATGTATACATGGAAAATTTCATTTAATCTTACACAAAATCAATCCATCTGCACCAAAGACTTACAAAAACCGAACATGGAGGCATTTTAGATCAGCGGAACCAGTTTTTCTACTACAGTATATTGCCTTTGGAAGTTTTAATACCTATGTCATGAAGTTCTTAGGATGGCAGGTGCCTCTGTTTCCCCTATATAGTTTCAGGTCAGCATATCAGTTTCATTTGCAATTGATGTAGTTGCTTGCATATATTATATACAGATATTGTGTATTACTTTTTAACCCTTTACTCTATATAGATACGTTATTACATTTGTGACCAGTGTTGATCTTATCAGCCAGCACATCTGATCTGTATGCATGTTGGTCAATGTGCCTGTAGATCAAGATCTACACTGTATATGGAGTAAAAGGTTAATAGAGGCTGATTGGTTTTTTATTTACTTTTTTTTTTACTTGATTTACATTTTTAAGCTTTTCTTAACCACGCTTTTTGCATGTATCCTTTTGATAGTCATTGAAACCAAGGGAACCAGATCGCCCAGTGATACTCCAGCAACAGCAACTCCAGACCTAAAGAAGACAACTAGTAAGGATCTGCCAGCCAGGAACAGTGAATATATTAACACTAACACACCAAACAATAACATCACTAAACACAGTAGGTTTTCAAGTTAACCCTTTCCTTGATATATACGCATTTTTACGCATTTGCAACCAGTGTAGATCCAGATCAGCCGGCACATCCATGCCGTCTGATCAGGATCTGCACTGGTGGCATTTTGGTCAGAAATAATCTAAAGAATAAAAAAGCGAGCAGTTTAGATCCTGATCAGATGGCATAGATGTGCTGGCTGCTCTGGATCTAAACTGTTCGCCCTAGCAATAAAGGTGTATCTATACAGGAAAGGGTTAAAGGTCTATAGAGGTATTTCCTTACATCAATGAAAACAAGCTTTGATATTTAATAAAATATTTATCCAAACACAGAGGCAAAAGGTCTTGTATACATTGGGGTTTAAAAGTTTATACCATTTGAAACAAGATAGAAAAGTTAAAATAACCCTGACACCTGTCTGACATCAGCTTTTTGGTAAGCTTAGCTTGACCTCCTGGAGATCAGTTGTTATTTTCAAGTCTGACTCTTTCCTCTAATAGTGCTTTCCTGTTTTATTCACCAATGTTTAAAGAGATTTTAAATTTTCAAGTGTGCAGTTGTTTAGACTGACTTGGTAAACAAAGATTAAAATTGCCTTTTTAATATTAAAGTTTGAAGTTTTCATTAGAAATACTGTTGAGATCTTGTCAGTATCCCTTTAACTTGATTTTACATTTCAAAGTTTATTGATTTCCTTGACTTCTGTAATTGATGTAAATATTATTACCTATATGCATATATTCATATTGCTAGTCGGAGGCCACTTTCTAGACAATTATAATTTCAGGGCTTTTTTTCCTTCTATAGCAGGGGCCGTTTATAGGCACCTTCCCCTAAGAAAATTTCTTTTAAATCATGTATTTTTCTCCAGAAAGTAACTTTACATCAGGCTTTTTCATTTCCCTTTAGAGAAGAAATTACGCTATTTTCCCAAAAATTAAAAGGCATGAGACCCTTCCTCAGGCAGTGAAAAAGCCCTTAATTTATCAAGTTTGCAGATACATGTGGGAATAGGATTTTATCCACGTGAAGAATAAAGTTATAACTACCATTGAAATATTAAGGAGTTGTATAAAACATTCTTCTTAGGTTACAAATAGAAGAGAATTTCTACATTTGTATTGTAATGAAATTGATTTTTGTGTAAATGGAGACAGGGAACATGTTTTTGTGTAAATGGAGACAGGGAACATGTTTTTTCCTGGGAGACAGATTGCAATCTGTCAAACTGTTCAATACAGAATACTGCAGCTTAATTACTTGTTCACTTTCTTTTATGCTATCGTTTAACAGCAGCTGTAGCCATATATCTTCAAAACACACATTCATTGCAATACTTAGCTAACCGAAGTAAATCTTCGGTTGGGGGGAAGTTAACAAGTTGAAAACCCCTTAAATAATTCAGATTTTCGGAGTAAAAATACTTTTATTAAACATATTAAACATCTGCTTGATATTGATTGGCAAGTGTGAGTAGTTATGTTGGAATCACCATAAAGATAAATAAAATGAATTCCCAAATGTTCATGTTATTAAATAAAAGTAATCTATATTAAATTTTTTGTTCATATAGAATTCATGTTGTTTGTGTGGAATAAGTTGTAAGGGTATGTAGTGTTATGCATAGGTGCACAAATAGGTTTGTGTTCTTTCATGTTTAAAATCTCAGAACTCCTTGTTGATTTACTGGGGAAGGCTGTGACAAATATGCATTTAACTCTTTCCTCCATAGACACACATTGATTGAGTAAGCGGACAGCTTAAATCCAAATCAGCTGTGACATCCATGCCATCTGATCAGGATCTGCACTGTTCACTTTTTGATTCATCAGGTTATTTCTGACCAAATTGCGACCAGTACAGATCCTGATCAGACAGCATGGATAGCCGGCAGATCTGGATCTACACTGGTCGCACATGCATTAAAATGTGTTTATATGGAGGAAAGGGTTATAATATTCATTGTTGTTAAGTCTGTAGCATTCTTTTTATTACCAAACTCAAAGTTTTATTATAACAATATAACAGTATATATTTCTCTGGGAAGGACAATATTGGTGCTTAATATAAAAATACTTCTCTGTGTGATAGAGGCAAATAACAAATTACCCAAAATGTTTTGATAAGTCACAACACTTGTTGAATGGAATTTGAGTAGGGTGTCATGTTTTCTTATGAAAAAGGAAAACACACACACAAATATGAAGTAAAGAAACATTGAGAAAAAGTTGTCTCTGACTAGCAAGTGAGTTTTGAACAACAAAAATACAGATTGTTAATTTACAAGTACCTTGTACTGAAACTTATTGTGTTATGTTGATGTTTATATAAGTTGCATGATAGATCTACTTTGCATGTGTAGAACCATTTATTACAACTGGCAAGGCACAGAGTACTCCAAATATTTAGAGGAATGCATGCTTCTTTTAACTTAAACATTTACATTATGATATTTTATATTATATATTCAATGGCAGTCGTAATTGCCATAAAATAACAGAATGTTTAATAAGCATTAACGCCATCATATAGGACTAGGCACAGAGCAATTAAAATTGCATTCTAATACTTATTCATTATCTCAATTATCAAAGTCTTTCTATTCAGGCCATAGATTAGCTTCGCAGCCACTTACCTCATACTGGAATTACTGTACAAAAAACAGCAGCACAATTTGGCATGCATTTTGGCTGTGAAAAATGACTTAAAATATAGGCAATTGGCACTGCATTACTAACAGGATAAAAATTACAAATCAAAACAATGACATAACTCTTCTTCATGGATAGGACAAAGATCTAGTGTATGACCAGTATAGATCCAGATCATCCTGTACATCTGTTGGCTGATCTGGATCTGCTCTGGTTGCTAGTAACATATAAGCCATATCCCATGGAGTAAAGTGTAAACATTGATGATATTTTCCCTGAACTTTGCCACACAAGTTAATCTCTAATAGAACATGATAAGACATAACTCTGTGCCTTGTTGAAGGGTTTGGACATGTGGGATAAATGTTGGCAACATGGTTTATATTTAGATGGTGCTGGTGGCCACACAGAGGGTGAGGAGCCTGGTCGTGGTGGTATTGAGGGTAATTATGGTGGTGATAAGATGCCAGATGATGCTGATAAACAATACGATGAAGATGAAGATGTCGATGATGAAACTTTAAGAGTTAATGGTCAGGATAAAGAGGTACATGATGTGCACTGACTGTATTGTCACTGTTAAAATAGAGACTAACACCTGCCCAGTGTAAATAATATAACTAAAGCTATAACATACCTAATCTGCCAAAGTAACACCCAGTCAGTTAAGACCTCCATGTAGAATTGCTGCTCAGTATTAGCACAAAATGAACATTTGCCTGGAATATCCCAGTGTTATTCCCTGACCACAAATGAATTCCCCAAATCTGACTGAGAATTATTATCAATACATGAAATACTGTCGTCTTAATGCAATCATATTTAGTACCAGTGAAGTCAGTTTGAGAATTCCATTTTTATTCTCCCCGAAGAAATTCGGGGGAGCATATAGTCGCCAGGTTGTCCATCAGTCCGTCCGTCGTCAGTACATCCCGCATAAGTTCGTTAACACTCTAGCAGTCACATTTTTCCCTCAAATTGTTTTGAAACTCGGTCAGGATGTTTGTCCCAATGATTTCTCTGACGAGTTCGAATATGGGTCATCTGGGTCCAAAAACTAGGTCACTGTTACTAAAAATAGAATTTTCTTGTTAACACTCTAGCGGTCACATTTTTGCTCCGATTGTCATGAAACTTGGTCAGAATGTTTTTCCCAATGATTTATCGGACAAGTTCGAATATGGGTCATCTGGGTCCAAAAACTAGGTTACTGTTACTAAAACTAGAATTTTCTTGTTAACACTCTTGCGGTCACATTTTTGTTCCGATTGTCATGAAACTTGGTCAGGATGTTTGCCCCAATGATTTCTTAGACGAGTTCCAATATGGGTCATCTGGGTCTAAAAACTAGGTCATTGTTACTAAAAAAGAATTTTCTTGTTAACACTTTAGCAGTCACATTTTTGCTCTGATTGTCATGAAACTTGGTCAGGATGTCTGTCCCAGTAATTTCTCGGACAAGTTCGAATATGGGTCATCTGGGTCTTAAAACTAGGTCACTGTTACTAAAAATAGAATTGTCTTGTCTTGGCTGTAAATTTGTTAATTCTCTTTGGATTTCAAAATAACCTGGCACAAATGTTCACCATGACAAGGCGGTGTGTCGAGTACAATACCCATGTCGGTTGGTCCAATGTCAAGGTCACTGTTACTAAAAATAGAATTTTCTTGTTAACACTCTTGCTGTCACATTTTTGCTCTGATTGTCATGAAACTTGGTCAGTAATTTCTCGGACTAATTTGAATATGGGTCATCTGGGTCCAAAAACTAGGTCACTGTTACTTAACAAAGAATTATCTTTTCTTGGCTGTAAATTTGTTATTTTTATTTTTTTATTTTTTGCTAATGTGACCTAGGTCCTGAAATTCCAGAAGACTTTTAGTATAATCATTTACTTTACTTTAATAGCACAAACCCTTGTCTTTGGGCTAAGGTTTTGACTAAAGATGCTACAATTCAATTTTCTGCACCCTTGTAATTCCATTCCCTTAAAAAGATGCATCTAAGGTAAATTGGGTTGTTCTGCCAGCAAACATTAAACAAAAAATAACATCACATGTGCTTTTTAAAAATATGTCATAAATAAATAGGTGTTTGGTTATATTTTAAATTTTAACATGTTTTGATTGTTTTCAGTGTTTGTATGAACAAACCAGTTTCAACTGTTCTTACAATTTGATGTGTTCTTTAAAGTCAAACTGGTGGCTACAGACCTGCACTTTAAGAACAATGAATTCACATTTTGTTGACATTTTTGACATTTAAAAATTAAAAATGGTATTTTGGAGAAGAAAACGTTACAACAAGGTGGTCTTTAACAAATGTTTAACTGTACTGCTAATGAGGAATTAATGTGTTTAACATATTAGGAATTGTAGATTATATCATAACTTTACATTAATTTGTGATTATAACATCATACATGTGTAACTGTGACATAAAAAATACAGCTAAGTGAAAAAAACATTAATAACAATGGTTTTGTGTTGTATTAATCTATACTTTAAGAAAGTTTTGAGGTCAGTAAAATATTTTAAAGTTTAATAAAGATCATAGGTATTGCATTCTCAAATAAGTTTGAACCTAATTTTCAGACTTTTTGTGTGCCAATGACAACTGACATCTGACAACTTATGTGAACTGCACCATGCTGTGTCTTTAGAATGTTGAACTCATTCCAGTTAATGATGTTATTAACCCTTTCCTCCATATATACACATTTTTGGTCGGTAATAACCTAATAAATAAAAAAGCAAACAGTTTAAATCCTGATCAGACGGCATGGATGTGCCGGCTGATCTGGATCTAAACGGTTCGTCCTGGCAATTAAGGTGTGTCTATGGAGAAACGAGTTAAGTTGCTTAAACAACATTTCTTGTTATTCTATTTATAGGCCAGAATTTTTAATTAAAACACATAATTTTACAATAAAATAATAGTTTACTGATATTGTAGTATATGTTCTTTTGAATTTTCCGTCAATATCATCAACTGGAAAATATATGTAAAAATATAAGTTTACTTGCTGCTTATATAAACCTTTACTCCATATACACATTTTTATGCATGACCAGTGTAGATCTAGATCAGCAAGTACATCTTTGTCATCTGATCTGGATCTGCTATGTTTGCTTGCTGGTCAGAAATAACTTAATGAATCTAAAGGTGGTTTAGATCCAGATCATTTGACATGGATGTGCTGGCTGATCTGTACTTACACTGTACGTCTATGCCATAAAAGCCTCATCTATTGAGTAAAGGGAACACTGTTTTGGTTGAACATAATGTGATTTCTGCCTAGGATAATGATTATGCTGGTGAACGTGGCAATGATAAAGACGACTACAACTACTAACTAAAGGTGTTTCATTGTGTACTCAAGAAATGTAGATCAAATTATGTACATGATATACTGTAGTGCTTGGAGCAAAATTGTAAAGTGTGTAATTTCTTGCACTGCTACTAAAATCAAAGTTTGTGTTTTAACCTATGCTTAACTGATAATGTTCCATGTTAAAGGCAATAAGAAATACTTGCATTTATTTAACTCTTCACTCCATGGGATATGGCTGTTATACCATGGGTGATCCGGAGTGTTACCAGGATCTACACTGTAAGCTTTAATATTCATTAGGTTATTTGTAACCTCAAAGCTAAACAGTTTCGATCCAGATCAGATGGTATTGATATACTGGATGATCTATATTTGCACTGATCACCCTTGTGAAAAAAGTCATATCTGTGAAGTAAAGGGTCAACATGCTGCTTTATTTAAAAAATTATTTAGAATTTTGTGATTTCTGCCCAGGACAATGATGAATATGATTATGAGGATGAAGGTGGTGATCATAATGGTGACTACAAGGACCAAGATGTATGTCAGCAGTGTAGTATACTTATGTTTTGATATTTGTCTGGACACGATGAGCTTAACTGGTCACACTAATTCATACCTATAATTCTTCCTCATTTGATGGGAGTTTCCCACTCGAAGACCTGGAGGCTGAATGGATACCTATTGTCTTTATCTCTGTCCACATTTATTGGGGGAGATTAACATGTTTCCACTCTTTAACCCTTTCCTCCATATATACACATTTTTACGCATGTGCAACCAGTGTAGATCCAGATCAGCCAGCATATCTGTGCTATCTGATCAGGATCTGCACTGGTTGCATATTGGTCAGAAAGAACCTAATGAATAAAAAAGGGAACAGTTTAGATCCTGATCAGTCTGCACGGATGTGCCGGCTGATCTGGATCTAAACTGTTCACCCACACAATAAAGGTTTTCTATGGAGGAAAGGGTTAATATGGGAACTGATACTTAGAGAATGAAAGCATCCTTTTTTCCCACTTTTAGCTTTCAATAACTTTGTCTGTACTAATTACAAAAACAACAACTTTTTATATAGAAATAAATCCCTCTCCTGCCATCAGTATTTCACTAGAATTGCGAATCAATTGCTAATCATTCATCTGAACTTTCATTAGCAGATCCAAAAACTTTTTAAAACAAATGTGCTTGGAATTATTTAACCCTTTCCTCTATAGAAACACCATTATTGCATGGGCAAACAGTTTAGATCCAGATCAGCCGGCACATCTGTGCCATCTGATCAAAATGCGACGGCACGGATGTGCCGGCTGATCTGGATCTACACTGGTCGCATATGTGTAAAAATGCGTATATATGGAGGAAAGAGTTTAAGAAGAAAATAATGGCATGAATGAACTAGGGATTGGTAAAGCTCAGTCTGTGATATGGAAACCTGAACATTCAAGTATTTTTAGAAAATGTTTTTAGAAAATATAATTGAGCTTGCTTAGAAGTTTTCTTACTTATAATGTGAAAATAGGAGAAACTGTAATAAATAATAGTCAAATTGTGTTGAAGATGGATAAATTTAATAAAGTAAAAGATTCAGTCACAGAGAAACTTTTCTGTAGATTTTCTAAACTAGTTTGTGCAACCACTTTTCTTTTATTTGTCAAAGAAAAGAATGAAACGTACGAGCCTAGTTTTTACACAGAAACATACTGACAAAAAAGTAAGAAATTCAGTTTTTTTTATCCCCATCTCAGACACTACAAAAAAACATGGCAAATCTTTAAAACAGTTTGAATCAAGTAGTTTTTCAAAATTTGGTTATGTTTTTTAACCCTTTCCTCCATATGCATATGGGTTTTATTGCATGTGCAAGTGGTGTAGATTCAGATCAGCTGGCAAATTCATGATAAGGATCTACTGTATTTGCTTCATGGTCAGGATTGACCGAATTTAATGTAATCAAAAAGTGAACAGTGGAAATCCTGATCATGTTACATGGATGTGCTGGCCGATCTGGATCTTCACTGTTTGCCCACGGATTACTGCCATATCCTAAGGAGTAAAGGGTTAAATTACCTCAGAACTTTGATTACCTGCCTTGAACGCTTTCCTCCATAGATACACCTTTATTGCATGGGCAATATTGTCTATGGTCTATTGTAGACAGCACGGATGTGCCGGCTGATCTGGATCAACACTGGTCGCACATGCGTAAAAATGTGTAAATATGGAGGAAAGGTTAAATGACATCAGATGCATAATATAATAATGTGTCAGTGATGTATTTCATTCCAGCAGATACACAATGACTCTTACTTCCAACCAATAAACTGTGCAAAAGATTTGATTGTCAGTCAGAAATAGTAATTAAAAATAACCAGAAAAGTGTTAACACACCATCTAATGTGTTTTGCTACACAGAGGTCAGGTTTCCATGGTCCAGCAGGATGTCGAGACACAAATCTGGCAGAATTGTTGACAATTTGAATTTATCTTTGTTTGATATTTCTTAGTCATGAACTTGTAGCTAGGGATATAAACAAACCAATTTATCTTTAATTTATCAATCATATATTAAACTGATGGTAGCAATTTGCTTGCAGCTATTTATGATGTTTTTAAATATTTAACTTCTTGCGGTTTATACTAAAAATCAAGGTTTATTGATTTTACTGTTTTTTTTTAAATAACTTTGATGAGAATTTCTTCCTGTTCATGTCTGAAATTCAAATGATAATGTATAGAATGTAGCAAGCTTGCTTATCTGCCAGATTTGTTGAACTAACTTCACATTTGGTTATGTTTCTGCTTGTTATTCCACCTAAAGGTGATAGTTAAAGGTTCAAATCAAAGCAGATCCTTGATTTTGTCATTTTGTATTATTATTGCATTATGGGTAGGGCTTGAATCCATTTTTGAAAGCCAGTTTTTGATAGAGCTAATAGAAATACATGTAGTTCATTGTGAACATGTATTATTTTTATCTAACAGAATATTAAGTGTTCACATATTTTAGAGACCTAACCAGGAATTGCTTTTTAGTTTATTGGCTATTAAAATTAGTTCACAGACCAGGTACAGACCTGATCATAAAGTTTGTCATTGAGCAAAATAGTATCACAGTTTGAAAACCTTTCATTTAAGTCCATGGATCCCGTGCAATTATGCAATGTCTATTCCTGGAAAGAATTGTAGTGGGGAAGGGCTCAGGGGTGGAACTAGAAAAAAAATGTCTGTTTTTAGGATGAATTATATTAGTGGTCCTCTTAATGTTAGCTGTTGTATCCCCCTTTTTTATAGACCCGAGTTTAAGATAAAGCAAAAATTCTCCAGTATGATTTACAAGCAGTGCATATACAATAAGTATTCAGCCCAGTACCACCATTTGATTGCAATGTACCAGTAACAGAGGCATATTGGAGAAGTTTCCTAGCAACCAAAATAAATCTGAACTTAAATGCTTTCATTTGTACCAGTAACACAACAGTTATTTCACATCTTGTTAACAATGTTTATGTAGAATATCACGGTCTTTGACATGTATAGCTGTGTTTGTATTGTAGATTCTTTCTCTCACTATTATTCTGAGCTCAGAAAAGTAACACGGAGACCAGAGACCAGTCTCAACTCTCAAGCATTTGTACCCAATGTAATAAAACTGAAACTGGAGACCAGTCTAAGATTTTAAGCATCTGAGAAGTCTCCATTTCAACCAATCAAATGCTTGAGATTGGAGACTGGTTCTGCTGTCTCAGCTTTGAGATCTTTGGTCTTATTCACTTCTGATATAACAGTTCAGGGCTAACGATGATAAAACTGAGATTGGAGAACAGTTGCAAATCTCAAGCATCGGATTGGTTGAAATGGAGACATTTCTCTATTTCAGTCAATCAGATCCTTGAGATTTAAGACTTTCTTGCATTCTCAGTTTTGTAACCTTGGACCCAGATCCTCTAGTTACTATAGTAGACCTTCTTCATGCTAATTATGTGAACTACTCCTGGTAGGATTTAGTTATGCTTGCAATAGTTGTGCCTAGCTTCCAGGCTAGTTTACTCATTCAGTATGTTGTTCATCAGTGAGGCTTCAGCCTCTTATCACGAGCTGTGTTAGTACTTGTACCAGTCCAGGAAACTATATGTATGGTTTGTGATGTCACATGATATTTTTTTATGTCACATGATAGCTTGAGTTGTCACAAAATAGCTTGTAATGTCACATGACAGCTTGTGATGTCAAATGATAATTAACGATGTCATATGATAGCTTATATTGTTAAGAATTTAATGAAGAGTGGTCAGGATCTATGGAACTAAGTACTTACTAAACAAATCCTTTTTACTACTAGAACAGTTTAGAAGTGTTTTCAATACACTCATAATTTCTGAGTTAGGGTCTGGTGGTAAAGCTCATGTCTAAAGCTTGCACACTGTCTTGTATGAATATAGCATAGCTTAGACAAAAACTTTTGGCAAAATGATTTTAATGTCGTTTTTTTTTATCCATATTACCTTAAAATACAATTTATACCTGTCCCCGCCTCCCAGTGAACTAGGGATTGACAGAGGGTATCTGGGAGCCTAACCAACCTGAGCCGTTCTTAATATAGCTACTACTGATTTCTTATAAACATGAGAGAAATAGGTCAGAGTGTTAACAATTTTTGAAATATAACATTTTCTGCATTTCTGTAAAATGTTCATGGAGGCAGGGACTGTAATTGCCTGTCCTGTATACTTTATAATTTTATAAACTCCGTTAAAAAATTATCTGCTTATTTCCTGAAGCAATAAAATAGCATGATCAAGGTCTGAAGAGCTGTAAACTGTATATAATATTCTCCCTGATCACACAGCAAGAGTGCATGTACTACCACCATGTTAAAGCCCACTATTCCCACACATCACTGATTTAGACATGCTATTCTTTTGAAAAAAAGACATGGTAGATCTAGCTAACTTAATTTACAGGCTGTATTGTTTTCTGGACTGTAATTATCAGTATAATTGTTACTACAGCTGATGAAAATTTTATCTCTGATTCTTTAAATGGTTTAAAATCATAAGTCATAAAAATTTATGTATGATGTTTTATGCAAAATAAGGGTAAGAAAGTACTATTAATATTGATATTGCTAGAAGTTAGATTTTAATACATTGTTCTTGAATGACAGATGTATGCACAGAATGATGTATTCTGTCTTAATTTCTTTTTTCAGAAGGCTAAAGATGTTGACGACACTGAGAATGGTATAGATGAGATGTTCCGACGTGACAAAGAGGACGAAACTGCCTGATCACTTTCATTTTCATTACCATAATATTTACACACTGTGATCTTTTTACATCCGTTCAGACTGTTCAGCACTGTTCAGCATTGTCGTTCACCAGTGCATTGTGAGTCACAAGTCACTATACTGCATTGTGGGTAATTGTTGAGCTTAGTGGGTCATTATTTAGCATTGTGGGTCATTGTACAGCATTGATGGGCATTAACAGAACTCAGCCCTGTTCCGATCATTGTTCATGAATAATATTGCTTTGAATCCTTTCCTCCATATGTACGCCTTTTATCACATATGCGAACAGTGTAGATTCAGATCATCCAGCACATCCGTGCCTTCTGATCAGGATCTGCACTGTTCGCTTTTTGGTCTGAAATGACCTAATTAATCTTAAAGCGAACAGTGCAGATCCTGATCAGATGGCACTGATGTGCTGGCTGGCCATTAAGGCATATATAATTAGGTATATGTAATTGTGGAGGAAAGGGTTAAACTAGCACTCCTTAAATTACTGTACACCATCATCATACAAAGCTGGCACACCCTTGTTTTTTATATCCAGATAATATTATTTGAGGACAGCTGATTTTTTTCATATAAAAAGAAAACTTTGTGGAAAAAATCGGTACTTAGGCCGTGGTAATTAGTGTATTTATTTTTTATATCTTTACATATAAATAAAAAATATTGTGTTCATCTATCTCCAAGTAGAACTTGTCCTGTCCTACTTCTTTAGTTAAATTCTTAATACTGTTTTTCATGAAAAGTTTTACTTTCCTACTTAGATATTGTATGCACAGGACAGAGATAGCAAGGGGTTGATTACATAAAAAATATACCTGGAAAATGGTCACAAAGTATACTGACAGACTTTACAAATGCATCACTGAAATATATACGGTATCTTAATGTGTACACGGTGATGCATCAGAATAAATTTCAAGTACCTCTCAATATTTTATTGATAATGACAAAGTGATTATGATATTATTTGGAAGGGTTCGTCAAAGGTAGCGTCCAGATTTTTGGTTAAAATATTACATAATCGAGTGTTTTTCTTTATACTCACCACTTTAAGGAAATACCTGAAAAAATGGGTGATGTGTTTTTAATGTCTTTCAGTATATTAGTTGATCAATGAATTGCTCAGTATAAATGCGAGACAAAAATAGCCATGGGGACAAATAAGTTATATACAGCGCATAATTAGTTTGGATTGTCTTCCCTGATTCGTTAATGGTCAGTCAAAAAATGTTCTCTGTTCACTAAACTCTTTAATCCATAGATATGGATTATATCCCATTTGTAACCAGTGTAGATCCAGATCATCTTGTAGTCTGATCTGGATCTAAACAGTTTGATTTCAGATTATTTCAGACCAAGAAATGAACATTTTAGATCTAGATCACTCTTCACAAATGTGCAGCTTTTGATATAACACAATTGTAATACATTAATAATTCATTTTTTTCATCAATTATTGGTTCCATCTAGATGGTGTCTATCACTTTTTTTTATATTAGTCATAACTGTCTGTGTATTATTTGTGTTGTATCTGTTGTTTGTATAGGGATGTGTTGGAAAGACTTCTCCTTACATCATTATTTCTTTTTTTGAAACAGGTTAATGTTTTTCAAAGAATTTAACCCTTTACTCCATAGGCTACGCCAGTCATCCATAAGGTTATTTCTTTATTTTAAATATCTGCATTTAGACTAAATAATTATTTTCTGCTTATTTTTATGAAATCATTTCTAGTAGTGACTTAAATACCCAGATGGCCAATTGAATCATGACTTATGTAATTAAACACTCACTCCATTGATACAGATCAGCTGCCATATCTGAGCAGTCTGAACAAAATCTACACTGTTTTTAAATTGATTGTGTTATTTATGATCAAGCTGTAACCAGTGTGATCCAGATCAAACAGCACAACTGTGCCCGCTGATCTTGATATACAATGGTGCGCATCCATTGAAATGCATATATATGGAGTAAATGGTTAAAACCCAAATTTCCTGGGATTACTGTTGTGTGTTGAAGAGTACTGTTTCTTAGTAGGACAAATATTCTTGTACTAAATATTGTCAGATTTTTTTAGAAACTACTTAAACTGTGCCATTATGTACAAAGCACAACTGTAGTGTGTATATAATGTAATGCAGACATTAAATTGACTTGGATAGCAGCACTTGTGTTAACCCTTTGCTCCATGGGATACGGCAGTTAATCAGGAGCTAACTGTGTTGATCAAGCTCAGCTGGCGCATCCATGCCATCTGATCAGGATCTACACTGTTAGATTTGTTTAGGGTATTTCTGACCAAGTAGCTAACATGGTAGATCCTGATTTGACGGCATTGATGTGCTGGCTTATTTGGATCTACACTGTTTGCACTTCTTGTGGTAAAACCTGTTTATGGATTATGCATATGATTAGTTCTTTCTGATGGCAGAAAATGTAATATGACAGAGTTTCTTGATGTCACAAAGCATTGAACTCTATTGAACATCATTGCCAAACATAAGGATTCTGATAATGAATTCACTGGCTTAACTCTTTTCTGCAAGGATATATGCCTTTTTCATTACACGGGCGTTAAGTGTAGATCCAGATCAGCCAGCTCATCCATAATGTCTGATCAGGATCTACACTGTTTGCCTATAGATTCGTTAAGTTATTTTTGACCAAGAAGAGAACAGTGTAGATCCTGATCAGTCTAGTTATGTGCAGGTTGATCTGGATTTACACTGATCACAAACAAAGACATGGAATGAAGGGTAAAAGAGTATTTGTAGCTCATGCTGGAGTGTGGTATGTCTCACGCCGGAGTGTGGTATGTCTCACGCTGGAGTGTGGTATGTCTCACGCTGGAATGTGGTATGTCTCACGCTGGAGTGTGGTATGTCTCACGCTGGAGTGTGGTATGTCTCACGCTGGAGTGTGGTATGTCTCACGCTGGAGTGTGGTATGTCTCACGCTGGAGTGTGGTATGTCTCACGCTGGAGTGTGGTATGTCTCACGCTGGAGTGTGGTATGTGTTGTATAAATATGTCTGTAGATCAATGATCAAATCCACTCAAGGTATTGTGATAGGAGAAAAGGCAAGCTTCTTTGAATTGTTTGCTAAAATCATATAATATATATGTATATGTGTGTCTTTTATGAGAATTTTAAATTAATTCTTTAATTTTAATAATGGCTTATCCCATTTTTCATGTGTGGCTGTTTTAAGACAAATAAATGTACAATGATGTTTTTCTTCTGGTAGGGTTTTGGCTTACTCCTACTAATATAAGGATTTGGGCCATACCATTGATGACCAATGGTTGATAAAATGAACACAATTGAGATTAGCAGAAAATATTGCTTATTTAAGCAATAGAAAATTAAAGATTTTTAGCATTTTCTTGAAAGAAATAAGCAAATAGTTTTTGACAAAGTATAATAAATTGAACTTGTGCTTAATTCCATCCAGTCCTAAGGAGATTTTATTAGAGAAAATGATATTTACATGCCACTCTTTAAAAATGCTCATTTCTAAATTTTCATTTTCTGTAAAGTTTAGAAAATCTATGTACATGCATTTACATTACATCTTGTATGATAAATGTTGAATGCAAGAATTATTTGTATAGGTATTGTCAAAGAGCAAAGCAATGTCTGTGTTTCATTTGTAAGATATTATGCAAATAACACAAAATAGATAATTATTTTTGCTCAAGCTTTCTAGTGTGTAGATAGCTTATAAAGTACAGTTGTTAGCAACTTGTGAAAGTGAATGATTATATTTTTGTATTGGCGATATTGTGTTAAACGATATTATATTTTCCAATCAAGAACAAATCTCAATTGAGCATTTCAGCTTTTTGAACAAATGTTCAAACTGTTTGAACAAAACTATATCTTAAAATTGTTAATGATTTTGTTGAAACAAACTATCCTTTTATGTTTTTCTTTGCCTTCTAAGATATTTTATAAATGTAGGCAATATGCAAACCTTTGATTTTCAGTTGATCACTTTATTAGTTTATTATATGTATACATTTGTTTGACATACGTTTCGTGTCTTTACATGAAAATGGGATGCATATCAATAAAGGTTTTAAACTTTCATTCCAATACTTTTGTTATTTCAAGTTTATTTCCAATTTGTATGTTGCTTGTATTTTATAAATTCATGAGGGAATTAAATTTTTATGAGGAAATTACTTATTTGTCGACACCTTTTATCCCACAGACATAGTAAGTGTTACTTGATCTTGGAAATCATAACCTGTAACCATCACTTGACACAATAAGTTGTTGATTCCTGTAGTTTCCTCGACATGTTGCCAATCTTAACCGTAACAAAGCAGAACTATAAAAAAAATAAAATAAACAGGTGGTTAAATGTTTTGATGTCCATAATCACGAAAGGCAGAAACATATATAATTCCTGTTATGTAGGGTTACACTATGTTCACTGCGGTCACGGCAGCCCCGTTTGCCGAAAACGTATTGCCCAATTGAATTCTGACCAAGTTTGACTCCATATCCAAGTTTTGTTAGGTTTATGAATCATTCATTCGAAGAAAGACGGATACATAGGAATCGCTTTGTCCGTCCGTTGCTCCTTCCGTCACGAAAACTTAATGTTGGCTATATTTGCCATTTCCTCATATTCTTTCATTAAACTTTAAATGTATATTACTTATTACAACACGCTCGTGATGATGCCAAATTCTTTAGGTCTAGGTCACATTTGATAGAGTTATGACCCTTTCTGTACCTATATTTTGACATGAAATACTTAATGTTGACTATAACTTCGCCATTTCTCAATATTTCTTCATCAAACTTTCAAATTATATTGCTTATGACAACACGGTATTTTTTTTTATGTCAAGATGGAATTATGCCCCATTTTGTACTTGCATTTGTTTTCCGACATAGAACCAGATGGCGACACAACTGAACACCCATCTAGTGTTAATTTCGTTACGCATTATCACGGTATCCGTGACGGGTCATTGAGGTCAAGCAGTGGCCAAGGAGGACGTAGTTTTAGGCCGCGGTCTACAAGGGATGCTTGTATGTTGCTTCCCGGTCCGAGACGTTCTGATAGGATCCCTTACGTTTTTTTCCAGGTCGGATACGTTTTCACGTTCTGTAAAGGCACGTGAATCAAACATGGGTCCCGAGAGCTTTAGAGCATGTTATAGGCCCACGGTGAAAAGAAAACCCCTGAGTTTTCACGCAATCATTGCCATGATTGTAACATTGCAAAACGTGAAAAAACTTCAGATGCGGGGGAAAACCTATGACCTCCGTTCCACTAAGAACCGCTTTCCAGTTTTGAAACGGCCTATTACGTACTGACACTTTTTGTTGCGGTTTTCCCGTTTTGTTAAGGTTAAGTACGCTTCTCATCCGCACCCTGGCTGCCGTTGCAAAATTAGCCCTTCAGCCACAACAATTATGGTCTGTAGCCTTAACCTTTTTGGTTCTAAAACGTTCTAAAGCCGTGACCGTTGTAAACCTAGCTTAATTAAGTTCACCTGTCTATCTGTGAGTATAGGTGGGTCGTGATCTCTTGTCTTGAGAACATCTTTGCAACCCGTTAATTTACTTTGAAAAGGTTGGTAGAACAATATAACGATGACATATCTTTAAGGTAAAGGTCATCCAGGGGAGTGGGGGGCTAAAAGGTAAAATTATTGAAATATCTATTGCACTCGGCAAAACTTTGAATTTGATGACAGGACATAAGGCAAACTTTCTTAATAAGACTGGACATCTTTTTTTAATTGTTTGGAGAGATAAAGGGACCTTAACAAAACTTCACCAAATTGGTGATCTAAACAGAGGCGTAGTATCGCGTAGAAAAGCTATGAATCGATCTCCAAGGTGAATCTCGTAGAACGTTTTAATTGGGTATTTATACAACAATGTGAGGTTATGAAAATTAATGTTATATTTTTGTCATAAGAAGGCAATTTTTGTTTATTGTATGAATAGTTTTCTTTAGTTGCAAAAATGAGAAAATTCTCCCAACAAGATTATTGTCATAAACAAAAGTGTTTGAATATTGCCATTTTCCAATTTGATTATGTTCATATCCTTTCCACGACCATAACGTATTTAAACGTGACAAAATTTTGACTTCCCAAAACCCGACCCTGTTTTACGGGAAGACGCCCGAAACGTATTTAAACATATAAAAAAATCGCTTTTCAAAACCCGACCCTGTTTTTTCGTCGGAAACCCGTCGATTTATTTTTCATTTTTAAAAAAGTCCTTACTTTGGTGGCTATTTAAAAGAACACGGAATCATCGATCAGTATTTTAAAACTATTAGTCCTTTGAACGCATCGCATATTTTCTCTCAAATATAATTTAGTAAGAAATTGAATACATTTGACTTAGATAATCTGATAAGAAAATTAGTAATTTTAAAAAGTTCAATTTTAAGACAAAAAATCTAATTACATGTGTTGCTGTTTCTTCATCTTTCATTGTCAAAATAAAAAAGTGGCTCCAAAACAGTTATTCATTATTTAAAAAAAAATCCTATATCTACCTAGTAATAACTTAAAAATGACATTTTTTGCAATGGCATAAACATTAATTACTGTTAATTATATTAATTAATTTACGGAATTTTACGTTACAGTCTTCCTGCAATAAACCGAATTTTTCACCCATTACGTAAAAGAGCGTTGAAATTCGTGATTTTAACGCACTATTCTTGATATGCATTTTCAACCTTTTATACAGAAGAAAGACCGTAACGTTAGATAACGTGTTTTACAGTTATTTATCGGGTTTCGTACCATGTTGAAAATTCCGAATTTCATTAAAAGGTAGAATACCGGTAACGGACAAAAGCGTATATGCTTTATTCAAACATACACTTATCAACGGGCATTGAAAAATACGCAGATTTACGTTATGGGTTTTAAAATCGTGAAAAAAAGCACACGTTTAAATACGTTTCGGGCGTCCTCCAGTAAAACAGGGTCGGGTTTTGGGAAGTCAAAATTTTGTCACGTTTAAATACGTTACGGACGTCCGTCCAGAAAACAGGGTCGGGCGCGGAAAGGATATAATTTACGTGAATGTTTATACTTTGTGACGTTTAATATCTGTTACGTTTCTCTGACCTAAATATTATATTTTATGTTAATTTGTGGTGACAGTTATTTTTATAGCATTCAACAAGATCCACATCAGTAGGATTTAACTATAGATATAGCTAAACGACAACCATGGCGACCCATATTTTAACCTTTTCCTTGTTTTTAAGGCCAAACCCGCTTCATCTGCATACACAAATTCCAGATATGCCCTCCGGCCTTTCAACACAGAAATCAAGTCGTCAAAGTCGATCTGGATAGGCCGTATCATCCATCCGTCCGCCCGCCCGTCTACCGGTCTTAAGTTCTTTCTGCCGTATGGCAGACTCTCCGACATGATCGTACTAGATACCACTGGACAAGAACACTTCCAAGTCACCAAAATGCTACATTTCCGGCTTCCACACTGGCAATGGCATGTTATGCTGTCCTAGTTTTTGAAGTTTGAGTGAATTGTCTTAAAAAATGTGACGTTTTGGGATTTTATATTTTGTATTTACCTTTAGGGATTTCGCTAAAGACACATTTCTTGGCAATTGAATTTTTTTTATTTTTGCACTAGCTACAGGTTACAAGACGTTACTTCAAACGCTTTTAAAGCATTAAATTATATACGGTTTTCCACTAGCAAAAATAATGTATCTGTTTATAATGACAACATGTTTTGAGCATCAAGAATACAGAGGTGGATAACTTTTTACTTGAACATAATTATGCCCCGACAAAGTGGGAGGTATAAAGAGTTTCTGTCCGTACGTACGTCCCCCAAAGCTTTATGGCATTAACTCTTTAAACTATCGGGTGGATTTCGTTCAAACTTGCACAGATGATCAAGCAGGATGTGCTGATAACCGAAAAGAAAATATTTCCCTTTGTTGAAAATGTTGTAGCATTGGGGGCATCAGTTTCCGAGGACACATTCTAGCTATTTCTTGACTGGGTTGTAAATATATTAAGTCGAACTTTCACATGTTTGACATTTTCTCTGGAAGTGTCACTTAGACCTTAAACACATTTGTTCTAGAAATATGACTTACGTACTGGACAGCAATATGCATTTCCATTACTGCCTATCAACATGACTCAATCAAACAGATTTTTTATGGAACACAATTCATTTTTGCCGAAAACCGATGCCCAATGGACTGTTGTTTGGCATTGCGGACGGTTCGAAGACGGTAACCCCTTGGGTTCTCATTTTTGTTAATTGATTGTGGTGACTTTGTTTGACATTGATAAATGCATGCTCTCTTTTCCCCTTGCATTTTGGCAGTGTGTTGAGGATGTATTTTTAAATTGTGGCTACTCCTCATATGTACATTCCTCTTGTTTAACCAAAATATAACAATATGTACCAATATTTCTTTCTTTCTTTCTTTCTTTCTTTCTTTCTTTCTTTCTTTCTTTCTTTCTTTCTTTCTTTCTTTCTTTCTTTTTTTTTATTTATTTATTTATCACAGAAAGCTGTATTTTTTGACATAGTTGAAAGACAGACTGAGGGATTGGCGAAAACCGCCATAAGTTATATGCAGACCAATTAAAAACAATTCGTCGGCTACCAGTTTACTGCACATTTTGTATTTTCTTAAGGGAGTTAACTATGGAAACATTTCTTTGAAAGTGAAACTTTTTTTTTGCACTTTTGAGCTACAGGCAACTAGACGTTACTTCAGCATTTGAATGCATAAAAGTTATATTCGGTTGCCCTCTAGCTAAACTATGTGACTATTTATAATGACAACATGTTTTGAGCATCAAGAATAAAGAGGTGGATAACGTTTTACTTCAACATAACTATTTATTTAAAAAGATATGTATTTACGCAACGAATTACAACACTCCAAATTGTCTTACATGATACTGGGAGTTGCATTGTTCTGTGTTTTCATAATCGTGACCAGGTTATCGCTATTTGATAGATTTGATAGAGAAGATGGGATTTATGATGTAGATGCCATGATTAATATGATAACAAAACTTGAAGGACAAATTCGCTATTTAGAAGCTTCCATGTCTACAAAAGAACTTAGATGGAAAGGAATGTCAGAACTTTCGGAATTTTACGCAAATGAAATGCAGCGTGTGATTAAGTCTAACGACAAGTGCAAGGAAAAAATGGACGGTGCACAAGCGGAAGTGGCTAAAATATACCAATTCTTTGGCGAAGACTGGCATGCAGTGCATTCTAAATATGTAAGTTTTTTTTTCTTTCTGATCTTTTATTTTATACCCTGAACTACATTTTATATGGATAATGTTTTATAGACTGCCTGGCTTATTCGTACTCATGTTAACCCACTACTCATATTTCATTCGTTGAAATCGGCCATTAGCATATTCACAGGAAATAGAACATTATGCATCAGGGCCCATGCTTTATTCTCCACCATTTCACTTTGCTGTCATTCTTTTAATATTCATATGAAAATATTTCATATGCATACCATCGTTTGGGATGGATAAAAATATACATTTCCATTACTGGCCATGAACAGACTCAATCAAACCGAGACTGCAATATTTTCATATGTGTCTTGGTCGAGGGTCTTCAAAGTTCCATTTTTATCTATTTCATTAATAACTAAACAGATTTGTCTCCATTTCAGTCAATCAGATGCTTGAGATTTGCGAGTGGTCTTCAATCTCAGTCTTCTAATCTTTGGTCGTGTTCAGTAGAGGTTTACTAAAATGTTTTATGAAAACAAAAGAAAATCCAAGCCAATCCAAGCGCACATCTCTTTTATTGCACGACTATGGTATGCGTCATATGGGTGGTTTTTTACAAACCTTTTACAAAAGAGTTGGGATTTGCTATCTCGGCTGCTTTTCATCAGGAGGTTCCTTCAGTTTTTAATTGCGTCTGTGCTTATCTTGGAAGAGAAAGCGTGAATTCTTTCAGTTTAAGTTGATTTTCTATAGAATTGTTCAAACTCAGCGTACGTATGTTGCGCTGTGGTTCCATGGCTTTCTAGCGGATCCAGGGTGGCTATACCGCGTGACTATAATGTCGTGCACACATTTATATCCGAAAATTCATTGCTTGATATGTATTTGAATGTTGGAGAAAACGACAGTCGACTGATAATGAAGGTTAAAGAGGAGATTAAAATGCTTTCTGTCAGGATTATGGTGCGCTTTATCTGATAAAAATCGACCCAGAAATTAGTGAGAAATAAACAAAAATAAACTACATGAAAAGCGAGTGATTTTCCCGATATGAATGTGTGCACGACATTCTTAAATCATGAGTTATAGCCACCCTGGGAAATCATTAAAGCAAATTTGTTTTATGTTATATTTTGGGTAGCATGAGTGGAATGTCACAAGCATAAAAACGTTTTAATACATCCAATGCCATTCTTTACATTACTACTGACCGTGCTTATCCGGAAAATGTTGCCCCCAAAACTTTAAATAATCTTTGTGTGAGAAGAATGTCTTTAGCTGTGTTTAAATGGAAGTATTAGTTAAGTGAACATCTTAAAAGAACCATGAACTTTAAAGGATTATTGAATACCAACCAACAATTTTTTTATCATTGTAGTCAGTCTGCTTAAACAGTTTGGAAAATGCAACGAAACAGCATGAAACGATGAAGAAGGAACTTGAAAGTAAGTAAAATATTTGCACAAAAATCAATTAATGTTTGTCCGCCTGGCTCTAGTTAAAGCTAATTAGTACAATAGGTATCGCGTTCAACGACCTTCAAACTGATGAACTGGTGCATGTGTGCAACATGTTACATATTAATTACTTTTGTAAATATTTAAATAATCCAAAAGCACCAACATATCTACAATAATATGATATTGATAGGTTGCTACTCTTTTCTCGTCGAGTGTGATATATCAATTAAGAAAAGGGTAATTACAAAGGATATTTAGTCTGTAGTGATTGCATCGTTCTATGGTGTTATTTGTTTTTCTTTCAGAGCAATTAGAATACTACAAAAGTCTTTCATCACTTGGAATATCTGTTGACACGTATGATTTTTATTGATTTTTTTTAACAAAATATAAGCAAAAATGATAGCAGATCAGAAAATTCTCTTCACAGGTCGCATACAAGTGTATTGGGTGAAAGGTTATCAACATCAATAAATCTTACTTCCATGCACGAGGCGGTAAGAGCATTCTGCATGCCTGTAGGTTAAAAAGTAACAAACCTTATAGATGACTGCCTGATTTTATCAATAACGAGTAGGCCTAGTTGTTATGTGAAAAGCTGAGACAACATTGACCGGTCGGATTCATGTGAAAATGAAAACCTTAAAAATGAAAGTTAAAATACATGTCACACTTCCTTTCAGTGCAGTTATCAGTTTCAATTACCTCTCATGACGGTAATAGACTTTCGGGGGATACCGATAGAATGTAGGGGAGATCGGGGCTAGTACGGACCCATTTTTAAAAACGTGCAATTTTTTTTAATGAATTCAAAATGTAATTCTCTACCAATTTTCATGAATAGCTAAGAATTTATATGGGTTTGATTACCCATGAACTTTAAATGACGTTTCCCTATGAAAGAAATGGTAATTGGTTTTCGAAGTTATAAGGTCAAACTGGCCAAACTTGCCCCGACATTGGGGCAAGTTTGGCTACCCCCTGGGGCATGTTCGGCCTTTTTTAAAATTATTTTCTTGTAGACTTAAAAATATAAAAAAACATAATGTACTCACATATAGGTTCAATAATTCACTATTATTAATAATAATTTTTAACATGGGTGCATGTGCATATAGTATGTACGAGCACAGAAACCTGAATTTCCACCAGAAAACACCCAGACGCCACATATACGACACTTTACCCTATATGCATATGTATTTGTAGATAGGCAAATGGGGTAAAATGTCATACATGTGTTATCTGGATGTTTTCTGTTGGAAATTTAGGTTTCTGTGGTAGGAGAACATATATGTGTTCATGTTTGTTGTTGTTGTAATTTGTTCTTACTCCTTTCTATAGACGACTGGTGTCTCGAAATAAATATGTTTTCCAAGTTTTGGCATTTTCAAAAAATCAAATTGTTATAATTCTTAAAAAGTACATTGAATATGCCAGCGTAGATCTAAGAATGAGAATATTACCTATCATAATATACCGTTCAGCTTAAACATGATTTGCAGCATACAAATGGTTAACTAAAATAAGAAAGGACGTTTTTGTTGTTTTTACCAAAACCGGGGTTATCTAAGCTGTGATAGTAAATACACGTCAGTTTATTCAATACATGAAGTTTTCATCATGAAAAAAACCCATGCTCGAGCAATTGGGTTATTCGGCTATTAGCCGAACATGCCCCTGACCCGATGGCCGAACTAGCCCCTTGCTAACTATTTATAAACATCACGCGATACCTGCGTGTATAGTTTTGAAGATGAAAAGAACAAGCTGTGACATAACTGAGGGATATTTTAACATGTTGTAAACATAAAATTAATATTTAAATTATGAAGCAACTCATGGCAAATAAAAACTAAAATATTTGTGAAAATTTTACTTAACAGTCAAAGAAACCAAGTTTCCTTCACAAAATAGAAAATTTTGTAAATATAGTCGCCATTATGTACATACAACATTAGTTTGGTTACAAGTGACGTTACATTACCGACGCGAGCTCTGAATCTTGATTTTTGCACTTAAAATGATAATGTGCCGAACATACCCCGGGGCCGGACTAACCCCGGTCTCCCCTACTGTGTCTGTCTCATGCATAGTTGCCTAGGCACTGGCGGCGTACTTGAATTGCCTTGGGGTTATGTACTTGTTTACATTTACAATGACAGGGTCTTCATAAAATTATTTATTTTAGCAATTGTAATTCCCAAATAACACGGTCACGTGATAAGACGCTGGAAGAAGTGTATAAAGTTCTCGGATCGGATGCTCTGATTGCGCTCTATAAAGCAGGTGCCGACATGGCTAGCTATCTTCCACAAATCAAAAAACTGGCAGAGAAAAGGGATATTAAAAGCAGGTACAATTAAAATGTTGTTTTTTTTAAACAGGAAACGCTTGACAGATTGTTTATTTAAATAAATATGGTCAGAACATTTTCAAATCTAAACTGAAACAAAACAAGAAACTATCTATAATTGTTTGAAAATAGTTCATGACATTCCAATAATCACTATAAATAACAGAGGAAAACAAAGTATGCTTATCAATTGCCTCACAGCTAGCTGACAGCTAGTTTATGTATGGTTTCAAATTGCCTTACAGCTTGCTGCTAGCTTATTTAAGTTTAGTTACCAATAACCTTAAAGTTACAGCAAGCTGCCAGCTTGTTTAAGTATGGTTACCACTTGCCTTACGGCTAGTTACCAGTTAGTTTTAGAATTACACTTGCCTTACAGCTAGCTGCCAGTTAGTTTTAGTATGGTTTACAATTGTCTTAGAGCTAGCTGCCAGTTAGTTTTAGTATGGTTTGCAATTGTCTTACAGCTAGCTGCCAGTTAGTTGAAATATTGTTACCAATTGCCTTTCGGGTAGCTGCCAGTTGGTTCCAGTATGTTAACCAAATGCCTTACAGCTAGCTGCCGGCTAGTTTAATTATAGTTACAAAATGCCTTACAACTAGCTGTCTGCTTATATAGTTAAAATTGCCTTCCTGTCTGGCGCCTGGTAGAGAGGATTCAGGAAGTTATGATGATCATTAACAAGTGTATCAAATGCTTGTAAGGATGGCCCTTACGCTCAAACGCTTTACTAAAAAACTATACTTTACAAGATTTCACATCTTTAGTATCTGATGCTTCCTCCTGCTGCTCTGATTATGCAAAGAAAGCTTTGTTTCATGGAACTTATTGTGTGAGGTTATCTTTCACGATGTGGGTTCCCAAACGTTGACCAAATTAATAGCGTCCGGACAGTGTGTTTGAATATGCCAGAACTATATTATAAACCAAATACACGACTACAGTAACTTAAGTTTATTGAATATTTTTATGAACATTAACCGCAATATGCAAACCATCGTTTGGGGTGGATAAAAACTCGGGGCTACTGCCCATAAACTTGAATGGCGAATAATAATAATAATTAAGTAACGGAAAAACGCAAGAACAGTTTATCGCATAATTTATTTTCTAATGTATTAGAAATTGTTGTAAAATATCTTTAAAAAAACTAAACAAATGGTTAATAGAAATATTGCGATTTGAAAAAGTTAGTTAGAAGGCCAAATGGGTGTAAAAGTTCTTTTGAGATTCGTGCATGTTTGCCAAAATTGTTACAGCTTCTTCAATAGTTGCTCCAGAGTTAAGAGAACATTTTGCACAACTACTCGTATATACGTCTACGTATTAGAACTGTGTTTTGAATCGTTGTTTATGGATTTATAGATTACGTCTTACTTTACCTTAAAAATCCAGTGAGAACGTGGATAAAGGTCCACATTAGAAGAAAGACAAACACAGAAAACACAGCCCCTCCCTCTATATGGCGTGCGGTCAAATGGATCACTTTAAAAATGAGACCACAAAACAATAAATGAGAATCTGTGCAACTGTAATTTTCAGTGGCAAAATGTATTTGCCAAACGTGGTTAAGATCAGGTTTAAGGGTAAACCAACTTAACTCTTGTCAGCCATATCTTTTTGAGATCAAACATTTCTTTGGTAAGTTCACTTAACCTACCTAGCATTTCAACAAGCGTGTATACACATAAATCAATATTTGCTGTTCGACAATACTAGGTGGAATAGCATATAAATGTTATACAGATACAAATACGAAGATCATTTATGTGTATTGAATATAAACAATTGGGTTTAAATATGGTGCAATTTTTTTTCAGCATCGGAGGAGAAACACCCAGAGCTGATGTGGACAAAGATATAAACCATCCTAAAGCCTCATCTTTGTCGGAAGCTGTGGAGGACAAATGATGTGCATACTTTAAATGCAGAAAGACCGCTTTCTTCTGTTGGCTCTGCCATTAGGTCATATGACTGCTTTTAAGCTATTTCTTCTGTTTTCCCTGCATTTGGGACTTATAATTTATTGGAGAAAGACTAAACAGTCAGGGTCTTTAACAAGGATGAATCTGGCTCCAAACTCAGTTGACCATTTACATGTATTATGATACAAAAACTGCTTGGTAATTTTATGTTGAAACAAGAAAATATTCAAATAGATGAGAAATGAACTTTAACATAACAAATATTGAATTGAATTTTTATTTATCTTTATACTAAGACTACTGCGATAC
The DNA here is from genome assembly GCA_038501625.1 of Corbicula japonica. Classification (NCBI taxonomy): domain Eukaryota; kingdom Metazoa; phylum Mollusca; class Bivalvia; order Venerida; family Cyrenidae; genus Corbicula; species Corbicula japonica. The sequence goes on from JAZAYU010000033.1 coordinate 5,238,140, forward strand.
ATTTGATACATGGAAATACAAGACATTTAACGAAGAACAAATTGTGTATACTGCTCAATTTATGAAAAACCTGCATTGATGTCGGTCATAATTCCGTTTTAAACCGATTTCACAACACAACTATAACCAAGTTCGTCATATATTCGGTGTCTAAAAATGAATATTCTTTGACTAAGCATTGAGTCAGACGTCAATTCAAGCTGCACTGATTTATTATTTTATTTAAAACGTTACTCTAATGTATAATTATATCTGTCAAATTTCACTGATATTTTATGTTAAACTTTACTCAACATATACACTAACACATATGATGTCAAAATTTACTAAACCTATATATATATATACAATGATATGTTTAATGTCAAACTTTACTCAACCTATACACTGATATATTTTATATCAAACTCTTCTCAATCTATAATATATACACTGATATATAATACAAATAAATACTAATGTTGAGGTCGATATGTAGTTTTGCGGACCCTGGGTAGTGTGATATCGACAGTTGACATATTCATAGGGTATACTTTATATCAAACTTTGCTCAACCTGTATTTAAACTGATTTATATTTTATATCAAACTTTACTCAAACTTTATTCAGTTATTGATCTTCTATTTTGTTCTTCCCTTTTACACTTTATCTGAAAACATAAAAATCTTCATGAAAATAAATAAATAAATAAATACAATGCTTCACAGTTAACGTTTCAGACGTTTTTTTTAAAATAATTATGTTTTAAGTAATAGATAGTTATTATGTTGATGCAAGTGTTTAAAATATTCTGATGCAAAAGCGTGTTATCGCTGTAATCTGTTCATTGCATGCGCAGTTGGTGACAATAACTAAAAGCAAACCAAACCAGTCAGGGCTTCCTTGAAACCACAAATTAATCCAGGCAAGTCATGTGTGATCATAAACCGCTTTGATTTTTGCAACTTGAGCCGGAAAGTTCCATTACAATTTTTAATTTAAGAACGTAAACTTTCAAGTAAACATACCTGCCAAAATAACGGGGTCCATTTTAATTGGCAATTTAATAGACAAATAATGATTCAATGGTTGCATAATTTTTTAATTTAAATTTATTCAGAAGTTTGTGTTATATTATTGCCAAGTTACTATATAATTGTGAAATTTCCTTATCCTTACCGGAATATTTTAAGCTATGCGGTCATTAAACTTTGGGACGTTTCCCTAATAAGAGAATCACTTCACGTCGCGAACAAATACACAAATGCCGTTTCATTCAAGATGAAAACTTTTAAAAAAATAAAAAGACGAAAATGTTACAAACTAACTTGTTTTTTTTTCAGTGTTTAAGAGTTTAAGAAGGTTTATGGGGAAATCCTTTCTAAAAGAATCTAGAAGCTCGATTTGTTTCTTTTATCAATGTCATCGTGTTCTTGCTGATTTTACTCCAGGAGCTCTGGTCTCGGTAAGATCATTGAGTACCCGCCCTTTGGCTTTGCAATGCTATTACCTTTTTATGTTTCATACGTTTGTGTGATAAGAAAACATGCTTTCATTGTTGAGTTGAGCCGTTATTTCACCAAGACAACTTGTACTTGTATTGTGAAACGAGAACCTGTTGGGGCAAGTGTGAGGTTGGTGCACCCTAGAACCCGGTTTAAACCACCTGTGGCAATTTGTTTTGTGGCGTCCTATTTGTATTGACATACTTATACCAAGCATGCTCCTCTCTCTTCCTCTCTTCTTTTTCGCAGCGTGTGGAGGCTGTGTTTTGTGGGTGTGGCGATTCCTGATATGCATATGTTTCTTTTTTTCGATATTATTACAGAAGTTTTTATTTGAATCTTGTGGATATGCTAGTAAAAGATTTCTATACCCGTATGTGCTGGATTAACGGAAGAAGTCTCATCCTTTAGGGATGACTGTTGCGATGGTAGTTTTACAAAACCCCGTTACAATAAGCAATAGTTGTCTATCGGAATGAGATTCTTAAATGTTTTCCTCAAGCACGTTTAAGATTCTTATACTGCAAAATAACTTCTGCAAGCTCTACTTACTAGGAAACAGGAAGTCCGAATTGACGAACTCTGCCTGATCAAGATTTCCATCACCTGTGAAACAGTTATTAAGAATACACAAATGGTTCATAGTCATACCTCAAAATGAAGTTTTACGGCATAAAATCTTTGAAATCCGAAAATAACTCCTTAATTGTTTATCGTTTTGTATAAAAAAATAAAAAATGTTGACATGCATGTTACTTTATATGCCTCATATCACCGGATTGAATACAATTTATATTCTCCGCATAGAAAGTTTTATTTCTGAACATCTTACAAAACACCTCACGCCACTAATGATGATCATCTCTATATTAATTACACAATAACAAATAATTGATTTGATTTTCAAAGTATAAGTGTTTTACATTTCGTGTTTAACAACTTAGTGTAAACAGTTGAATACATGATACATTTAGTAGTTAACTACTAGTTATGCAATCTAATGGACTAAGTTCTTTTGTAGTTTAGAAATAATTCTTGTCATTACATAGATGCCCGTACTGTGCCATTTCAGCCAATCAGATGCTTGAGATTTGAGAGTGGTTTCCAATCTCAGTTTTATAACCTTCAGCCCTGCTATGTGTACAGCGCAGTTAAAATAAAGAGCACTTACCATTGGTGTCAATAGTACTGAACGGCAGAAGTAAATCTAGAGGATCGTTCAAATTTAAAGCTGGCGAAATGGCCTCGTCGAACTCGTGGAATGTTATGTGTCCATCGTTGTTTTTGTCATAATCAGCGAAATTGTCAGAAAACTGTTTCCCAGCTGTGCTTCCTTCAGAATTTATGATCCTCTTGTTGTTCTCCTCTTAAAGTATTAAATAACTAATGCAAAAATCATAATTATAAAATTTTATCCTAATATGGATAAACAGTTAATAATTCTGTTTTAAATAAGATAAAATTCCTACTAAAATAGGGTGCTTGAATACAGAAATAAACCTTATAAAGCAAGATTTATCGCCAACTTTAGTTCTTGCACAACTACAAATGCTTTATTATCCGTACTCTAAACATATTGTCTTACAGCTATAAAAGAATATGTAGTAAGGTATTGCGAAAAAGTTTTTGAAATTACTGGTAAAAATTTGTTTTGGCCTAAAAACCTAGGTGACCTTTTTAAAGAAGCTTAAATTAAATGATTTTCTGGCGTTCTGTTTGTTTGCTTATGATTTATCCACTTTGAGCATCTCACTCCGTCATAATTTAATAAGAGACAAGCACACAGTCTCATAGAAAAAAGTTTGCAAGAGAAAATAAAACCTTTATCACTTGCAATGAACATAAAGCATTTTTACAGAGGGTCCTCGTGATAATTATACTTTATGGACTTGTCAAGACCTAATAGAGTCGCTAACTTACGTACTGGATACCATTTATGCTGGATTTGGTACCTCTATTTATAAACCAATAATAAGCATCCCAATGGGTATTCAAACTAAATAGCTTAATAGCACTAAGGCTTATACACTGATATCATCTGAAAGTGATATTGTAACTGCACATACAATTTGAATCAGTGTTGAGCCGAAACAAGACAAAGTACCTTCTATGTTTTGCTTGCCTAAAATGCACAAAACATCGTATAAAGCAAGATTTATTGCAAACTCTAGTTCTTGCACATCTTCTAAATTATCCGTGCTCTGAACATCTTGTCTTACAGCTATAAAAGATCAGGTAATTAGGCATTGCGAAGCATTTTTGAAACCACTGGCAAAAGTTTAATCTGTAAAAAATCAAATGATGTTTTAAAGGAGCTTAAATCAAATAATTTCAGGTGTAGGCGTTTTGTTTGTCTACTTATGGTTTCCCTGCTTTATATTCTTCTCCCTCATAATGTAATAAAAAGACAAGCTAACCAGTCTCATTGAAAAAAAACGTTTGTTAGAGAAAATAATACCTTAATCGCTTGTAATGAACATATGGCATTTTTACAGATGGTTTTTATGAATATTATACTTTATGGACATGTCAAGACCTTATCGAGGCGCTCACATTTAATTGGATAATACTTATGTGAGATTAGGTACCTCTATTTATTAACAAGTAATAGGCATTCCAATGGGTACTAATTGCGCGCCCCTTGTAGCTGATCCGTTTTAATACTGTTCGATTTATGTTATCTCTTTCTACCGAACATTATACAGGCCTTTTACAACACCTCGATGTACCTTGGTGTCTTTTTTGAAACTGATCATTGTATTAACCATGCTCCCTCCCCCTCTCTTCTTGACTGTGTGGAGAGGCTGTTTTTTCTGAATGTGGCGATTCCTGATATGCATATTTCACCTTTTGATAATTTGTTGAATATAGATCATAACAATTTTCCATCTCTGGTGAATAAAATTTACCCTCAAAAACTACAACCTATTAAAGCAAACACTTCAGATAAGCATGCAAACTTTTTTTGAACTTAATCTTTAAATATTTCGGCAAGTTTATAGTTCGGTGATTTCAAAACAACTTGTACTTGTTTTTTTTATATGAGAACTTGTTGGGGCAAGTGTGAGGTTGGTGCACCCCAGAACCTGGTTTAAACCCCCAGTGGCAATTTGTTTTGCCACTGAACCCCAAGGGTTCTCTTTTCGTTAATTATTTGTGGCGTCTTGTTTGATTGACATACTTAAAACAAACATGCTCTCTCTTCCTCTCTTCTTCTTCGCTGCGTGAGGAAGCTGTGTTTTGGGAGTGTGGCGATTCCTGATCTGCATATTACACTTTTTTTCAATACCCAAGTCAATATAGAGTCGGATATTGTTTAATCACCGCAATGATATACTTCTGGATTTTAAATTTTGCCTTTGGCGTTGTCTGTGATTTATATTCTCAGATCCCCTGTCAAAGTTCTATTTTGTTTAGTTCCGCCAATTGTTTTCTCGTTTAGGGCAAACACATTCTTTTATCTGGGGACCATATGCCTTTAAACATGAAATGGTATTAATCTGAAAATACCGCATTGAAGGTTCATGTTCACCGCCATATGCATACCATCGTTTGGGATGGATCAAATTTGTACAGTTTATTGGTGTAAATATTGAGTTGCGCTCATCCTGGGGCGGCCAGGCAGCGTGGGCAGTAATATGCATTTCCAATACTGCCCATAAACAGGCTCAATTAAACCGAGCCTGCAATATTTTCATTGTCATGTTTGGTGGCTTTCAAAGTTCCCTGGCTCGGTAAGATCATTGAGTACTCGCCCCTTGGGCTTTGCAATGCTATTAGCTTGGTATGTTTTATATGTTTGTATGCTTTTGAATGCAACATTGTTGAGTTGATTGGTGGGTTTAAGTTATATTTTCAGCGTGGTGGTTGGCGCACTCTAGAACCTGGTTTAAACACCCAGTGGCAAATCGTTTTGCCTCTGACCGTTCTAAGGCGATAACCTCAAGGGTTCTCTTTTTCGTTAATTGTTTGTGGTGGCTTATTTGAAATTGATGTTCTTATAAACCGATGCTCTCGTTTCCTCTTACTTTTCTAAGTTTGGCGATTTGTACTCTGCTGTATTCTTCATATACATTGTATTAATGTTATTAAATAATATTTTTTGTTTTAAATTGCTTTTATAAAATTCAACACCAGCTAACATTAAAACCCCGCCATTGACTTGACTTGACACTTGTAACTTCCCCTATGTTCGTAGAGGCACTCCTCGGTTGAGGACATCACTTGTTGATTTATGCAGCCAATAAAACTACTCCATTCACAAGTCTCCCCTTGCATTCAATCAATACTGTTATATTTCCATCCCTCAGGGATTGCTTTTTACATTCCCTTTCCAAGTCACCCACTCAAATACTCCTCCTCTCTACTAATTGCCTGTGGCTAGGCTTTGCCTGTTGGATGTGGTCATTCCTGATATGCGTATTTTTCTGTTTTCCATAGATACTACTTACCTGGAAACAGGAATTCAGATTTGGCAAACTCAGTTGGGTCAAGTATTCCATCATCTGGAAATGATCATTAATACATTTTATTGCGGTTTATAGTTTTCAACAATTACTACTAAATTTGAATTTGATGGCTTTTATAGTGTATAAATTATTTCGTTTGGTTGTCTGCGCCATTGGGAAATTTACTACATTCATTTGAAATGCAAAACTGTTAGCTATGTGGGCAAATTTCGCGCAACAGTAATAATATTAATCTTGGTCACGCAGAGTTAGGAAATTTTATAATAATTTTCTGCGGTGTAACAGTAATATTTACATGTTTAGTACTTTTTATCAATATATCGATTATTTAAGTGATTAAGTTATCCATTTTTAAAATAACCCGGTTCATATTTAACTCTACACTCCCAAGAATACTTCTCAATCCAGTGATTAGCGACGTTAACTGTTATAACCATTCCCATTACTGACCATAAATAGGCTCAATCAAACCGAGCCTGCAATATTTTTGATCACTTGTCGTGTTCGGTGTCTTTCAATGCTCCTCCTTTTATGTATTAACATCAAAGTAGCGTTTTGTGCCGTGTGGCGCTGTTAAAAGTCTCCCCACTCAATCAATCAGTGCTGTTATCAGTTACTTCCTTTGAAGGCCGTTGAGCACAAGACATAATTACATCTGTGTAACTGTTCAGTTACCATTCACATTTGGAATTTTATTTAGAAACCAATTATTATACGTTGAATGACCGTAAATTAAATGTGTAGGTCATCATCAGGGGTTCGACATATAGCAGATAGATAGTTATTCTCATATAATAGTTGTATGTCACATTTTTATTTGTTAATCGTTAGTTATCGTTGAATTGATTAAGCTTCTCAAAACCGCAATTATATTGGCGAGAGCGCATCCGCAAGTTTTCTTCTGCATTCTAGGATGCCTTTGAAATCAAGAAGCGTATGAAACCACGCAAATTTTGCTAGTGTGCATGTTTTAGTTTTATATTTAAATAGTCCAAGAGCTCTAAAATACGCTAATTATAAGAGCTTATTTTCATCATATTGTCAAGTATCGTAAAATTCCAAAAAAAACAACATTAACCATCTTGATATTTTCTCAAGTTTTTAAAATATTAACAAAGATATATCCATGTTGTTACCAAGATAGTTATTTGCAATACGTGTCCTTCACGCATTGGACCCAAGATCATATAACTGAGAACATTCTCATATTTTTAGCATCGGGCCTTACTGGCTGAAATTGAGACTGTTTATATACTTGAGATTTGAGGCAAATATTAGTTTTATGATCTTAGGCCCTAGTAACTGCAAACTTGTCTTTGTAAAATTTCTTTGTGAATGTAAATAGTTATTAAAAATAAAGAAACTCACCGTTGGTGTCAGAATCGTCAAAAGGTTCGATTAAATCCTGTGGGTCTTCTAACTGAACTGTTAAAGTCACAGCCTCAATGAACTCCTTCAATGTTATGAAACCGTCGTGGTCTTTATCAAAATCCTCGAAGTTATCAGAAAATGGAATAATAACAGTTTTGTCATCAAGCTGAAAGAAATGTTCATTATGTAGTAAACATCTTGTCCACTTGAAATTTTTAACACTGTACTCGTATATGTTGAATGAATATATCTATAATCAAGCCTCTTCGTATTCTTACCTGTATGATTGTGTCGTTTTACTAGTGATGCGTGTTTATAAAGAAAGATTGTATCTAAATACATATAATACGACCACTTCTACTATCACTTCTATTATTATTACATCTACTTCTTCTACTACCACCACTACCTTTACTACAAATATAAATGATAATATTCTGTATAAATTTAAAATGTTAACGTTCATTTAGAATAAATACGTTAAAACCAAGATAAAATATGAATTTCAAATAAGAACACAAAAGTAAAGTACTTGATCGAAAGATATAATTAGTATGATGTGCCACCCTTGTTGTATTAAACATCAAAGTCGTCAAAGTCAAATAATGGCCCTTTTCCGACTTAGATTTTCAGGTTAAAGTTTGCGTGCAAGCTACTGTACAAACTCATAACTTCAATAACACTGTTACTACAGCTTTGAAACTTGCAAAAAAAGTAATATATGCATATCAGGAATCGCTACACTCACAATACACAGCCTCCCCACCAGCAAAGAAGAAAGGAAGAGAGAGAGAGAGCATGTTTGTTATAACACTTTTTCATCATCATGTCCAGAGTGTGTAAAGCTTTGAAACTTTCAACACATGTTCATCAAATATCCCAAGTGTGTAAGCCAAGAACCATAACTTTAAATTTCATTTTAATCAAATTATGGCCCCTTTTCGACTTAGAATTTCAGGTTAAAGTTTGCGTGCAAAGTAGTTACTTTCATACTTCTTGTACTTTAGCTTTGAAACTTAAAACAATTGTTCACTATCATGACCCTGACTATGTATGCCAAAAACCATAACCCTTTCTTTGATTTTTATCAAATTATGGCCTTTTTTCGACTTAAAATTTCAGGTTAAAGTTTGCGTGCAAGCTAGTTACTTTCATACTTCTTGTACTTATCTTTGAAACTAAAGACACTTGTTCACCATCATGACTCTGACTATGTATGCCAAGAACAATAACTCTTTCTTTGATTTTGATCAAATTATAGCCCTTTTTCGACTTAGAATTTCAGGTTAAAGTTTGCATGCAAGCTAGTGTACAAACACATAACTTCGATCCTACTTACACTACAGCTTTAAAACTTTTAACATTTGTTTATCAGCATATCCTGAGTGTGTTATCTAAGAACAATAAGTCTAACTTCCATTTTGTACAAATTATGGCATTTTTTGACATAGAAATTAAGTTTAAAGTTTGCATGCAAGCTGGTTAAAGCTCATAACTTTCATACTATTGAAACTACAGCTTTGAAACTTTGCACACATTTATTTTATCCAACATTAAGTTGATGTTCAAAGGCCCATAACTCATCCTTGCTTTTTTTAATTTAATTTAAATTTTTGCCCTTTTTCATTTTGAACTTTTTAAATTAGGACTTGTTCACCATCATGACTCCGACTATGTATGAACAATAACTCTTTCTTTGATTTTAATCAATTTATAGCCCTTTTTCGACTTAGAATTTCAGGTTAAAGTTAATGCATGCAAGCTAGTGTACAAACACATAACTTCCACCCTCTTACACTACACCTTTAAAACTTTTATCATTTGTTTATCAGCATTTCCTGAGTGTGTTAGCCAAGAACAATAAGTCTAACTTCCATTTTGTACAAATTATGGCCCTTTTTTGACATAGAAATTAAAGTTAAAGTTTGCATGCACTGTATATCTCCATTTATTGACCTTACCGTCATAACTTACCTTTCGTTTGCACATATTGTCCTTTGCAACTGTACAGCCAACTGCCATACCTGCTGTAGCACCTGCAGTGCCAATAGCCATAACACCCGCTGCTACTGGACAGGCGACGCCAAAAGCTGCTTGTTTAAAAATAAGAATAACATCAAACATATGTTTATATGAATACATATGTAAAACGCACTGCAATAATAATTAAAAAAACTGTCAATTATTACAACGAACTGCGTTACATGTAACATAGGCGGAATCTGTACTGTAAGAAGTAGTTAGCTTTATAAATTTCTGTTTTAAATGAATTATACTTTTCAGAGTTTGTGTTAAATTAGAGCTTAAACAATAGCCACTCTAGCTCATGATAACCTTACCATACTTTTAATATTGATTATGATAGGATTCCATTGATTTGAGATCTTGTTTGAATTTCAACGATTTTTTTACTCTTATTGTGTAAAATAGTACATTTTTAATCTCTAAGATAGAAATACCGATTTCTTTTTGATATTGTCACCTTAATGTTAAAAAGTTTTGAATAATTAAATTTCATGGCATATGTTTGAACTTTTAAAAGAGATCACACAATAATTGGTGTCGTTTGCGTTCAGTTAAGAAATAAAGATGTCTACGTCATGTTCTGTTATGATGTGTGGCGACGATCGCTTCCGCGTCTGGTGCTTAGGTACTGTGTCGAGATGTCTTGTGGTATGATCATTTGCTTACATTTTATACACAAACACTGACACAACTTACTTTGCATATCGGTTTTTTTATTGCGTTGAAAGCCTGTGGAATATCTTGTTTAAAGAATTTCACAACGTCATTTTCGAAGAAACTTTTCACTTTTGGCGTTATAAACCACCATGACTCGCCGGGGGTAACCATCAAGATGCACGTGGCACAGACAAGGACGTGTCGGATAGAAACCATTTCTCTAAATAAAAAACAAAACAAAATAATAAACATTCAGTAATGGGTGAATTTACACTAGTCAAAAGTTCTAAGTGCACACTTAATAAATGTTGATTTTCCGAACTATTTGATAGAATCTTTCAAAATGTTATAAATTATAATGAAGGAGTATCAATATCCTATTAACCCACACAAACAAACTGGAATCTGCTTAGCGCAATTAAAAAATAAGAACATGTTTAGCTCACTGGTACACAGATTGCAATTCTCACGTAAATAATCATTGCATCCGCTATAAGTTGTGATCATTTTTTCATCTTTTTATCATCAAAATTTGATGTAAGTCTCAAGGAAATGTTGTGGTTTGTCATTTCATTGCACTTAAATAACTTCCTGTAGCTTCTTAATGGTCTGATGGGGACGATGAGCCAACACGCTCTTCTCTATTTTATCCATAACGTGATAACGTGAATGTCAAGGAGAAAATTCTATTTTCATCACATTGGTTTTCGCCAAAAGTTTTTTAGTGGTCTAGCGATTTGGGACGATGCAATTCTCTATGATAGATGTGTATTTGCCTTTCCAAAAGAAAAAAAGTATCAAATAGACCAGTAATTCGGACAGTATTTTGTCCGAATAAACATGGTTTTCGATTAATTCGGTTTCGAAGTTTAGTTGATTTCTTTTAATTTAAGTTTTAGAGTTTTGATAATTGGGCACTTATCAAACAAATGCAATTCTCACATTTTCGTTTTTACGTTATTTTGCGTAAATATTTGATGACATAATAGATTAACGTCAACGTTCAACGTAAGCAACGTAGTCAATCTAGAAAATAATTTCATTTGAATTTTTTTCTTATTATGATAAAATATGCAAAAATGAGGCATTTATTTTTTATTTACGAATAACATCAGGATTTTTTATAACAAATTAAAGGTATTGCCATTTAAGAGCATTTTGACGGCACTTTCGTGGCTAACAGTCGTCAAACGTTCCACAGTTTTAAAATTTTGGTGTGTGTTTTTAGATTGTCCGGTGTCGGTAAACATGTGGAAAACAAAATCGGATGTAAAAAGTTCAATTTCGATTGCTGCACGGGGATTAGGCATAAATAGCGTATGCCGACGTAGATGACGTACTACGTAAAACAAATGCACAGTTTTCAAATAATTTTTATTGTTTGATCATATCAAACATTATGTGAAACTTTTTTTTGAATTATGATTATTTAACTGTGAGATATTCAACATTGAAAAGTGTGCACTTAGAACTTTTGACGAGTGTATACTGTTTCTAGAATATCTTTAATCTTAGATGTCGACAAAGGCAATTTTTGGTCCATGTATTAAAGGTGGTGTTCTTTTCAAATTCGGGCACAAATACCAGGTTACCTAATGGAGCTCGTGTTATAAATATTCAGTTTTAATATACCGCAAAGAAAATTCCTTGAATTTGAATGGATAATTTGCCGTTGATGTTTGTCCGTATTTACAGATCGGCCGTAGATATAAATTTCCCCCTCTGGCCTACCACTTTTGTTGTCATATGCCATTTGTTTTGATTTTCGGTAAAAATGCATATAGTTAATTAAGCCGATCTAGTACATTTGTACTTTATAATGCGGTATACATAGTGATAACTTAAATTGTTATGTAAAATAATTGTGTCAACTTTTTAAAGTTAAAAAAGATAACATAAATCAAAATTTTTCAAAAGAAATATCAAATCTCCAGAAAGATCTATAGAAGTGACGCCATGCAGGAAAAATTAATAAGTTTATGCAGCAATTAAACAATTACTGGTATTTGGTTCATTTCAATGCTACGTGAGGATATATTGCCGGTCGGTGTCATATCAACCCTCGCCTGCGGCCCGGTTAATATGACAACCAGACGTGCAATATTATCCTCACATACTCTGTCAAGAAACCAAATAACTATAATATTACCAACCCATTTTTGCAAGTAAAAGGTGGCCCTAAACTTTTGGAATGTGTAGAAGTACTATTGCGCTGAACTAAAAAAAAACATTATCATTTATCCTGAATTATAGGGTAAAAGTTTTCATATCAAGAAATTATTTCATGAATAATGTAATCCGTAGCGTAATTGGAATTGCATGGCGAGGCGCTGTCGCCGAACGTTTTCGCTTTCCAGTAGAGGAAATTTGAAATCGGTGCAGTATGGCGTCGTAAAAACTCTAACCGTACATATAGTCAGTACTGTTATTACTTAATTTCATTTCTAGGGGCACAATTTGAGCAAAATTGGTTAAATTTCACCCTGTAGTTTCTGACTAGTAGCGGGAGCAAAATATTTTTAACGGACGGACAGACCACGGACGAAGGTTTGATTTGTAAAGCCCACCGTCTGAAGGCTAAAAAAGACATGTTCATCAATGTGTACACGTTGACCAATGTTCATGAATATTCAATGGGGTGCGACACTGCTACAAATATTAATGGCTGCTTTGTGAGTTATGGTCATTACAAAATAATTGGTGCACACGTCTCATCCTGGAAAACATTTTGGTGAAGGTTCAAAGATTCTAATTATAATAATTATTTAGCAAGGCAGGTCACAATCCAATTTTCATCATTGTTTGGCTATTTCAGGGGCAACAACCGAGTACTTTGCGAATAATAGCCCATTCAAAATTGAAGGTGCACACTTTCACATCCTGATAATATTATGGTGAAGGTTCCATGATTCTATTTGGATAGGCAGCTAACAAGCCTATTTTCATTGTTTTTTTGGCTATTTCATGGCCAATAACTGAGTAAATGAAAGTAATGGCCCCTGAAAAATATGAGGTGCACAAGTTTGCATCCTGTTTACATTTTGGTGAATGTTTATTCATTCTATCTATAATAATTTTTTGGCTAGACAGGTCACAAGCTAACAAGGGTCAGTTTTGGAGTTATTTATGGGCAATAGCTCTGGAATTTCGGGGTCTATATGTCGACCTATTATAAGTCATAAGCCGTAAACAACGAGCATAGTCAACATAACAGTTTTTACAAAATAGGTTATTATGGAGTTTTGTCGTTTCATTTTAAGACGACAAGTCGACTTCTGTTATTCGGAAATGACCAGATTAAGACGACAAATCGAGTTCTGTTATTACGTCATGATCAAATTATCATATCATTTTTATATTTTATGATAACTTGGTGTGATCATGTCGTCCTAAAGGCACACATCTTCGCATGAAATGACATCATCGGGGTGTACCATATACGTTTCCATCAATAGCCGTACTTATTCTACTACATATTACTACATTAGATTTTCACCCAGCGAGCAACCTCCGTAAACATCTGTTGCAATGCAGCACTTCACAAGATGCCGATCACATTTTTTGTGTAATTCGACGATTGTGAGAACTGTCGCTAAAACCAAAAGACCATGTATTTTACTTCCAAAAAAGGTTTTGCTGTCAATCAAATTTTTGTCGCTGTGTGTTCATTCTGAACTGAAGGCGTGATAAACTATGAACAACGTTCTGTCAATTATACTTTCCAGCCCTACTTCTCAACGAAAATATTAGTCGCCGCGCATCGTGTTTGATGACTTGGTTGCAAGCCAAAATCTAACTGAGATCGAAACTTTTAGTAATATCGTTCAGTCGTTATGTGCAAATTATTACAAATTTTAACAACCTATGTGTCTAACATAGAGTTAGATATAAACATGAAAATGTAAAGTATGCAGTTATGTAATTTTCGAAATAGGTCATGACTTGTTGAAGAATTACATAGAGAAAAATATGACTAAAATGAAAATATGCAAAAAAGTATAACTTTTGAAAATTTTTAAACCAAATTTAAGAGGTTTTCAATATTATTTTGACCAAAAATAAATTTGAACCATGAATAAACAACGTAATCATACAAATAAACTTTTTAAAATAATTCTTGTCGACGCCTCTGCCCTGTATGAAAACCAGAAAAGGTGTTTAAATGGATATTTTTGCAACATTTCAAGTTTCAAAATACAGTTGACTCTCTGGCTTTTTTTAAATAAAGCTCACATTTTTTTTTAAATGAAAACAATCATTGAATATAAATTGCAAACTTTCACAATGTAAATGTCATTTACTTTTTTAGAAATTTTTATGCCACTTTTGAGCCTTCGTGAATCTACCCAAATTATTATGCATATTAAGTACTCGGGCTATTGCGTATTATTGGACGGTATAACACTGAAAATGTTAACCTTTTATCTGAAGAACGGTCGTCCAAATCAAAACTTGCGATGTATCTTTGAAGCCTTCTTACACTATGCAATTCTTCAACATATTTTCATCAACAGCGCGTTATTTAATAAAAATGCTGCATTTATATAGTTGCACTTGCGTGATAGTCCGTGCCCAATCCTGTTAAAACGTTTGTGGACCGACCAATTCCCTGATCAAGGTTTACGCCGCTGTAAAACGTGTAGCCAATCAGAAGTCCTTAAAACCCGATGTTCCGGGATCTTGATACGAGTACTGCCAATCAGTTATCTCCACTTCTCACGTTTACCGAATTTTGCCAAACGTGAAACCGACACATAACAGACATGAAATAAAACAATACAATAAGCATCAGTAGAATACTATATCTGCTTTGTTTGAATGTGTGTTCATATTTAAATTGAAAATCAGTTATACATGTTATTGAATATCATACTTTTTGGTACCTGTATTTTCATGTTGCTAACCGAATATTAAAGACTGTTTTATTATGTGAGATTTGAACATATCATATTTTGCTTTAAAATTAGTAATATTATTGTATATGGTACGTTTAACATTTATACTTGAATCTTCGTGTTTATGTTTTGTTATTTAAAATAATAGTGCCTCTAGCTGAGAGCGAACCCGCACCGTCACGGCGACAGCGCCTAGCCCTGCAATTCCTGCGACACAACCGATTGAGCTAACCGGGACAACCCCCAAAAAGGTTGATCGGATAGCCCTAAAGACTTCTTACAATACCAAATAACTCTTGTTGCTGTCGTCGTTGTTTAATATATATATATTCATCAGCTATGTCCCACTATACGAATGTCAAATTGGAAAATTACAGTCAGATAGATCAATAAGTGTCTACAACAAAAAAGCAGCCGCCAATACATACTCGAACAATTCAGTACTTTAGGCAGTCTCTATTTACACTTTACAGGGATGTGCAATGCCTGGGAACTGTGATGCGATAAATATTGGTGAAGGTCAAATCAAAGCATGTGTCTATTCCTGTATTGTCCATTCTAAATATTTCTTCCAAGTAACATCTAGGACGGCAAAATAAAAATGATAAACAAAGTATATTTTTAATTTAAATAAGTATTCATTATTTAAATGATTACTCGAAATGCTATTACTTCTATACCTTATTATATACGTACGGAAGCTTAGAGGGGACACTACTTGTCTAAATGTTTTGCGTTAAATCAATTATTGAACTCGTTATAATAAGAACGTAATGCTTATAAGTTTTTAATCATTTCGTATATTTTGCGTTCGAATTGCCATCAAATATTTTGCAATGCAACTTAAGTCTGTTCGTATAACGGGATCTGTGAGTAAAGTCGTCAAGACAAATGGCGACAAGATGGAAGTTTTTTGTTTTTCTGACATATTTAACTCGAGTTTTGAAAGTATTTCTAAACACAGTTATCAAACTTGTCATGATGATTGTTACTGTGATGTCAAACAGTTATGTCAAGTTTCAAAAAAGGTGAAATATGCATATCAGGCATTGTCGCATTCAGAAAAAACAGCCTCCCCACACAGTCAAAAAGCGAGAGAGAGAGAGAGAGAGCATGGTTAATAAAATGATCAGTTTAAAAAAAGACACCACAAACAATTAACAAAAATGAGAACCCGAGGGGTTACCGCATTGGAACGGTCAGTGGCAAATCAAATTGCCACTGGGGGTTTAAACCAGGTTCTATGGTGCACCAACCCCACAGCTCTACCTTGAACGTTTACAGAGAAAAAGACAACTTTCACAAAAAGCTTTATATCAAAGAGAAAAGGGGCATTACTTTGAAAAAGCACAGGGATTATGAAAATTGTCCTGAAAATTGGTATTGTGATGTCAGACAACTATGTTGAGTTTCAAAGCTCTACCTTGAACTGTTACTGAGAGGACAATTAAAAAAGACTTAACAAAATGATGCCCGCCCGCTCAAAGATATACCCCAATCTAATTTCCAGGTTTTTTTTATAAAACAGACCTGGTTAAAAACATTGTCACATTTATTTAGAAACATTTAAAAAGCATTGGAAATGTGCTTTATTGTTACTTGATAATTTTTCAACAGTGATGGTGAACAATCATTTTACTGCGTTTATACACCTATGCGGTCTAACAATCAGATGGGCCTCATAAAACATCCCTAGTCTATGATAGCTAGATGTATTGTTGCAAATGAAAAGCCTGTATAATTATACAGTATAAAATGAATAGTCTGTACCGTTCCCTCAACACACAAGCTCTGGCTACCACAATACCTCGGCTCCTTTTCTTATAAATGTTGTAAAGCTTAGAATTTGAAAGTGTGTATTCTTATTTATTCTTTATTAAGATCCACAGTCAACCCGGTTTTAAGAAACCACCCAAAGGGATGACAAAATGGCTGCTTAACACAGGTGGCTGTTAAGGACAGGTAAAGTGAGACCAAAATGGCTTTTTAGGACATATAAAGATGGCTGATTAAGGCAGGTGGCTGCTGAATGCACGCGGTTTTAAAGGCATGTTTCACATCTTCAACATAATAGCAGAAAGGGTGATCAAGGTCGCACACAAGAAGCTCAATGTCCTCATGTGAGCATATGCAGACATACTGTATTTCTGTAATAAGTTCACAGTTGTCGCTTTAAATAAGAAGTTATAGAGAGAAAATGTTTCAGAAGTCGAGTCACCTTTGTGAAAAAAAACCCACCAAAAACTTCGTTCTTGTCGCCATGTGTCTTGACGACGTTACTTAGATTGCGTTATACGAAATGACGTTAGTTGCATTGACAAATATTTCGTGACAATTCAAAAACAAAATATACGAAATTATTAAAAAGTTCTTAGCATTTCGTATTAATAATTAAGATTTCCTTAAATATTTTTGATCAAAATGAGAAAAAAAACAAAAGGATTTAATGCAAAACATTTAGACAAGTAGTGTCCCCTCTAAGCTTCCGTATATACGTCTATATAATGAATCATGCAGGGGTTTTCGAAATATTTCAAATACATAACTGATGATGAAGGAAAATTGCTATTGCCGATATCGATTTACGAAAACTAAAGGGCATGGTCATTTATCATTTTTATTAGTTCTCTTGATATCTGCGGTAACCAATGTGAAAACTAAAAAAGTCGTTACTTTATATTCCGCATCATTATAGATGTTATAGATAGGGGTTTGTTATTTTAATATTTTACAGGGGAACTTTTGAGGCCACATAACACGACAACTAATCATTATATTTCATCCAATCAAAACTACTTTTCCTTGTTATAAATATATCAGATGACAACGATTTCGTTTTTTTCCTTATGATAAGGCGGTCAAAACTTGTTTTATACTATCATTAAAATCTAATAAACAAACAAGTACTTATTTCATTCTTCAAGTAACAGATTGTTCATGTAAAGAAAATCTACCTCAGATTATCTTATTTTAATACGTCGACCTCTGTATGTACTGATCCTCAAATATCAAAATTTAATAGCCCATGCATAAAAATAATACTTATTTCTGCCACCGTGTTCTTCCTGGTTTGACTACAGGTGCATTTGTCTTAGTATGTCACCGAATTCATACCTTTTTGCACGACGATGCCATTAGCCCCTCACGTATTAGACGTAAGTGTGTGTTTGCATGCAGTATTGTCGAGTGGATGGGTGAGATGAAATTTGTTAAGTCAATGACATCCTCTCAGGTTCTCATTTTCGTTCGTTGTTTCTGGTGTCTTATTTGAAATTAAATTAATTAATCATTTAAACAGCCCATATGAAAATTATGATTCTTGCAGTTTTTACATCGTGGCACCTTTGCCAAAAAATATTGTGGGAGAATTTTGGAAAAAGATGTTAATATAAGTAATATAAGTAAATTAGTAAAACCATTTGGGAAGTATCGAGTTATTGATAATTGCCCATGGAGTACCAAGATTAAAGATGTTTAGTTACTGAAGATGTCAAATATCCGGTACAATCCTATTTGTTTAGCTCTTTAAGTAGCTTCTTTATGTAGAAGAATGTGTTTTTATTCCTGCCGTCGAGATTGAGTTGATTTGATTCCATGTGGTCTGATCTCAGTGTCATATTTTGTGTGACAATAGCTTTTTATGTTATGTATTTCACGATACAACTTGCACTTGAGAACCTGGTGGAGCAAGTGTGAGGTTGGTGCTCCCTAGAACCTGGTTTAAACTTCCAGTGGCAAATTGTTTTGCGACTGAACGTTCCTAGCGGTAAGCCCTTAGATTCTCAGTTTCTGATAATTGTTTATGGTTTCTTATTTGAAATTGATTTTTTCTAAACGCTTTTAACTCTCTTTTTCTCTCTGCTTTTTGGGGTATGTGGCAATGTTGTGCTTTTGAGTGTGGCTATTAAATAAATAGATGTTTCACGACTGCATTCCGATTCCGCATTGATTTGCTGTACTCTTCCCATTCGCTCTCAATTTGGTTGTCAACTTCATGATTTTTGGTACTGTATATTCGCTACTTGCGATGCATCTGGTTTCGATGAAAAGTACGTGTACCACATAATTAACGATCCTTCTCTGTACATATTGTTAAAAAATTTATAAACACAACGTGAGCTATTTTGAACCCAAAAGTGAATCATTTTGAGAAATAAGCCGATGGTGGTGGACTGCGGATAGGTGACCTAGTGTACATTAGAAAATCTATTTGTGTCTTTTATTTATTTATTTGTGAACCCTTTTCAACATATACGAAACTTGCTTTGGGGTAAAAAAAGCTCCATCATCCGAAGGTAG
Organism: Corbicula japonica; assembly: GCA_038501625.1. Classification (NCBI taxonomy): domain Eukaryota; kingdom Metazoa; phylum Mollusca; class Bivalvia; order Venerida; family Cyrenidae; genus Corbicula; species Corbicula japonica. Next base: position 5,257,340 of record JAZAYU010000033.1, read on the forward strand.
CAGTTTAACAATACTTTCAGACGCTCATTCTGAATGTTTAAACTGATAATATGTGATCTGTGTGATAAAGGGGAAACATGCAAATCATGAGAAACTAAACAAGAAAATACGGCATCGTCAAGTGAAATGAAATGAAAGTATAATTTAATACTATGATTAATTCTCAAATACCATCACAAACAACGAAAATGAAAACCCAAAAGGTTACCGCCTCGAAACAGTCTGTGGCAAAACAAGTTTCCATTGGGGTTTGCAACCACGTTCTATAGCGCAACCGGTTCTCATATGAACAGAAAAGCAAAGGGTGCATCGGCAAATTAACTCCAACTCAACTAGGAAATTTTACAAGCAAAAGCACACAAACATACTGGTTAACAATGTATAAGGAATTGCCGCGCTCAGAAAACACATCCTCTCCAAACAAACAAAAAGTAGAGAGAAGACGAGAACATGGGTTTATAGGAATTCAAAATTCAAATAAGATACCCGAAACAATTAACAAAAAGAGAAACCTTGAGGTAATCGCTTTTAAACGGTCAGTGGCAAACAATTGGCCACCAGGGATTGAAACCAGGCTCTAGGGTGCACAAACTTGACACTTGCCCCAACAGGTTCTTATATATAAATGTAAGGACATGTAATATAATGTTTTGGCTTTAAATCTAAAATTCATTTTGATAAGCAACAATTAATATTTTTTTAATATTGAAAATGTTGCAATAGAAGCATTCAATTAAAATGACTGAATCTTAATCTGCCTATGATAATTACACCGTATCCTGTTTATTTACCAGCATGTGACACTCCGGTACATGAAGCCTTTGGCAATGCTTGAGCAGGAAATTTTAAGAAATGGCATTCTATTTTAAAATAAACTCGCATCCGGCAGTGCATCCCCTGAATGATAAAATCCAGCGGACGGGAACAAGTGGTAAAATCGGAGTCCCGTATAATGATTTACTTAGTTTTTGCGCACATACTGCGGCTTGGCGATGTGAAATTTATTTTAAACGTATAGATGAAAAGAGAGCATATTAGGTAACAAATTGATAAATTTAAAACAGCCACCACAAACAATAAACGGAAATAAGAACCTGCGGGGTTATCACATTTAAACGGTTAGTGTCAAAAACAATTCACCTTAGGTGGTTTCTAGAGTGCACTAACCTCACACTTGCCCTAACATGTACTAGTTGTCTCGGAGAATTAGCTCTTATGCACCCATCAACTCGACAATTTTGCATGCAAAAGCACAAAACAAAAAGTGAAAGGCTCAATGCATTGTCATGCAAACAAAAGTGGGTACTCAATGACCTAACTTAGACGAGAGCTCTAAGAGTTAAACCGTAACTGCTAAATATATAAGGTCAAAGAGATGATTTTGATTTGAATAATGTAATTGTTTTGCTGTAAGAAAGTGATTTGAATGGAAAGGAAGCAGACCTTTACAGCGCGTGTGACTAGAGAATTTGCAACGCAGAAAAGATTATAAAACATTTTTGTATGAAATACACAATGCATTCAGGAAGGTAATAAATCAAAGTCATTGCCCAAGGTTATAAAACTTAGCATGGAAACCAGTCTCAAATCTCAATCATCTGATTGGCTGAAATGGCGACCGGTCGCCATTTCAGCCAATCAGATGCTTCAGATTTGAGAATGGTTTCCAAACTCAGTTTTATAACCTTCAGAACTGGTCGTGTTATTCTCAACGTTTATGAATTTCTGAAAATAAGAACAACAAAACCACCGCAATTATTAGGTTATTCACGTTTCCTGTAAAGTTTATCGTTTTTACAGGTCAAAACATTTTTATAGCTTTATTAAGCCACATTCTGCCCAACCGAGTCAAACGTTACTTTTAACATTTTTATACTGTAAACACTTCATCGGCAGTTTCCCTCGAGCAAAGAAAAAATACTGATTTGTTTTGCAAAGAAAAAAAAACACGAGAGCGTTCTTGCTTTCTACAAAAAACACATTGATATGAATATTTAACTAAAGATTTTGTTTGCTTGCAAAAATCAAATGTCGTTACGTAAAGTGTTTCAAGACTTAAAAATTCCTTACATTATTTTGGGAGTTTCAGTGTTCTGTGTATTGACAAGTTTGAGCTGGTTATTGCTTGTGGATAGAACAAATGGGATCCATGATCTAGATGCCATGGCTAATATGATAACTACACTTGAAGGAAACCTGAGATTTTTAGAGGCTTACATGGTTTCAAAAGATCTTAGATGGAAAGGAATGAAAGAAATGGCAGAATTTCATGTAGAGGAAATACGGCGTATTACCGTGTCTATCATAAGATGCAAGGAAAGAACAGCAGAAGCAAAAATAGAAGTGGACAGAATAAACAGTATCTTTGGCGAAGACTGGCATACAGTGTTTTCAAAATATGCAAGTATTTCAACTTACACGCTGTGTTATTTTGTAGTCTATTCTGGATGACGAGTTCTGAAGATCAAATGGCTCTCTCGAACCCTTTTACAATCATGATAATAATAATTCTGGGCTCAAAGAGAAAGATTCACCTCTAGTAAGCGAAATTTAATTGTGAGTTATGTAAGTTTTGTAAAACATTAAAAACGCTTGTATTATATTATGCATCAGTCACTGTGCTATGAAGGCAGAAGCTCTTATATCATGATTACATGATTTAACTCTACATTAGTTGTAGAAATGTGTAGAACAAGACAAGATTTAGTTGACTTTATGTCCTGTATCTATGCAGGGACAAAGTATTTGTTCCGTGGAATAACAACTATAATGATATCATTGATTACTAGTACCACATTATCTATAAGTGTTATTTTGCACAACCTTCACACCAGTAGCGCAACCGCTAGCGTAAACTTTTAGCCAGTATTTTCATTAAAACAGAATCACAGATTAAAACCAGTCACAGGGAATAAACAACGGAACGAATACTTTGTTCCTGCATAGTAAATTTTCCGATTTAGACGTGCGACATCTTATAGGGTTTATATCTTGCAGCTCGTTCGCTTTTCTAGAGCTTGCAATAATGTTAATAAATGCAATGAACGTTGTCTTTGCATTACAGAAAACCTTTTAAAACAAGGTTATCGGAAAACTTTTTTTGCAAATTTTACCTCCGATAGCTAGATTTAATTCAAAAACACAGTTGCAGTTTAAGATCACTTTTTCAACAAGGTATTTCACAGCCAGTTTTTATGGAGATTTAATTTTTAAACTAAAGAAAATAAAAGGCAATGTTAATTTATCACGGTTATTTGTACAAACCATCTATAATTTCAAAGAGAAATGTTACCAACATGATAGTCTACAGCACTCTGCAGGCCTGGTGGTTGCACGACGGTGGCATGTGTTTAAGAGTTTATGAAGGCTTGTGAGCTCGATTTGTTTCTTTTATCTCTGTCATCTTGTTCTTGCTGGTTTGGCTCCAGGTGCTCTGGTCTCGCTAAGATCCCCTTTGGCTTTGTAATTCCATTGGCTTCTTATGTTTTAAATGTTTATGTGTTATTGCTTGCAGCATTGTTACTCTCCGTTCTTTGGAGGTAACCCCTCGGGTTCTCATTTTTGTTAATTGTTTGTGATATCTGTTTTTAAGCTGATCATTTTATTAACCATGCTCTCTCTCTCTCTCTCTCTCTCTCTCTCTCTCTCTCTCTCTCTCTCTCTCTCTCTCTCTCTCTCTCTCTCTCTCTCTCTCTCTTCTTCTTGGCTGTGTGGGGAGGCTGCGTCTTCTGAATGAGGCAATTCCTGATATGCATATAACACCTTTTAAGAAGCAGTAAAAAGTGCAATTCTATTTTTACGAAATTAATTCCTTTTGCTTTCGTAATTATGTAAGTGTAATCGTAAAATATGTATTTTTCTAAAGCCGAAAGAACCCAAATAATCCAAACAGTATTTTTTTCTGCCAACTGTAACCAAACCTGATGAGTTTAATTTTCCTAATTCGAAGTTGGTCAATTTAATACATAATTCACTTTTTGATTTAGTTCGGATTTTACTTCTAACAATCATCAATTTTAAAATGTACAAAGAACAAAAAATACAGCTGTTCTCGAAAAAGAAATGCTATTTGCCTTGATTTTGTAATTCTAATATAATTCATATGGAAATACTATACTTACTACTGAACTGGGCTTTATGGATGCTGATCGTCACTGCACAATTATCTGTGTCTAAGCGTGCCGCATTTGCAACAAGGTTTTGAAACATGCTGTACTATACCGAGGATGCAGCAGATAATACTGATAATAACGGTTTTGTAATTATGACTGATCAGGGAATCTCTTGATGATCGAACTCGGTGTAATGACTGTTATTTCACTATTTAGCGTCCTCGATGTCATTGACCAATTGTTGCTAAAGTTTATGTCTCGAAATACAAAACTTGAAAGTAAAATCACTCGAAATAAAAGTAATAACTATATATGCCCTAAAGGGAATGAACAGGAAAAATGTTAAAAGTGTTATATAGTGATATATAGATCAACAGGTTACCAACCTTGAAGTTTTCTGTGGTTTGGTCTGACCATTTTATGATGATGAATAAAAGTCACAGTGAGGAGTATAAATCATATTTAAACCTCTTCCGCAATTACACCTACTGATTTTTTTTTCTGTAATTGGTACTAAAAACAAACGTTGGAAGAAATTAAAAAAACAACAACATATTTTTCCTGCCAAAACAGATACAAATCTAAATGTTTTGTTATTTTTTCCTAAGGGTTACTATCAATGTGTAATTTTAAAGGTTTTTTTACCAATTATCCGCCGAAATCAAATAATGCAATTTGTTTTAAGCTGTTTAATATGAACTCAATTTTTTAAAAGTATTTTCAGGTTAATACAATTGCATATTCAGCGGCATATGGTCCCCAAGTTAAAAAGGGATTTTCATTAAATGAGAAAATAATGATGGTGATTGAATATTATGAAAAGCAAAACTGGCTTGGCTGGGATATTTAAAACACCCATTAAAACTGGCCCTTATTCTTACCCTTAGAAGGAAACATTAATTCCACACTGAATTACTTAATCCGATAGTAGGTGTCGTACAACAAGGTAGATTTCAAACAAAAACAGTCATCAAGGTTTTATTATTTTAGTCCGCCTGCACACTTGATAGAGAGAAGATGGCGAAACAACATGAGAAGGAGAGAAGAGAACTGGAAAGTAAGTCTTTAAAGTGTTGTGAATTTGTGCGGGTTCGCTCCCAGGTATAGGCAATATCATTTGAAATTCACAGTTTTGCTATTTGTGCAGTGTGGTGGCCGTTAAAAGTCTCTCCTTATATAAAGTCAGAACTGTTTTCAGTTAAATAACCCGTTACCGATGTCGTGCAGTGATGATAACATATATTGCTATCCGATAAACCTTTTTATGGGATTGTCCCGGCTAACTCGTTGTCGCCTTAACGGTGCGGGTTCGCTACCAGGTTGAGGCAATATCATTGTATCATAAATCAATATTCGTTTCCTGGGCTCCAAATATAGATGGCTTATACGAATTTCGTGTAAGACATGTATGTTGAACCCAGAATTAAACGGGAAAAGATCATTTTGTTTGGCCGCTTAGGACAGTTTTGTAGTGAACCCTGTTTTCTGCACGTAGCTTTTTCTGATAGTGGATGGTTTCAATTTCTTGAAAGCGTGCATCAGTGATGATAAATATTCTAGATAGAGCCCGATCAGCAAATTGTTGGGTTCCGAGTGTGTAAATATAGTTTTAAAGCTGCACAATAAGGTATACGGTAACTATTAATTATAACCATTCCAGTGAACTATACCCGTAGTTTGTAAGACCAAAAATGCACAAAAAAGAGTAATGATACGTGGCTTAGCGGTGCCTTAACTGTTGTGCAATATGTGATTATGTTATAATCTTTCAGTTACTGTATCTAACGTGAATAACAAAACTATTATACCAACAAGTTGTTTCACCTATAGATTTATATAATAATAATAATAATATTATTATTATTATTATTATTATTATTATTATTATTTTTGTTGTTGATTTTGTTGTTGTTGTTGTTGTTGTTGTTGTTATGTGCACCTTAATTGGTCTTCGTTATGAGGTCTGTAATTAAGTATGTTGCTAATCTTGACTATTTTCCGTTGTAAATATTCCACCAATTCAGAAAAGTAAGTGACTAACAAGTACGTATTATTATAACTACTTTCTTCTATTTTCAGAGCAGTTAGAATACTACGATGCTCTTAAAGCACTTGGAATAACTAATCAAAGGTATGACATATGTTTCGATTTAAAATCTAATAAATCTAAGTGAATATAACAAAACTGATATCCAACAAATAATGAATTTCCCCCAAAAGAGTTAAACCGCTCCCACTTGAAAAAAATGTTTGTTCGTCTTTAGCTTTAACTTTCAGTATTAATAGATCCCACCATTCATTGTTCTATTTATCAAACATGCTGTTTGATCTATGAACGTAATGCAGCTTTTCGCGAAATTTTATTAATCTAAAATTACTGCATGGAAGGTTCAATGTTTGCCTTTATATGTAACAGTACATACTTTATATCATTTGGAATGGATCAAAATTTGTACAATTTACTTGTGTTGATATTTTTATGCTCTCAACTCGGGTTTAGGCGGCGCCTGCAGTAATATAAGTTCCTTTATAACTGCCCATATATAGGCTCATTCAACGAGCCTGCAATATTGTCATATTTGCCGTGGTTGATTTCTTTCAAAGGTCAATTTCCATGTATTATAATGTTTACTGTTGTAAGTACCGAGTTTTGCCCGGTTCAAGGCACTGTCAGCAGGAATATAGATTTCCGTACTGCGTATGGAAATAATTTACATATTTGTCTTGTTCGGTGTCTTTCAAACTAACCTTTGTATATGAAAAACTGTAGGAAAAATATCGAAAAATCCCAATAACGGAAATTAAAATTAGTTCATTTAAGTTGATGTCATGTATAATAACACAAAATCGTGATGCCTTGATGCGTACATTAGTTGATCGAAAACCTGCATTCTCAGGGGGTCCAACGTATTTGGTTTTTGCGGAAAAGTAAGTGAGGGACATGTTCTGTGCGGAACAAAATGGCGGAAAATTTCGTTATTTTGTGCATTTCCGGAGATATTTTGACCTGGAATGTATGTTTATATCACAGTTATCGAAATATAAATACGCCTACCCGGAGGCCAGATGTGTAAGCTCCACTCGGTTTTTTACCCTGTGTTAAATGTTATACATTCAATAACTTTTTTGTTAAGGCCTCTAGAAACAAAGGGGAAAAAAACGAGTGGAGCTTACACATCTGGCCTCCGGGTAGGCGTATTTATATTTCGGTAACAGTGATATAAACCTACTAACCAGATCAAAATATCTCCGGAAATGCACAAAATAATGAAATATTCCGCCATTTTGTTCCGCACAGAACATGTCCCTCACTTACTTTTCCGCAAAAACCAAATACGTTGGACCCCCTGATTCTGTGTATAAATTAATAATTTTGTACAAAAAATGTGTTTAGGAGTTTAGGGTCGGATTAACCTTTGATATAATATTCTTCTATTATTGCAAAACAAAAAGGTAAAGGTAAAATAAACTTAAGAATTACTTGTTTTATTGAAATACTGTAGAATCTCTAAGCGTATACGCTTATTTTTGAATTTGTGACGCTTTTATGCGCTTATATTTCGATATGCGCTTATATTTAAGCCGCCGAATATGCGCTTATTTTTGATATGCGCTTATTTAATGGCCGCTGAATATGCGCTTATATTTGATATGCGCTTATAGCTCAGATTGACTGAATTAACGCTTATTTTTGAAATAAAATAACGCTAAAAGACACTCATGCATCAAACATTATCAAAACACTTGTTTGAAAATGCATGTTTATTTACAAATTTACAACAATAGTTCATCACTTTTTTTCTTTTCCGAGTTTTTTGGGGGTAGTTTTATTTGGAGTTTCATCCATTATTTATTTTATGAGTATATATTTTAGCAATTGTAGTTCTCAAATCACCTCGTCACGGGATAGAACGCTGGAAGATATATATAAAGTGCTCGGTTCCGAAGCTCTGATTGCCCTCTATAAAGAAGATGTTGATTTGGGCAGCTATCTTCCACAAATCAAAACACTCGCAGAGAAAAGGAAAGATTAAGGCGTCGCAAACATTGCAAATGGCGAAAAGTGGCTTAAATTTCAAAAATGAATTTTGGGGGAAATACCAATTGCCACCTTGATTTTAGTAAAGAAATGTATTTAGCTAAGGATGTAGTAAATTTTTGCAAGCTTTATTTAGTCTAAATCATGTTCTAATTACAAAGCAAAGCTAAAACAAAAGAAAACCCGTTTGTATGAGAACTCTGACATTCATGGACAATATACCAAAGCAACTCATACCTGAAATAAGTATATGCTGGTCTACAATGTTAAGTGCCAATTCGTCAAATTAATGTTACGGTTTTCAAGAAATTCAAGGAAAACTTACTTCCGGGTTTCTACTTTCGGTTTGAAGTCAAACACTTTGATGTACCTTTTCAAAACTCGACATTAATTCTCACTGGCAGGCCAACAAAAGTGAAGAAATATAGTGTCACGTGGCTGTATTTAAGTTTGGATGCTCACGTTGTTTGAAAAAATGCTTTATTTACATAGAACAGACACACACACAAAAGAAATACCTTTTTCAAAAGAAGTCTGGAATGGCTGTTTAAAACGTCTAGAAAAATGATATAGGTATCACGTAAACACTTATTTACAATACTTTCCGGTCATCTGTCAAAATAATGTCAGAAATTTTAAGAAGTACATTTGACTTCAAACTGAAACTGAAAGTAGAAACCCGGACGTAAGTTTTCCTTGAATTTCTTGAAAACCCGAACATTATTTTCACGAATTGGCACTAAACATTGTAGACCAGCATATGCTTATTTCAGGTATGAGTTGCTTTAGTATATTGTCCATGAATTTCAGAGTTCTCATGCAAACGGTTTTTCTTTTGTTTTAGTATGTGCTTGGTAATTAGAACATGAATTAGACTAAACCGAGATTACAAACACTTACTACGTCCTTAGCTAAGTACATTTCTTTACTAAAATCTAGGTGGCAATAAGTATTTCCCCCAAAATTCATTTTTGAAATTTTAGCCACTTTTAGCCATTTGCAATGTTTGCGACCTCTTAAAACAGGTAATTTACATTGTACCACGTCTTTACACTTTAAATCCCATTTGCCTTTGTACAATTACATTCACAAACTCTTTATTTAAAACCTTAATGAATTTTGCATTAATACAATGCCTTCAATAAATCAAGGTGAAATTGAAATTAGAACGTAGCAGTCTAATTTTTCTGTGCAACAACTTAAATATATTCACTGGACAAAATTAAAAAAAAAGAGATATACCATACTATCTACCTCAACCAATCACATTATTGAGAGGGTTTTTTTTATTCTTAAAAGTAGATAGGAAAATATTACAATTGGATTACTACATAGATTCGTCAACCAGTTATAGTCAAGCAAAGCAAACGATATTTTTACAAACTATTTCCAACGCATTTCAGTTATGGTTTTAATTACTTATTAATAAACAAAGTCAGATATGGGGATTTAATAGAATGTTAACAGGTTCTATTTCACTATTGTCTATTACAAGTAAAACATATTATCAGAAAACGTTCACATTAAGTCTCATCCGTTAGGTTCCGACAATTTTTTTTAGTAATCACATAAATTACCATAATATACTGAAAGAAATAAGTTTAGCAAGTAAAGTAACATAATAAAAATACAATAGGAGATATTCAAAATGAAAAAAAAACAACAACTTTTTGTTGGCAATAAAAAAATACCTGATTGATTTTACATGGATTACATGACAAATCACTAACAATAAAAATAATATCATAACTTTTTTGTAATGAGAAACCATTTTATTGAAGGAAGATGTTTTAGGTTCAATTTATATACTTGCTAATCTTTATTCTTTCAGTAAAATTATTATATCGCAACAATATAATAACGGAAAATATAAAGATTAGGAATAGACACATTCAGAAAACACAGCGACATTTATGTCACAGCTAAATAGTAGAGAGAAAGAGAGCATGGGTTTATAGTTTTATTAATTTAGAAAGACATCACGGACAGTTAACGACCATGGGAAACAGAAGGTTTACCGTATTGCCCTTTTGCCATTTAGAGAGGGGGTTTGAACGAGGTTGTAGGGTGCAATAATCTCACCGTACTTGCTCTCCAGGTTCTCATCTGAACAAAACCGTACATTTAACTCATTTACTCTGCATAATTGCATGCACAAGTACACTTACATCTTATTATTTGTGCAGTGTGGCGGCCGTAAAAAGTCTCCCAGTACATTTAGTCAGTAATGTTATCAGTAAAATAACCCGTTATGCAGTGATGGTTACGTATATCAGGGCTAACCGATCAACATTTTTTGGGGTTGTCCCGGTTAAGTCAGTTGGTTACGTCGCAGGAATTGCAGGGCTAGGCGCTGTCGCCGTGACGGTGTGGGTTTGCTCCCAGCTAGAGACACTATCATTTTATATATACACATAAGAAGCTAACAGCGTTTCTCAAGCGAAATGGTGAAGTTCGTGATGACCTCTCGAACACTAGAGCACCTGGACAATATTTTGGATCCTGCTGGGTATCAGTGAATTTAATATACGCCAAAAAACTAAAAATGAAAGAATGTATTAATGGCTAAGTAAGTAGAATTTTTAACCCAGTCGTCGCGTAAACAAAGAGAAAAGCGATTAGCGGACGATGGGTTACACACACATCATCTTTACAATGTGATTTCTGACCAAAAGAACTGGGGTTGGCGATAAATCTTCATATGTGCATTTTTGCAGTCCATTGGTCTTGTTTTGACTCGACATTGATTATATTTTTAACGTAAACAGTTTCTGTAGTAACATTTCAGCTTGCGTGTAAAGCGGGTGTAATCTTTTTTTTCAGAATTTGAAGCGAAATACATAGAACACAGGTGGACAGAGAAATAAAACATACTAAATCCTTAACATTGGCGGCGACCCCATCGGCGAAGTGATTGCATAAAGATTTAAATGTTTGATTGCAAAACTCATTCGATCCTCTAGAAATCAAACTATCGTTTGGGGTCCAACCCCTTTAATGATGTGCAAAATGGATTAATTTACTAGAATATTTCTAGGACATACCTGCGTACAAAACATAACAAGCGGTGATATGCATCCAACTGGAAGAGTGTGTACATTTTGAACAAAGTTAAATATGCATATCAGGAATTGCCACACCCGGAAAACACAGCTTGCCCACACACACACTGTATATAAACCGACTGTATCATATGCCGGATATAGCAACCTGATTGCATGGCTGCGATATAAACAATTCGTAAATATCACATTTAAAACGGAATTATTAGGATCATTTTAAGTACATTCAACAAAAACAAGTACGTTATATTTTGTATAGTCCTTATTGGTTGTAATACCATTTGTTTTGCGCATATATAGGGATAAAAACTTGCGAAATTGCATTTAATCACAAGAAGGTCTTGCAAATGACCCACATGATTGTATCAAATTACTGTTATTCTCTATAAATAAACGCTCTGATGCACGAATACATACTAGTTATATGACTCATTAACATTAATATAAAGATTATCACATTACAATATTGCTTTAAATGTATAGATAGATATTAAATTATTAAAAGTTTGAGGTGTGTGTTTCGTAATGACTGTATCATCTGTAGCATTATCATACTATCATTTATAGCAAACCCACCTATTCCTGTTGTATCATTGAGTGCGATCTTCGTTGAATGATTTTCCAATAATCTGTATCACTTATGGCGATGCGCATTTGCTGATTTTATCAAGTTTATGCTTTTAGGTAAGATGGAGGAGTTTGTCTCAATATATTGTCTCTACTTTTCGGGTATATTTGGAGAAATAATAAATCATGGCGTACAAAAACACGAAGAGAACTTTAAAATAATAAAACAGAATGATACAACAACAGTGACTATGGGTTATTGTTAGTTTGGAGGCTTGTATAAAAGTTAAACTGTTAGGCCCAACGCAGCTGGGCGACCGTTTAATTTTTCATAAAAAACTCGAAATAAACTATAAACTGCTTTTGTAAGTGATAAATTGCTTACACAAATCAGTTGTCAAAACAGTATTTTAATGGCTAGTATAAATGTATTATGAGAATATGTAAGATAGCGAATTCGTTAATTTCTTTAACTGAATTCAGCATGGGAACATACCTGACTCTCAAGGGAAGACCATTGTGATAGTCAATCCTTGGGGGGGGGGGGGAATTAGACATTGATTCCTTTGCTAAAGTTCCATTTGACCCTTTACTCCATGTGATATGGAGTACGTTGTTTTTGCTGTACACTATTTGCTATTACATTTATTAGAATTTTCCTGAAAACAAGTGACCATTGCATATTCCGATCAAATGACATGGGTGTTTCAGCTGACGATGATCTACATTGGTCGTACATTGAGTAAAGGATTTATCATCAGCTTGAAATATTAGTATTTAATTAACTTGCTTTGCCTCATAATTTATATGTCAGGCCTACCTGCGTATATTACATATTTATAATCGTGAACCTTGAGTTTCGAAACTATTACTTAAAAAACCCCTTAGACTATGTTTATCAAATCTAAAACATTTTGGGACGACATTTATAATCGCTTGTTGTAAATTGTAGTTCTCAGAGCGGCCTGGGTGTTAACTAATAAAGTCAGGTAGATCCACTTGTTTCGTGTCGCCGCAGTATATAAAGGCACCGAGGCCCTTATATTTCATAACGTATCATATTTCTGTACGAAGCACTTTTATTTCTTTTTTTACATCAAGCCGTTGTTTTTAAATCCGAAAACTATACTAAAATCATCTTTAAAAAATCGCCATAACTGATATACATAGATCACAAGAAACATACAAATGATTGAGTAAACATGTTCAATTAATGATACAGTCTGGGTCGAAGCTACATGCATGTTTGGTCTAATGTTTTGATGTCTAATTTATCAGCTATGGTATTCTTATTATTGTAAGAATAAAAATGATATGTTTCATCATCGCTAGCATGAGAATACCTCTCAAAATTAAGCGATTTTTTTCAAAGTATATTGCATCAAAAAGGTAACAACGTCTTTCATAACAAGTGCTACGAGAATCGCCTGTTACAAATGTATTTGTCGATTGGATTTCTCATTACAATACATACAAAATCTCCTCTTTTTTGACTTGTTTACTATGTTTTTGTGACAATCAGTGCGCTATATCCGGTAGATGATACAATCGGTTTATATACAGTGACACAGATAAAAGGCGTGTTAGCAGTGACAAAAGTGTTGAAAACTCAAGAAATGCTAGATGACGTCCAATGTGACCGCCAAAATGCTGCGAACCAGTTGCAATAAACTTTCTTTGTAGAGTATTTTTATTGATACAAACATAGAATTGTAAGTTTCCTGTAAAGAAAATAGACTTAATATTTCTGAAGGTTAATGTGTGATTTCAGTAATATTTCATTTGTAAAGTGTATTGATCGAAAGGAAATAATTGTTACTACAAATTTCCTTTTCAATTACATATTGACTCAGCGAGCAGCCTCCGTAGACACCTGTTGCACTTCAGCACTTCACAAGACGCCGACCACGTTTTGTCATGCGATGACTGATATAACTGCCGCTCCATTTAAAGACGCTGTATTTACTTCAAAAGTGATTTGTCTGTCAATCAATTTTTTGTCGCTGTTGGTTCATTCCCCTTGCGGTTGTTGAAACAATAACAAAAGGTGTGGCTTAAAGAAGAGCAACCACAAGGCGTGATTAACAATGAACAACGTTCTGTCAATTATACTTCCCGCGATACTTCTCAACGAAAATGTCAGTCGCCGCGCATCCTGTTTGATGTTTTAGTTGCAAGCCAAAATCTAACTGAAATCGAAATTTGTAGTAACATGTCTTTGAGATTGTTGTAGTTGTTTAATTAAAAAACTGTTAATTCATCATTATTTTCTCACAATTCGTTTGAATTATAACACTTCGTCTCAAGTTAACGGTTTCAACGATATTAAAACTGGAATGAGAGATGGCATGTATGGCCGCCGAAACGACGTCATTGTTGAGATAAATTTCAATATCAAGGTCGTTGAGCATGATACTTATTTATGTTTAAAGTACTTTTTTAAAATTTCGGCCTGTTTTAAGATGAACGGTTTCCTTATCCGATCCAGTATAGATTTTGATACTATTCATTCATCCTTAGGATATACTTCCTGTTTTTTTTTTTATTTTTGCCTTTGGCATTCTCTGTGATATGCAGGGTTTATATTCTCAGATCCCCTTTTAAAATTATTTTCTAATTAGCTCCGCCTAATGTTTTCTCGTTTATGGTAAACCTATTATTTTATCTGGAGACAATACGCCGCTGATTGGTGAATGGAGCTAATCTGAAAATACCGCATTGAAAGTTCCATGTTCACATACATATGCATACCATCAATGACACTGGTTTTAAGGGATGTCGCCAAAAAACTACTTTCCTACCGTAACCATTTTATTTAAACCTCACTGCTGATGGTATTGAATAAGATAAAAACAGTTATAAAGGCATAAATATTTTATAGAATTATCAAATTTTATGTATATAAAATTAAAACACCTGAGGCTTTTTTATATTTTTGTTGGTCATAGCCTTAACACGAAATTCTTGATGTCAGATAATAAAATTTTCCTCCGTAACTGTGTATTCCCATTCTTTTAATCTATGTTAACTCCATGGATCAAACAGTTTACATCAATTACATGATTATCAATTGATTAATACGTACAATCACTAAATAAGTATTATTTATTGCAAATATTAGTCAAAAATGTTAAAAAAATTTCCTTCGTATTTTTTTTCCGTAACCAAACGTATCATGATTGCTTCTAGTGCTAATTAAATTGTTGTTATCAACTGACTGCCTCGTTATTATCACAGAAGCCGTCAAGTAATATGGTCAGAAGTGGTAAGATAATTAAAATTTACCTTTGTAATTTTGGGTTACGGAGGAAAGTTACGGAGGAAGCTAGAAAAGTAACGGAGGAAAAATATGCACGATTATCAATTTATCCTCGTATAACTTGTGTCTAAATGTAAGATGCACACATGAGTTTTTATTAAAAAAAGTTCCTCCATTGCAACTGATACGTAAGTACTCCAAATTGTTTGTCAAAATTCAAACAAATACTATTATTGTACTGCATAAAATATATATGCCGGTTACTTTTTGTTTGACTGGTGCATGGTTTTGCTCGAGCTTGGCCTCTATTGCTTATACATTAAAATTACATTTTAAATGAAAGTTATACAAACATAAGTGAAAATATTTAGCTCACAACATTTAATAAACCTTGAAATCATTTTAATTACAATGCAGTACCAGGCACAATGAAAATACCCGTGTTGTTGTTAGCACAGACAGTGATGTACAGTGGTCTGCATTCTTATTGTATAAACATAGTTCACTTGAAATGCTTGATTTGGCGTTGTTTGATTGAAGACAGATTGCAAACAGTCTGTTTCATATAACCTGATAACATGTACCTTTTAACATTTGGAAAAATATGAACAACATACAGGTACTTAATACATTTTCCTCCATAACTTTCCTCCGTAACTATTTGATAACTTGTTTTGTTTGTTTAGCATTGTAAGTTCAGAAAAGTTTTATTGAATTTGAATTTTTAGTTTGTTTATTAATACATATACGTACAAATACAGGTATGTTAATACGTTACTGGTGTCTGTTTAATTGGAAATGCATCTCTGTATTTGTTATAAAGTAATTTTCTGTAAATCTTGACATATATGTACTCATGATAATTGATAAAATATCAGTCGTTTTTGTTTATATTCGTTAAACATTGTGTGTTTAATCCATTAAACTATGTTTCCAGTCAACAATAACATGTTTAGAAGGTTTATACTGTAATAAGTACAGTTTTTATTATAAACCATGTGTTATAGGCCCCTGAAGTTTTCCTCTGTAACTGAACATTTGACACAAAGAAGCAATTGTTATGTTTTGAGCTTATCGTTTAAATGGTGTGATCGACACGTTTATTCTGAAGTCTATATATTATTGCCTAAATAAAAACGTATTTCCTTTTCACAAATACAGATGTCCATTTTTTGGTTTTTACTTGATCAAAATTGAGTCAATTATTTGAATCTGGCTGACTAGTGTTCCAGGCTGAGCTGGCTAGGCTGCAAAAACGAGAAATTATCAATACAGACGTTCGTGTGTTGGCGTCTGCCATTTCGTTATTTCGCCTTCA
Source organism: Corbicula japonica (assembly GCA_038501625.1). Taxonomy (NCBI): domain Eukaryota; kingdom Metazoa; phylum Mollusca; class Bivalvia; order Venerida; family Cyrenidae; genus Corbicula; species Corbicula japonica. The sequence continues at coordinate 5,273,697 of JAZAYU010000033.1, forward strand.
ATATGTCGTTATTGCGTGCACTGAAAGATCGAACCTCTACGGCGAAAGCGTCTTGGCTCAAAACCGTTACCGTCTGACTGAGCTAGCCTGGAACACTAATTTGTATGAATATATTTTTCTCACTTGCATCACTTTTCAAAAACCGAGTGTTGATGTAAATGGATAATTCCTTTGTAAAAATGTGTTCCTTATTGGTGCATCTTCAACGTTTCTTTACTTGACACTTTCCCAACAACATTATTAACTCGTCAGTGGTTAATCACAGGTGCCCGTATCATTGTTAAAAAATAAAATTCCAATAAAGAAAAAAATGTTTTTGTTTTTAGATATATATAAATGAAGGTCCCCATCAAGCGGGTCCCATACACTGACAGTGACCGCAAAGAACTGAAAAATTTTGTCATTTATACTAACAAATCTAGCTTAAACAATACAGCAATAGATGTGTCTTTCATTGTGCTAACATGTCGCGAAAACTGATTGGTATTTCCTCAAACCGATTTTTTTGCTAGAGCTTTTCATATCGGCTCGAACATTGCCAAACGTTTTAGTCGACATCGATGAGGTGATCGCAAAAAACCATTTTGGTTAGGGCATTGCCTAGTGTCTATCCGCTTCTATGAAATATTCACACGGCGCATACATATAATACATAGTTTTCAATCATTATCTACCAGTAACTTGTACCTTTTCTCGATCTAACGCTAAAATCTTCGTTGATTTTGTTTGCGTTGTCTCAAATATTTACTTTTGACAGCCATGATGCTTCCAAATGACTTCGTATGTATTATATGTATGCGCCGTGTGAATATTTCAAAGAAGCGGATAGACACTAGGTAATGCCGTAACCAAAAGGTTTTTTTGCGATCACCTCATCGATGTCGACTAAAACGTTTGGCAATGTTCGAGCCGATATGAAAAGCTCTAGCAAAAAATCGGTTTGAGGAAATTCCAATCGGTTTTCGCGACATGTTAGCACAATGAAAGACACATCTATTGCTGTATTGTTTAAGCTAGATTTGTTAGTATAAATGAAAAAAAAATTCAGTTCTTTGAGGTTACTGTCAGTGTATGGGACCCGCTTGATGGGGACCTTCATTTATATATATCAAAAAACAAAAACATTTTTTTCTTTAATGGAATTTTATTTTTAGCAATGATACGGGCACCTGTGTGGTTAATTATTTTCACTCCGTTATTTCCCACTTAAACCCTGTTCACTCGAGCAATATTAAATCATTAAATTTGATTGACTTTCAGCTCTAGATACTGAAATGCTGCGAGCCCCGGTGGCGCAATCGGTTAGCGCGCCGTACTTATAGACAGTACTGACTGTGATATGCGGAGGCTGTGAGTTCGAGCCTCACCCGGGGCACATTTTTTACCACACCGTACCGACATAAAAGAACAGCTACTTTGCCAATTCCACATGACGACATAAAAAAACAGCTACCATTTCCACATGTCGACATAAGAGAACAGCTACCTAGCAATTTCCACATGACGTCATGAAAGAACAGCTACTTAGCCATAACCACATGACGACATAACAAGAAATATCTTTTAAAAAAGATAAACGGCGTAGATGATATATGAAATGATGCAGTTTACAGCTGCTATTATTCACTTCATCTTGATTAACGTGTAAATTAAATCATTTCATTGAGAATCCTACACAATGTCATTTTTTATTAAAATTAGAATGTAAAATTACATACCACACATAATAAGGTACAGATAAATAGATTTTAGTTTTGTTTATAAATGTGAATCTTATAATTATGAAAAACGTATTTTAAAGGTCTTTGCTTTATAAATACCTTAAACTTAACAAAAAAGGTATGTATCAATTACCGAGATAATAACTAAATTCAGTAAAGATCTTAAGACTTATTGTTAGCAATAAAAGAGTAACAAAGAATTATAATTGTTTTCTTTTTATAAAATTGTAGAGAATTTCTTAGGAATATGAATCAATTCTAGAATATACCGCAACTTTCAACTCTATGACAGCTATTCGCTTTAAAAGCAATCTTATAAAAAAAATCATCTCCTGAAAACCGCTACGCTAACATGTTCTTAGATCTGACTTGAGTGCGATCGCTTTAATAGGGAACTCGAAGCTTTTTTGCGTATCATATTGCACGTAGTTGCCAGATTAAAGACAAGTGAACACATCGTACAATGCTCATGCCTCAGTCGAGATAAAGAATTAATTTTATATAAGAAACGTATTGTAAAGGGTCTTGATTTTGTTTATTCTTATTACATAATGTATTAGATGTATATCCATTGCTAGAGAATTAAATATATTTAGTGTAAATTTCAAATAGCGAACTCATTGTTGATATCGCGTAGCATATAATATACAGCTGCCAGAAGGCAGTTCCACTTACTTTCACTTTCATTTTGGATAGGTTGATAAAGTGACTGTATTGTTTTTGACAAATAAACCTAACCAATGACGACTACTGGAGTGTGCCTCATAATTCGACTTAACAGAATAGCCAAGATCTTTAGAAACATCACAACAATAATCGTTTAAAACAGAGTAGACTTATTGTTTAAAAAACCCACTAGATACCTCTCCACCCTGCTAGATGCCTCTCTGGTTTTAATAGCTACCAATCGAAATAGTTTATTTCATTTTCCCGCTGCATAATAATACAATACGAGTATTACTTACAACACTTCATTGGTTAATAAATTAGGTCAAAAGTGAGCTTAGACAGCTACTTAGCCATTACCACATGACGACATAAAAGAAAAGCTACTCAGCCATTACCACATGACGACATCAAAGACCAGCTACTCAGCCATTTCCACATGACGACATCAAAGACCAGCTACTTAGCCATTAACACATGACGACATCAAAGAACAGCTACTCAGCCATTAACACATGACGACATCAAAGACCAGCTACTTAGCCATTACCACATGACGACATCAAAGAACAGCTACTCAGCCATCCATTTACACATGACGACATCAAAGAACAGCTACTCAGCCATTAACACATGACGACATCAAAGACCAGCTACTTAGCCGTTACCACATGGCGACATCAAAGACCAGCTACTTAGCCATTAACACATATCGACATCACAGAACAGCTACTCAGCCATTAACACATGACGACATCAAAGAACAGCTACTCAGCCATTAACACATATCGACATCAAAGAACAGCTACTCAGCCATTTCCACATGACGACATCAAAGACCAGCTACTTAGCCATTAACACATGACGACATCAAAGACTAGCTACTCAGCCATTAACACACGACGACATCAAAGAACAGCTACTCAGCCATTTCCACATGACGACATCAAAGACCAGCTACATAGCCATTACCACATGACGACATCAAAGAACAGCTACTTAGCCATTACCACATGACGACATCAAAGAACAGCTACTTAGCCACTACCGCATAACGACATGACATAACAGAAAAGCTACTTAGCCATTTCCACATGACGACATCAAAGACCAGCTACTTAGCCGTTACAACATGACGACATCAAAGACCAGCTACTAAGCCATTAACACATGACGACATCAAAGAACAGCTACTCAGCCATTTCGACATGACGACATCAAAGACCAGCTACTTAGCCATTACCACATGACGACATCAAAGACCAGCTACTTAGCCATTAACATATGACGACATCAAAGAACAGCTACTCAGCCATTTCCACATGACGACATCAAAGACCACCTACTTAGCCATTACCACATGACGACATCAAAGACCAGCTACTTAGCCATTAACACATGACGACATCAAAGACCAGCTACTTAGCCGTTACCACATGACGACATCAAAGACCAGCTACTTAGCCATTAACACATGACGACATCAAAGAACAGCTACTCAGCCATTTCCACATGACGACATCAAAGACCAGCTACTTTGCAATTACCACATGACGACATCAAAGACCAGCTACTTAGCCATTAACACATGACGACATCAAAGAACAGCTACTTAGCCATTACCACATGACGACATCAAAGAACAGCTACTTAGCCATTACCACATGACGACATCAAAGACCAGCTACTTAGCCATTACCACATGACGACATCAAAGAACAGCTACTTAGCCATTACCACATAACGACATAACATAACAGAAAAGCTACTTAGCCATTTCCACATGACGACATCAAAGACCAGCTACTCAGCCATTTCCACATGACGACATAACATGACAGAACAGCTACTCAGCCATTACCAGACGACGACATCAAAGACCAGCTACTCAGCCATTACCACATAACGACATAACATAACAGAAAAGCTACTTAGCCATTTCCACATGACGACATCAAAGACCAGCTACTTAGCCATTACCACATGACGACATCAAAGAACAGCTACTCAGCCATTAACACATGACGACATCAAAGACCAGCTACTCAGCCATTACCACATAACGACATAACATAACAGAAAAGCTACTTAGCCATTTCAACATGACGACATCAAAGACCAGCTACTCAGCCATTTCGACATGACGACATAACATGACAGAACAGCTACTCAGCCATTACCAGATGACGACATCAAAGACCAGCTACTCAGCCATTACCACATAACGACATAACATAAAAGAAAAGCTACTTTGCAATTACCACATGACGACATTAAAGACCAGCTACTTAGCCATTAACACATGACGACATCAAAGAACAGCTACTTAGCCATTACCACATGACGACATCAAAGACCAGCTACTTAGCCATTACCACATGACGACATCAAAGACCAGCTACTTAGCCATTACCACATGACGACATCAAAGAACAGCTACTTAGCCATTACCACATAACGACATCAAAGACCAGCTATTCAGCCATTTCCACATGACGACATCAAAGACCAGCTACTTAGCCATTAACACATGACGACATCAAAGACCAGCTACTTAGCCGTTACCACATGACGACATCAAAGACCAGCGACTTAGCCATTAACACATGACGACATCAAAGAACAGCTACTCAGCCATAACCACATGACGACATCAAAGACCAGCTACTTAGCCATTAACACATGACGACATCAAAGAACAGCTACTCAGCCATTTCCACATGACGACATCAAAGACCAGCTACTTAGCCGTTACCACATGACGACATCAAAGAACAGCTACTTAGCCATTACCACATGACGACATCAAAGAACAGCTACTTAGCCATTACCACATAACGACATAACATAACAGAAAAGCTACTTAGCCATTTCCACATGACGACATCAAAGACCAGCTACTTAGCCGTTACAACATGACGACATCAAAGACCAGCTACTAAGCCATTAACACATGACGACATCAAAGAACAGCTACTCAGCCATTTCGACATGACGACATCAAAGACCAGCTACTTAGCCATTACCACATGACGACATCAAAGACCAGCTACTTAGCCATTAACATATGACGACATCAAAGAACAGCTACTCAGCCATTTCCACATGACGACATCAAAGACCACCTACTTAGCCATTACCCCATGACGACATCAAAGACCAGCTACTTAGCCATTAACACATGACAAAATCAAAGACCAGCTACTTAGCCGTTACCACATGACGACATCAAAGACCAGCTACTTAGCCATTAACACATGACGACATCAAAGAACAGCTACTCAGCCATTTCCACATGACGACATCAAAGACCAGCTACTTTGCAATTACCACATGACGACATCAAAGACCAGCTACTTAGCCATTAACACATGACGACATCAAAGAACAGCTACTTAGCCATTACCACATGACGACATCAAAGAACAGCTACTTAGCCATTACCACATGACGACATCAAAGACCAGCTACTTAGCCATTACCACATGACGACATCAAAGAACAGCTACTTAGCCATTACCACATAACGACATAACATAACAGAAAAGCTACTTAGCCATTTCCACATGACGACATCAAAGACCAGCTACTCAGCCATTTCCACATGACGACATAACATGACAGAACAGCTACTCAGCCATTACCAGACGACGACATCAAAGACCAGCTACTCAGCCATTACCACATAACGACATAACATAACAGAAAAGCTACTTAGCCATTTCCACATGACGACATCAAAGACCAGCTACTTAGCCATTACCACATGACGACATCAAAGAACAGCTACTCAGCCATTAACACATGACGACATCAAAGACCAGCTACTCAGCCATTACCACATAACGACATAACATAACAGAAAAGCTACTTAGCCATTTCAACATGACGACATCAAAGACCAGCTACTCAGCCATTTCCACATGACGACATAACATGACAGAACAGCTACTCAGCCATTACCAGATGACGACATCAAAGACCAGCTACTCAGCCATTACCACATAACGACATAACATAAAAGAAAAGCTACTTTGCAATTACCACATGACGACATTAAAGACCAGCTACTTAGCCATTAACACATGACGACATCAAAGAACAGCTACTTAGCCATTAACACATGACGACATCAAAGAACAGCTACTTAGCCATTACCACATGACGACATCAAAGACCAGCTACTTAGCCATTACCACATGACGACATCAAAGAACAGCTACTTAGCCATTACCACATAACGACATAACATAACAGAAAAGCTACTTAGCCATTTCCACATGACGACATCAAAGAACAGCTACTCAGCCATTTCCACATGACGACATAACATGACAGAACAGCTACTCAGCCATTACCAGATGACGACATCAAAGACCAGCTACTCAGCCATTACCACATAACGACATAACATAACAGAAAAGCTACTTAGCCATTTCCACATGACGACATCAAAGACCAGCTACTTAGCCATTACCACATGACGACATCAAAGAACAGCTACTTAGCCATTTCCACATGACGACATCAAAGAACAGCTACTTAGCCATTACCACATGACGACATCAAAGACACATACTTAGCCATTACCACATGACGACATCAAAGAACAGCTACTTAGCCATTACCACATAACGACATAACATAACAGAAAAGCTACTTAGCCATTTCCACATGACGACATCAAAGACCAGCTACTCAGCCATTTCCACATGACGACATAACATAACAGAACAGCTACTCAGCCATTACCACATGACGACATCAAAGACCAGCTACTCAGCCATTACCACATAACGACATAACATAACAGAAAAGCTACTTAGCCATTTCCACATGACGACATCAAAGACCAGCTACTTAGCATTTACCACATGACGACATCAAAGAACAGCTACTTAGCCATTTCCACATGACGACATCAAAGAACAGCCATTAACACATGACGACATCAAAGACCAGCTACTTAGCCATTAACACATGACGACATCAAAGAACAGCTACTAGCTCCAGTAACGGGATGTTTTAAAGCGCAAATCCCATATTTGAAGACTTGCACTACAAAAACCAACAAGACTCACAATAATAAATATTTTTTAAATAGATAGCTTTGTGTCATTCCATGCTATTGGAAAGAGCAGTCATATTAAATATAACAAGAACAAATCATATTGGTATTCATGAAAGACAGATAAATAAATATGTCTCGACACATCCGCCCAACCCCGGCCAAACAAAGCAAAGCCAAATAAAAACCAAAAAAAAAACAAACAAACAAAACAAATGAGACAAGAACAGCACAGAAATAATAAAAACAAGTTAACACAAAGCGTAGCAAGGCATGCTCATAACATAATATAATAAACAAACAAACATAGCCATATGAAATCAAGCAAGTTAATACAAAGCTAAGCAAAACTTTGACATTTATGAAACAAATCAATAACGTTCATGCAAAGGCAACAATTCAAATTAAACATTGACAAGCAACTGACCTATTGTTCTGAATAGCAAAAATCACATTCTGGCTGTTTTTATAATACATGTACATTTTTTCTTTTATATACAAAGTAGAGATAACTCTTATGAAAAATGCCTCAGCTCATCAGCACCCACACTGTTAGGATGTAAACCCCATCAAACTTTACGAATAAATATCTTTTCACTTTTCCTTTTTCACAAAAAAGGCCTATACGAACGAATGAACTTGATATTTTAATTGTTCGATAAGTGCGCTTCTAAACTTTCTATATCGTTATTGATAAGACGAATTACACTGTCCGTAAATTGATGGTCCACCGTGGTCGAGGGAGTATAGCTAAACAAATAATCTTAACTGAAGGAAATAACCTACGAACGATTGCTGTTAAATTAGCATAATCTGCTAAGATAGTCTCTGCTGATTGCCAATTGGCAACATTATTGGTCCCAATATGCAGAATGATGAATACCGCCTCTGAAATTGTTATCTTCTGAGACGAGAAAAAAAATCAGCTTTCCATTATTTCCCCGTGAAAGGCTGTTATCTGTACTCCCTCGATCGGTGGAAGAAATTTGATGATGGAATCACTCACAATAATCACCTTCCGACATTCTAATAATATAACAAAACGATATTAGCATAAATATATCCATGATCATGATATTCTAAAAAATAATATTTTAAAAAATACGCATGCGCAAAATGCTGTGCAAAATTGAATCAACTTGAAGTTAACACAACCTCAGAAAACACTGTGCACAAAAATAAGCAAGAATTTGTAGAACTTGACGTTTACAACCCTTAACGACTCGGAATGTCTAACTTGTAAAGCCGGTTCAAACATCCAGCTGACAACAAGTAAGCTTCTCTGTTAGGACGAAGCATAAAGGGCGTTAACTATCAATGTTCTAGCTGCATTGAAATTTTTTCATCCTTATGCAATATGAAGTTCTAATTTTTTCTTGTAAACTATAATTTATGTTTTTGTATGCATCAGAATGCCAAGGTAGAGTGTTTTACTTACCTGGGTATCAAATTTCATTACACTGGAAAAATGATTCACGCTACTAAAGTCAGAATTTTCTTTTCTTTTGTGTTGTTGCAGATATCCGGATATTTGGTCAACATAATATTGAAATTTGCCAAAATGGCCGAAAATAAACAGATTTGTAACACAAATGTCATGATCTAAAAATAAGTGTACAAATCTTACCATATGTACATTCTTCGGAATGGCTTTAAAACACGTTCATGCATCCTTTGAATTGTATAACTGTTTTTGAATTTTTATGCACCATGATGCTAAAAGTGATTGTATATTGTATGTATTCATGTTATTACTTCTGTTATTTTTTATTGTCTTTGTGATTGCAGTATTTTGCATAATCACATGAAGAGCCAAAGGCATAATTTTGATAAGTGCTAAATAAATGTTGTAAAATTCGAACTTAATATAGTGCGACATGTGCAAATAATACAATTAGTAAACATAATTCATTCAATTTGTACATGTACGCAAATCGTTAGAGATTTTACGTAATCTTTTTAATGATACAGGTGCAGTTTAAAATCACTATTGCAACTGGGTATTTCACAGCCAGTTTTTTATGGTAATTTCTCCCGGTTATAAAAACCATCTGTAAATTTAAAAAGAAAGGTTACCAGCATGATATTTTACAGCGCTCTGCCTGCCTGGTGATAAACCTATCTACAGTTGATCATAATGCTTACCTCTTTGGTTGCACGACGGCGGCAGGGTTTTAAGAGTTTATGAAGGTTTATGGAGAAATCTTTTCTTAAAAGAACCTAGAAACTCGGATTTGTTTCTTTTATCCCTGTCATCGTGCTCTTGCTGATTTTACTCCAGGAGCTCTGGTCTCGGTAAGAAAGTTGAGTACCAGCCCTTTTGCTTTGCAATACTATCAGCTTTTTATATTTTATATGTTTGTGTGCTTTTGCATGCAACATTGTTGAGCCGATGGGTGGGTTGGGGTTACTTCACCAAGACAACTTGTACTTGTTTTGTGATACGAGAACATGTTGGGGCAAGTTTGAGGTTGATGCACCCTAGAACCTGGTTTAAACCCCCAGTGGCAATTTGTTTTGCCACTGACCGTTCCAAGGTGGTATCCCCAATGGTTCTCTTTTTCGTTAATTGTTTGTGGCGTCCTATTTTAATTGACATACTTATAAGAAACATGCTCTCTGTCTTTCTTTTACGCTGCGTGGGGAGGCTGTGTTTTGTGAGTGTGGCGATTCCTGATATGCATAAATTCCTTTTTTTACAATAAAATGCACTTTAAAAAAAGTTGCACTTTCATGTCTGGAAAATTAAGTTTGTAAGATATAATTTGTTAAGATAGCACAAACAATGAACGAAAATCACAAAAAACATAAACACATTTCAGACGCGCGACTTCATGAGAATTAAGGTTCGAAATATTTGAAAAATACTGCATTGTCATTGGCTCAAAAATAATTTCAATCATTATTATGTACAAAAAAGTGAAAAACCATGATTTTAAATCAAAATACATCGAATAATAGGTAAATTAGACGTTCAACATGTTCGTAAACTATGCGAATATGCACATAATAGATTAGGGAATACTCGTGAACTTCTTTGATTAGGCCTAATTATCCCGAATAGAGATGCCATGAACACAATAAAGATTTTCTCAAGACAATTAATTTTTTTAAAGTATTATTGATTTGTTGCACAATGGAAGAAAATAACACGTAATAAATGTAAAGGCTTTAGTATTTTTAATCACAGAAGTGTGAACTGATTAAGTAAATTAGCGGCTGGTATTAAGGTTATAGTTACAGAATGGAAGACAATTCAAATCAAATTTTATTCGCACGAAAGTTTTTTATGTTCATTGTCAAGTAATTTATTACACAAAGGTATAAAATAACATAAACCAATATAAATAGATAAATGGTATTAATAACTGAAAACTGTGAACTGATTTATTTAATTAGCGGCTGTTATTGAAGATGTTTGTAAGATCATTAAAATTCATACACATCGAAGATTGAAAGCTAAATTTTGTCAGATTACTTTACCTTGTTGCACGTTCTCATGTTTATGTGTATATACATACTGAGAAAAATTGTAAATAAACTTGGAAACTAAAAAAAAAGAATACATCGTGCACTTTGCTCATAACCTCATAAAGAGAGCCTGTTCAAACTCGAGTATATTATATGACAAGTTTTAGCTTTCCAAAAAAGCTAGTCGGTCATTAGCAGATAAATTAATAGAATAAACATGTATTCGTGCTTGCATTTATTTTTGGACAAATGGAAGTCAAAGATTTGTCCAGTTTTCAGTCGACCAATGCCACGTAGATTGTATCTGACAAGCCAATTGTGAATTTAGTTGAAGTTTCAAGCTTTTTTTTCCATTTACATTTCTCTGTATGTAAAATACATAAACAAGAGAACTGATAGTGCTTGTGTTGTCTACCTTACTGTACTTGTCAAAATAATGTTATTGTTTAGTATTGACAAAAGACCGAATCCAGATCCGTTATATTGCATGTGTATGGGGAAGCAGACATTGGAGTCAGGGGTATCCCAGGAAAGCTTCTACAAGTTAAACTCAATTTGGATTGCAACTGCGACTAGTCCAGCCGTTCACTATAGATCCCAAGAAGAGAACTCCTGGATAGATGTGGTTTTGAGAGGGAATCGGGGAATCAAAATAAATCAATTCGTATTTCTTTGAAAATGCATATATTCAAGGGCAAGTTTTGAATATTGGGGCGACGGGAAATTTGCAACATAAATTAAATAGTTAAAGTTTAAATGATAAAAATACAGATGCACGTACATAATGGTTACCAAGTCTGAATTTTAAAACAATCGTTTAATTTTTTTTCTTAAAATAGATGAAAAGGTCACTTTGAAAACCACTTAACACGACAAATATTAAAATATTGCAGGCTCGGTTTGGTTGAGTCTGTTAAAGACTTTTAAGCATTTCAAAAACATAAAATACCTCATCGTAATTGGTGCTCAAACTTGGACATCAAAAGAACAGAGAAATAGATAGATCTCAAAAACCAGGCAGTTTTTGCGCAACAAGCTCAAAACTAAACACTTTTATGCAAATCTTTGAGAAAGAGCATTGTATATACATGTAAATGTCCCTCTGAATGAGTAATTGCGAATAAAAGGTCAAATGTAATGTTCATAACTAATAACTAATGAAGAGATGGGTAGTCATTAAAACAACTAGGTTTAAACAATCGCAGCTTGGGTTTTAACATTCCCAAAGTGCGATCGGGAAAAGCAAAGTTATGACATTAATTAGCTGATAACAACTAATTATGGATTGAAATGATTTTTCAACATACTTTACTTACGAATTACTTGTCAATATTGGACGCAAAAACTGAGGTAACATGTCACCATTTATCCTATAAATTGATATTAGGCAAATACAATAAACAAAATCATTATTGATGCTACCCTGGCACTCTGAACGTGTAACCATAAAGTGCAGTTAACCTCCTGTGGCCATCCTAGTCCTTAATCTCTGTCGTTTGCAGCTAATTGAGCGTATTGATGATTGTCTTTTAACGCTCCGCCGCCCCATTGACTACGCTTATGATATAAGATAAAAATATTGCTCATGCTGATCTCCTATGTTTACTTTTTACAATGGTCATGTCACATTCGGTAAACATCCGGTAATTTTTGAGAACATTCACCGAAATTGCACTGGAAATCGCAAACAAATTGCAAAATCTCTATCCTCCTGTGTTTACTTTTAACAATTGTCATCTCACATTCGCTAAACTTCCGTTACATTTACAACATTTGCACTGGAAATCGCAAAAAATCTCTTTCTTTAAAAGACAGTATTTTGACAATTAGGCACAGTTCTGAGTGTTCGTTTTGTCCTAAATGCTTGTTAAAAACATCTTCTCTTATGTTATAAGCCTCCACTTTTTAACGACCGTATGTTTGGTGATTTATACCACATAAAAAGAAAAAAATAATGGTAACGCATGGAAAGAAGTTTTCATCAATTGTCAAAATGAACGCATGGACATGAGTTTTTTTGAACATGGAATACGCTGAAATTAACATCATTAAAACAAACAAACAAAAACAAGAAAATCTGCAAGAACCAGCGATATATTGCATGTTGAAGTTCTAGAAAAAATGTTGAAGATCAGAATAGTAAATATAATATTTTTGAGTCCCTGTCATGCTTCTCACCCTATTCCCCACCCCCAACCCGCCCTATGACAGTTACAAAATTTTGAATAACATAAACTCTAGATTTTGGAATACAATTACAACTTGATTGTCCTTCTTTTCTCTTTACTTTCTGACAAAAATTGTGTTAGACGAAGTAGTAGAGTTTGACAAACCTAACAATTATGGTACTGTCAAGTAAATTATTAATAATGTTTTGCAAAAATGATAAGATTTATCACCAGCTAATCAATGCATTCTTCAAAACAAAGGATATATAAATAAACTAATGTTTGTATGACATCCAATAAAAATTAAGCGCTTTCATTTCAAAGTGGCTTAAAGTTTTAACTTCAGTGTCATGTGTTTTTCGGTTAAAAAGTTATGCTAATGGCCGACTAGCTTTTTGTAAACTTTCGTTTACAGTCAGCCTTTCCCGCCAAAGTCGATTATTCGTTAGTCTCTAAGAAAACATAAGCGATGTCTTGCTTTTGACGAACAAATTCAAGATAACGGAACGAATCTATTTCAGATATGGCATCATCCTAAACAGTTGTTTGATTCAAATAAAGTATCAGTTCAACTTATATGCAACTAATAATTTGCTTTAAAGGTTTGCATCACGTGACTTTCTAAAAAAAGACGCATAACATTATTTCTATACCCTGTAGAAAATACAACACACTTATGTTTACAAAATTTAACATGTCGTTATTGATCAGGTCAATTTCTGATTTGATGTAACTACAATGTTCAAATATTGTTTCATCAACATTTAGAAGATTTTTCTTGCAAACAGGGGGAACGGAATAGCATTCTCAAGCTTTAGACGGGCGGTTTTGTCTAAAGTGCGGAACAGGTGGCATAGTCTAAATTATCCGTTCAAGACCGTGAGTTACTGTTAACCGGTGTTCAGGCTAAAGATCTCAAGTTTGGTCGATTATAATATGTCGGTCATCAGTTTTGATTGTGATTTGTCACTGTGTTCCGCGGGCGTGTATTTCTTTGTGGATTTTAATTAATTATTATTTGACCTAGGACACTGACTATATGTTGTGATGTGACACTGTTCTTCGCGTATGTGTATTGCTTATTGAACTAATAAGTGACATATATCAGTCAAGACACTTACTATACAAGTTTGTGTTGTGCCACTGATTCGCGTGTGTGTTGCACATTTAACATTTATTTAAACAAGACACTCAACAATATTGTACTTAACTCCGTTCTTAACTTATCGTGTGAAATTGCCTACAAAATCTATTGGATCTAGTTTCCAATTTGGTTGCTATATGTTTTAATTTATGTTTTTAATTAATTTGTCAATTGCACAATTTTTTGAGTATAATTTTTGATAGTGACAGTGAGATTCGCGGCTTTATATATATTTCGAAATAGTATTTTAAACTGTTTTTCACAATTAAAGTGTTTTAGTGAGTGAAACGCGTTTATTTCAAAACGTTATATTGTGAGGAAAATTATTTGACGATTTAGCTTGAGCCGAGTCTAACTGCTAAATCTTTTTGGTTATTTTAATACTTTGTGTTAAATTAGTGTTGTTGAACGGTAAACTCCGAGGAATTCCTTCAAATGGTATAAAAGCAAGTGCCGTTCATTGACACAAGGCAGTCTGTTTCTGAGAGTCGAGGTGTTCACATCGTTGAATTTGGATTCAACATTGGTCTGCATTATAGGTCCAATATAGTACAGCTCTGTACTAGGGCATATTGACCGGGTTGTTTCAGTGTGAAAGTATTGGTTGAAGCTAGGGTTGTTTAAGATAGTGTCCTCAGACAATTGCTGGAAACACATGCGTCTGAGACACTTGTAAGGTAGCTTCAGGGTAAGTTTCAGGATAGGGATTTTAGAAAGTGTCCTCAGACATTTGCTGGAAACACATGCGTCTGAGACACTTGTAAGGTAGCTTCAGCATAAGTGTTGAGGATAGGGTTTTTAGATAGTGGTCTTCAGACAATTGCTGGAAACACATGCGTCTGAGACACTATTGTTGAACAGGCTAGGTTAGATTTTAGTGTTGAAGGTTGTTTGTTTCGGGTTTTGTTCGAAAAGTGATTGTTCAAACCTTGTTGAGCATTGTTTTGAAACTTGAAGTTGCCCAGGTTTGTTTTAAAATTCCAAACATTATTGTGGTTCTTTGTATTGCTCAGCGTGTTTGCTGGGTTCAGGTTAGATTGTTTTGTTTTGAACTCTGATTGTGTTGGAACTTAGTTTTAAATCAGTCATTTTGTCCAGGAGGTTTATTGCCCTGGGAATATTGTTATATGTTTAGCTGATTCTAATCCTGATTATTGTGTCTCACCAAATCATTTCAGAAATCATTGTAATCATTTTGAAGCAAAGTAGCTTAGAAAAATTCATTATATTGTTTAACCAAAATACATTGCTCAGCCATATATGTTGAAATCATTTTTTTTGAGAGAAAAATTATTATATATTTAAGCTGAGACAAATAGTCTGAGTGCCTTCCGCTCGAGGCACGTTACAATATTGTGTGTTGTGCAGTGTGATATAATATCAAGTTACTTTAAAGTACTCTGTGTGATAACAAAGACATTAATTGTTACAATGCCACGAATGCGCAGATTCCCGTGTGGTTCGTGCCAGAAAAAATGTGTGGACAATTGTCTTCTCTGTGGGGTAAGTAATGTTTCACAGGTCTATTAATCTAATAGCATTTTGACATTAACCGGTAAGTTAATGCATTCACCTATATTGGGTTACATATATCAGAAGATTTTTTTTAATATTTCAAAATAATATAAATACATTATACGTTTAGTACCAACGTGACTGTTTCGCTTTACTTGTCGACATCAGATTTTTAGAAGGGCCTTTACTCCAAATGTTTATCCAGTGCAATACCAGTAGCACACATATGACACGTTAATGCTTATACACCATTGCATTTCACACCTAGGCGTCTTTGTTCCCACCAGGGGTCCGAGATTACTGGCAGATTAGGAAGGATAAAAGAATTTGCTACCACAAAATTAATTATAAAAAAGGAACCGTTGGTGATAATTTTATAATTTGGCAGATTATAACTCAAGGTCCATTTTTTATTATAATTTGTCGCATTTACTTTAATTTTACATACATTACAAATACAAAATTAATTATATAAAGGAACCGTAAGTGATAATGTATAATTTGTATAAATAAAGGTCGTTTTTTTATTATAATGTAGATTTGGTAGATAAAGGCTTGAAAGTAAATGAATTTAACTAACAATTATCAGGAACGTAGGCAATATTTGATATTGAGTCGGTACAAATTTTGTAACATAATTTTATTAATGAAAATATAAATGATCGAATTTAAGTGTTCATTAAAAATCATTTGTTTTGTTTTGTATGGAAACGTAAATGGTACACCCTGATGTTATGATTAAATCGACTTACGGTTAGTCGACTTATCATGATAACAAAAGAAAATTAACTGTACCGGTTGTCTAAGTAAACTTATCATTTTGGCTTAAGTTAGTGCAACATTATTTGAAAATATGTCATGTCGACGAATGCTATGCCATCGTATCCACATAATTTGTACATCGATCTTCCATGACTTACCTAGTTCTAGTAAGCATGTTGACAAAAATCCTTCCTTTTGACCCTAGGTGATCCAGTTTTGGATAGGACAAACTACGGCACCAGGGGCACAATTTGAGCAAAATTGGTTAAAACCCAACCTGTAGTTTCTGACTAATAGCGGGGGCAAAATATTGTTAACGGACGGACAGACCACGGACGAATGTTGATAAGCCCGCCATCTGAAGGTGGGCTAAAAAGACATGTTCAACTTTTGCATAGAAATCATGAATGTGT
The DNA here is from genome assembly GCA_038501625.1 of Corbicula japonica. Taxonomy (NCBI): domain Eukaryota; kingdom Metazoa; phylum Mollusca; class Bivalvia; order Venerida; family Cyrenidae; genus Corbicula; species Corbicula japonica. The sequence continues at coordinate 5,290,625 of JAZAYU010000033.1, forward strand.
ACAAGTATACCAATGATTATGAATATCTAATGGAGTATGTACGACAGTGCTACAAATAATAATGGCTGAATTGTGAGCTATTGTCATTAAAAATAGGTGATGCAGACGTCTCATCCTGGAAAACATTTTGGTAAAGGTTCAAAGATTCTATCTGTAATAATTATTTGGCAAGGCAGGTCACAGGCCAATTGTCATCATTGTTTGGCTATATCAGGGGCAATAAACGAGTAATTTGCGAATAATAGCCCTTTCAAAATAGTAGGTGCACAGTGACACTATCACATCCTGATAAATATTTTGGTGAAGATTCCATGATTCTGTTCATAATAGGTTTTTGGATATGCAACTTACAAGCAAATTTTCATCATTTATGCTATTTTAGGGCAAATAACTGAGTAATTGAGAGTAATGGCCCTTGCGAAATATGAGGTGCACAAGTTTACATCCTTTTAACATTTTGGTGAATGTTTATTCATTCTTTCTGTTATAATTATTTGGCTAGACAGATCAAAAGCTAACAAAGGTCAGTTTTGGAGTTATTCAGGGCCAATGACTCTGGAATTTATGGGTCTTTATGTCGCCTATAGCAAGTCGTAAAGCCGTAAACAACGAGCATAGTCAACATAGCAGTTTTTACAAAGTACGTTATTATGTAGTTATGTCGTTTTATTTTAAGGCGACAAGTCGACTTATGTTTTTCAGCAATGACCAGATTAAGACGACAAATCGAGTTCTGTTATTGCGTCATGATCCAATTATCATATCATTTTTTTATATTTTTTTTTGATAACTTGGTGTAATCATGTCGTCCTACAAGCACTCATCTTCGCATGAAACGACATCATCAGGGTGCACCATATACGTTTCCATCGGTCAACAAATACAATTTGTGTTCAGAAAAAGATAGTATGGAAACGTATATGGTACACCCTGATGATATGATTAAATCGACTTACCTAGCGATAAGGCCAGAGAAAAAAATATTTTAGATTCTCATCCCCGCCCGCCCCTTTCCAAAACCACCCGCCCGAAAACAATTTATTGGTAAAAAAATCGAAACATATTCTGTTCCGTACAGAACGGGTTTTAGACCATCCCGAAATACCTTCATAAGGTATTTCGATAATAAAAAATAAAAATTAAAAAGTGCCCACCCGCCCCTTTTTTTCCCAAAATCCGGATGAGAATCTAATAATTTATTTTCTCTGGCCTAACAAAAGAAATTTAACTGCACCGATGTATACATCACAGTCTATTAGTTTCAGTGTTGCTCAGTGCTGTTATCAGTTACGTCCTTTGAAGGTCGTAGAGCACGATATTTATGTTCTATGTTAATAGTACTTCTAAATTTAATTTCTGTTTTCAATATTTCGGCCAGTTTAAAGATTGTTGGTTTCAATATCCTAGCAAATTTAATTTGAAATTGTTCAATCACCCGAAGGATATACTTCCTGCCTTTTAAAATTTGCCTTATGCGTTGTCTGTGATATGCGGGATTTATATTCTAAGATCCCCTCTCAAACTTTATTCTGTTTAGTTTGCCCATTGTTTTCTCATTTAGGGCAAACCCATTCTTTTATCTGGGGACCATACGCCGCTGAACATGGAATGTTATTAATCTGAAAATACCGCATTGAAGGTTCTATGTTCACCGCCATAAGCGGCATACCATCGTATGGGATGGATCAAAATTGTACTGTTCATAGGTCAAGTTACATAACTCCGGCTTCCTTATTTCTTGGGTTATCTCCCGATTTTATATTAAAAGAAAAAGGTTTACCTGTTTTGGCAAGTTGGATATTTCTCAATTTCTACAAAGAGCATTGACATGAAAGTTTACAGACTTACTATTAGTTACTTAACAGTGCACAGGTTATGACCCTAACAAGTTAAATTACTCTGGCTACCATATTTTGGGGGTTATCACCCCATTTTGTACTAAGAGATAAATGGTTAACCTGTTTCGGCAAGTTGGATATTTCTTAATTTCTACAAAGAGCATTGGCATGAAAGTTTACTTACTTATTTAGAGAGTGCATTGGTCATCTCCCAATTTCGCTCTTTAAGATAACTGGTTATCCTGTTTGCGAAAGTTGGATATTTCTCAATCTATACATAAAGAATTGGCATGAAAGTTTACATACTAAGCAGTGCACAGGTCATGACCTGAAAAGTTACAAAACTCTGGCTACTTATTTTTAGCGTTATCTTCTCATTTTGTACTTAGAGAAATGGTTAACCTGTTTTTGCAAGTAGGATAATTTCAATTTCTGAAAAAAATAACGTTATCATGAAACTTTACACTCTTAATAACAGTGCACAGGTTATGACCCAGACAAGTTACATAACTATGGCTACCTTATTTCTTGGGTTATCTTCTACTTTTGTTCTTAGAGAAATTGTAAACCTGTTTTGGAAAGTTGAATATTTCTCAATCATGTGTCTCTAGTTAGTGCCCCCCTCTTCAATACTTGCCTCACCAGTGTTTCTACTAAATGCCTATGCATTAATTTACATTAAATTCTGTCAATGTTGCAATTTTTCTGAATAATCTGTACTTGATAATCTTAGATTAAAGGTTTCTTTACCTGATTTTTGTTTTAAATTCTCTCATGTCCAGGTTCTGGCACCAGAAAGTAGTTTTCATTATTAGAACTTAAATGCGATTTTAGTTGCAGTTTGCACTGTGCTATCATTTTAAATTTGTATCGTGACAAACTTCGCTTACGGAGGCATATGTGTTTTCCGAACACAGCTTCTTGTTTTTCAAATGTGTTTATATATACAATTCAAAAGGAACTACAGTTGTTATTTACCAGTTACTTCATTGATATAGCCAAAAGTCTAGATCCAAATCAGTCAGCACATCTGTGCATCAGCCTTCCGATAAGGATCTGCACTCTTCGCTTTTTGATTTATTAGGTTATTTCCGACAAAAAGGAAACAGTGCAGTCCTGATCAGAGGATACGGATGATCTGGATCTACATAAATTGCACATGCAATAGAATGCATTCATATGCCATATCCATAACGGAGTAAAGGCCGGGACAGTATTTCAAAACCATACCTAACAGGAAGTATACTATTAGTATAGAATTGCATTATACCATTAGTATAGAATTGGAGTATAGCATTGGTATAGCATTGAGTATAAAATTACTATAGAATTGGAGTATATTATTGGTTTAAAATTGGAGTATAGAATTAGCTCATTTGAATGTAAAAACCTATACTAAATCTATACTAATGATATACTGTATATTATTGGTATACCATTACAATATAGAATTGCCCATATTTTTTGTTTGGGTTAGAGTTTCTTCATTATGTTCAGTTATTGTATATCTTTAATGGATGGAATAACACTGGAATTCTTGTTATATTGCACATTACGGATTTGTTTTCTTCTGATAATGTTTACGCTCCGCTGGCTTTCAGCACTTTCAGTGCTTTGATTATATTTTGAATTTCTGATCATAAATTAATAATAAATTAAACAAAACTTTGAAGACATAGGTTGTATGCGCTTAATAAGTTATTGGTTTATATCAGTTACCATGATTTGTAGCACTAGTTATCCCAACACTTGATCCGCGACATTAGGTAGACGAAACCATTTAGTTTTATCTGTAAAATATGCACGTTTAGCATCAAGAATTAATAGATGTTATTCTCTTTGTCACTAAAATCGGGTTGTTTTTAATGTCAGCTCATGACCATTCTTCTTCTTCTTCATTGGCAAACATTCATTCATTGATATGATGGCCGTGCGTGGGTAAAGAGATATGTGCTAGGGCTCCTAGGCTACTCGAGCTAGAAGTAACCTAGCAATGTGCAAAATATGTGCAAAAACCCAACACCTAAAATTATTAAGACTTAAATATATACAGACAAACTGTTGTACAGGATGTAAGAATGTTAGTCTGTTAAAACAGGATAAAAGCAATACTTATAATGTGACGTAACTAAGGATGGAACACTGGTCATTAACTGTATTCGTGGTTACATTTTATCTGGTCAAATTCCAGATCCCAAAACTATAAATGATTACCGAAACTGTTTTAAATCGGAAGTAAAATATTAAAAAGTTTAACATAATTTCAGAGATAGCCTTTCAAGTAGTGGCATGTCGTAGCAAAATGTAAAAGAGATTAATTACTTACTTAGTAAAATAATTATGAAAACAAATTCCATAGTGTTTCAAGCAATAAAATGTGAAAAATAATAAGAATTCTAAGTCACTTTCAAAACTGACAAAGGAAATCAACAATATCCTATATGAAGTACTTAGGCGGCTTATTTTATAACATCGTTTCAGTGTCATCCATCTGTCAGTGAATTACTAGGGCCCATGATTGTAGACCAGTCTCAAATCTCAAGCATCTGATTGGCTGAAATGGCGACTGGTCGCCATTTCAGCCAATCAAGTGCTTGAGTTTTGAGACTGGTCTCCATATTTAGTTTTATGATATTTGGCATAGTTGTAACTCAAATTTGGTTGACAAGTACAAGGGTTTTTCTTTTCTTCATGTGGATGCTTGGTGTCGGCGGAAAATTTCAGTTAATTATGGATATTTATCAAAAGTCTCACAAATATATATAAAATTATACTCTTATTTGCGGTGAAATAGAGACCACCAGTCACTTTCTCCTTGTCTGTCGGAACTATAGCATCATAAGGCAACATTATATGTCAAATTTACCTTGTAAACTGACGTATCAAAATTTAATTTACGGAAGCGAAGACTGAAGCGATGACGAAAACGCAGAGGTATTAATTAAAGTGTAATAAGAATTAATTATTGCCTATATACGTTTTACGGCACGAGCCTCCCGAGAGGTTTTGCTACGTTCCTGGACGAATGGTCGACGTGCAAAGGAGAAAAAAACAACAACAATGAAAAACATTGAAATATTATTACATATGTATATTCATTTTGTTAAAACAAATATCTTTTTGTAAAAACTCTACGTAAAATAGTTTATTTTTTGAACATGAAGAGTTATGTTTAACAAACACAACTTAAAACAGATTTACATTTATTATATACTTAAAATTGGAAACCGCCTATATTTTTCTAACCGAGAAAATGCATTAACATAAGATTCCTTCGGAATCTTGTTCCCAGATTCTCATACCTTATTTTGACAATATTCGTTTATGTACTTGTAACATGCTACATGGTAAATTAATATTGTTTAAACTAATTATTAATATTTCCCGGGTAGTTACTCACAAGGATTCTTCCGGTTATGAATCCGTTTGGTGAGATACGGTTGCTGTGCTTGACTACTCATGCATGATCTTTATGATTTTTGGAAATAATTTAAGTCTGCATCAACTTTCTCTGAATTCAGCTGCACAGCTGGCAATTTGACTTTTTCTTCAAATCTTAAGATTTTATGAAAATCATTTGGGTGTTTAAATGTGAAAAACACAAAGGCTTCGTGCTTAAATTTTACAGCCCAAATGTTTTTCATTACCTCAATTAACGCAATATTGAATATTGATAAATCTTAAATTGATACATGTAATTTCTAATAATTGTGTCACATTGTGCATGGTAATTCATATTTTATTGACTGAAAACTAAATTTTATTATTTTAGTATGTTTCCTTGATTACACTTGAATTTGTAACTTGCAATGGCACAGAAAATGCTATTAAAAATGTATGCATGTATATGCATAAAGTTATAATCTAGATCTAAAAAGTACTGTTTAATTTACTTTGCATTTACATCACATTGAGACTTAAATATGTAGTGTGATACATCATCTACATTTTTGGGCATATTTGTGCAAAGCCATTTGGAAAAAATCTCAGGGATGACAGTTTTATAGGAATTTCAGTTACTTGTAACAGTGATCTTCAAGCTCTAGATGCTGTCTGCAAAATATTGTGACAATATGTTTGAGCCAAGTTACTTATGATAAGCGTACGCATAAAGTAACATAACATAACTTTATTGGCATAAAATAGCATAAAGCAAATTTATAGCCACATAATACACTCAAATATTGATAGCGCATACAAAAAGCAAAATCAGTATCAAAATAAAAAGGACATTTTCTGACAAACTAATAGATATATATAGAGAGAGAGCACATTACAATACAATACGAGTTCTGTTTATTTTCGCTGTTAATTAGTCTGTCTTATTTGTGAAGCAATATATAAAATTTAGCCAGATTGTTAATAACTTTAGTAGAGTTCGATGACATTATTGATTCAAGTTTTTGTATCGTTGGCCAGTTACAATAGTAAGGTTTGAAAAATCGTTTTCGTATTTCAGAGTATTTTGAGCAGACGAGGAGAAAATGATATTCTGTTTCAACAGTATTCAACAGTATTCATATTACATTGTAAGCATTTTCTATCATTTCGCGGTATATTTGTATGTCTTCCCTTTTCTACAGCTAAATCATGTGAGGATAGTCTAAATTTTGTTAAATATATTCTATATTTATTTACCTGTATGCAATTAAGATATTTTTCCATACTGAATTCGTGTTTATAGATACTATATGATGAAAGCCTATTAGAATTATTGATGTTTGAATACCAGGACTGTTTATAAATATCTAGGATTCTTTGTTTGACAAATTGGAACAATATTATATTAGTGTTTTGGTAATCCCACAAGTATGACATTCCTATCTCATTTACGATGTTTTTAACATGTAATGCCCAGTTATTTCCTTTATACATGATATTGTTGTCAGCATCTCGCTTCAACATTCTATAAATCTTTTTTACAAGGGTGTTTTCATTCATATTTAGAGAATGAATTATGATGCGTCGACCCACTGTTTTTCCCAATTTTCGATTCTACGAATGATTAAAGCGTATATAGTATTTGTTTTACATCAAGTTAAATCTGTATTTAATTGATAACAAACATTTCCTTTGTAAAAAGAATAGTAAATGCCAATTTTTGGTTACAGGAAACAAAATATCTCAGAGATTTGGCGTATAATTGATCATCTTATGTCGGCCAGATTATTTTTGTTAGAACGCAATAAAATTGTTAGTAAATTTATCCTTATTGGAAGAAAGACACAGTTCTATCAATCCAGATTGATTTTCGGACTACAACATCATTAATTTTCCGACAATATACACCATGGTAAGTGTACGCGATTTCGGACAGACATAATTTTGGATACGACTTTTTTCAGACACTTTAAATTTTTAACCAGAAAAGAAAGGAAACACATAATAAGAAGTCTGAAGTAAAATACTTTGCCAAAACTGGTTCATGTCATGCTCCCTAAATGATACAGATATTTGCCGTCATATTCCACAAAGATCAGGTCAGTCAAATATGAAAATGTCAAACATAGTATTACTGTTTTATGATTTCTCCTAGCAGTACCGACTGTTATTCCTTTCAAACATAACCAAAAGATTCAGGATAAAAGCCTCTTGTTGCTAAATGTGGAACTGACACGGGGGACTTAATCCAGAATTATTTCATTATTTAAATCTTCTATTGTTGTTGTTTTGTACAGTTTTGTGATTTTTTAATTTTAAAGAAGACAAATAACTTGCTTTCACCTTCATCTAACAAGAATTAATGTTCACCTTGTAATCCAAACAGCATAGGCATATGATATATACTATTTTAAAATTCTTTGCACTGTCAGATCCCTTTTTAAGCATACGGCCATAAGTGCCCTTGGTGTGTTTTCTAAAGATCACAACCTCTGCACAAAGCGATGCTCTGCTACAAGTCGGTATCTCTGTATGCGACCCGGTCTTTGGACCAAGAACGGAGGAATGCAGGCTCGCGAGTCTAGCCCTATAAACTTGACCGTTGTCAAGAGAGGACGGGAGTTTGGGGATTGGACTCCACCTTACAAAATGTGAAAATATATGCATAATTATGATTTATATATCTGTAATTTATTATACAAGTGCTAACTCTACATTTCTTTACAACTAATTAATTAAACATCTCAATTTCTGTTGCGATTTGCCATTGACGCACTTATTAGAACTTGACAACAATATGACGAATAAAATATATAACTTTTCAACTTTCAACTTTTATTCTATTCTCAACATACGGTATTTTTACATATTAATATTTTAGTCAAACAAGGGTGAAAACAAACAAACATACAAAGAGCAAATATACACATTATGGGAAACGCTGTTCTGTAGTTACAATGATGTAGATACAATGATATTACAATAACAATCATACAAATAATAAAACGCATGCAGAACAATTCTCTACATAACAGTTATTTAAAAAATATACAGTACAAAAATGAGCAACATGAACAACGTATTGCTTGCTTAAATATTGAAGCCTACGGGCGTGGTCGACTGGCCGAGGAAAAAACCCACCCTTTTGTTTTGGGAAAAAAGCAGAAACCTCCACCCGTTTGTCATTTGTTTTGTACCACTAGATGTCGGGCCTCATCTCCCGTAAGCTCCTTTACAACAGTGTACTTAAAAAATCATATTCAGTAATGAGTAACAAAACTACTTTGCAGGATTATGCAAAACACTATTTGAACAATATGACAAAATTTTATTGTTAGTGTATATGAAGTGAAGTTATTACAATTAAGAAACCCCCAAGGGAACGGAGCGTAGAGACCTAGGTTTCTTAATTGTTAAAACGTCTTTTAATAAACACTAAATTACTTTGTGATCGCCACAATTTTACCGTACAACTATCTTATATGACGTCATGTGCTATTCAGTACCTAAAAGACACTATATAATTAAGTGGTTAAACCATGTAGATTTAACAGATAAGAGGCGCAAAATATCTGAAATTCAAGCTCAGTAATTGGATGGAAAATTACGGTGAACACTCAGTGCAAGAATATATATGTATGTAAAGAATGCACATTAAGATAAACGCGGAAACCTGTGACAATCAGATCACGTAAGACTGACAACAACGATGGGAAACAGCAGAGTCTTCTCGGAAAAACGTTAACATTTAAAATACTGAATTGTTTACATAAAGAATGTTGAGCTGCATAAAACGATTAGAATCCTAAAATGATGGAGAAAAATAACAAAATTTTGTACTTAACATCGAATGGCATGATCTGAAAGCTCTGCGGCTTATTTTCAACGGAATCTTGGTAGGAACCAAAAAGATAGAGACAAAAATGAAGAAACTAACAAAATAGTCAACAGAAAATAAAACTAAGATAAATTTTCTGAATGAGATATTAAGGAATTAAAATAAGAAATGAAAAGAATTGGTATGTAAAACAAGAAGATAATGGACATTGTAATGGTCTACAGTGTCTACAATAGTCACCCATGCCATAAAAGTGTGTATATGGAGGAAATGGTTCAATAAAATATTAAATAAATTAATACATTGTGTCCGTTTGTTATTAACAGTATTATTTCATATGGAACTAGAAATATCTTGAAAAAATATAATTGGCGTTGATGGGAAAGATTTTCTGTCATAAAATAAACAATAACGTGCAATGAGTAAGACACAGTTAAGTAACTAGATTACTATGTGAAACGGTGCTTCATTTTGAGTAACATGTTAAAGAGTCTTAATAACACATGAAGCATTAAAATTTTTTCACAGTACAGACATAATGTAGAAAAAAGTAATATATGCATATCAGGAATCGCCACACACAGCCACCCCACGCAGCGAAAAAGAAGAGAGCAAGAGAGAGGGTGCATGTTTTTAAGTATGTAAATTCAAATAGGACTCCACAACCAATTAACGAAGAAGAGAACCTTTGGGGATACCGCCTTGGAATCAAATTGCCACTGGGGGTTTAAACCAGGTTCTAGTAGAGATAATGTATCATTAACTGAAAGAATTAATATACACAGTGAACATATTAAGTCTAATAGTAATGAAGAAAATAATAATTTTTGAATGTTTTTTATCTTCCCCTTTACAAGAAAGGAATAATATCTATGAAAATTATTAAAACAGACATAGTCAATTTTAAATTCTTTTCAAATAAACTTAATAACTAACATGTCAGAAAATATCACCGAACACATCTTTTCTTGTGACCAGTTTTAATCTAAATTCGTTTTAACAAGTAATTAATATGTTAACAAGTGATTTGATACTGGCCCTGTTATATGTCAGATGGCAGTAGTATTGGCCAAAGGCCAAGGCCAAAAGCCATTACGACTAACCCGATGACTAAAAAAGGGCGAATATCAAATTACTTATTTATTGACAATTTTATTAACTAACTATATGTACTTGTAACATTTCACATAAAATACATAATTAATAAAAAGAACAACCGTAAAAATAATATTACAGTTTATCAGGGGTTTTTTTAAAATGGCACATTCTGTTACTTATAGTGGTCAGTAGGGTTGTTGTACAACAAAATGTCAGACTGTCTTCTGTGATTTCTGCGAGATATCAATATCAGAGAACGTTCTCTTCTTAACGTTAAAAGTACCACCACACAAACGGATTTGATGAACATTGTTTTGAGGTGTTTGACTTGACACTTCGACTTGCAGCAAGCAGGTATTACTTAAATTCATTACTGGTTTTATATCCGCCAACAGAGAGGAATTCTCATGTTCAATTGTTTGAACATGGCATCTCGAAGCGGTTCTTGAAGATGGTCGCACATGGCTGTCGCAAGCTCGAGCATGCTGTTCCAAAGTAGGAGTGGAATAAGCATTTATTATTTGGAGTTTTTGCATTATTTCTGTAGATGGCCGACCTGCCTGAACACGTTTTTGCGCAAATGTTTTTCTCCCGTTGTGATTTACTTGTCGGCCTTCGAGCTGTCTTTCTCACCCAAGTAGTTTATTATTTGTCCAAGTTTATTTTTTCCAACAGGCTGATGTGAATACCAAACATCTATCTTGGGTGCTTTTATTGGCTGAAGGTAAAACCGGCTATGATTGTCAAGCAAATAATAGGCCGGTCTTTGACGTCTATATTATTTGTTGATGACGACTGGACAGATCTCTCACCGGGTGTTGCAAAAACCTTGGAAGCAACTTCTGTTTTCGTGTTTTTGCTGTATCTGTTCCTTGTGTTTGTACTTATCTCTGAAAATAATAAACAGGTATTGACATTCAATCACCCCTACATGACAACGTTTGCACTTAGCACTGGCGGCTGCTTAATACAGGCGAAAACAAGAACAAAAACTTGCTTTGGACATTTTGTTGCGGCTGTTTAAAACAGATTGTTGCTTAATAGAGGTGACCGCTAAGGCAAGTTTGACTTAAGCTTAAAATTACCAGCAATTTATACAATTGAACAAACCTGTAAATTTCAAGTAATCCCGGTGGGCTGGTGCGCTTTCCCGCTCAAAATCTCTAAATAAGTTTGTATGGTCCCGTCTACCACGCATGCCGAAGTTAACGCCACTGATCACCCACGCTGTCTGAAGAAGTGTCTGCATCACCTGTAATGATTATAAATATTTCTTATTTACCTATAAATGGTTGTCATTTAAATCCGCTTTTATTTTAACATTAAATATGGACAGTAATATTATATTACCCACTTTCTTCTCTCCGGCTTATATTTTACATTTTGCTATTGTAAATAGAAATTACTTATGACACTGCTTTAATGGGTCAAAATTACTACCCAACGAATTTCTACTAAGACCTATGCTGTAATGGCTAAAACAATAAACTTTAACAAAAATGACATGAATGGAATGCCTTCAAATGATAATTTGATACATGTACTAATATGTTGCATTGTTTTACATTATAACCCGTATGTCATTTTCCAAAAGATTAATTCATTTATTTAAAATCTGATATAATATATAATGAAACTACCTTTGCAAAGTTGTTTGTCTCCTAACTGCTGGAATTCGTCAGTATTCAGCGGCTCGATTGTAGACTTATGCGCGGTGCCTTCAGATGTTTTCGTTGGATACGAGAACGTGGTACCGGTAAGAATGGCTGAAACTGTCATCTTTTTTATGCTCAAGTTTTTCTCCTTAAGGCTTCGATCCATGGCATATTGTATACCGGTTAGAGTGCTCAGTTCATATATTTGTGCCGTCTCGCTTCCTGGTCGCTGAAATTAAATGTACATACACGTTTATATTGGAATACATTTCTAAAATGCACACGAGATCTACATATTTACAGTAAACTTGCCAATATGAATCTTTAAGAATATTAACTGGCTTCTTTTTAAATAAAAACATCATTTGTATTTGGCAGACGCTTTTTATAGGATTAATAAAATAGTTATTTAATAATGTAAAATACAAATTAAAAAAACAGGTTCCGGAAAACATTAAGCCTATTGAATGTCCTGCTCCACAGTTGTATTAGGAATGACACTATGGACTCCAAACTTGTTATTTCAGTAACACTCGAACAGTTTTGCGGTAGACATCTCAGATGAAGTTTGATTCCTCCAACTGACAGGAAGTATTTCTCGAGTGACACAGCGCATGGATTCATCCTTTGTAACAGGGTAAAATTTAACACTGGTCAATTTAACTGTAAATTGCACACCCTAAACTATCTTGTCAGATATTTTCCAACATCGGTTGGCTTTAAAGTCCCGCTTATCTGTTCAGAATAATGTCTCTCCGTTAAAAATGTTCTACAACAATGTTATCATGATAAATTCAGTTGTATTGTTTTTCGACAAAGTTTCATGTTTATTGTATGTCAAATTGGCCGACACACGTCAACTCCTCTCACATTGAGTAATTCTGAAATACAACCAAAATAATGTTGTTTTTTTTCAAAAACGTATTTCATGTTTGATGGGATTGATTATCTTTCAGTCAAAACAGTAATTATTATCATATTAACCTGCTTGATTAAACATTCGGCAGCAAAAAAAACCATTAAGACTTAATTATCGGAAATAGCAAGTTTATACAAGTTGTACCGTGTCATATTAAAGTATCCTTCATTGCAAGTTCTACATCGTCATATTACATGCTTTTAATTTCCATCAATGGAAGATCAACTTGTTGTCTATTGACGGTCAGTATGCATAATGACGCACAGGGAGACTTAAGAGAACAAGGTAGACATGGCTGTGCAGACAGATTTCGGTCTACAACAGTCGCATAAGACATTTCACAAGAAAAACAAAAGAAATTAAAAATAAAATTAAACTTAAAACAATGAAAAAAAAAAAGAAATTGAAAAAAAAAGAAAAAAAGAAAATCAAACCCCGGAGTAAGACTTTCTACATCTTACTGTGGTTGGCGTGGAGGCATCACTACTTGACCGAGGGGTGTTCATCTTAAATCTCGCATCTTCGATGACACTTGATTGAAGGTATCTTCAACCAAGTGACACTTTTTGCTATCTCCTTACTTCACACAAAATGTTGTCAGCCTACAAATAATCAGAATTACATTTTCTTGTGTTAACTTCAAAGAAAACTGTTGTAAAAAATATGTACTAGTTACAAGACACACACAAACCTTTCTTAAAGCTGTTCCAGCTTCCATGGTAAATTTATTCCAATATATTTTTAAAAAAGTTATAAATTTGAATTTTTATTTATAAATAAATATATATGACGAGCCATTATATGAATCCAGAGCTACATCAGCCCCAGCAGTTTTCAGGGCAACATCAGCAGCACCAGTATCCAGGATTTGACTGCGCCAACATTGACTGCGTCTCTTCTTTCTGAATCGTTCATAGCAGGTATCTGAAAAACAATAAACAAACACAAGCGCAAAAAAGGAAAATAAACTTTAATATGCAAACAAATTAAACTTAAAAATGCAAACAAAAATATTGAAAAAAGGAAAACAAAGAAAATCCCCTCACTTTAAAAGACAAAAGAAAATACTTTAAAAATTGACAGCGCCTCTTCTTTCTGTATCTGTTGTAGCTGGTATCTGAAAAATACGGAACAGTGTTAAAAATAAAATTAAACTTAAAACAGTTTAAACAAAGACATTTTTGAAAAAAAGGTTAGAAAGAATACACTTTAAAACAAAAGAAAAATATATCCTTTCAATGTTTGACTACGCCTTGACTGAACAGGTTAGTAATGAAAATCCCCAGACTTTTTAAGTGTTAAACAAAAAAATACTTATCGTTGAAAGTTTGACTGCGCCTCTTCTTTCTTGATCTGTTGCAGCCAGTATCTGCAAAACACTGCTAAATCTGAACAGGTTAGTAATGAAATCAACAAAAATGCAAAGATAATGAAAAAAAAAAGGAAAAAAGGAAAAAAATCCCCAATCTTTTTAATTGTTAAACAAAAAACCACACAAAAAACCACTTACCTTTGAAAGTTTGACTGCGCTTCTTCTTTCTGTATCTGTTGCAGCCAGTATCTGAAAAACACTGCAAAATCTGAACAGGTTAGTTATGAAATCAACAAAAATGCAAAGATCATGGAAAAAAGCAAGAAAGAAAAAAGGAAACAAAAGAAAAAAATCCCCAGACTTTTTTAAGTGTTAAACAAGAAAAAGAAAATACTTATCTTTCAAAGTTTGACTGCGCCTCTTCTTTCTGTATCTGTTGCAGCCAGTATCTGAAAAACACTGCAAAATCTGAACAGGTTAGTAATGAAATAAAAAAAGTGCAAAGATAATGGAAAAAAAATAAAAAAAGAAACAAATCCCCAGACTTTTTATGTGTTAAACAAAAAGACAATACTTATCTTTCAAAGTTTAACTGCGCCGCTTCTTTCTGTATCTGTTGCAGCCAGTTTCTGAAAAACACTGCAAAATCTGAACAGGTTAGTAATGAAATCAACAAAAATGCAAAGATAATGGAAAAATATTAAAAAAGAAAAAAAATCACCAGACTTTTTAAGTGTTAAACAAAAAAGAAAATACTTATCTCTCAAAGTTTGACTGCGCCTCTTCTTTCTGTATCTGTTGCAGCCAGTATCTGAAAAACACTGCAAAATCTGAACAGGTTAGTAATGAAATCAACAAAAATGCAAAGATCTTGGAAAAAAGGAAAACATGAAAAAAGAAAAAAAAACACGAAAAAAAAATAAAAAAATCCCAATACTTTTTAAGTGTTAAACAAAAAAGAAAATACTTATCTTTGAAAGTTTGACTGCGCCTCTTTCTGTATCTGTTGCAGCCAGTATCTGCAAAACACTGCAAAATCTGAACAGGTTAGTAATGAAATCAACAAAAATGCAAAGATAATGGAAAAGAAGGAAGAAAGAAAAAAGGAAAAAAAAATCCCAAGACTTTAAAATTGTTAAACAAAAACAGAAAATACGTAACAGGTTAGTACTAACAGGTTAGGAATGAAATCAACAAAAATGCAAAGATCATGGAAAAAAGGAAAACATGAAAAGAGAAAAAAAAACACGAAAAAAAAATCCCCAGACTTTTTAAGTGTTAAACAAAAAAGAAAATACTTATCTTTCAATGTTTGACTGCGCCTCTTCTTTCTGTATCTGTTGCAGCCAGTATCTGAAAAACACTGCAAAATCTGAACAGGTAAGTAGTGAAATCAACAAAAATGCAAAGATAATGAAAAAAAAGGAAAAAAGAAAAAAATTCCCAGACTTTTAAGTGTTAAACAAAAAAGAAAATACTTATCTTTCAATGTTTGACAGCGCCTCTTCTTCCTGTATATATTGCAGCCGGTATCTGAAAATACTGCAAAATCTGAACAGGTTAGTAATGAAATCAACAAAAAGTGCAAAGATAATGGAAAAAAAAGAGAAAAAAAATCCCCAAAGTTTAAAAGTGTTAAACAAAAAAAAATACTTATCTTTCAAAGTTTGACTAAGCCTCTTCTTTCTGTATCAGTTGCAGCCTGTATCTGAAAAAACACTGCAAAATCTGAACAGGTTAGTAATGAAATCAACAAAAATGCAAAGATCATGGAAAAAAAGAAAAAATGAAAAACGAACAAGAAACACTAAAAAAAGAAAAAAAATCCCCAGACTTTTTAAGTGTTAAACAAAAAAGAAAATACTTATCTTTCAAAATTTGACTGCGCCTCTTCTTTCTGTAATTGTTGCAGCCAGTATCTGAAAAACACTGCAAAATCTGAACAGGTTAGTAGTGGAATCAACAAAAAAGCAAAGATAATGGAAGAAAGGAAGAAAGAAAAAAGGAAAAAAAAGAAAAAATCCCCAGACTTTTAAAGTGTTAAACAAAAAAGACAATACTTATCTTTGAAAGTTTGACTGCGCCTCTTCTTTCTGTATCTGTTGCAGCCAGTATCTGGAAAACACTGCAAAATCTGAACAGGTTAGTATTGAAATCAACAAAAATGCAAAGATCATAGAAAAAAGGAAAACATGAAAAAAGAAAAAAAACACGAAAAAAAAAAAGAAAAAAAATCCCCAGACTTTTTAAGTGTTAAACAAAAAAGAAAATACTTATCTTTGAAAGTTTGACTGCGCCTCTTCTTTCTGTATCTGTTGCAGCCAGTATCTGAAAAACACTGCAAAATCTGAACAGGTTAGTAGTGGAATCAACAAAAAAGCAAAGATAATGGAAGAAAGAAAAAAGGAAAAAAAAGAAAAAATCCCCAGACCTTTTAAGTGTTAAACAAAAAAGAAAATACTTATCTTTGAAAGTTTGACTGCGCCTCTTTCTGTATCTGTTGCAGCCAGTATCTGCAAAACACTGCAAAATCTGAACAGGTTAGTAATGAAATCAACAAAAATGCAAAAATAATGGAAAAGAAGGAAGAAAGAAAAAAGGAAAAAAAAGAAAAAATCCCAAGACTTTAAAATTGTTAAACAAAAACAGAAAATACGTAACAGGTTAGTACTAACAGGTTAGCAATGAAATCAACAAAAATGCAAAGATCATGGAAAAAAGGAAAACATGAAAAAAAGAAAAAAAAACACGAAAAAAAAAGAAAAAAATCCCCCAGACTTTTTAAGTGTTAAACAAAAAAGAAGACTTTTTAAGTGTTAAACAAAAAAGAAAATACTTATCTTTCAATGTTTGACTGCGCCTCTTCTTTCTGTATCTGTTGCAGCCAGTATCTGAAAAACACTGCAAAATCTGAACAGGTTAGTAATGAAATCAACAAAAATTCAAAGATAATGAAAAAAAAAGGAAAAACGGAAAAAGGAAAAAAAAGACAAAAAATTATCCCCAGGCTTTTTAAGTGTTAAACAAAAAAGACAATACTTATCTTTGAAAGTTTGACTGCGCCTCTTCCTTCTGTATCTGTTGCAGCCAGCTTCTGGAAAACACTGCAAAATCTGAACAGGTTAGTAATGAAATCAACAAAAAGTGCAAAGATAATGGAAAAAAAAAGAAAAAAAAATCCCCAGAGTTTAAAAGTGTTAAACAAAAAAGAAAATACTTATCTTTCAAAGTTTGACTGCGCCTCTTCTTTCTGTATCTGTTGCAGCTAGTATCTGAAAAACACTGCAAAATCTGAACAGGTTAGTAATGAAATCAACAAAAATGCAAAGATCATGGAAAAAAAGAAAAAAATGAAAAACGAACAAAAAACACTAAAAAAAGAAAAAAAATCCCCAGACTTTTTAAGTGTTAAACAAAAACGAAAATACTTATCTTTGAAAGTTTGACTGCGCCTCTTCTTTCTGTATCTGTTGCAGCCAGTATCTGCAAAACACTGCAAAATCTGAACAGGTTAGTAATGAAATCAACAAAAATGCAAAAATAATGGAAAAGAAGGAAGAAAGAAAAAAGGAAAAAAAAGAAAAAATCCCAAGACTTTAAAATTGTTAAACAAAAACAGAAAATACGTAACAGGTTAGTACTAACAGGTTAGCAATGAAATCAACAAAAATGCAAAGATCATGGAAAAAAGGAAAACATGAAAAAAAGAAAAAAAACACGAAAAAAAAAGAAAAAAATCCCCCAGACTTTTTAAGTGTTAAACAAAAAAGAAGACTTTTTAAGTGTTAAACAAAAAAGAAAATACTTATCTTTCAATGTTTGACTGCGCCTCTTCTTTCTGTATCTGTTGCAGCTAGTATCTGAAAAAACACTGCAAAATCTGAACAGGTTAGTAATGAAATCAACAAAAAGTGCAAAGATCATGGAAAAAAAGAAAAAAATGAAAAACGAATAAAAAACACTAAAAAAAGAAAAAAAATCCCCAGACTTTTTAAGTGTTAAACAAAAACGAAAATACTTATCTTTTAAATTTTGACTGCGCCTCTTCTTTCTGTATCTGTTGCAGCCAGTATCTGAAAAACACTGCAAAATCTGAACAGGTTAGTAGTGGAATCAACAAAAAAGCAAAGATAATGGAAGAAAGGAAGAAAGAAGAAAGGAAAAAAAAAGAAAAAATCCCCAGACTTTTAAAGTGTTAAACAAAAAAGACAATACTTATCTTTGAAAGTTTGACTGCGCCTCTTCTTTCTGTATCTGTTGCAGCCAGCTTCTGAAAAACACTGCAAAATCTGAACAGGTTAGTAATGAAATCAACAAAAAGTGCAAAGATAATGGAAAAAAAAGAAAAAATCCCCAGACTTTTAAAGTGTTAAACAAAAAAAAGAAAATACTTATCTTTCAAAGTTTGACTGCGCCTCTTCTTTCTGTATCTGTTGCAGCCAGTATCTGAAAAACACTGCAAAATCTGAACAGGTTAGTAGTGGAATCAACAAAAATGCAAAGATAATGGAAGAAAGGAAGAAAGAAAAATGGAAAAAAAAGAAAAATCCCCAGACTTTTTAAGTGTTAAACAAAAAAGACAATACTTATCTTTGAAAGTTTGACTGCGCCTCTTCTTTCTGTATCTATTTCAGCCAGTATCTGAAAAACACTGCAAAATCTGAACAGGTTAGTAATGAAATCAACAAAAAAGCAAAGATAATGGTAGAAAGGAAGAAAGAAAAAAGGAAAAAAAATCCCCAGACTTTTAAAGTGTTAAACAAAAAAGACAATACTTATCTTTCAAAGTTTGACTGCGCCTCTTCTTTCTGTATCTGTTGCAGCCAGTATCTGAAAAACACTGCAAAATCTGAACAGGTTAGTAATGAAATCAACAAAAAGTGCAAAGATAATGGAAAAGAAAGAAAAAATGAAAAAAGAAAAAAAAACACGAAAAAAAAGAAAATAATCCCCAGACTTTTTAAGTGTTAAACATAAAAGAAAAAACTTATCTTTCAAAGTTTGACTGCGCCTCTTCTTTCTGTATCTGTTGCAGCCAGTATCTTCAAAACACTGCAAAATCTGAACAGGTTAGTAATGAAATCAACAAAAGTGCAAAGATAATGGAAAAAAAGGAAGAAAGAAAACAGGAAAAAAAGAAAAATCCTTGGACTTTTAAAGTGTTAAACAAAAAAAGAAAATACGTATCTTTCAATGTCTGACTGCGCCTCTTCTTTCTGTATCTATTGAAGCCAGTATCTGAAAAATACTGCAAAATCTGAACAGGTAAGTAATGAAATCAACAAAAATGCAAAGATAATGAAAAGAAGGAAAAATAAACTAATAAAAAAAACCCAGACTTTTTAAGTGTTAAACAAAAAAAGAAAATACTTATCTTTCAACGTTTGACTGCGCCTCTTCTTTCTGTATCTGTTGCAGCCTGTTTCTGAAAAACATTGCAAAATCTGAACAGGCTAGTAATGAAATCAACAAAAAGTGCAAAGATAATGGAAAAAAATAAAAAAGAAAAAAATCCCCAGACTTTTTAAATGTTAAACAAAAAAAAAGAAAATACGTATCTTCGAAAGTTTGACTGTGGTGGTGTTGTTGTTGTTGGTGGTGGTGGTTGGGTTTTTGTTGGTGGTGGTTGTGTTGTTGGTGGAGGTGGTTGTGTTGTTGGTGGTGGTTGTTGTGTTGTTGTTGGTGGTGGTGGTTGTGTTGTTGTTGGTGGTGGTGGTTGTGTTGTTGTTGTTGGTGGTTGTTTTGTTGTTGTTGGTGGTGGTGGCTGCGTTGTTGGTGGTGATGGTTGTGTTGTTGTTGTTGGTGGTTGTGTTGGTGGTGGTGGTGGTTGTGTTGTGTTGTGTTGTGATGTGTTGGTGGTCGTGTTGTGTTGGTGGTTGTGTTGTGTTGTGTTGGTGGTGGTGTGTTGTGTTGTGTGGTTGTGTTGGTGGTGGTGGTTGTGTTGTGTTGTGTTGTGTTGGTGGTGGTGATTGTGTTGGTGGTGGTAGATGTGTTGGTGGTGGTGGTTGTGTTGGTGGTGGTGGTTGTGTTGGTGGTGATGGTTGTGTTGGTGGTGATGGTTGTGTTGGTGGTGGTAGTTGTGTTGGTTGTGGTGGTTGTGTTGTGTTGTGTTTGTGGTTGTGTTGGTTGTGGTGGTTGTGTTGTGTTGTGTCGGCGAGGGTGGTTGTGATGGTGTAGGTGGTGGTTGTGTTGTGTTGTGTTGGTGGTGGTTGTGTTGTGTTGGTGCTTGTGGTTGTGTTGGTGGTGGTGGTTTTGTTGTGTTGGTGCTTGTTTTGTGTTGGTGGTGGTGGTTGTGTTGGTGGTGGTGGTTGTGTTGTGTTGTGTTGTGTTGGTGGTGGTGGATTTGTTGTTGTTGGTGGTGGTGGAGTTTGTGTTGTGTTGTGATGGTTGTGGTTGTGTTGATGGTGGTGGTTGTGTTGGTAGTGGTGGTTGATTTGGTGGTGGTGTTTGTGTTGGTGGTGGTGATTGTGTTGGTGGTGGTGATTGTGTTGGTGGTGGTGGTTGTGTTGGTGGTGGTGGTTGTGTTGGTGGTGTTGGTTGTGGTGGTGGTGGTTGTGGTGGTGGTGGTTGCGTTGTGTTGTGTTTGTGGTGGTGGTTGTGTTGGTGGTGGTGGTTGTGTTGTGTTGTGTTTGTGTTGTATTGGTGGTGGTTGTGTTGTGTTGGTGGTGGTTGTGCTGGTTGTGGTGTTGTGTTGGTGGTGGTGGTTGTGTTGGTGGTGGTGGTTGTGTTGTGTTGGTGGTGGTGGTTGTAGTGGTGGAGGTGGTGGTGGTGGTTGTGTTGTGTTGTGATGGTGGTGGTGGTGGTGGTGGTGGTGGTGGTTGTGTTGTGTTTTGTTGGTATTGGTGGTTGTGTTGTGTTGTTTGTTGTGGTTGTGTTGTGTTGTGTTGGTGGTGGTGGTGGTTGTGTTATGTTGGTGGTTGTGTTGTGTTGTTTTGGTGGTTGTGTTGTGTTGTGTTGGTGGTGGTGGTGGTTGTGTTTTGTTGGTGGTTGTGTTGTGTTGTTTTGGTGGTTGTGTTGTGTTGTGTTGGTGGTGGTTGTTGTGTTGTGTCGGTGGTTGTGTTGGTGGTTGTGTTGTGTTGTGTTGGTGGTTGTGTTGTGCAGTGTTGGTGGTTGTGTTGTGTTGTGTTGGTGGTTGTGTTGTGTTGGTGGTGGTGGTTGTGGTGATGGTGGTGGTGGTGGTTGTGGTGGTTGTGGTGGTGGTGGTGGTTGTGTTGTGTTGTGTTGCGTTTGTGGTGGTGGTTGGGTTGGTGGTGGTGGTTGTGTTGTGTTGTGTTGGTGGTGGTGGTGGTAGTGTTGTGTTGGTGGTGGTTGTGCTGGTGATGGTGGTTGTGTTTGTAGTGGTGGTTGTGTTGGTGGTGGTGATTGTGTTGGTGGTGGTGATTGTGTTGGTGGTGGTGGTTGTGTTGGTGGTGGTGGTTGTGTTGTGTTGTGTTGGTGGTGGTGGTGGTGGTTGTGTTGTGTTGGTGGTTGTGTTGTGTTGTGTTGGTGGTTGTGTTAAGTTGTGTTGTGTTGTGCTGGTGGTTGTGTTGTGCTGTGTTGGTGGTTGTGTTGTGTTGTGTTGGTGGTTGTGTTGTGTTGGTGGTTGTGTTGTGTTGTGTTGGTGGATTGTTGTGTTGTGTTGGTGGTTGTGTTGTGTAGTGGTGGTGGTTGTGTTGTGTTGTGTTGGTGGTTGTGTTGTGTTGTGTTGGTGGTTGTGTTTTGTTGGTGGTTGTGTTTTGTTGGTGGTTTTGTTGTGTTGGTGTTTGTGTTGTGTTGTGTTGTGTTGTGTTGGTGGTTGTGTTGTGTTGGTGGTTGTGTTGTGTTGTTTTGGTGGTTGTGTTGTGTTGTGTTGGTGGTGGTGGTGGTTGTGTTTTGTTGGTGGTTGTGTTGTGTTGTTTTGGTGGTTGTGTTGTGTTGTGTTGGTGGTGGTTGTTGTGTTGTGTCGGTGGTTGTGTTGGTGGTTGTGTTGTGTTGTGTTGGTGGTTGTGTTGTGCAGTGTTGGTGGTTGTGTTGTGTTGTGTTGGTGGTTGTGTTGTGTTGGTGGTGGTGGTTGTGGTGATGGTGGTGGTGGTGGTTGTGGTGGTTGTGGTGGTGGTGGTGGTTGTGTTGTGTTGTGTTGCGTTTGTGGTGGTGGTTGGGTTGGTGGTGGTGGTTGTGTTGTGTTGTGTTGGTGGTGGTGGTGGTAGTGTTGTGTTGGTGGTGGTTGTGCTGGTGATGGTGGTTGTGTTTGTAGTGGTGGTTGTGTTGGTGGTGGTGATTGTGTTGGTGGTGGTGATTGTGTTGGTGGTGGTGGTTGTGTTGTGTTGTGTTGGTGGTGGTGGTGGTGGTTGTGTTGTGTTGCGGGTTGTGTTGTGTTGTTTTGGTGGTTGTGTTAAGTTGTGTTGTGTTGTGCTGGTGGTTGTGTTGTGCTGTGTTGGTGGTTGTGTTGTGTTGTGTTGGTGGTTGTGTTGTGTTGGTGGTTGTGTTGTGTTGGTGGTTGTGTTGTGTTGTGTTGGTGGATTGTTGTGTTGTGTTGGTGGTTGTGTTGTGTAGTGGTGGTGGTTGTGTTGTGTTGTGTTGGTGGTTGTGTTGTGTTGTGTTGGTGGTTGTGTTTTGTTGGTGGTTGTGTTTTGTTGGTGGTTTTGTTGTGTTGGTGTTTGTGTTGTGTTGTGTTGTGTTGGTGGTTGTGTTGTGTTGGTGGTTGTGTTGTGTTGTGTTGGTGGTTGTGTTGTGCAGTGTTGGTGGTTGTGTTGTGTTGTGTTGGTGGTTGTGTTGTGTTGGTGGTGGTGGTTGTGGTGATGGTGGTGGTGGTGGTTGTGGTGGTTGTGGTGGTGGTGGTGGTTGTGTTGTGTTGTGTTGCGTTTGTGGTGGTGGTTGGGTTGGTGGTGGTGGTTGTGTTGTGTTGTGTTGGTGGTGGTGGTGGTAGTGTTGTGTTGGTGGTGGTTGTGCTGGTGATGGTGGTTGTGTTTGTAGTGGTGGTCGTGTTGGTGGTGGTGATTGTGTTGGTGGTGGTGATTGTGTTGGTGGTGGTGGTTGTGTTGGTGGTGGTGGTTGTGTTGTGTTGTGTTGGTGGTGGTGGTGGTGGTTGTGTTGTGTTGCGGGTTGTGTTGTGTTGTTTTGGTGGTTGTGTTAAGTTGTGTTGTGTTGTGCTGGTGGTTGTGTTGTGCTGTGTTGGTGGTTGTGTTGTGTTGTGTTGGTGGTTGTGTTGTGTTGGTGGTTGTGTTGTGTTGGTGGTTGTGTTGTGTTGTGTTGGTGGATTGTTGTGTTGTGTTGGTGGTTGTGTTGTGTAGTGGTGGTGGTTGTGTTGTGTTGTGTTGGTGGTTGTGTTGTGTTGTGTTGGTGGTTGTGTTTTGTTGGTGGTTGTGTTTTGTTGGTGGTTTTGTTGTGTTGGTGTTTGTGTTGTGTTGTGTTGTGTTGGTGGTTGTGTTGTGTTGGTGGTTGTGTTGTGTTGTGTTGGTGGTTGTGTTGTGTTGTGTTGGTTGTTGTGTTGTGTTGTGTTGGTGGTTGTGTTGTGTTGTGTTGGTTGTTGTGTTGTGTTGTGTTGGTGGTTGTGTTGTGTTTGTGGTTGTGTTGATGGTTGTGTTGTGTTGTGTTGTGTTGGTGGTTTTGTTGTGTTGGTGGTTGTGTTGTGTTGTGTTGGTGGTTGTGTTGTATTGTGTTGGTGGTTGTGTAGTGTTGTGTTGGTGGTTGTGTTGTGTTGTTGGTGGTTGTGTTGTGTTGTGTTGTGTTGGTGGTGGTGGATGTGTTGTTGCTGGTGGTGGTGTTGTTTGTGTTATGTCGTGATGGTTGTGGTTGTGTCGATGGTGGTGGTTGTGTTGGTAGTGGTGGTTGATTTGGTGGTGGTGGTTGTGTTGGTGGAGGTAATTGTGTTGGTGGTGGTGATTGTGTTGGTGGTGGTGGTTGTGTTGTGTTGTGTTGGTGGTGGTGGTGGTTGTGTTGTGTTTCGGGTTGTGTTGTGTTGTTTTGGTGGTTGTGTTGAGTTGTGTTGGTGGTGGTGGTTGTGCAGTGTTGGTGGTTGTGTTGTGTTGTGTTGGTGGTTGTGATGTGTTGGTGGTGGTGGTTGTGGTGGTGGTTGTGGTGGTGGTGGTGGTTGTGGTGGTGGTGGTGGTGGTGGTGGTGGTGTTGTGCTGTGGTGGTGGTGGTGGTTGTGTTGTGTTGTGTTGTTGGTGATGGTGGTGGTTGTGTTGTGTTGGTGGTTGTGTTGTGTTGTCGGTTGTGGTTGTGTTGTGTTGTGTTGTGTTGTGTTGGTGGTTGTTTTGTGTTGGTGGTTGTGTTGTGTTGTTTTGGTGGTTGTGTTGTGTTGTGTTGGTGGTTGTGTTGTGTTTTGTTGGTGGTTGTGTTGTGTTGTGTTGGTTGTGGTGGTTGTGTTGGTGGTGGTGGTTGTGTTTTGTTGTGTTAGTTGTGCTGGTGTTGTTGGTTGTGTTTGTGGTGGTGGTTGTGTTGGTGGTTGTGTTTTGTTGTTGGTTGTGTTGTGCTGTTGGTTGTGTTGTGTTGGTGGTTGTGATGTGTCGTGTTGGTGGTAGTGTTGTGTTGTGTTGGTTGTTGTGTTGTGTTGTGTTGGTGGTTGTGTTGTGTTGTGTTGGTGGTTGTGTTGTGTTGTGTTGGTGGTTGTGTAGTGTTGTGCTGGTTGTGTTGTTTTGTGTTGGTTGCGTTGTTTTGTTGGTGGTTGTGTTGTGTTGTGTTAGTGGTAGTTGTGCTGGTGTTGTTGGTTGTGTTAGTGGTGGTGGTTGTGTTGGTGGTTGTGTTGTGTTGTGTTGTTGGTTGTGTTGTGTTGTTGGTTGTGTTGTGTTGGTGGTTGTGTTGAGTCGTGATGGTGGTAGTGTTGTGTTGTGTTGGTTGTTGTGTTGTGTTGTGTTGGTGGTTGTGTTGTGTTGGTGGTTGTGTTGTGTTTGTGGTTGTGTTGTGCTGGTTGTGTTGTTTTGTGTTGGTTGTGTTGTTTTGTTGGTGGTTGT
Source organism: Corbicula japonica (assembly GCA_038501625.1). NCBI lineage: Eukaryota > Metazoa > Mollusca > Bivalvia > Venerida > Cyrenidae > Corbicula > Corbicula japonica. The sequence continues at coordinate 5,315,576 of JAZAYU010000033.1, forward strand.
GTTGTGTTGTGTTGGTGGTTGTGTTGTAATGGTGGTTTTGTTGTGTTGTGTTGGTTGTTGTGGTTGTGTTGGTGGTGGTGTTTGTGTTGGTGGTGGTGGTTGTGTTGTGTTGTGTTGGTGGTGGTGCTGGTTGTGTTGTGTTGTGTTGGTGGTGGTTGTGCTGGTGGTGGTGGTTGTGTTGGTGGTGGTGGTTGTGTTGCTGGTGGTGGTTGTGTTGGTGGTTGTGTTGTGTTGTTGGTTGTGTTGTGTTGTGTTGGTGGTTGTGTTGTGTTGATGGTAGTGTTGTGTTGTGTTGGTGGTTGTGTTGTGTTGTGCTGGTGGTTGTTTTGTGCTGTGTTGGTGGTTGTGTTGTGTTGGTGGTTGTGTTGTGTTGGTGGTTGTGTTGTGTTGTGTTGGTGGTTGTGTTGTGTTGTGTTGGTGGTTGTGTTGTGTAGTGGTGGTGGTTGTGTTGTGTTGTGTTGGTGGTTGTGTTGTGTTGGTGGTTGTGTTGTGTTGGTGGTTGTGTTGTGTTGGTGGTTGTGTTGTGTTGTGTTGGTGGTTGTGTTGTGTTGGTGGTTGAGTTGTGTTGTGTTGGTGGTTGTGTTGTGTTGTGTTTGTGGTTGTGTTGATGGTTGTGTTGTGTTGTGTTGTGTTGGTGTGGTGTTGTGTTGGTTGTTGTGTTGTGTGGAGTTAGTGTTGGTGGTGGTGGTGTTAAACAGAAAAGAAAATACTTATCTTTCAACGTTTGACTGCGCCTCTTCTTTCTGTATCTGTTGCAGCCAGTTTCTGAAAAACACTGCAAAATCTGAACAGGCTAGTAATGAAGTCAACACAAAGTGCAAAGATAATTGAAAAAAATAAAAAATAAAAAAATCCCCAGACTTTGTTAAACATAAAAAAAAGAAAATACTTATCTTCCAAAGTTTGACTGTGGTGTTGGTTTTGTTGTTGGTAGTGGTGATGGTGTGTGGTGATGTTATGGTGCTATTGTTGTGGTGCTGTTGTTGTGGTGCTTTTGTTGTGGTGCTGTTGTTGTGGTGCTGTTGTTGTGGTGCTGTTGTTGTGGTGCTGTTGTTGTGGTGCTGTTGTTGTGGTGCTGTTGTTGTGGTGCTGTTGTTGAGGTGCTGTTGTTTTGGTGCTGTTGTTGTGGTGCTGTTGTTGTGGTGCTGTTGTTGTGGTGCTGTCGTCGTCGTCGTCGTTGGTGGTTGTGTTGTCATTGTTGTTGTGGTCTTGTTGTTGTGATGTTTTTGTGGTGGTGTTGTTGTGGCGTTGTTGTTGGATGTGGTGTTGTTGTTGTTGTTGTGTTGTTGTTGTTGTTGTTGTTGTTGGTGGTGGTGGTGGTGGTGGTGGTGGTGGTGGTGGAGGTGTTGGTGTTGTTGTTGTTGTTGTTGTTGGTGGTGGTGGTGGTGGTGGTGTTGTTGGTGGTGGTGGTGGCGTTGTTGTTGGTGGTGTTGTTGTTGGTGGTGTTTTTGTTGTTGTTGGTGGTGTTGGTGTTGTTGTTGGTGGTGTTGGTGTTGTTGTTGGTGGTGTTGGTGTTGTTGTTGGTGGTGTTGTTGTTGTTGGTGTGGTGTTGTTGGTGTTGTTGGTGTGGTGTTGTTGGTGTGGTGTTGTTGGTGTTGTTGGTGTGGTGTGGTGTTGTTGGTGGTGTGGTGTGGTGTGGTGTGGTGTGGTGCTGTTGTTGTGGTGCTGTTGTTGTGGTGCTGTTGTTGTGGTGCTGTCGTCGTCGTCGTCGTCGTTGGTGGTTGTGTTGTCATTGTTGTTGTGGTCTTGTTGTTGTGATGTTTTTGTGGTGGTGTTGTTGTGGCGTTGTTGTTGGATGTGGTGTTGTTGTTGTTGTTGTGTTGTTGTTGCTGTTTTTTGTTGTTGTTGTTGTTGTTGTTGTTGGTGGTGGTGGTGGTGGTGGTGGTGGTGGTGGTGGAGGTGTTGGTGGTGGTGGTGGTGGTGGTGTTGTTGGTGGTGGTGGTGGCGTTGTTGTTGGTGGTGTTTTTGTTGTTGTTGGTGGTGTTGGTGTTGTTGTTGGTGTGGTGTTGTTGGTGTTGTTGTTGGTGGTGTTGTTGGTGTGGTGTTGTTGGTGTTGTTGGTGTGGTGTGGTGTTGTTGGTGGTGTGGTGTGGTGTGGTGTGGTGTGGTGTGGTGTGGTGTGGTGTGGTGTGGTGTGGTGTGGTGTGGTGTGGTGTGGTGTGGTGTGGTGTGGTGTGGTGTGGTGTGGTGTGGTGTGGTGTGGTGTGGTGTGGTGTAGTATAGTATAGTATAGTATAGTATAGTATAGTATAGTATAGTATAGTATAGTATAGTATAGTATAGTATAGTATAGTATAACCACAACACTTTCAACCAAAATATGTTAAGTACATCTGTTTTAAACCTTTTCTATAGCATTACCTATAAAAAACACTAACATTGAAACTTTAACCATAATTTCTAAGTCTTAATTCTAAGCGAAAAAGGGCAAAAATTAAATAAAAAAGCAAGGATGAGTTATGGGCCTTTGAACATCAACCTGATGTATGATAAAATAAAGGTATACAAAGTTTAAAAGTTTTCGTTTTAATAGAATGAAAGTTATGAGGTTTCACCAGCTTGCACGCAAACTTTAACTTTAATTTCTAAGTCTAAAAAGGGCAATAATTTTATATAAATCAAAGAAAGAGTCTCCTGGTACACATACATTTCATTAAATCGCCGGTGCTGTGCTGTAATAACTGCAAAAAACCATATAAGACTCATGCAAGATTTAGCGCGCAGATATTAAAGTCAGAACTTTTTTTTAAATCAAGACTCGCGAAAACATGTGACCCTAATTTAAAAATGAAATAACTGACAAACATATCTATACTAATGAGATCAGATTACTACATTAGGCAATAACCTTAGCATCAATAAATCCTTATCCCATTAAAAAAGAGAACAATTGCAATGGTCAAAACATTACCAAAATCTAACTGCTCAAGTCTTATGACCTTCCTAACCAATATTGTTTGGTATTTAACATCATATGATGTACATGTGATCAAACTTCCAATTCTGTATATATGGCTAAAAACACTATTGCTACATATGAGACGCAGAAAACTGTAAAATTCTGCTTTGTTCACCTCTACTGCACATCATGAAGCGAACAATCAAAACACTTAAAAGAAGCTTACGTCGTTCCAGGATGCTGCCCTTGTTCCTCCACTGCACATCAGTATTCTCTATTAGTCTTCTTCCATAATAATTGCTAACATTCATTTTCTGATACGCATTCACTTCACTACCTCGCCGGTGCTTTGCTGTTATAACTGCGAATACCAATTACCATTTAAGACTCATGGAAGATGTAGCGCGCAGACATTAACGTCGGAACTTTTTTGAAACCAGACTCGCGAAAACATGTGACTTAGAATTTAACAATAGAATAACTGACTGAAACATTTCTTAACTAATTCGATCAGAATTCTACATTTGTCATTAACTATAGCATCAATAATCCTAATCCCATTAAAAAGAAAACAATTGATATGGTCGAAACATGACCTTTTTCAAACTGCTCAGATCATATGACCTTTCTAACCAATTATGGTTTTGCTATTTAACATCTTTTGATGTACATGTGATCTAACTTCTACTTCTGTATATTAAATTATATAAAAATACTTAAAAGTAGCTTACGTCATTTCAGAATGCTGCCCTTATTCCTCCACTGCACATCAGTATTCTCTATATTTCTTCTTCTTCGTCTAATATAATGGCTAATATTTATTTTCTGATAGACATTCACTCCACTACATCGCCGGTGCTGTGCTGTAATAATTGCAAATAATAATCACTACTTAAGACTCATGCAAGATGTTAGTACAGAAACTGGAAACGCGCAGAGTAAACGTGGGATAACGTGTGACTCAGAATTTAACAAAAGAACAACTAACTGATACAATTCTGAACATTTCTAAACCGATGCGATCATAATACTACATTAGGTAATCAGCGTCAAAGAATCATAATCCCAGTATAAAAAAGAAAACGATTGAAATGGTCAAAACATGACTTATATCTAACTGATCAGATCATATGACCTATCCAACCAATATGGTTTGGCTATGAAACATCACAGGATGTACATGTGATCAAACTTAATTCTGTATAAGTAAATCTATGAATAAGGCTATCTAAAACACTTTCTTGCTTCATAAGAGACGCAGAAAACTGTAAAATTCGGCTCTGCATCACCGCTGCTGAATATTATGAAGCTCAAACTATCTGAAACAATCAAAACACTTAAAATTAGCTTACGTCGTTCCGTGATGCTGCTCTTGTTCCTCCACTGCACATCAGGATTTTCTATTCTTCTTCGTCGTCGTCTATTATAATGGCTAACATTTATTTTCTGATACACATTCATTCCACTACATCGCCGGTGCTGTGCTGTAATAATTGTCAAAATCTCAAGCATCTGATTGGCTGAAATGGCGACCAGTCAGATGCTTGAGATTAGACACTGGTCTCCTGATTTATTTGTATGATCTTTGGCACAGGTCGTACATGTAACACTTTTGCTTGCAATTTTAGCACCGTAATTTTTTTTCAGCGATATAGAGACAAGAAAATAATTCAAAGAACAATAATAATATATTTAAAAATGGCTGCTTTTAGCATGAGATATAATTCGGCATTTTTGTATCTCAATAATAAACACTGAAAGACAAACCGGTTATACAATCATTTCAGGGATACGTACTGTGGTTCCTTGGTTGCAGATTCAGCTCGTAACCAGTTCTCTATTCTTCTTCTTCCTCTTTTTCTTCGTCTATTATAATTGCTAACATTTAGTTTCTGATACACATTCACTTAATTATCTCGCCGGTGCTGTGATGTAACATCTGCAAATAACAATCACTATTTAAGACTCAAGCAAGACGTTAATACAGAAACTGGTAGCACAAACATTAAAGTCAGAACTGTTTTGAAACGAGACTCGGATTTTGACAAAAGAACAATTGACTGTTACGATTCTAAAATTATTCGATACGAATGCTAAATGAAGCAATTACCTTAGCATCAATAAAGCCTAATCCCAGTATGAAAAGATTGCTATGGTCAAAACATGACCAAAATCCAACTAAAAATCTTGTTTAGCAGCTTGCACTTGGAACTACTTTCGCGGAAGCTCAGATCATATGACTTATCTAACCAATAGCATTTAGCTATTAAGCATCACGTGATGTACATGTTATCAAACTTAGTTCTGTATATAAAATGTTCTAAAAAGAATATTACTACATGTCAAATCAACTTTTTGCTACATCTGAGAGGAAAAATCTGTAAAATTCTGCTCTGCTTCACCTCTACTGCACATCAGGAAACTCAAACTACCTGAAACAATCGAAACACTTTAAAGTAGCTTACGTCTTTTCAGGATGCTGCTCTTGTTCCTCCTCTGCACAGAATTCTCAATTTCTTCTTCTTCTTCTTCTTATTCTTCCATTATAATGGCTAACATTCATTCTCTGATAGACATACACTTCACTACCTCGCTCGTGCAATGCTGTAATAATAACAATCACCATTTAAGCCTCATGCAAGATGTAAATAATGAAATTAGAAACGCGCAGACTAAGGGTCACAACTTTTTTGAATCCAGACTCGCGAAAACATGTGACTCAGAATTTAACAAAAGAATAATTGACTGAAAAAAGTTTTAATGCGCATTTCACTTTTTTATTTATGCGATAATAAAACTTCATTAAGCAATAGCATCAAACATCACAAGATGTACATGTGATCGAACTTCTTATTCTGTATAGAAATCCCTGATATGCATATTTCACTTTTGTTATATAAAGATTAAGACTAAAAACCACTTTTAGCTACATATGAGACTCAGAAAACTGTACAGTCCGGCTCTGCTTGCCCTGTACTGCACATCAGGAAGCACAAACTATCTTAAACAAACGAACCACTTATAAGTAGCTTACTTCTTTCCAGAATAATGCCCTAGTTCCTCCACCGCACATCAGAATTCCCAAGCTATTTTCCGTTTCTTCCTCTATTATAATGGGAAACACTCATTTTCTGATAATAATTCGCCGGTGTGGTGCTGTAATAACTGCAAATACAATGTCCCAATCACCATTTAAGACTCATGCATGATTTTAATACAGAAACTGGTAGCGAACTGACTTAAGTCACAACTTTAAAAAAACAGACTTGCGAAAAACACGTGAATCAGAATTTAGTTAAAGAATAATCGACATTAAGCAATAAGCATCAATAAAGCCTAATCCCAGTTGATAAAAAGATTGCTATGGTCAAAACATGACCAAAAACCAATTAAAAATCTTGTTTCGTAGCTTGCACTTGGAACTATTTTCGCGGACTAGTTAATTTTCTTTTCCCGTTAAAGTAAAAAACAACAGCTCAGGTCATATGACGCATCTAACCAATAGCATTTTGCTATTAAATATCACATGTATATGAAATGCCTATCAGTAGCTTACGTGTTTCCATGATGCTGCTCTTGTTCCCCCACTGCACATCGGGTTTCTCAACTTCTTCATCATCGTCATCTGTTATAACAATCATTTTTTGAAACAATAAAAATACAAAGATTGAATTGGTCAAAACGTGACCACAAACTAGCTGAAAATCTTATCTAGCAGCTTGCACTCTGAACTACTTTCGCGGACTAATTTTCCTTTCCCGCTACAGTAAAAACTGACAAAAGCTCAGATCATATGACCTATCTAACCAATGGGATTTAACTATTCTATACATGTTAACATACGACTGGTCGCCATTTCAGCCAATTAGATGTTTGAGATTTGAGATTGGTCTCCAATCTTAGTTTTAAGGCTCAGGCTAAGGGTCGTTTAGTCGGACGATGACACTATTATTATTTTTGATAACGTTCCTTATGATAATAATACTTAGTCACTTTATTATTTAATCTCACTCATAAATGATCATATGAACTAAGCATCATAAATAATATGAAAAACAATATTAACAAACATTAAGTGATTATTTAGGCTTAGCGATTACATATATAAACTAGAATCTTTCCTCGGGACACTGATGCCCCCACTGCTACAACAACATTTATTTAAAAACATATGGCCGCAACTCTGGTAAAAATGACCACATGAAAAAATCTTTTCTTCACATTCATCTACACATTCTGCTTGATCATCTGTGCAAGTTTGAAAGAAATCCTCCAGATAGTTAATGAAAAGCTGATGCCACACTGCACAAGATTCGGGGGACGTACGGACGGACGGACGTACATACGGACGGACATAAAGACGAGCGCAACTCTATATTCCTTTAAGACATTAAGTTATTATTTCGGCTTAGCGATTACAGACATAAAAATACCAGACAGGTATCACGTCAAAATATGTAAACAAACATAACCCGCACATCAGGTGACATCAAATCAATCGTGTATAACGTGCCAATAATGTGCACAGGTAAAATGTAATCGTTTATATATTAAATTATATCAAGACTTAATATCGCTACGAAAAATAACAATATGAAAAAAATGCATTTACCTGAAAAGAATTAATTTTTCCAGAAAAATAAACAATTGCCATTTACAAAACACGACATATCTTGTTTGAAATTGAAATTTACAATGATTGGCTGTAAGTGATCACGTGCAGAGAAAATACAAAACGAATTGTATCCCTTCGAGGATATTCATAATGGGAGTATGGAAGGCCAAAATTGCAAAAATGTATGCAGTCTGGAAATAATAAAAAACAAACGAAGAAATTCACATTGAGATGTTTATACATATTTATTTAGCCCCACGATACATATTTTGTATTTTAACTCATAATATCATTCCATATTTTGGAACAAACAATTTTAAATTCAAACTACAGCGATTGCACCAAGGTTCCCACACAGAGTACAGAGGAAAATAGTTGATGACAGACCAAATATAATTATGAACACACTTTTTTCCATAATAACTTACACATTTTAATTGTGTTAAAATAGCCAGTTTCATCAAAGACAAGCTTAACTCTCCCGTTGCCTGTTTGATAATTTGATGTCTGGTTAAGTGGTGTTTCGGTGTTAAAAACTGAGAAACAAGAAATGCACAATTATGTATAAAGTTTATATAATAATTTAAACTTAAACTGTGAGATAATTGCTTCTGTGCTACAGTATCGAATCCCTGTGTCCAAGATCATAAAACTACGATTGAAGACCAGTCTCAAATCTCAAGTATCTGATTGGCTGAATATATTTGACCCAAAAAGATACAGGGGTCATCTACTGGACATGGCCAACCTACCTACGAAGTTTGACTAGTCCCTTCAATAGTAATTGGTTGGAAATGTTTTTGCTTTTCAAGGCCACTTTGACCATGACCTTTGACCTAGTGACCCCAAAAACTATAGGGGTCATCTATTGGACATGATCCTAATGAGATCAAAATTCACACCAAATTTTGTTAAGATATGGTCAAAAATAAGGTCTCTAGAGTGAAAAAATAATTTTGACTTCAATTGACCTTGCGGCCCAGTTTCGGCTAGGACCAACGAGGGCACTAGGGGCACCTACTGAAAAAGTTCGTTTGAAATCCGGCTTATAATGCCTACTTGTAGCAGGATAATGTTTTTTCTAGCATGTGACCTATGACACCATTTTTGCGGCTAGATGACCCAAATTTTGTATGCCTTCAAGACCTTCATAAGATGAATATTCATACCATATTTCATTAAGATCTGATCAAAGTCATCTTCTCTAGAGTAAAGAAAATGACCGCATTTGGCTCATGACCCATTTCTGACCCTAGGTAATCCAGTTTGGGTTAGGACCAACTACGGCACTAGGGGCACAATTTGAGCAAAATTGGTTAAAATTCACCCTGTAGTTTCTGACTAGTAGCGGGAGCAAAATATTGTTAACGGACGGACAGACCACGGACGAAGGTTGATTTGTAAAGCCCACCATCTGAAGGTGGGCTAAAAAAGACATGTTCATCAATGTGTACACGTTGACCAATGTTCATGAATATTAAATGGAGTGCGACAGTGCTACAAATATTTATGGCTGATTTGTGAGCTATGGTCATTACAAAATAGTTGGTGCACACGTCTCATACTGGAAAACATTATGGTGAAGGTTCAGAGATTCTAATTATAATAATTATTTAGCAAGGTAGGTCACAAGCCAATTTTCATCATTGTTTGGCTATTTCGGGGGCAACAACCGAGTACTTTGCGAATAATAGCCCATTCAAAATAGAAGGTGCACACTTTCACATCCTTATAATATTATGGTGAAGGTTCCATGATTCTATTTGGATAGGCAGCTAACAAGCCTATTTTCATCATTTTGGCTATTTCATGGTCAATAACTGAGTAATTGAAAGTAATGGCCCCTGCAAAATAGGAGGTGCACAAGTTTGCATCCTGTTTACATTTTGGTGAATGTTTATTCATTCTATCTATAATAATTTTTTGGCTGGACAGGTCACAAGCTAACAAGGGTCAGTTTTGGAGTTATTCAAGGGCAATAGCTCTGGAAAACAACGAGCATGGTCAACATAACAGTTTCTTCACAATAGGTTATTATGAAGTTTTGTCGTTTTATTTAAAGACGACAAGTCGACTTCTGTTATTCGGAAATAACCAGATTAAGACGACAAATCGAGTTCAGTTATTACGTCATTATCAAATTATCATATCATTTTTATATTTTATGATAACTTGGTGTGATCAAGTCGTTTCACAAGCACACATCTTCGCATGAAATGATATCATCGGGGTGTACCATATACGTTTCCAAAGTTTTGGCATGTCAAATTTGCAATGAATAATTAATAAATAACGATATATCATAATATTTCATAATATGAGCAGATCGAAGCTGACAAGATCTCTAGTGTAAAATACCCGACATACACAAGTAATGTCATTATGACGCAGAACGAGATGAATAACTTATTCCAAAGACTTCTGTCAAAACTGGCCATCTTTGTCAGTATCAGATGTCACTATCCTTCTATTGTTCGTTATTTAAGGGCCCACTACACTCCTTCTTGCACTTTCATCGATAAAACGAAAACAAAAATAAAAATCTCAATAGCGAAAAAGTACTGTTCAATGAAACTTTGCCCAAATAATCGTTATAAGCGTATCTTCATTTTCAAATATAAAGAACAGTTAGAACCATAAAGAAAAAGGATAGATAAAAAATTCCCAAAATTTTATTTAAATAAATTCACATACATTATGCAATGCAAAACATTTTAAATTCCCACAAAAGTGTAATGATCTAGCTATAAAAGTGCTATTATATAAAATACTGAAAACATACTGAAACTGCATACATGTGATATTAAACTTGAATTTGGGTATGAAAACTGGAATGGTTAATTGACACAGTTTTATATATCTTCATTCAATTTTATGTTTTTAACTGATTCATCATTAGCTGTCTTGTAGATCCATAACACATATAATTCGGTTTCTTTAATAAATTATAGATGTATCTAGTGTTTGACTTTAATGTGTTAAGGCAAGGCTTGCTAGCTTCGTTTGCAAAAGGTGACTGTTTATTTAATGCAAATTTTCATATTCTTTTATTTTGAACTGAACAAAATTCGGTGGAATTAAGGTACAAAACTGTTTTGAAAATGATTGCCGAGGAAAGTTTGATGAAGAATCACAGAGCTAGCATCATGCTGTTGTCCCCAGATTACGATGACGCGATTATGCATTGTGCACGATTATCAGGCTACTCATCTACATGGACCATAATAGCGCTATCTCTTGTGATTGCCAGACCTATCACAACAATCTATCCGGCAATCAATGGCGAAAAGGATCTGGCTTTTCGGACACCGAACACCGTGTTCAACCCGCAGCCAAATATTCAAAATTGTACAATACTGTGGACTAGTGCTTACAAACTGCCCGCGGCCGTCCTAAATAAAAAGAAAACATGGACTCTGAATCATTTCGTACCGATAATAATAACAACCAACAAAGATGCGGAGACTCAGAACGCGGCGGAAGCCAGTTTGCGAAAGCCGTCTTATGCCGACATTATTTTGGCGGATTGGCACTAAACATTGTAGACCAGCATATACTTATTTCAGGTATGAGTTGCTTTGGTATATTGTTCATGAATTTCAGAGTTCTCATGCAAATGGTTTTTCTTTTGTTTTAGTATGTGCTTGGTAATTAGAACATGAATTAGACTAAATTGAGCTTGCAAACATTTACTACATCCATAGCTAAATACATTTATTTACTAAAATCTAGGTGGCAATAAGTATTTCCCCCAAAATTCATTTTTTGAAATTTTAGCCTGTTTTCGCCATTTGCAATGTTTGCGACCTCTTAATTTTGCTATTTTGATGAAACTTTCGGCGTTTTCTACATGTATATAATATAATAATAGAAGACAATGATCATTAAACTTCATTCCTACTGGGTTCCAGACCCTGCACTCAGAGAAAACACGTGAAATAACCGGTAAGTTAAAGAACAACACTGTATATTAACAATAGCATGAATAGGATTATAAGTGTTTACATAATTTGAACAACGGTCTTGTAAACAATAAATGGTTAAGATTGGCTTATTCAAACATAATTTTATCTCGCAATGTCAAAACTTATAATGTCGAGCAGTGTAATTGATCAGCCTGATAGGGGTGGGGTCAATGGGTTAACTTAAAGGGTCGTCTGAATTGTACACCATAGCGTTATGAAGGTGATGAGGTGTGAAAATAAATTATCGTCTTAAAGCATGGTAATATGTTCATTGTTAGGTTGTAGCAGAACATTTTGACCTGGCCATGTGTGTCATCCAATAGGTTGTCCCAGAGAAATATTCATCATTCGTCTGATCAGCCTCAGGATCTGCACTGATCGCATTTTGGTCAGAAATTACCAAACGAATAACAATATTTTTACACAAAGCTATAACACACAGTTTAAATGTGTTAATATTATCATAAAAATTGATGTTCCTAAAGTCTTAACATTATAATAAGTACATATGTATTTTTGGGACAACATACAAGATCAGACATTCACAGGCTTGCTAAAGACTGTAAAATATGAAGACATAAAATTTCACAATCAATAAAATCAAGTTGTTCCATAATAAGTGGTCTGCTGGAACAAGTTATAAACTACTATTTAAAGTTACAAATACCCCCACATATATAATAAAAACAATGTGCAGGTTATTTTTTAAGCGAGTCTCACTGGGCTGATATTGGACCCAATCCGGGTGCTAGATAGGGACCATTTTTCCCAACTTCAAGAAAAATAATCCCATTTCATCAGAAATAGCTTTTGGCCTTTAACATAGAATCAAATAAAATAAAGATCATATAATCAAGAGACTTATCATCAAATTCCAGAAATTTTTTACTTATAATCTGTGATCTGTGAAAAATACATTAAATGAATTTATGTATGTAGCCGGTGTAAGAAACACTTTATACTGCGTAATATAATTCCCAATTTGGACAGGGGCCATTCTCCAAAAAAAAATCTCAAAAAAGCCCTGATCTGCCTCATTGTTTGCAAATTTTGACATTTTCTAATTCTTGAAAAAGTTTTAATAATTTGATTATTTACACTGTAAACAATTTATGAATTTGAAACCTTGCACATAAGATGCTTTTCAGAGAGTTTGAGTTTCCATGTAATAAATTACCTTTGTATCAGAAAAGTTTTTTTGGTTAGCAGTTTACTTAAAAGACATAAATGCACACATGGATTGCCTTTAATTTCATTCGGCTATTTCTGACCAAGAATTGCCCAGTGTAGATCCATGCCAGACATCATAGACATGCAGGCTGATCTGGATTAAGTTTACCTCTAGTAGCACATGCAATAAAACATGTATACCTGTATAATGGAGTTAAGGGATAACACTAAATAGATATGCATACATATCTTTGGTCAAAACATTTACCCATTACTTTGAATGGTTTACAGCTTACACTTATGATATTGCATGGGTTAACGGTATGCAGTTCAGCCTGCACATCTGTGCAATCTCAAATGGGGTCTACATCACTTTTAGATTTACTGGATTGTGTTAAGGGAGGAAATATAGGATCACCAGCTTGGGATCATATTTGTTCATCCAGATACATGTAATATAATTAAACAGATTTTCCCATGTTCTAAAATACAAAATTGCATGTAACAACAGCAGCAAGCAGTAAAATTTTAATAATTATTTTATAATAATCAGTTGGTCTGATCAATTCAAATGGTCTTTGGAAACTAACTATGAAAACCTGTCATGAAACTGATGTCCTTAATTTTCCTTACATCTTTGTTGTGTCAAAACAAGTTTAGGATTGGAAGATTGGAATCACATAATAGCATGCCTGAAACTTTTTATTGCAATTACTGGTTGTTTTATTAACACCTATATAGTATATGTATCTTGTATTTAAATTTTTACTTCAGTTAAGAAGAAAAGACAGCTGGAAGGATGAGTTACTTTGCCATTTAACTCACAAGATCTGGTTACATACATGGAAGGACATTTTATTGATTCCAAGTTATATTTGCTGATAATTTATGTTCCTAAACCTAAAGTGACTTCAATACCGTAAATTGGGATATTTTGGCATCGTGATATTTAGGCCATTTTGCCCCATAATGCCTGTGTTTTATTTTGGCCAGTTTAATTTTGGCCATTTATCATTGTGTGGCGAAAAATAAACACAGATATGTTGTTTTGTCATGTGTAATGCATAAAATATTTTAAGATCGACATTTTCACAACATTTATTGCAGCACACAATACTCCAACAAACTGAATGAAATACAGTAATTGAATTTAAAATTATGAGATTTATCGGGTTGGTTTGATAAGCAATAAATAGTGGTCAGCGTTGGTGAAGTGTGAAAGTCAATCTCTATTGTTGTTGTGTTTACACTAAATGGGCTGAATTTTCACCTGTGACATATTTTGATGTGTTTAATTTTGGCCTTTTCATTAGGGCAGCCAATTAGGCCAATTATTAACCATGGCCAAAATAAACCAATTTACGGTATGTGGTTGATAATTCTTAAAAATATATGATTCATTGTAAGATTATTAATTAAGTTTGATTGATTGAAATTTTCAGTTATTCAACAGTTATTGATTCAATTTTAAACAGTCATTTACATGAATGTCTAGAAATTTGGAAAAAAAACAACACATTATAACCCTTTACTCATTATATACAGGTTTTGTCGCATGTTCATACAGTGTATATTCAGATCAGCTGGCACATCTGTAGCTTCTGATCAGGATCTATATTGTTCGCATTTTCATCAGAAACAACCTAATGTAAACTATTGAATGTAATACATGAAAAATCTCTCATGTGCCCCATGTATTTATTAAACTTGTATACTAAGTCTTATAGAGATGTGTTACAGAGTCATCAAACCATTTGCCTCCATGAAATTTTGGCAATAATAATAAAGCCACATGTATTTCACTATTTGGAATAGCCCTGAGCTTAATGATTTATCTCTGTTAACAACGTTAAATTGCTAATGCCAGTGCTTATTTATAATTTATAAAGTGAATGGGTTTTTTTTAATTTATGATGTATTTTTAAATGTTAATCTATAAATTCCTACTGCAACTGTTATTCTCTTCCAAAAATATTTTATTGTTAACCCCCTTTTCAGTTTAATATATATGGAACATTAAGGAATTAACAGGGATATTTGAAATACTTTTCCTCTCATCATTTACTTGTTAATGTGGATGTATATCAGTATTGGTTTATCTTCAAACTGAATACAATTTGAAGACTGACTCATATGTACTGACATGTATTTCCTTATTATTAATTAAAATGTTTTCATTTTCAGATTTATGAATGCTGAGAAGGAAAGAGCAGCTAGAAACAGACAGTTAGAACGTTCCCCTTGACATGGATGACTGTATTTAATTGTAAAATGTTACTTAGAATAAAGAATTATGAAAACAAGTTCAAATTGAATTTCTGAACAAATAAAGGGATACACAGTATAGCCATGTGGTTTCTCTATTAACTGTAACCAGGTGACATTAATGCCAGTTTAATCTGAATGATACATGATTATCTGTCAGATTCTAGTTTTCACTTTCTCATGTTACTTGGATAACAGTAACTGTCCCTGGTATTACAGTCACTTTAAAGTGTTTTTGCACTGCTCCTGCATGTCTGCAAAGGCCTCAATGAAACTTGGCAAACTAATGTAACAAAGGGCTTCTGGCCATGTAATAGGAATGTTGTGGTTGGCCTAAATTTGCATGAGTTATGGCCAATATGCTATATTTATATATATAATTTATACTGTACAGAGTGCATCTTAAGATGGGACGCATTATGTTAGTGCATTGTCCATCCATCCAGTTGTCTGTTGTTTTCAGGATGACAGCTGCTGTCGTAAAGTTAGCGATACTCGGGTAATGTTATTAAGTCAACGGTCTAGGTCACACGATCAAATATGGCAAATGGCAAAGTTTGTCTGGACAATAGCTGTAAATTGTTTGTGCCTACAGTCAACACAACTGGTGTGTTGAAAGCCCTTGATTGGAGAATGATTCCTAATGATTTTGAGATCACTACGTCAAAGGTCATGATAACTAAATCAAATCAAAGTTATGATTTTTCACCAAAGGTCATTTTTTTGTGTCGCTCTTTCATAGAAATGGCGATACATAGGGATCGCTTTGTTTGTCCGTCCGTCAGTCACAAAACTTAATATTGGCTATAACTTTGCCACTTCTTAATATTTCTTCATGAAACTTTTAAATTATATAGCTTATGACAACACACTCATGATGATGCCAAATTCTTTAGGTCACATTTGATGGAGTTATGCCCCTTTTTGTACTTGGATTTTTACATGAAAACTTAACGTTTGCAATAACCTTGCCATTTCTTATTATTTCTTCATGAAACTTTCAAAATAAATTATATTGCATATGACAAAAAGCTCACGATAGTGCCAAATTCTTTAGGTCAAGGTCACATTTGATGGAGTTATGCCCCTTTTTGTACATCGATTTTGAAATGAAAACTAAATGTTGGCTATAACTTTGCTATTTCTCAATATTTCTTCATGAAACTTTCAAATTATATAGCTTATGACAACATGCTCATGATGATGCCGAATTCTTTAGGTCAAGGTCACATTTGTTGGAGTTATGCCCCTTTTTGTACTTGTATGTTGGCATGAAAACTTAATGTTGGCTATAATTTTCCCATTTCTCAATATTTCTTCATGAAACTTTTAAATTATTTTGCTCCAGACAACATACTCGTGATGATGACAGGTTGTTTTGGCCAAGAAGGGGTTATGCCCCTTTTTGAACTTGCATTTTTTCCGACATTGTACCAGAGGGCGATACAAGTGTTCAACTGAACACCCATCTAGTTACATACCAGTATTCTATAGCAGAAATGGGTTTTATACTTCAAATATGTCTTAACAACAACTGTTTGGACTTACACCTCTGTTGTTCCTTATATTTTTTTACTTCTCTTTTCGATATATTCTTGACGAGAGCATAACTCGTAACATGTAATATGATCTTAGTTGAACTTGACTAAAGGCCTTCCTAATTGGGAGCCGAAATTAGGAAATATAAACAAGATAAAAGCCAGTATGCAGTCTTTTAAATTTCATGACAATTTACTGTTTACTCCCTCAATATATATATATGGGTTTATTGCATACAGTGCAAACAGTGTCTATCCTACACTGTTTAATTCTTTTTCAGAAATAACCCAATGTATCACAAAATGCAAAGTGTAG
The DNA here is from genome assembly GCA_038501625.1 of Corbicula japonica. Taxonomy (NCBI): domain Eukaryota; kingdom Metazoa; phylum Mollusca; class Bivalvia; order Venerida; family Cyrenidae; genus Corbicula; species Corbicula japonica. The sequence goes on from JAZAYU010000033.1 coordinate 5,332,343, forward strand.
ATCCAGATCGGATGGAAATTGTACATCCTGATCAGATGGCAAACGTAGACCCAGATTAGATGGTGCTGATAACAGGAATATCCAATGGTTGATATCTTCTTTAAACTTAAATTGGTTCACAAAGTGAGATATGACTATCATTAATTAACACTATTTTCGTTACATGAACAAAACATCTTTTTGTTAAATTTCTGGTACAGATTTCATACACACATTATCAATCATTGTTGAAGTTATCTCCCAACAACGGGTTTTATCTAGAAACTGCTCGGAGAAAACAAACAATCAACTACATTAAACTATATGTGCCAGTTCCTTATTCGCTCAATTAAGGAAACGGGAACTGGTTCCTTATTCCTTATTCAGATTCAAATAAGGAAACGGGAACTGGTTCCTTATTCCTTATTCAGATTCGAAAAAGGACCTGAAGTTTTTGTACAGATTTCATACACACATTATCAATCATTGTTAAAGTTATCTCCCCTTTGTTCAGAACAAAGGGTTTTATCTAGAAACTGCTCAGTGAAAACAAACAATCAACTTCATTTCATTATATTTGCCAGTTCCTTATTCGCTCGAATAAGAAAACGGGAACTGGTTCCTTATTCCTTATTCAGATTCGAAAAAGGAACTGAAGTTGTTTTTTTAACAGATTTCATACACACATTATCAATCATTTTTGAAGTTATCTCCCCCTTGTTCATAACAACGGCTTTTTTCTGGAAATTGTTCGGAGAAAACAAACAAATAACTACATTTCATTTTATTTGCCAGTTCCTTATTCGCTCTAATAAGGAAACGGGAACTGGTTCCTTATTCAGATTCGAATAAGTAAACAGGAACTGCTTCCTTATTCCTTATTCAGATTCAAAAAAGGAACTGAAGTTTTTGTACAGATTTCATACACACATTATCAATCATTGTTAAAGTTATCTCCCCCTTGTTTATAACAACGGGTTTTATCTAGAAACAGTTCGGAGAAAACAAACAATCAACTACATTTCATTATACTTGCCAGTTCCTTATTCGCTCGAATAAGGAAACGGGAACTGGTTCCTTATTCCTTATTCAGATTCGAATAAGGAAACAGGAACTGGTTCCTTATTCCTTATTCAGATTCGAAAAAGGAACTGACGTTTTTGTACAGATTTCATACACACATTATCAATCATTGTTAAAGTTATCTCCCCCTTGTTCATAACAACGGGTTTTATCTAGAAACTGTTCGGAGAGAACAAACAATCAACAACAATCATTATATTTGCCAGTTCCTTATTCGCTCGAATAAGGAAAGGGGAACTGGTTCCTTATTCCTTATTCAGATTTGAATAAGGAAACGGGAACTGGTTCCTTATTCCTTATTCAGATTCGAAAAAGAAACTGAAGTTTTTGTACAGATTTCATACACACATTATCACTCATTGTTGAAGTTATCGCCCCTTGTTCATAACAACGGGTTTTATCTAGAAACAGTTCGGAGAAAACAAACAATCAACTACATTTCATTATATTTGCCAGTTCCTTATTCGCTCGAATAAGGAAACGGGAACTGGTTCATTATTCCTTTTTCAGATTCGAATAAGGAAACGGGAACTGGTTCCTTATTTAGATTCGAAAAAGGAACTGAAGTTTTTGTACAGATTTCATACACACATTATCAATCATTGTTGAAGTTATCTCCCCCTTGTTCATAACAACGGGTTTTATCTAGAAACAGTTCGGAGAAAACAAACAATCAACTACATTTCATTATATTTGCCAGTTCCTTATTCGCTCTAATAAGGAAACGGGAACTGGTTCCTTATTCCTTATTCAGATTCGAATAAGGAAACAGGAACTGGTTCCTTATTCCTTATTCAGATTCGAAAAAGGAACTGACGTTTTTGTACAGATTTCATACATACATTATCAATCATTGTTGAAGTTATCTCCCCCTTGTTCATAACAACAGGTTTTATCTAGAAACTGTTCGGAGAAAAACAAACAATCAACTGCATTTCATTATATTTGCCAATTCCTTATTCGCTCGAATAAGGAAACGGGAACTGGTTCCTTATTCCTTATTCAGATTTGAATGAGGAAACTGGAACTGGTTCCTTATTCCTTATTCAGATTCGAAAAAGGAACTGAAGTTGTTTTTTTTAACAGATTTCATACACACATTATCAATCATTGTTAAAGTTATCTTCCCCTGGTTCATAACAACGGGTTTTATCTAGAAACTGTTCGGATAAAACAAATAATCAACTACACTTCATTATATTTGCCAGTTCCTTATTCGCTCTTATAAGGAAACGGGAACTGGTTCCTTATTCCTTATTCAGATTCGAATAAGGAAACGGGAACTGGTTCTTTATTCCTTATTCAGATTGGAAAAAGAAACTGAAGTTTTTGCACAGATTTCATACACACATTATCAATCATTGTTGAAGTTATCGCCCCCTTGTTCATAACAACGGGTTTTATCTAGAAACTGTTCGAAGAAAACAATCAACTACATTTCATTATATTTGCCAGTTCCTTATTCGCTCGAATAAGGAATAAGGAACTGGTTCCTTATTCCTTATTCAGATACGAATAAGGAAACGGGAACTGGTTCCTTATTCCTTATTCAGATTCGAAAAAGAAACTGAAGTTTTTGCACAGATTTCATACACTCATTATCAATCATTGTTGAAGTTATCTCCCCCTTGTTCATAACAACGGGTTTTATCTAGAAACTGTTCGAAGAAAACAAACAATCAACTACATTTCATGATATTTGCCAGTTCCTTATTCGCTCGAATAAGGAAACGGGAACTGGTTCCTTATTCCTTATTCAGATTCGAATAAGGAAACGGGAACTGGTTCCTTATTCCTTATTCAGATTCGAAAAAGAAACTGACGCTTTTGTACAGATTTCATACACACATTATCAGTCATTGTTTAAGTTATCTCCGCCTTGTTCATAACAACGGGTTTTATCTAGAAACTGTTCGGAGAAAACAAACAAATAACTACATTTCATTTTATTTGCCAGTTCCTTATTCGCTCGAATAAGGAAACGGGAACTGGTTCCTTATTCCTTATTCAGATTCGAATAAGGAAACGGGAACTGGTTCCTTATTCCTTATTCAGATTCAAAAAAGGAACTGAAGTTTTTTGTACAGATTTCATACACACATTATCAATCATTGTTGAAGTTATCTCCCCTTGTTCATAACAACAGGTTTTATCTAGAAACTGTTCGGAGAAAACAAACAATCAACTACATTTCATTATACGTGCCAGTTCCTTATTCGCTCGAATAAAGAAACGGGAACTGGTTCCCTATTCCTTATTCAGATTCGAATAAGGAAACGGGAACTGGTTCCTTATTCCTTATTCAGATTCGAAAAAGGAACTGAAGTTTTTGTACAGATTTCATACACACATTATCAATCATTGTTGAAGTTATCTCCCCCTTGTTCATAACAAGGGGTTTTATCTAGAAACTGTTCGGAGAAAACAAACAATCAACTACATTTCATTATATTTGCCAGTTCCTTATTCGCTCAATTAAGGAAACGGGAACTGGTTCCTTATTCCTTATTCAGATTCGAAAAAGGAACTGACGTTTTTGTACAGATTTCATACATACATTATCAATCATTGTTGAAGTTATCTCCCCCTTGTTCATAACAACAGGTTTTATCTAGAAACTGTTCGGAGAAAAACAAACAATCAACTGCATTTCATTATATTTGCCAATTCCTTATTCGCTCGAATAAGGAAACGGGAACTGGTTCCTTATTCCTTATTCAGATTTGAATGAGGAAACTGGAACTGGTTCCTTATTCCTTATTCAGATTCGAAAAAGGAACTGAAGTTGTTTTTTTTTAACAGATTTCATACACACATTATCAATCATTGTTAAAGTTATCTTCCCCTGGTTCATAACAACGGGTTTTATCTAGAAACTGTTCGGATAAAACAAATAATCAACTACACTTCATTATATTTGCCAGTTCCTTATTCGCTCTTATAAGGAAACGGGAACTGGTTCCTAATTCCTTATTCAGATTCGAATAAGGAAACGGGAACTGGTTCTTTATTCCTTATTCAGATTGGAAAAAGAAACTGAAGTTTTTGCACAGATTTCATACACACATTATCAATCATTGTTGAAGTTATCGCCCCCTTGTTCATAACAACGGGTTTTATCTAGAAACTGTTCGAAGAAAACAATCAACTACATTTCATTATATTTGCCAGTTCCTTATTCGCTCGAATAAGGAATAAGGAACTGGTTCCTTATTCCTTATTCAGATTCGAATAAGGAAACGGGAACTGGTTCCTTATTCCTTATTCAGATTCGAAAAAGAAACTGAAGTTTTTGCACAGATTTCATACACTCATTATCAATCATTGTTGAAGTTATCTCCCCCTTGTTCATAACAACGGGTTTTATCTAGAAACTGTTCGAAGAAAACAAACAATCAACTACATTTCATTATATTTGCCAGTTCCTTATTCGCTCGAATAAGGAAACGGGAACTGGTTCCTTATTCCTTATTCAGATTCGAATAAGGAAACGGGAACTGGTTCCTTATTCCTTATTCAGATTCGAAAAAGAAACTGACGTTTTTGTACAGATTTCATACACACATTATCAGTCATTGTTGAAGTTATCTCCGCCTTGTTCATAACAACGGGTTTTATCTAGAAACTGTTCGGAGAAAACAAACAAATAACTACATTTCATTTTATTTGCCAGTTCCTTATTCGCTCGAATAAGGAAACGGGAACTGGTTCCTTATTCCTTATTCAGATTCGAATAAAGAAACGGGAACTGGTTCCTTATTCCTTATTCAGATTCAAAAAAGGAACTGAAGTTTTTTGTACAGATTTCATACACACATTATCAATCATTGTTGAAGTTATCTCCCCTTGTTCATAACAACAGGTTTTATCTAGAAACTGTTCGGAGAAAACAAACAATCAACTACATTTCATTATACGTGCCAGTTCCTTATTCGCTCGAATAAAGAAACGGGAACTGGTTCCCTATTCCTTATTCAGATTCGAATAAGGAAACGGGAACTGGTTCCTTATTCCTTATTCAGATTCGAAAAAGGAACTGAAGTTTTTGTACAGATTTCATACACACATTATCAATCATTGTTGAAGTTATCTCCCCCTTGTTCATAACAAGGGGTTTTATCTAGAAACTGTTCGGAGAAAACAAACAATCAACTACATTTCATTATATTTGCCAGTTCCTTATTCGCTCAATTAAGGAAACGGGAACTGGTTCCTTATTCCTTATTCAGATTCGAATAAGGAAACGGGAACTTGTTCCTTATTCAGATTCGAAAAAGGAACTGAAGTTTTTGTACAGATTTCATACACACATTATCAATCATTGTTGAAGTTATCCTCCCTGGTTCATAACAACGCGGTTTATCTAGAAACTGTTCGGAGAAAACAAACAATCAACTACATTTCATTATATTTGCCAGTTCCTTATTCACTCGAATAAGGAAACGGGCTAGGGTTCCTTATTCCTTATTCAGATTCGAAAAAGGAACTGACGTTTTTGTACAGATTTCATACATACATTATCAATCATTGTTGAAGTTATCTCCCCCTTGTTCATAACAACTGGTTTTATCTAGAAACTGTTCGGAGAAAAACAAACAATCAACTGCATTTCATTATATTTGCCAATTCCTTATTCGCTCGAATAAGGAAACGGGAACTGGTTCCTTATTCCTTATTCAGATTTGAATGAGGAAACTGGAACTGGTTCCTTATTCCTTATTCAGATTCGAAAAAGGAACTGAAGTTGTTTTTTTTAACAGATTTCATACACACATTATCAATCATTGTTAAAGTTATCTTCCCCTGGTTCATAACAACGGGTTTTATCTAGAAACTGTTCGGATAAAACAAATAATCAACTACACTTCATTATATTTGCCAGTTCCTTATTCGCTCTTATAAGGAAACGGGAACTGGTTCCTTATTCCTTATTCAGATTCGAATAAGGAAACGGGAACTGGTTCTTTATTCCTTATTCAGATTGGAAAAAGAAACTGAAGTTTTTGCACAGATTTCATACACACATTATCAATCATTGTTGAAGTTATCGCCCCCTTGTTCATAACAACGGGTTTTATCTAGAAACTGTTCGAAGAAAACAATCAACTACATTTCATTATATTTGCCAGTTCCTTATTCGCTCGAATAAGGAATAAGGAACTGGTTCCTTATTCCTTATTCAGATTCGAATAAGGAAACGGGAACTGGTTCCTTATTCCTTATTCAGATTCGAAAAAGAAACTGAAGTTTTTGCACAGATTTCATACACTCATTATCAATCATTGTTGAAGTTATCTCCCCCTTGTTCATAACAACGGGTTTTATCTAGAAACTGTTCGAAGAAAACAAACAATCAACTACATTTCATTATATTTGCCAGTTCCTTATTCGCTCGAATAAGGAAACGGGAACTGGTTCCTTATTCCTTATTCAGATTCGAATAAGGAAACGGGAACTGGTTCCTTATTCCTTATTCAGATTCGAAAAAGAAACTGACGTTTTTGTACAGATTTCATACACACATTATCAGTCATTGTTGAAGTTATCTCCGCCTTGTTCATAACAACGGGTTTTATCTAGAAACTGTTCGGAGAAAACAAACAAATAACTACATTTCATTTTATTTGCCAGTTCCTTATTCGCTCGAATAAGGAAACGGGAACTGGTTCCTTATTCCTTATTCAGATTCGAATAAGGAAACGGGAACTGGTTCCTTATTCCTTATTCAGATTCAAAAAAGGAACTGAAGTTTTTTGTACAGATTTCATACACACATTATCAATCATTGTTGAAGTTATCTCCCCTTGTTCATAACAACAGGTTTTATCTAGAAACTGTTCGGAGAAAACAAACAATCAACTACATTTCATTATACGTGCCAGTTCCTTATTCGCTCGAATAAAGAAACGGGAACTGGTTCCCTATTCCTTATTCAGATTCGAATAAGGAAACGGGAACTGGTTCCTTATTCCTTATTCAGATTCGAAAAAGGAACTGAAGTTTTTGTACAGATTTCATACACACATTATCAATCATTGTTGAAGTTATCTCCCCCTTGTTCATAACAAGGGGTTTTATCTAGAAACTGTTCGGAGAAAACAAACAATCAACTACATTTCATTATATTTGCCAGTTCCTTATTCGCTCAATTAAGGAAACGGGAACTGGTTCCTTATTCCTTATTCAGATTCGAATAAGGAAACGGGAACTTGTTCCTTATTCAGATTCGAAAAAGGAACTGAAGTTTTTGTACAGATTTCATACACTCATTATCAATCATTGTTGAAGTTATCCTCCCTGGTTCATAACAACGCGGTTTATCTAGAAACTGTTCGGAGAAAACAAACAATCAACTACATTTCATTATATTTGCCAGTTCCTTATTCACTCGAATAAGGAAACGGGAACTGGTTCCTTATTCCTTATTCAGATTCGAATAAGGAAACGGGAACTGGTTCCTTATTCCTTATTCAGATTCGAAAAAGGTGATTCTGGAGAATTCCTGGAAAAAGTAAATGTTTACTATACATACATTCGGGTTTCGCGCTAGGAAAAATGCGCGAATTTAAGACTCGGCGGAATTGCACCATGTTATATTATTTCTGGATAGAAAAATATAATAGCGCGAATATATGCCCGTTCACAATTATCACTTGTGGATTTTGAGCGAAAAAGGAAACGGGAAACAAGAACCAACTTAACGGTGAAAAAGGAATAAGGAACCGGGAAACGGGAACTGTATGTATCAGTTCCCTATTCCTTTTTCGAAAAAGGAAAAAGGAAACGGGAAACAGGAACCAACTTAACGCTGAAAAGGGAATAAGGAACCGGGAAACGGGAACTATATGTATCAGTTCCCTATTCCTTTTTCGAAAAAGAAAAAAGGAATCGGGAAACAGGAACCAACTTAACGCTGAAAATGGAATAAGGAACCGGGAAACGGGAACTAACTTTATATTCATCCTCTGATGGGTCAAGGTTTTGTGTGGACTCCACGGACAGACGGGCTAGGGTTTGGAGAAGTCCAAATGAACGCTTAGCTCCAGCATGCGTTGCAGAACACGAGCGTTGTGTTGGGGATTCAGTAATGGTGTGGGCGGGAATAAGCGCTCAGGGGAAAACGGACCTACACATCATTGAAAACGGTACACTGACGCAGTAAGGTACGTCAATGAAATCTTAGACGTCCATGTACGCACGTAGGCTGGCGCAGTCGGCCCTAATTTCATTCTGCTGGATAACAACGCCCATGCACACAGAGCCCACATCACAAACCGATATATTGAGGAGGCAACTATAGTCCGCATGGATTGGCCAGCGAGGTCCCCGGATTTGGGATAGGCTGCAGAAAGCCATTTCTTCACGCAACGTCCAACCAACAACAGTTCAGGAGCTAAGACATGCAATCTTAAAGGAATGGGCCCAGATTCCTAATCACAAGGTCCGCAGGCTTATCAGCAGCATGCGGCGGCGATGCCAGGCCGTAATTAATGCCCGCGGACACCATACTCGGTATTTAACACCCTACGCCTACTATTTCATAATTTGCGAGATTTTTTATTCCACTATGTGATCTCCAAAATGTTGATTTTTCTCCAGCATACTCTTTTCGAAACAGGCACACGTCAATGAACACTTCCGTTGTCATTATTTTCATATAACTCAATTCCTAACTAATAATATTTAATTCCTTTTAATTAATTTTCACATTTATTACAAATACACAAAAAGTAAAAAAAGTGATCCTTAGCAAATTTTGAGTAGTATATGAATTGGTCGTGCTACTAAGAAGAAATGAGTTCCACGGGGTAGCCGTTTTAATGGAAAAGTCGACCTTACAGGGTATCGTTTTCGACACTAATCCAAAGATTATAATCAGAGTGGCGGTACAGGGTATCAACAACAATTTGTTTAAATCGCATTTTCTTCAAAACAAAAAAATTGTGTCGTTTAACAGTTATATCACAAGATTTGAGTCGCTTCAGAGGGATATCGCATATTACGGAAACAACAAAAGTTGTCATAGAATAAATAGCCATACATACAAAATGGAAACAAAATACCTTTTGGTTGCCTAACCGGTCGCCATCTTGCGGACTGCCACAGGGTACACAATATTTGGTACTGGGCAGCGGTTACATGACAGTGATTACGTCATGACTCAATAATGCTACCTGGGACACATTTAAACAAAGAAATTTTTCATTTACATCATAACTATGTCTGAAAAATTAAACAAATTGGAAGAATAGGATTGCCACTGTAAGCGCTTTACGAAGCCGTGTCTTATCGTTAAGAAATGCGACTTAAAATCGGAAGCTGTTTGGATATTGCTTTAGAAATTAGATAAACATTCTTGTATCGTTTCATCAGTATTTAGATTTTTCTAGTAATTACTTTGTTTCAATGCATTCATTTTGTAATTTCTTCCAAAATTCAGCTTAACCAGTATTCCAAGACCTATACCAACACAGTCCATAATTCTGAACTCGGGCCAGCATATATCGTTGTGGGTCCATATAAAGTGCTACAAACACAGCTAATAAGATATCAAAGCCTCTAACAGATGTAATACTACTTGAATGGGTAATTCTTTTAGGTTGGTATGTTTAACCATTTTAGCTGACCTTAATGACTGATATTTAAACTACGGATATATCAGACAACTGTGTCTTGTTTCCGATGAGTAACAGTATTTTCCCCTTAAATTGAACAGAACAAGACATAGGACATTAAGCTTATACACTGATTTTGTTTTTGTTTGTTTGTTTCCATATGGGTCTCTAATGCACGCGGACAAAATAAACTGTCATGTTCCGTGGTAGTTAATGGTCCGAGGACCATGGAAAACCAGGATTTGTTAAATGGCACAACGGGTTTAGACCATAGTGCATGGCCAATTTTAGAGACTTTACTCACCTACCATGAGAAGGCATGATATGCCATAGTACCAAATTCATGATCCAAAGACCATGGGCTACCATGTTTTGAATAATAGCAGTATCACGCCCGGTAAACATTCGCTCCACACCCAAAAAGTGAACATAACAAATTGAGCGAAAGCCACTTCCTGGATTGAGCGAAAACAGACAAAAAGTGAGTAAGACCAACATTTCATCTCTTTATAAGACAGAAAGACGAATGCTTTTTGTAGAAACTAAGTAATATCTAACTTGCCAAAACAGGTTAACCATTTATCTCCAAGTACAAAATGGGGAGATAAAACCAGAAATAAGATAGCCAAAGTAATGTAATTTGTAAGGGTCAAGATCTATGCTCTCTTAAGGAAGTGTGTTTACTTTTTATGCCAATTCTATTTGAGGAAAATGAGAAATATCCAACTTGCCAAAAACAGTTTAGATATTTATCTAAGTACAAAAAGGGGAGATAATCCCAGAAAACAAGGTAGCCAGAGTTATGGAACTTTTCAGGGTCATGACCTGTGAACTGTCAAGTAAGTGTATAAACTTTCATGCCAATGCTCTTTGTAGAAATTTAAAAATATCCATCTTGCTGAAAAGGTTAACCGGATGGACGTACGGGCGGATGGACAGACAGATGGTTCAATCACTAGATGCCGGGGGCATAAAAACAACAATAACTCAGATAGAACAATCATTGAAAATTATCCAATTCAATAGTTGCTAGAAATGGGAATATTCAGACCACCCAAAATAAAACTGGTCAAAATATTAACACAAAAGTCATTTTTGGAGAAATATTTAAATAAATGAGAAAGGGAACATTAAAAGCAATTGAACAGGACTAATACAAAAACATTACAGGATACATGTAAGTTTGATCGAGCAATACCAGGATCAAAATATATTGCCTTGCCCTGGGTGTATGCAACTCAATATTTACACAAGTACTGATTTTGATTCATTCCAAACAATGGAGTGCAGGTCAGGTTGCTTAACAGTAGTTGAACTTGATGATGATAATTTTATATTCATGCTTTATAGCAATACATCACAAGTTAAAGCAATGCCAATGGCCTTATAAATGTCATTTAGTAAATGAAAGAGGCACAACAAATTTTTTGTGTTAGTCATATGGTATGGAAATTGTTGGATTAGCAAAATTATATTTTTTTCTTATATTATTATATCTTATTTCTTAACCTTGTATTTCTCTTGATTATTTCCACTTTCAATGTAAATACACAGGGACCCCATGAAAGGCTGTTTGATCTTGATTTCATGTATAACAATCAAAATTACAATGTGTCCGAGGGAGCCAGCATTATGTAAATGTAACCATATTTTAAGGAAGTGTCCAATCTTATAAATCAGATAAAGGGGCTCTTTATATTCATTTCATTAGCTAGAGCCTTTAATAGACACCGGGTTCCTTTCCCCACTGTTCTCTGTCAACTCTATTTAGACCCTTTCGCAAATCAGAACGAGACTGCAAGTGCATGTATTTTCCCGTCATATCTCAAAATATTAAAACAAATGAACAAATGAAATATTTTTAAAAATGTAAGGGCAAGTGCACATTTTCATTCACTCGACCTACAGGGCGAGTGGGTCCCCCCCCCCCCCGAAAAAAATAGTGTACACCCCTGATATGTTAACAAATTGTCCTTTCCAATATATGTATAAACATATTTATTTATTATAATTGTTTATTTATACTAATTATGTTATTTTTTGTTTTTTACACATTTTAAAACACTCTTATTATTAAATACATTTTATTTAGTCATAAATATTGTGTTAAAAGAAAAGTAATATTTCAACCTTTACTTCAAAAGGCAGATAATGGGATAATAACATTGAAAGTTGTGTCCTATATTGTACACCATAACTTGCATTTTGAAAAATTTGTAAACAAACATGGATGTCAATTTATTGTCTTTCTGTGGCAGTAATTGTTTACAAAAGTGGAAGTAAAGATAGTTTGGACTCCGACAAAAAATCTGTTTTCAAGGTGAGAATTTACTACAAATTTCACGTTTATTTTGTTTTTGCATGACGCACTCATATTCTCAATAAATGGTACGAGAAGCCACAAGAAGTTGACTAGTCTCAAAACAAATGAACTTATATGAAATCATGACTTACCACACCCAACCCACTTCAGCTCTCCCTAATTAAATATGATACATAAATTCTATTCTAAATTATTGAACTACTGGTGTATGGAATCTAAAAAAGTGAAATATGCATATCAGTGCCCAAGGTTATAAAACTTAGCATGGAAACCAGTCTCAAATCTCAAGCATCTGATTGGCTGAAATGGCGACGAGTCGCCATTTCAGCAAATCAGATGCTTGAGATTTGAGACTGGTTTCCAATCTCAGCTTTATAACCTTCAGACCAGGAATCGACACACTCAGAAAACACAGCCTTCTCATGCAGCCAAAAGGTAAAGAGGAAACGAGAGCATGGGTTTGTAAGAATATCAATTTCAAATAAAACACCACAAACACTTAACGAAAAAGCCTGTGGGGTTAAGAAAACGTTATACCTAAATAAGTGTGAATACATGCTTATTAATTTAAACTTTTCTGAAAACACAACAGCCCTGCCCAACCTTAAAAAGAGAAAAAATAGTCAATGGTTATATAAAAAAAGTATTTTATTTATGAAACGGTAGGTTTTAGTTAATACGAATTCAGAATTTACCCTCTAGCCAAAGCGCACGATGCATCATATATGTATATATGCAAGCGTAGTTTTCAAGTTGCAAAGTTGCAATTTCAATCCTGGGATAATCAATAAATAATATAGTATTGACATAAAATTTAGCGATTCGCTTAACTGAAACATTTGACTTTTACTAACATGTACAGAAACATAAATATTCAAAAAAGGACTACGACTTCGGTCGTTATTTGCGCAGTGTTTGTGCTCTGTGGTCTAGCAAATTTGACCTGGTTATTGTTGGCAAATGGAAACGACAAAAATTATGATATCGATGATATGAAAACTACGATGTCTAGACTCCAAGGACAGATCCGCGTCTTAGAAGCGTCCATTTTGACAAAAGAACTCAGATGGAAAGGGGTGGAAGAAATGTCTCAATTCTATGTGTATCATATGCGGCGTTTTATTACATCAAATAACAAATGTAAAGAAAAGCTGAACAATACAGAAAAGGAAACTATTAAACTGAAGGAGGAGCTGAAAGCAGTTCACGATAACTTTGAAAGTTATGTTTCTATTTCCCGCCAAATGCTAGTAAGTATGTAGACAAGCTGAAGTAGATTTTCCTCGTCCGCAGGATGTTGGTAATTTATAGTGAATTTGAAATAGTACTTCATGCAATATTTAGTTATGCCCTTGTTTCTTTTACTTACCATATCGAAATAAGGAAGCAGTGTATGCTGCAGTATAAGGTACTGTTATTATTGGGGGTTTGTTCGCACCGAATTGCGACTAGGAATCAGTTTATGCATAAAAAAGTAAAATTTGCATATCCGGAGTGTCCACATCAAGTAGAAACAGCATCACCACACAGCCAATAATTAGGGAGGAGAAGAGAGCATTATTATACAATCATCAGTTTCATTAATGGACGCCACAAATAGTTGACGAATGTGAGAACCCGATGGGTTACCGCCGAGGAACGGTCAGAAATGGTGTTTCTTTTTCCGTATCCGCCAAGTAGCGACGCACTCTCCTACACTATCGGCTCATTACATTCACCTCTGTTATTAGTCTAGATCATCTAGACGTTCTGTCATTGATCAGTGTCACATTGCTCAGACGAACGAACAGAGACATCGCTATATAAAAAGCCTGGCCGACAGGTGGCGCTTTTGTATGGTAAACAAATCCAAAATCAATCGCGATTTCTAATGAAATTTGTTAACAGTGCTTTAACCGTATTTCTCCCACACTGGGCAAAGTGAAATTTAGGTAATATGATATCAAGCTACAAAATCAGGTGTATGGTTTATAAACAAAGGACTCTGAAGTACTTGCCTACCCCATTTTACATAAATGAATGCAAATATATTGTACGCCGTTGCTGCCTCTTCTTGATAATGGTTTTAGACTGTCACGTTGTATGGTATGACAGTTGTCATTGTACGGTGATTGATAAAAGGGAAGAATATCAAAATCTCTCTAACGGAAAATTGCAGTTCGGTCAATCTTTGCATAATTAAATCATTTTATGTATGTTTATTATTTATACGTTAAGAAAAGTTAAAGTTGAATATTACGCGTATTTCGAGCTTTTGGCGAGACTTTTTGACATTTACTGTTAGATCAGACACTGTTGCGTAGAACCAAACAGCTGTCAGGCTGGAATCCGCCGTATTGTAGGAAAAACAGCCTCTCGAACGGGTGTAGGGTCTTGAGCCGTTCCTGACCATTATTCAATTATATACTTAGAAATATAATTTTCTAGAATATGATTTTGACGGTGTATTTTGGCATATTTTGATAGAATAGAATAATATTAGTGACTTGACACCATTTTTACAAAAAAGGGCGTATAAGTAAGGGTTGGCAGGGGTGGGGCGGCTGGTCAAGCGCCAGTGGTATGGCAAAGTTTTTCACTACAGACGTAATTTTGATCCAAAAAGGTCCAAATTTAGAGAAAAATATGATCTTATTGAAATGATTTAATTCTAAAATATTTCTAAGGTAACATAAGGTAGCTATTGTGCTTGCAACGTCAGTACTTTTCATCAGATCCCGTGGTAACCGCAGAACACAGCTTACTTGAACACGCCTGTGGGCGCAATAATAAGTTAAAAATGCGTGTCGCCGTATGATATGTCTTTTTGATTTCCAACTGGCAGGGCGACAGTCTAAAAAACAATTTTCACAAGACAACAACGGCGTTCCATACTAATGTCCTAATCACACGCCTCGTTTTGGAGTGTCTGGTTTTTTAACGAACAATGTCTTCAGACGTACTGATCGCCTTTGCGAAATCAGAGCGTCAGAATGATTGAGACTACTCTGTTATAGGCTGGGACTACTTTTACTTTAACTCAAACAAATAGTTCACCAATTACATTTAAAATTGCTTGGGTTTCTTTGGTGGTTTGAATGAAAGACAGTGAAGATATCTGTCATTTGTTTATTCACAAGCCTTCATATTCTTAATCATGACTGTTTAAAATAAGGATGACTAGTTATGTCCAAACTCTTGACATTGAGCCTTTCGCAGTGATGTAAAGTGTAAGGAACGACAACTCTGCGAAGGAGATTGGTAGCGACGTGGGAGCGGAACACTGTACAAAAGTCAGTTAGACACTCGCATTCTTTAAAACTTAGTTACGACTCTTTTTGTTGCAACCCTTTTATTCAAATGCGGACCTGTAGGGTTTGGCTATTATTGCTGTCGCGCAGTTCACTATTTAACAAATATTCAAGTTATCTTGATGATTTGTTAAATTAGGAAATAACCATTTATTTCTTGTGAGCAAAATATACACATATGGATTCCAATTTAAATACAGTAAATAATGTAGATAAACAGGCAAGCTTTCATGATATAAATCTTTCTTTGAAAAAAAGGATTAATAACAAATTATTAACAACTAAAATATATGATAAAAGAGATAATTTTAATGTTTCAATTCTCCATTTTCGATACTAGTAGTGAGGTTCCGCAGTCAATATCTCACGAAGATTATATTTAAGAGTTTCTTCGCTTTTCTATAGCTGGTAATAGTATTTAAAACTTATATAAGCTCTTTTTTTTCATAACAGATACACTTTTGAAATTACGAAAACCCTTTGCACGTTTTATCGCCGATATCCAAATTCACACGTTAAATTGAAGTTTAAAATCACTTTTGCAACAATGCATTTCTCAGCCATTGGTGTATGCAGATATAAATTCATATAATATAAAAATTGGAGAAATTTAAAGACAGTTTTTAATTCTTCATGTTATTTGTAACACAGTTTATAAATTCAAAACCATGGCCTCCAATATGATATTCTGCAGCGCTCTATTTGTTTTGTGTTTAACCCATCTACAGAATGCTTACCTCTTTGTTTGCACGAAAGTGGCAAGGGTTTCTGAAAAAGAGTATTTTTGCAATTTTTACACTATTCTTATTCACTATTCCTCCAGAATAATAAACTACTGGAGCAAACGTCGGTCGGTCATAGAACCTTAAATAACACGATTTTGTTATAGCTATATGCTCATTTCTCAAAACAAACTTTTAATTCTTGAATTCTGTTTAAATCATTTTGACCGTTGTGTACGTTGGCTCTCAAAGTTTCCCTTTTCCTATATTTAATTATCACAAAAGCGATGTTTGTGTCGTGTGGAGGCCGTACAACTTTGCCCCGTACCATCTTGTCACACTACCAGTGCAAATGAAAATTCGAGTTTTTCGAAAACTAGCGGGTTGGGACAAGATTTAACTACATGAAGTGATACAGTAATGAATACACTTCACAAAGTAAAACGAATTTCGGCCAAACAATGTAAATAAAGCTTTGAAATGGACGTTTGAAGTGACACGATTGACATTTTTTTTGTAAATTTTGGTGATTGATCGTATTTTTTCGAAGTTAACGTTGTATCACGTTCATTTTATAACTCGACGCACTCTATTTCTTGCTAGTCTAAGTATTTAAAGTAAATTAATTAAATAATAACTCTTTATCAATTTCTTACCCGCTTTTTAACCAGCACCTTCGTGATGGCTATGTGTATAGTCAGCGCTATCGGAAGTAGGGTCGGACTTTCGAGTGTACACTGTGATTTATCCTACATACAAATTGTGGTGACAGTCACGAATTAGGAGAGTGTATCGTTTGAAATATGGCGCGGCGATGGCTGTAGATAATCCACTTCGATAAAAAGCTGTTTGTGTATCTAGTTATCAGAGACACATACTTTTATCGTGTAACATTAAAATTATTGAAAATCCCAAAGTAATACAAATACACCAGCAGCGCCTAGTCAACCACACATGAGACAGACACAGTTTATGACATCCGTATCCCTAATAAATGGTTACTTCATGTATGCCTTTATATAATCATGTACTATGATTGACATTCTGCATGGTTTGAAATTAGCATATTACCACCGAGGGAAGTAATTGAAACTGATAACTTCATTAAAGTGAAGTACGAGGAGACTTTTTTAAAGGCGCCACACAAAACTTAAAACTTTCTATATATAATGAATACTGTGGTTAAACAGGTCATACCATAGCTTTTCGAACCGGGAAAATCCGCACATCTAATGGGACATTACCAGGCGGCAACGAAAAATATTATAGATACTAACTTGTTATCTCAACACCACCTCACCGAACTCCGTGTCTGTTCACACATATTTAGGATTACATACAGACGAATACAAGATCAAATTGAAAGACTTAAAAAGTTCATCATGGATTTTCTCTAAACGAAAAATCATCGGGTGACACTAAACAGAATGGAAGTGTGAGTTCGAATCCGAAAAAATAAATCCAGCGTATCACACAGAACTCCAAAAACTGGAAACCGTCCTGGCTGTAGTCTTTGCGACTTGGTGTCTACATAAGTTGTAACTGTTTTTATTTCCGTGCTTAAGTATCGTGCGGTCCGCGACTCGCATTCACATGGACTTAGCTTTTCAAGATTTCATTATCATTTCAGTCCGTTTGCCAAAACGAAAAGGAGAACGAGATAATGAAGATAGAAAAGGAGAGACAAGAATTGGAAAGTAAGTCACTTCAAGTGTTTAGGCTGAAGGTTATAAAGAGATTGGAAACCAGTCTCAAATATCAGGTATCTGATTGGCTGAAATGCCGACCAGTCGCCATTTCAGCCAATCAGGTGCTTCACATTTTAGACTGGTTTCAATGCCCAGTTTGTTATAAACCTTGGGCACAAATATAAGACATATGCTATAATTGAAGAATTAAATGATATAAAACTATCATATTTAATTCATTCGAAAGTAAAGGGAAGTGGGGAGAGAGTAAACAAATTAATATTATGAAAAAGTAATTGGTCATGAGTTTATGCCAGAAATGGTCAAATAAGGGTTTTATTCGATGCGGACATCAGTTACAATAAGTTGAACAGTAAAGTCTAAGATCTTCTTAAAACGTTGTGAGCAAATTGGATATAATTTATATAATGTAAAGAAATTCTTGGATACGTTGCCAAAAGAACAAATACTCTCAAAGTAATAAGCGGCATTAAGTTTCGGATTAAAATTTAGGAGTACGGAACGCCGCCGACATAGGGATCACTACATGGGTCTATCTGCTACCGCAGGCGACACAAACATGAAGCTGCTCACAAATTCTAAGTAAAACTTAAAGTGTTATAATTGATCAGAAAAAAGGTAAAGTTGTAGTACCTGGCTAAGATGCTCTAGCTTCTCTGGCAATAAGAATGATAACTCCTGACTGACCAATTTTAGAGCAATGTCCCTTTAAAATGACCGTGACCTGAACAACTGTATATAAAAAAGGTGTAGCAGTAGTAGCATGAACGGTATGCTAGCAGAATCAACACCGATGCCGTCTTATGAAACGCCATATTGTTTGCTTATTGCTTATTGCTATCAGATTTTTAAAAGTCCACTAATATTTACTGTCAATTTCTGTTGGTATTCTAGAATTTCATAGCTATATAGTATCGGTTGATGGAAAAGACACAAATAAACTGCATAAATCATATAAGAAAATAACAATCTCACTAAAGTCAGATCTAACAAAATGTTAGCGTAGCGGTTGAAGTTCAGGAGATGATTTTAATCAGATTGAGAAAATAACAGAATCTTTTAAATGTCATCAAATTACTCATAACACTGTTAAATAAACGAGTTTGTTTCTAACTTTTTTCAGAGAAAAAAGAATACTACACGAGTCTTGCTGCAATAGGACTATCTGCTACAGGGTACTGTTATAATTATTACTTTTTGTCAAGCAATATTGTTAACAATGAGGTGTTTAGATATAAAACATAACCGCCCAAAAACTGACCAGAGCACTCGTCTATATAGCAAGCATTCAATTAGTGATACATTCATGTCAAGAGCATATCATACATAAAGTGTATTTGAGAAACTTGAGCCGATATATACCCATTAGAAGAGAAACAATTTTCAACCCTTTTGCTAATTGCATTTATAATTAGATCTACATCCATACTTAATACTGTACATCTATGTAATTTTGTATTCAGCTAGAGCCAAAAATGCATTTCCTGAAATACTTTTCTGCAATTAATATCGTAGTTTTGCGGGAAAAAAATAAAAGTAACTTGCAAACCTAATAACTAATGTACTTGATATTTCAGAAATTGTAGCGCTATAGAAATATGGTCAAGAGACAGAACGCTGGAGGATATATATAAAGTGTTCGGTGCTGAACCGCTAATCGCGCTCTATAAAGCAGGCGGAGACTTAGGGAGCTATCTTCCACAAATCAAAACGCTGGAAGAGAAAAGGAAAATCGTGAGCAGGTAATTTTAAAATGTTTACCTTATCGACAAGAACTTTACACAGTCCAGTTGACATACCTTTGCTAATAACATAAATATGGCCAACAAACAGTTTCACTAGTTTCTGATAACACGATCACTGTAACCAAACCATCGGAATATTCTAAAATCAGTATAAACATAGATAACATCATAAGACTCCGTGTTATTTGTTGTTCAGTCAGTAATTTACTCCTATTGCACCATGCACAAAGATTATAAAACTGAGCCTGAATGGAAACCAGTCTCAATCTCGCCATTTCAGCCAACTAGAACATTGAGATTTGACACTGGTCTCCGAATTTAGTTTTATGATCTTGGGCCTTGGTCTACTTCCCATGAATGTTGGATAAAAGTGAAATATGCATATCAGGAATCGCCACACTTACAACGCACAGCCTCTCCACGCAGCGAAAAAGAAGAGAGGAAGAGAGAGCATGTTTGTTATAAGTATGTCAATTCAAATAAGACGCCACAAACAATTAACTAAATAGAGAACAGTTGGGTTATCGCCTTGGAACGGTCAGTGGCAAAACAAATTGCTACCGGGGGTGGGGGGGTAAACCAGGTTCTAGGGTGCATTTTAGACTAATTTAACACTTCAGACAAAACTGTTCATTTTTACTAAACATTTCACAGATTGAATTATAATTAACAAATAGTAAACTTCTTTCAGCAAAGGTACCACACAACCTAGCACTGATGCCGAGATAAACATGTACCATCCCAGTTCCTCACAATTGACGGCGAAAGCAGTAGCGAGCACGAAAGCAGTAGCAAAGGCAAATACGAAAGCAGGACCAAATGCAAAAACCAAAGCATGAGAAAACGCTCAAACAAAAGAAGTAGCAAACGCAAACACGATAGCAGGACCAAACTTGGTAGATTAACGCACATTGGTTCAAATAAGTAGACAGTATTGTAACATACCCAAAAGATGTTTGCATTTGACAAAGAGATTCATAATTCTAAGCATGTACGAGCACGATTTGATGCACGTCTTTCCAGGTCACGTGGGATGACTGTTTAATCACATTGATGTACGACAAACATTATTATAATTGATCAAGCATTAGTATATTCGAACTCCTAATTTCAATTTCTAGAAAAAAACTTTAAACAGTCAAGCTATCTATTGTAAAAAAGCGTTTAACAAAAGAAACGTGAATTAACAAACACATATAATTAACTTACATTTGTTTTGATAGACATTTATCCTCTATCAACACTCGCACAGTAACATAGATTGTGATTTTTCATTTTTCAAGTGATAAAGTTCCTTGTGTTTCATAGTAATTGTTTCTGCCATTCGTTGCGTAAGTTGTATGTCTGGTGTTATTATTTATTTATGACGATGAACTTTTATGCGTAAGTCAAGAAATAAACTTTATGTTATGTTATGTTATTTGCTCTCCAATGTTCTCATCTGAGAATGCTTATCAACTTATAATTTCTTCAAAATATAGTGGTATAATCTCGAGGTGAACAGGTCACTAATTTTAATACTAATTGACGATCGTATTTTAAAGGTTTAAATCATTATCTTCAAAATGCAGTAATAATTTGCTCCACAAGATTTGTTTTCAATTCTGCTCCATTTGAAAATTAATAAACTGATCCATAAGAAAACTAACTGACACACAACTAAAGTTCATCCTGGTTCCCTAAAAAAAAAAAAATAAACTGATCCACAAGAAAACTTTTTCACACACAATGACACTTCCTGACGAACATTTAATATTGTGTGTAAATTTTCCAAGTTAGTATCTTCAAAACTGTAGAAGTTTGCATCACATGATTTTTAAAACACGGCTCCCCTTCAGAACGATCGACTGATCCACACGAAAATATGTCATGCATACCTACACTTCAAGGTACTCTTCATAAGTGAATTTTTAAAGCATTATCTTAAAAACTGTGGAAATGGTTTGCATTACAAGGTTTCTTAATTGATGCTACTCTCCAAAATATGATGATCTGATCCACATGAAAAACATGTCATCAGGGTCTATTTAATCTAATTAAATAGACCCTGATGTCATGCATATAAACAATTTCTGCTAAACATTTATGTAAAGATTTATGTTAAAAACTTCAAAATTGTAAAAGAAGTTTGCGTCCCAAGACATTGTTAAATCCTGCTCCTCTTTAAAATATTGGACTGATCCGCACAGAATTATGTCACTTGCATAAACAGTTCATGCTTAACATATAACAAAAGATTTAAAGCAATATCTTGAAAACCATAGAAGTAGTTTGCATCCCAAACTTTTGCAGAAGACCAATTAACCAACAGACCAGCGAACCAACTGAATGATTACTACTACATGTGTATGTACCCCAAAACTGACGTTGTTTGCAGTAAAAAAGGGACCAGTGATAAATTTCCTTAATAAACAGGTCTGGTTATCTTGCTTGATTATCTGCATTCTGAAGGGAAGTAAACAAATCTTTTGTGACATTAAAATATTATTACTTAAAAAAAAAACGAAATGGCCACAATTCTGGTAAAACAACCTTCACCAAAACAAACACCTTACTGTACAAGAATCTCCACATGCTTCCTAATGATCTGTGCATACATGTATCTGAAAGAAATCTACAAAACATTGAGGTTTCAGAAACCTTTAAAGTGCCACAAAATTTGCAAATGTGTTGATGTCCAAAAGAGGTTACTCTTGTTGTAAAAAAGGTTGCAATTAAAAAAGTCTTTTCTTTGTGGCCATCAACACATTCTGCCTGATCAACATTGCAAGTTTGAAAAAATCCACCATATAGTAAATCAGGAGTAGAATATAATACTCACAACAAAGGGCCATTACTCAGAAAAAAAATTTTCTTTACAATTATATAAACATCATATCAGTGCAAGTTCAAAAGAAATCTGCCAGATAAAAAAATGAGGATTTGGTGACACAAAACTGAATTACTTTTAGACATCCTATTTGGATCATACATTTATGTGCAAGTTTAAAGAAACCCACCAGATAGTGAAAGAGCTCCCGGAATTAATGCCACAAAATGGTAAAATTGTATTTCCATATCACCATCTACACATCATGTCTAATCACTTATGCAAGTTTGAAAGAAATCAACCTCAAAGTAAATGAGGGTTTTATGCCAGAAAAATGCTAAAATCAACAAAGGGCCATAATTCTTGTAAAAACTGATGCAGGAAAAATCTTTTCTTTATCACCATTTAAACATCATGCCTGATAGTAAACCAGGAGTTGATGCCACAAGATTTGGTGGATGTACATATAGACAGAGGAGTGCAACTCTTTATGCCTCCTTTTATGGAGCATAAAAGATCTTCCCTATTGTTTCTCATTTCAAATCACTAACACCACTAATTTC
The DNA here is from genome assembly GCA_038501625.1 of Corbicula japonica. Classification (NCBI taxonomy): domain Eukaryota; kingdom Metazoa; phylum Mollusca; class Bivalvia; order Venerida; family Cyrenidae; genus Corbicula; species Corbicula japonica. The sequence goes on from JAZAYU010000033.1 coordinate 5,355,181, forward strand.
AATAATTGTTTAATAATTTTCTATCACTTCAATAAAGAATTTAATTTATTATTATTTCATGATTACTACATGTTTTGAAGTTTACATAATTATATATATTGGAAAAACAACTATTAACAAGTAATGCGTATACGTTGAATGAGGAATGATGGAAGTACAATGTACCAGTATTTTATCCCAACAAAAAATCATTTCCTGGCTTGATATCATTGACCTTAACCCTTTACTCCACAAATACAATTTTTATGGCACAGGCCAACAGTGTATAAATCCAGATCAGCCGATACATCCATACCATATGATCAGGATTTACACTGTTAGCTTTTAGATTCATGAGGTTGTTTCTGACCGATATCAGTCTAAATACAGGTCAGACAGCATAGATGTTCTGACTGATCCAAATCTACACAGTTTCACCATGCATTCAAATTTGTTTATGGCTTTAAACTGGTCACATCTGACTGGGTTTTATAAATACTCAGACATTTTCCCCCAAACAATTAGTCTAAGATTTAAAAAGACTTAATATAATAAAAAATACTTGTTCAATAACCTAAACAAGACCCATTTTTTAAAGAGAAGGCAGAAAAGTCTGGTGGTACAAGTCTAATAAGGCTAATTTTCCACTGACAGTTCTGCAAAGTTTGATAAAAAAAACTAGACAACGTCCTTATATTGTGTGTCCCGATTGAATATTTATTCAGGCTAGAAGTTTTATAGAATTTACAAACAGTGTACATCCAGATAAGCTGGCACAACTGTACTGTCTAATCAGGATCTACAATGTTTGCTTTTTTGCCAGAAATATTCACATAAAGCAGCATTGTAAATCCTGATAAAACAGCACAGATGTGCTGGCTGATATGTATAGATCTACACTGTTCTCCCATGAATAACAGCCGCTCAACTCTGAATGGTTATTCTTATGCATATAAAAATGTGCCAAGTTTGAAGTATCAATAAAAACATAATTCGGTGTCAGAGTATGAAAGGATTAATTGCAGACAACTGAAATGAAATCACTTCAAGTTGACAACATTCATAATTGCAGGCATAAAAACAAACAATTGAATATGAGACCAAATGATTTAATATATCACAGAACGAGGCAAAAAAGCTCATGTTATTACATGTATAATCAACAATATATATATGGAATATTATAACAGTATGCATTCTGTAGGTTTGTATTATTTGAGTTGTGTAGGTAAACAATATCAGGCAAGACCAAAGGTCGAGTTTGATGTGGTTTACATATGCAATGAAAAGTAATACGAACCTACAAACTGCATACTGTCATAATGTTCCTTTTATTATATACCCTTCTCGCTCAAAACAAATTTAAATAAACTAAACAACAAAATTTTAGTCATGAACATGGTTATCATAATTATAGTAGAAATAAAAATAGTAAAGCGATAGTAAATTTATGCATGGTGTAGAAAATTTATAAATGGCATCAAAATATCGTAACAGTTGTAAAACTGAGACCGAAATTTCCTATTTTGGAGTTCGTTATGTGCCAGAAAATTACAACAACATAGTTTGATGTAGTATATGACATCACATAGAACATGGGCAGCTGCAAAATAAAAAATTGGAAAACGGACATTGTCCAATATGGAATTACTAATCTGTTGTATCAATTTTGTGGATTAACGCTGCACTATGCTAAAATCATTCATGGGTATATAATAAAACAAAATATCATATACCCTATAAATTTAAAGCATTCTGATTGGTCGAGAGCTCCGTACTCGCGAGTCCGAAAAAAGTGATAACTACCCAGGAAATTAATAACTACCTTTGCTATCATCATCATCATCATCATCATCATCATCATCATGCTTTAAATTCATAAGGTATATGATATAACAAGTAAATACTAATGTTGAGGTCGGTATGTAGTTTTGCGGACTTGGGTAGTGTGATATCGACCTCGGACTTCGTCCTCGGTCGATATCACACTACCCAGGTCCGCAAAACCACATATCGACCTCAACATTAGCATTTACTTGTATAATATTATCCATTAACTCCATTTAAAAACTCTTAAGATGGGTGTTCAGTTGAACATGTATGTCATTCTCTGGTACATTGTCAGAATAAAAAATCCAATTAGAAATAGATGCTTAACTCCATCAAATGTGACCTTGACATCATCACAACTGTCTTGTCATAAGCAATATAATTTTAAAGTTTAATGAAGAAATATTTTTTTAAAATTGCAAAGTTATTGCCAATGTTTAGTTTTTATGACTGGTGGATGAACAAAGCAATCCCTATGCATCACCTTTTTCTTCTAAAGGGTGACACAAAAACTTAGTTAATTTGCTTTATATATACATAGCACAATAAATAATCCTCATCTGTTAAATTTTAGTACATATAGATGGTTCTCACATACAATGTATTCTTATACCAACTATTCATCACACTAGTCACTGCCATGTATATGATTATCTATACAGCTTTCTAGATTAATACTGCCATCCAGGTAAATATTGTTGCTTTCCTCAAGGCCAATATTGTCACTGCCCTCAAGAACATGTGTCACTTCCCTCCCTATTTATAACACTGCCACCAAGGTTATTATTATCTCTGCCCTCCAGGTTAATATTAACTCTAGCCTTAAGGTCAATATTGTCACTTCACTCCAGGCATCTGTAACTACTCTCAACAGTATTATTGTCACTTCCCTCAAGGTCAATATTATCACTGTCCTCCCTTAACTCCAGGTTTTTATTATCTCTTTCCTCTGCGTTAAAATTATCTCTGCCCTCTGGGTTAATATTGTCACAGTCCTCCGGGTTAATATTACCACTGGCTTCCAATTTCAAATTGTCACTTCCTTCCAGGTCAATATTGTCATTGCTATCCAGCTGGATATTGAGACGTTTCACTTCTGACCTTGACCTCCACACTTTGATTGTCTGATCATCACTTACGGTGACAAGATATTCCTGATTGCTAGGACAGAATCCAACAGCATTCACCACACCAGAGGCATGCTCGTAGGACCTCAAATGGGTCTGGTAATGTCTGTCCCACAAGTAGCCCCGGGCATCTTCACTTCCACTGAAAAAGTTTAATATTGTTATAATTTAATTATTTACTCCATATATACAGACTTTTATCGCCTTAACAAGTGTTCACCCAGATCAGCTGGCACATCTGTGCCATCTGATTTAGATCTTCTCTGGTTGAGATGGGAGAATTAGGAGAAGTAGTCAGCTATATCAAAAATTGATGACCTAAACTGATCCCTGTAATGGATTCAGTAAGTACTGGTAGAAGTTCATTCCATGTTTGACAAGGTATGTGTCAAACATTTAATCAGTGTAACAGACTGGCTTGCTTGAAAATGGCCAGTTTCATCGGTCTGTCATACATTTATTCTCTGAACTGTTAAAAAATAGCAATTAACTGAAAGTATTTCTTATCAAAATTTGATCTATATTGTAAAAGATATTTTACCTTGCCACAAAATCAGCACTGACATCAAGAAAAACAAAGCAGCACATATTAGGTGGAGAGAAACCCTTGTGTCCCTTGTAGCGTACTCCAACATCCTTCAATGTAAACAGGTCAATGATCCTCACTTCTATGTTAGAGGAAAGGTCAGGAGTTGCCCAGGGGTCACTTCTGTCAATATCCCCTACCCAGGGTCGACAGTTGATAAACAAGTATCTGAAACAATGGCAACAACTTTAGTTACATAATGTCATTAAACCTTTCACTCCATAAATAAATCTTATATCCCATGTTTGACCAATGAAGATCTGTGCCCAAGGTTATAAACCTGAGCATGGAAACCAGTCTCAAATCTCAAGCATCTGATTGGCTGAAATGGCGACCAGTCGCCATTTCAGCCAATCAGATGCTTGAGATTTGAGACTGGTTTCCAATCTCAGGTTTATAACCTTCAGGCCTGATCAGGGTCTACTGTTTGCTTTTAGATCCATAAGGTTATTTAAGCATGTGTGGATGCAGATCAGTCTGCATCTGCATCTACAATGGTCCCATGTGAGAGATAAGTGCTATCAATAGAGTAAATGGTCGTAATAAGTGGTTAACAATCTGAAATATTAAGTCATAACACAAGATTCAGTTTCTTCTGAGAAACTGTTGTTTATGACAATTTCCCCTACCCAAGGCAATTACCTGATCAAAAATAGGGCTACAACAATAAAACTTCTGGCCACAAGAAATGTCATTTTTGTAAAATAAATTTCCAAAACAATGGTAACATTTCTGGCATAATATCAAAAACTGATGCCTGTTGGCAATGTGTCAAGCAAGCTTTTATGACATTTGATCCCTGTGACCTCGACCTTTGGGATGGGAATCTGGGGTTGACAGGCAACACTCCGTCTTATTGAGGTTAACATTCATGCCAAATAAACAAACAAGATTGCTCAATGCATGTTAAAGTTTGGGTCAGACAGGCTTTATCATGACCTTTGATACCTAACTGTGACCTCGATCATTGAGATAAGGACATAGGTTATGAGTCTGATCTTAGTTTAGACTGTTTGCTAATGATACATTCAGCAATCTTTTGATTACAAGATTACCTTTGATCTGGTGTCAAACACAGCCCTGTCACATGACCAAACAGATCAATCAGGTGATCAGGGGTATCTAGCAGCTGCTGACGATGAACAATGTGAATGTCGTTGTTGCTGTAGTTAACCACCATATACCCCTCAGGATTGTCAGCATCCATTGGGGTGGCACCGTTGGCTAAAACTGACTCTCTAGAGTATGTTGGTACATTTTTGAAGCCAATCTGATGAAGGGCAACAGCAAATTCACCGGTAACTAGAATTAGATTCTTCTCAATATAATTCCTTTGCTTGAGGTGTCTTGTTACTTTGATGCAGTCTTGAGGCACACTCTGTCCGAGATCTAGTAAATCAGGTCTCTTACATTCACCTAAAGGCATCTTACAACTATCACAGACATGTTTACTGTCAGTGGATTTCATTGGCTTGACACATATACCACACATGTGAGCTATGAGTGAAGACCCCACACTCTGCTGGTTATTGTCAGTCCTCGACTTGCACTTTACAGACTCTGAACCTATCTCCATTTCTTCAACAGAAGAGGCAACACTGTCACCTTTAAGTGAACTTTCAACAACCAGGCCAGGCATTGACTCAGCCTGAGCTGGATCTAAGGCACCACTTGCAGCCCGATCTGCCAAGTCCAATATTTCTTGACCTAATTTTTCACCCAATATTTCCTCTTTGTTATCCCCTGTGTCTACATTGTCAGTTTCCTGTACTGTCTCAAACTTGCCACCAGCATCACCAGTTCCTCTACAAAATATCTCACATTGTTCCATGCTAACACCAGTGCCTATACCAGTAGGTACTTCCACTCCCTTATCCATCAGATCATCAGTCCCTGTGTCAAGATTCACTTTGCTTACACCAGTCCCTGTATCACCCTGTGTATCCTCATACTTATCCATGCTTTCACTAGAATTTGTAGCACACAGTATTTCCTCATATTTATCTATGCTATTACTCTCTGTAAGATTTTTTCTATCAGCCTCTGTGTTGCTTTCTCTTACTTTGCTTGTAACTGTAAGGAACTTGATGAGACTTGCTGTTTCACTGCTGAATGTAAACAGTGGCTTCCCTGAGCTCTCTTCTATAGCTGGTGTCAAAGGAAGGCTTGGCTGAGGGGAATATATCTCTGGTACCTGAAAGAATTTTATATCAGCATAACACAATTTACCTGCTTAGTCTATAATCTCTATATTAAGAGGTTATTAACCGGTGTTCAAGGGCCGGGAGGTGATATCGGCCCGGAAGAGCAATATTGGCCCGAGAGCTTTAGCTCGAGGGCCTATGTTGCTCTGCCGGGCCGATATCACCTCCCGGCCCTTGAACACCGGTTTATAACCTTTTTATTACATGTGCCGAGCTGATATCAAAGTCTGCCATTTTAATGCTCTTTAATTCAAAAATTAACTGAGCACTTGTCTATTCGTTAATTAACTACGTCACGATGAATGCTTTTGCTACTACGTCATTTAGAGTTTTGTGACGTAATTAAAGATTGTTTACATTTTCAAACTGTAACAGAGGAAGTTGCTGTCAGTTGAATTTTAGTTTTATTTGGTTTTAAGTGATTATGTCTTCGAACGATTTGATAAAATTGTGCTGGATATGAGATTGAGAAAATTTGAGTTCTGGAAGTATTTTACAACGGTATGGGTATGTAAAGGCTGTTATTTGTGAGTGTTTCATTCTCATAACGCTGCTGAGAGCTTCAATTCAACAAAAACACAATGAAGCATGTCTTGTTTTAAAGAATAATAAGCCTAAAGCCTAAAGAAAATATGAAGGAATATGATTCTGGAAATACAGTGCTTTTTGTTCTTGGTTGTCCCCAGGTATGTACAATTTCTCCATGTTTCTCTTGTCATTTTGTCGCTCTTAGAAATATGTCTCATGTAAGCATGCAAGTTCTTTTTTAAATATGCTACTTCTTGCATCTAGCTCCAAAAGACTTGAATGGGACTCGATCGATTCAATCGTCGCCATCTTGAAATGTAAAAGTTCAATTCTGTATCAATGGTTACCACGTGCAAAAATTCGTGATACGGGATTTCTGCCCGCGATATCAGGATTTCTGCCCGCGATATCAGGTTTTCGGCCCGCGATATCAGGTTTTCGGCCCGCCCTTTATCATGCAAAGTACCCGGGCATTTTGGTCATTATTTGTTACTATTTATAGTAACACATGTAATAAACAGGTTTTATTGTATTTGCAAGCAGTTTACATCCAGATCAGTCAGAACATCCATGCCCTCTGATCAGGATATTCACTGTTTGCTTCTTATTCAGAAATAATCTAATGAAAACCAAAAAGTGAACAGTGTAGATCCTTATCAATATACACAGATGTGCCAATTGTTCTGGATCTTCACTGTTTGCTGCCTTTGGATAACAGCCATATCCCATCTTTCTTACAAAAAATTATTGGAACTTATCATTTTCTGAATAGATCCAATCCATCATGACATGAAGAAAATGTTAAACAGCTCAAAACATCCCATTGACGGCATGACAATTATTTTCCAATAAGCTTCATTATTTCTATCAAATATTCAGCTATTAAATTAAGGCACCAGAATACACTAAAAAGACTTCAAATTATCCCAAAAAACAAGTTTGTGCACGTGCTACATTGCCATATCAAGTGGTTTGAATTTCCATGAATGTAAATCTTTCTGTGAAAGTGGTATCTTTCCATTTACAGTCAGTATACCTATTGGATTTTTAACATTGTAGGCTCCATCCTGTTTTATCCTCACATTAATTTCATTCACAAGTTATAATTCCTCTCCCCACCAGATGGACAAAGTGATAGCTATATGTACATGACCCTTTAAAATCAGGGAAATAAAACTCAAACAATTAAAATAGAATCAAATCCAGGTATAGTTCCCTAACATGCTAAGAATCTGAATAGCATTAGTTACAGTGGTATCATCTAATTTTGCGAGGATCAAATTTTAGGCTTAAAATATAAATGACAATATCAACATATATTTCTCATAAAATTAGATATTTAATAATTTGGGGTTTGATAATTTGCACTCTTAATAAAGCAAAATTGATGAAAAATCACCCGCCTGCAAAATATAATGATACCTTAGTAGCATAATTATTTAAGTAATTTTGTTCTCAACATAAGTCAAATTTGAAAACAGGTAAATTTAAAAATCCGTGAAATTTTACCTTCAATAGGGGGGAAAGAAGATCTTTTTATAGAAGAGCCCAAAAAAGGAATGTGCCTCAAAATATTGCACTAACCTCATGTGCCTCTATCTGTACAGTGGTAGCAAACCTGTCCAGACTGATCTCTAGGCTACCCCCCAGGAAAGTCGTATCATCCAACCAGGCTCCAAACAGCTGGGAGGGATCCATTGTCACCACACGCAGGATGGCAAAATCTGACGTGTACAAGAACTGTGCACATAATGTACAGTGACAATGTATTTCTTGGAGATTTTTAATAAAATATGAGTCATAAACTTGATGCTTAAATGTTCAATTTTTAACTCATCTTTACCAAATTTATCATGAAAGCTTAAACTTAACCTTTTACTTCATGGGATATGGCTGTTATCTCTTGAACAGTGTAGATCCAGATCAGCTGGCATATCCATGCCTTCTCAGTGTAGATCCAGATCAGCTGGCATATCCATGCCTTCTCATCAGTTTTTACATTGTTTGCTTTTAGATTCATGGGGTTATTTCTGACCAAAAGGTGACCAGTGTAGATCTTGATCAGACAGCATGGATTTACAAGATGTGTTTGATTTGATATTTATATATAACTATGTATTGCGGAATCTTATTTTGTGAGGGATTAATTTTTTCTTGATAAAAAGAGCTAAAATTTCACCCTAGCTTTTCATAATAAATCCATAATCCATGCCATTTTATGTCCGAATGTCATTTTTATTGTCTGCCTGAAAAAGTGGCCTTGCGACAATGTATGATATCACAGTAAGCTGTATAGTAAGTCATTTATGGACATCACCATTAACTATGGAAACCACAAAAAAAACTTAAAGACCAATACATTCAGAAATAATCATGAATATTGACATATATTTCAATTAAAAATAGCCTTACTTGTCTTTGTATTGCCAGCAATAACTACACATTTTAAGCAAAAGTGAGACTAAAAAACATTCATAAAATGATGATATGAGCTCAATGCCAAAATCAGAAGTTCACCTTTAATAAATGACCTTGACACCACATCATAAACTTACCATGTATAAGTGACAATACGGCCATGTACCCTCGTCTATCCATCAGATGTGTTGACTTCACACTGGACACAAGAACCATTGTATCTGACTCATTGAAGCTCGAGAACTGAGTAAAGTCCCAGGCCAGAAGTTCCCGGAAGTCCTTGCTGTATTTCTGTACAGTAGGGTAGCCCACTTCCCATACCTAAGTGGTAAAAGTGTGCTCATAACCTAACCCTTCCTTCATAGTATTATAAAGTTATACCTTTCTGACATGAGCAAACAGTGTGGATCCAGACCAGCCCACACACCCATGCTGTCTGATCAGGATCAACACTGTTTGCTTTTTTATTTATAAGGTTATTTATGACCAAAAAGGGAACAGTGCTGATCATGATCAGATGACATGGTCCAGCTGATCTGGATCTACACTGCACAGGTGAAAAAAAATTAGTGTAAATTGATTAGAGCAAATCTGCTGTTTTACTAGAGTGCTCTGACTAAAGAAATGCTTCCAAACTGGTTGTCTCCCTTGACTCCATGGATACATGTTTGACTTTTATCCCATGTGCAACAACTGAAGATCAAGTCTGTATCCAAGCAGTCTGATCAGGATCTACACTATTTGGGCGGTTTCAAAAAAAACTGGCTGGAAAAGTGAAAATATATTGAAAAATTAAAGTTCATAAAAATTCCAAACTTGTTATCCAGTACTTTTTGCCTATTGAAACTGAGTACAGAACTGAACAGATTTTTGAAATCGGTCAACTGGTTGCTGAGAAACTGTCATTTGAAAAATGGCAAGAGAAGTGAAATAAATGTAAAGAATTAAAGTTAATAAAAAGTCCAAACTGGTTGCTCCATATGTTTGTACAGTCTTTACAGTGATCAAAATCAATCAAGTAATACTCATATGACAATAAAAATTTTATGGAGCTTTATTGGCCACTATTATATAAATCACTAGAATTATAATTTATGCGCTTAAAATACAATTATTACTGTTTCTTATTATTTAAATGTGCATTTCTGTTAAAATACATATTGAAGCATCAAATATAAGTGCTTTAGAACTTGTGGTATCACATGAAGATAAAAAATTAATATTTTTAGAAAGTGTGTCACACTCATGTCACACTCCTGACAACCACATAAGTGCAGTGCAGCACTGCACTCAAAAATGTTTCACTAAGGCCATTCCTGTTTGTCACAATTTAACAGAACATGACAAAGACTTCTAGGAAAAAACATGCTTTTGCTTTCTTGTAAAGCTATGTTGACAGAATATTGCAATATGTGCAAAATGTCACACTCCTGACAAATTTAGCTGACATTTTCTGAAGGGAGCTGCAGACAAATATAATTTCAACAGAGGTGATAATATTATAATTATTGCATCTAGGAACATAAAACTTAATGATACACAACATATTTCTTATGTACTTTTAATCTTTAAAGTCCTATAAATTTATAAAGCAAAGATGTTTTGATTTTCTCGAGGTATTTTCTAATCTACCACGCTTGACTTTATAGCATAAAATTTGATTACTTTAAGTATAATATGCTTAATTTTATCATTACTTGATGCCTAATAAATGCACCTTTTACTAAAACAACACTAAAACTTGTCTTTATTCAAGATTTTGTAAAATAATGGTCTGAACAAATGTGATTTTAAAAAGTGTCACACTTTTTTGTAATACTCCTGTCATTTTTTGCCCATTATTTTAGAATATCTTTTTAACATGTTTAATGGATGGTGCTATTTTGATGAAACTTCATAAATCTTTAAAGGGCATGATGAGACACCTCTGCAAAGTAGAATAATGGAAGTAACTGTTTGTTGTACATTTTTAAAACAGGAAAACCCAAACCAGCCATTTTTTTAAACAGCCCATTTGCTTTTAGATTAACTGTTAAATCTGACTGAGAAACACAGTGTAGATCCAGATCAGATGGCATAGATGTGCTGGTTGTCCATGTGACAAAAGGAACATCCATGGAGTAAGCGATTAAACATTCTTACAATATTGTAATCTGGCTGTCAATTCACTAAGATGCCTTATTCAGTTTTTCACTGATGTGGTTGACAAGAAAAGTCTATCATGAATTTAGCATCATTTGATTGATTAGAAATGTCTACCTTTAATGTAGCATCTTTTGAAGTAGTGCTGAACAGTTTTCCATTGTGAGAGAAGCTAACATGTAGGACCTCATCTGTGTGTTCAGTCAATGTTTCTGTGAGAACTTCTGGGACGTGGTAGCTTACACGCTTCATCTCCTCTCTCCAGCATGATTTACCAGCAGCCAGATGAACGGCTGGTGACTGTAATGTCCTACATAAAAGATCCCTCCACAAACTCTCATCTAGGGATATTCTTCTCCAGGTCTGTAACAACATCTTATAGTACTATTTTATAACATAAATGTATCATACAGTATGGCTTAAGAACTATTGAATACATTTGCTAGAACTTTTTTTTTAGTTTGCTGCAAATAATACATGTTAGAATTGTATATTCTGCATGGTGACAAGCCTACAAATAAAGATAGATCATAAGGGAATAAAAAGAGTTATGGTCCTTTTACACTTGATTTTTCATAGATTTAGCTATAAATACTGCTTTTTTAATAAAGCAATCTTATTTTCAGTGAAGAATTTGAACACCCAGGTATTCTAAATTATAAGCATACAAATATAAAATCACTGTCAGAAAGGGCCATAACTCCTTTGCAAATTATAAAATTCATTCACTTTCCTTTTTGATCATTAACAAACCATGCATAATCTGTTTATGTTTGAAACAAGTCCTTTTGATAATAAATGCGATGAATGACACACCAAAATTGTCCTAAACTGCATTAATGAAAAACAAATGACTTAAAGTTAAACTTGTTTAAAATTGGTGGCACATTAAAATCAGCTACTGATTGACAATATGTGTAGGTAAGTTTTAAAAAACAACAACTGTTTCAAAATTGCAGAATATTCCTTCCCAAATTTCATTTTCAGGAGGTACTTATACATATTGTACAAACATTTGAGCAGGTATCCTAATTATGTGATGTTTGTCCTACTACACACTTGAAGACTTCATCAAGACTGCAGTATACATGTCTAAGAGAATACATTTACCTTGCAGGTCTGTGCAACCCTGCCTAGATGTTTGAGCTCCAGTAAGGAGAAGATATGCAGTAATATCAAGTCTGGAGCATGCTGCCATATACTGGTCACACATAGATCATCCTCTTCCTCATTGCTGTCCTCAACATCCAACTCTGTAGAAGATCTGTAACACAAACATACTTTGAAAGGCAGAAACTCTGACAGCATATGTTTTTTTATATAATTATAAAGTCTAGCTAAGTGATTGTTATTTACCTCAATGTAACCTCATAATTTGTACATTCTTTATAATTATTTGTTAAATAATTGTAAGCAATTAGCAACTAAAACACATAGATTTTACTCGCGACATTTGATATCAATGAGAGACAATATAGAAATTTCTGTCTTTGATATCAGGAAACCAGATAAGCCTTAGGATAGGAATATCGAGATTATTTTGAATCCTACAGGGATATCACATATATGTTAATTTAAGTAAACTGTAAAAATATGGCAGACCAGAGCCTCCCAATAAATGAATTATTTTTGTTTTGGCCTTTAAAAACTAATGTTTATACTGATAAGCTAAGTACAAAAATGCAGAACTTTTAATTTTGATAGAGACCTATTGTCACATGGACTCTTCTAGATGTCTACCTCATATGACAAAGTGTTGGTTGGTTACCACAATACCTGCAGAATGGACCAATCAGGAATGACCCTGGCCTCAGATAGGCCACATTTTTATTTTATTTATATAGACTTTTTCATCATTGTGAAAGTTTGTTCTAAGTAAGTTTATGATGTTTTATAAAATATCTTTCAACAAGTTGCTTCATTGATTGGGCAATTTGTACAAAGCAGCATGTGCTTTGTCCGATTTTTGTCCAAAACCACCATCACTCAACAAGTGGAAAAACAATTGACAAAATATTGCAAGAAAAGAAAAGAACATTAATTATTTCTTTTTTGTGATAGTAATTTAAACAAAAAACACAAATATAAAGAAATCACAATGTATAAATGTTTTATATGAACAAAATAAGTAATACACGCTTCCATTGCCATCGATCAGAACTACAATTAACATCATTAATTTTATATGCTCTTTTTATGTCCTTAGTCGGCACAAGTCACTTCATCCATACTAGCAGAGAATCTAATATGAATGCAGCTGTGTATTTTGCATGGTCCAACATCGGGGCTTTTTAGGTCAATTTTATAGCTGATATTAGGTCATGTTCCCAATGGCAAAACATATAGTTTTCCCAATTATTGAAAAAAATTCACCTTTAATCAATACAAAAATTTCTGACCAAAAACCTGTTATCTGTGTTCAAATATTATAGCTTGTTAAATAATTTTGCATCATTTGTTTCTTTAATCCAGAAATTATTGATAATATTTAATATATGTAAAACTTCTTATTACCCAATGATGCAAAAAAAACACAAATTTTTGGCAAAATTCCAGGTGTATGGGTCATATTTCCCGAACAGTGAAAAATGCCATGGATATGTAACTTGGATTAGCAATAAATTTAATTATTTATTTAATATGACACCTTTGCTCGCATTAGCACCTCCGACTGTTACTGCAAGTGTTTTAAATTGTGATTCTTATATTACAATGTTCTGATTTAATCAACACCTTGGGTAATGACAGTGTATGGAACAGATTAAGACTTTAACACAAATGATGGCAGTCAAATTTGTACAGCAAAAATGGCAATTAGATGATTGGATGTTCTAGAGTTTCAGGATGACAAGCACAATTTTAAAAATCAATCAAAAATGATACTTTAAAAAAATGTAAATTTAAAAACAAAACTGTGTACAATAAATTGTCATTCATACTAGAAATACCTGAAAGTGATGACTGTTAGAATAGTGACAGGCAAATTTGTATTGAATGTCCATTGATGAATTTTGATTATTTAATAAACTCTCAAAATATGCAAGGTCGTCATATGAACTTACTACAGAGATCAACTTCATTCAACTTCAAGTAAACCCAGAATTGAAAACTTCAAAATTAATCTTTTATTCAAATAATTATTATATTAATTATTCATTTTTGTTTTTACTTGTTTTTACAATACAGTGAAACCTTGCTAATAAGACCACCATTGGGACTGGGAAAAGGTGGTCTTAATAGTGGGGTGGTTTTTATATCGGGGTAGAAAACAGTGCAAATCTGTAAAATGGGACATCAGAATAGTGGTTGTATTAGCGAGGTGGTCTTAATTTCAGGGTGGTCTTAATGAGAGGTTTTACTTAATTTCTAGTAGTTAACATCATGCATCTTTTGCAGAATCACAATAGGAGACACCATTTACATCGAGTTATTGCAACCTTTAACAAATTGTGATAGATTAATAATATTGCAGGTAATAAACTCCATCGAGGATATGATTTGCACCCAAGACACAAACAAGATGTTTTTTTTAGCATTTTTTCCGATATTTTATCCTTAAATGTTAATAATATTTACTCACTGTAAATCTTACTGCGACATAAGTGTCGATTGTTTTAACACTCTTTATACATCGAAAAACACAATCATAACATTCACTAACATCTAATCATTTCTTTATTACCCCCCAAAAAACTAAAATAACTGTTTTTCGTAAAAAATACTTGTGGTCTATATGACTTTTTTGTGGCCTATTTGACTTGTGGCCTATTTGACTTGGAAAATAAAATGTGTGGCCTATTTGACTTTTTTCTGTGGCACATTTGACTTTTTTGTGGCCTTTCTGACTTGTTGCCTACATGACTTTTGGCCTATTTGACTTGATACCATATATATTTAGGGTCTGTTTTTTATAGGAAGTGTCTCCGGGTCCGGACCTCTAGACTTTTGGTCTAGAGGTCCGGACCCGGACCCGGAGACAACCCATATAGAGTTGTCTCGGGGTCCGGGAAAATTATTGTTAGATATTATGCAGTTTTTGTGATATTTTCTCAAAAATGTTATTATTTATCATCTTATTGAATCATAAAAATGTAATTTAAGCATTAAAATGTTACATATAAGAATTTTATTTCAGTTTTGAAAGACCAATAATTCGTCGCTTTTTGCTCGTGGTATTAGTGTATACTGTATCCAACGGCACTCTCCAATTGCGACCTACAGAACTTTAATAAATGAATGTTTGTTGCCTTCCATCTTTATTATACATCTTAACTTTTACTATTCCTCTTTTGTTATTGTATTGTTATAATAAATATACATGTTTAGCTTTAAATAATTGCTAATAAAATCGAATATTACGCCTCTAGCTTGTTCGGTAAAGGGAAGCTTCTCGTGAAAATGTTTACAGCGCGACACATAAACGAAATGCGGCTTTGAACCTTAAATTGAATAATCAAACTTGTAAGCAAATAAGATATAAACACATTATAGTGTGTGGATTCATGACGATGGCTGGGAAGATGTAAGCTGTGTATAAACCACGGAACATGCTGATTTCAAGCGGATTTAATTCAGCTGAAAATATTCGGAATAACTTTTTTTACTATATAAAAGACCGTGTCCATTTAAATTTATAGATTTATTTATAGAACTGCTAAATACTACACACGACTTTTGTTGGCGTGTATTATAAAAAAAATGATGGACACTTACCTGGTCATCTTCTTGCCAGCTCCCCTGGCTTTAAACTTCTTGCCACCATGAATACATGCAACTATTCGTGATTTCATAGTATTTAATCCTATCGTTAAAGTTTTTATTTGGAGCACGGCGGTTTTAAGCATTTAAGTTTCTTTAATCTCTTTGAAAACTTGCACGTTTTCCTGTTTTTGATAAAAGTTAATTTTACTTTTTAACGAAACAAAATCACTGAATTTTTCACCGATATGAAACTTGTGTGCCATGTTACCCACTGACAAGACAACTGACGCTAAACTCTATGTTTGTATTTCCATTTATTTATCGTCGCTACCGGTTGCCCATATGAGCGACGCCTCCAGAAGAGTGTTAGTCATTTTAGGTTTTTGGAGGACAGTGCAAGATACAGAGGACTCTCCAATTCCAGAATCGTCCCTGGTTCTTTTAAGTGCCCTGTGTATAGCACCACTACACTGGAGCTCGGTTTTAAGTCCCATCCGAACAACTATATTAGTTATTTTAGTTGGAGTAGCTGGGGATCGAACCAGCGATCCCTGGACTCAGAGGCAGACGCGCTAACCACTGAGCTAATGATCCGCTAAACTCTAAATTTAAAGCCTGCTATTCAAAGCTTTCGGCCCTTATTGTCTTCTCATTAAGGTGTAAGTACTCAATTTTGCGATATATTTTGAGCAGACCAATTAGGGCCAATCAAGACACCTGGACAACTTTGATGATCACTTCGAAAATAACAATTAATACCCAACTCCATGTAACTGTAGTTTTTCACAGGTCTGTTTAGTATAATAATCCACTAACAATAAGCGTCGGATCATAATAAAAACACAAACAAATTTTCATTGTGTATCAATTTATTTAGATTGTTTACCGGAAGTCAGATATATATGTATGTGTTTGTTATATTGTGTTATATTGTCCTTATTGTGTAATCATGCACTTGGACGAATAAACGATATGTTCTGTTCTGTTCATTAAGTTATATATTATTTTCAATCATTATCATCAACAATACAACAAAGAAATGATAGATCATATACGCAATATGCAATCACAGCTTCACTCATCAATTAAAGTACTTTAGACCGCAGTTGAAACGTGTCGATGGTTATACTTCCCACGAGCTATACAGGTCGAATTATTTGGTCTTAAAAACTGAAATAAAAGGGTGGCATGAAATACCCAAATCTACCCAAATCTTAGTTTGTTTCAGATAAATCTTGACAAATTCTATATATTTTAGCTATCTTTTGTGAATAAACTGAATAAAACAATCAAAGTTTATATTAGAAGAATTTATATTTATTGAAATATTGATCCAGTTACAATCTTAAAGTACAGTTATATCCCTCCCCATATTGCTTATATATTATTAGTAGCTTCAATAATCATAAAGTTAATTTATCAACATTTAATAATTATCGTAGTCATCATCATCATCATCATCATCAACAGCAGCAGCAGCATAATCATCAGTGTAAGACTTAGTGTGTTTTGTGTTTGGTGAAACATACAGTTGCTAGTAACATTTAGGAAGATTTGGGTAGATATAAGTATTTTGATGATTAAAACGTATATGAAGTTAACTGTGTACTTGCTTTTTTGTTCAATTTGACCTATTCTATCATGAAATATGTAGTTTTGAGTGATATTTACCAAAAGCAACTATAAAATTGGTAGATTTGGGTTAGATTTGTGTATTTGGGTAGATTTGGGTATTTCGTGCTGCCGGAAATAAAATTCTTAAATTAAAAGTTTTAATGACTAAATTACATTTTAATGATTCAATAAGATGATTAATAATAACGTTTTTGAGAAAATATCACATAAACTGCATAATATCTATAACAATAATTTTCCCGGACCCCGAGACAACTCTATGTGGGTTGTCTGCGGGTCCGGATCTCTAGACCAAAAGTCTAGAGGTCCGGACCCGGAGACACTTCCTTTTTTATAAGAGCAATAATTTGGGTGCTGTCATAAATGTAAATAAACAATAACGGGTAAGTGTAGCTGTGAAGGAAAGCCTTTCATTTATCTCTTTACGGATATTAATTTACCTTCTATTTTCAAAGCAATGATGCGGCATAATTTGGGGCTCTTTGCAGAAAATTTCCCCTATTTCTCCCAAGCGTTTTTGTATTCACGATATTGAAAACTTAACTGAACACCGGTTAATGCTATACTCCGTATTTGCGGTTAAGACCTGGCCCTTTGATTATAAAACTTTTTTTCATGCTCAACTCAATTCTGTGCTCAAACTTAAAATGTTTGGAACATTAACAGGCTTTGTACATAAGAAATAACTGTATATTTTTCAGATTTAATTGAGAGTCATTAGATCATGTTTTATTTATTTAAATAAAATGAAAGAAAATGGAGCCATCAAATTTTCATGCTCATATTGAGTTGAGCATGAAAAAAAAACAGTTTATAATCACGGGACCAGACCAATACCTTGTTTTGCATTTTTAATAAGTAATGTAATATGCTTACTGTTTCAACCAAAAGAAAACAAACCCTACAGGCATTTCGTAATCATTAAACTGCAGTGGAAAATACATTATTAACAGTTTCCTACACAGAAAGTTAAAATCGTTGAATTTCGAATGCCACTCAGACAACAGGCTCAGAACAAAGAGAAAGATCTAGTCTTAATCTTGAGGTTATTATACGACTAATTTTAAAATATTAGATAAGAAACAATTTACGATGAAGAGAACCTATGGGATAGCGCTTTGGAGTGGTCAGCGGCAAAACAGATTCGTAAAATTTCGTTGACTAAAAAGCCGTAAATAATAATTTTATAAATTATGGACGGTCACACAAGCATGGACATAAAAAAATATTATTACTAAACTTGTACTAAACCATAGTCACGACCAATAACCGGTCTAGAACATTAGTTCTCGGTGTGAACACTTAAGTTCTCGGCCAAGAAACGGTCGTGTTTTTTCGCATCGGCAACTATAAGTCGTCTATTTCTGACACTCACCTTTTTACGGCACCCTCCCCTTCCGCTTCGTCAAGAACCAAGAAGATACAGTACATGAAAAGCAAAAGTCTGTCTGGAAAATGAAGTTTCATCCATGATCTGCAAGAACAAACGTCACAATAAGGTTCAAACGTCTTAGTTACACGGACAAACCATAGAATCTGCAAGCACAGACATGGACGACCTTATTTACTGACGGGACCTTGCCGATTGCAATCCTATTTCAAAGCTGGTTCTTTAACAACAGCACTGTAATGCCCTCTCTTGAAAACGCATCCGCAGTCTGGTATCTTAGTAATCACACTCGGAAACAGGACTGGAGAAAAGCTGTCCGCTTTGCAACCAAACAAGTACTGAGTTCGCATCCAAGACTGCGCAAATCAGGGCTGACGGTTATAAAACTGAGCATGGTAAACAGTCTCAAATCTCAAGCATCTGATTGGCTGAAATTGCGACTGGTCGCCATTTCAGCCAATCAGATGCTTAAGATTTGAGACTGGTTACATGCTCAGTTTTATAACCTTCGGCACATATGTTGAAAATCTTTATTAGGAATCGTTGCAACATCGGGTCTACTTAGTCAAAGCCACCGTGCTGTTCAAGATTAAACAGAGCATCGTCGGATCCGATATTGACATTTTAAGACCAGGTATGAACTTTAACATCGACAAAGAGGCATGCATGGTTCATATATATAGATGCGACACTCCGCTTCATTCATGTGAACATGTGTGAAAAGTGTTGAATGCAACGTAATTCTCTGGACAAATGAGGTTTCATATAATATTATACCAGTTAGTCTTAAATCTAAACTGATCTTTGATTTAAGTTCAGTTTCATTAATTTTCGTATCAACTAAATTATTAGACAACATGATACGCTGCAGGCAATTTAAAAACCAATTTAATATTGAAGGCAATAAAAGTTTTCAACTTTCAATATCACATTAAATCTCTTTACAGATTGCAATAACCACAGTTATACGTCGCGTAGCTTGTCAGCTGAGAAGGAATTAAGGGTATGCTTGATGCCAGAAATGAGTAAAGCACGGAAGTAGACTTCCAGCATCGGATAGGCTACATCTATGCCCAAGGTTATAAAACTGAGCATGGAAACCAGTATCAAATCTCAAGCATCTGATTTGATGAAATGGCGACCAGTTGTCGTATATATCTCAGAGTTTCATGTCGTCTATTCGATTGTTTAAAGTACATGTATCACCTCGGCAAGCCCCCGTTGTTCACTAGATGGAAATTGCAATCGCTTATAGCCTCGAGCGGGAGACATGAAGTACAGACGTAAACCTGGTCCCGTGATTATAAAACTTTTTTCATGCTCAACTCAATTTGAAAATTTGATGGCTTCGTTTCTGTTCATTTTATAAAATAAAACAGGTTAATATAAAATTATGACAAAATTGCTCTCAACAGCAACTGTTGAACATTCCTTATTTATGGGGATTATAAAGTTAATGTTCTAGACATTTAAAGTTTGAGCACAGAATTGAGTTGAGCATGAAAAAAGTTTAATAATCAAGGGGCCAGGAGTATCAATAGATGATGCTGAACCCGTCTGATGAGTTTATTTTGCTTGTTTACTTTTCGGCTCTGTCGAGAATTCCATTCCTTGTCTTATGTTATACGTTTATATGTCCATGTACCCAAGCGAATATATTCCGGTTTCCCTCCTCGTTTCACATTTCTGTAGTAACGTCCGTCAGAATACTCAAAACCACTGAAGAGGTGCCATGGTGAACATTGTCCCAAGCAATGTCTTTTAACAGCACACCACAGCCGCTCAAAAAAATTACTTGATTTAGATTTTTGTTACCGGCCATGCATTTCCAACTCGGACAAAACATTCTTACACTGCTTTGCAATAAGTGTATGTACTTAGTTTCAAACTTCCTGGGATTTAAATATGGTTCTATCGCGATACTATCAGGGTTTTCAAAAGAATACATTAACAAATTGCTTTGATGACATAACTTCAACCCATCTACCGCCTCTCCGAAAATGTTGGATGCTAAAACATGTGGACACTCAAAACTAAAAGAGATGCAAAAATGAACACGGAATAATGATACGTCCTAATCGACAGTTGCGATTCTTAGTAAAATTAAGTGCAGCTAATTATAACTTGGAGAATATTTGTAGTATTGATGCGAAACTCGACGTAATTAATGGAAAATATATTATTTGTTTTCCCGGCTAGATTGGTGTGTGTGTGTGTGTGTGTGTTTGTGTTTTGTTTGTTTGTTGTTTTTTTTCTTAAAAGTAGGGGTCGAAGTGTCCTACCAGGTTGGAGCCGAAGTGTCTTTAAATCAGGGGTCGAAGTGGCAAGAGGTCGAAATGTCTTAGGATATAAGTTGGGATCGAAATGGTAAGGGTCAAGTCAAGTCAAGTATTATTTATTTTGAAAGTCGGAGGCATATAAGAAATATGTGTAAGATACAAATATACAAATACACATATTAAAACACAAGCTCTGTATAGCTTTTAAAGCCGTACAGATGTGCTTAAACCGTTTTCGTGGATTTAATTTTGCTGGTTTGTCTGTTTAGTTAACTATGTAGAATTTGCAGTAATCGTCTTATTTAAAGTATTCATATATTCAGTATCGTTAATGTTAGTCTTATTGATAAGTTATGAAAACGATCTGGGGCCAGTATCTCAAAGATATCGTAAGTGTTAAATTGTTCGTAACGTCATCTTACGACATTCGTAGCCAAATTTTCCTCTATCTCGAAGAACTCGCAAGTTGCGAAGATTCGTAAACTTGGTCGTAACTTACGGTAAAAAAATCGACCCCTTAACGTTCTCGTAACTTTATAAACTGTGCAGATTCATCATATTCTCAGGATAGTAGTCTGAATTTTTGTACTTTCTAATATTTATTTAAACGAATTTATTTTTTAAATGTTCCTTATAAATAAAAATGAAAATATGAAAGCCACCAAATACGACAAATATGAACATATTGCAAACTCGGTTTGATTGAGCCATGTCATTGGCAGTAATGGAAATGCATATTTCTGTCCATGCTGTCTAGCCAGGGGTTGAGAACAACTCAATATTCAATGTACTCGTATAGCCTGTTAAAACTGTTCCTTTATACAGCTCCGGTGCGTCCTGGTTAAGACGCTGGGGTCAACCGGCACTACAACCGTAGCGACAGAGGTAAAACTCGTGTTGAATCGGAATTAACCGTGTTAAACCGGCGATAACCGGGTAGTTGTTTAAAATTATAATACAACCAGGATTCCCCTGGAGCGAAAACAAATGCCGGCTTATTTCGGGGAGATCCGGGGCATTACCGTAACTCTTACGGCATGATTCGTATCTCCACCCAAAGTCCACAGGATGAAACTGTATTAAACCGTTATGTCCTCTGTCCAAGTTGGAGATACGGTGACTCCCGCTGGTCGAACTACGGTTTGGCACGGTAGCAGCAGGTAAATTCCGATAGAGTGACGGTGGAGTCTGGATATGGCTACGTTAAAAGCCGGTGGATGCCGATTTAACTACGGAAGCCGTATTTAAACCATGATTTTATATTTGAAATTCATTCATCCCGAAATGTTGCGGGTTTTCCCGGCGTAGATGAGGTTGTGGTCCTGTTGGCCACGGTGTACAAACCGGGACTCACCGGGGCTTTATACCTGCACGAAGCTTCGCGAATCTTACCGGTAAATCCTGGTTCACCTGCTTCTAATTACCGACACGCGTTGGGTCATGCATTTGGTTAATATGAAGCGGGTAGAGTACCGTGGTCGTATAGAGTTACAAAAGATACACACGACAGGTGATATACGACGCACGATAGATGATAGACGGACGCACGATACGTAGAAGATGCACGATAAGCGATATACGTTTATGACATACGATAGAAGTTATATCTACTTTTTACGAAAAAGGGTCTTTGTGCGGTGCAAAACTACACAGAATACTAGTAAATATAATGGTTGTCTGTATTGTTGCCTCTGTATTATAATTGCTATCAATTGAAAAACAACAACAACAAATTAGGATTTTAACAATTAATAAAACCTAGATTTACACAATAAAACTGTAATCATATGCACTCGTGATGAATGTTTTTATGACAGTTATTGATAATTTTCATTTTTGTAACTGTTGATAAACATCTCAATCAAAATTATCATGGATTCTTACATTCTCAAAAGATAATGGATTGAAGCAACGGCGATTAAATTCACGATTGTTGTTAGAATACAAATAATAAATTGCCGCTGGTCCACATTAGGCCTTTGTTTACAGATGGTCTTTAGCACAGGTTGGACTGTATTGTGTTTGTTTATTTTAAGTAAGTTTGCCTTTGTCATGAATGTCTATCTAAAAGTCGACGGGACTCAAACTGTTAACTTAAGGTCGTTTTTATACTGGCGCGCATGCGCCAGTATTAACTAACGATGCTGTGAACTCTGCGACGCGCAGTCCTTAACTTCGGGTGTATCATTGCGACCACGAGAGCGTATCAAGTAAGTGGTCACCGCGAGAGCAGGCCGAAATGTTCTGCACAAGTGTGAAGCACAATGCAGCACACCATTCCACGAATTCTGAGCGATTGATAGTAAGTTTCCGTGTAATTTTGGAGCATCCATGCCAAAAATTCCATCGAACAATGTAGAGTGAAATCATGACCAGCTACGGCAGTGAACAAGCAACTGGATATGAATGAGTAGTTTAGTTACGCCTGAAAGATTTCGTAGTTGTGTGGCATAAAAAGTAGTGCATTTTAAGAAAATACAAATATTTCGAGAAGGAATGCGAACTTTGAAAGATAATTCTACAAATAAAAACAAGAAAACAATTTAATGTTGTGATTCGAACAACTATGAAAGGATATTAAAAGAACGATTAAAAACAAATCAGTCACGTGACAAGCGGGAGATAGCGTGGGTTGCCATTTTGGTTAGGTTGGAGTAGTTGTGGATCGAGACCGGGCCGGGTACCAGTGTTCTCCCCAGACAACCGTTAACAAGCTTTGATCTATTTCCAACAAGTGTTAAATTCGCCGACATCCGTTTATTCAAAATCGTCATAATTTTCTGTTTCTTGCATTGTAAACACAGGTCGCTTTTCAATACACACCTCATTCAAGGTTAAGCAATGGGCGATTTGACCAATCACAATCGATTTCTTTACTATCAGCTGGATAACTCCACGTGGTGAATTCGCAAGTCTGTCGGTGTCGTTTGATCGTATTTTGGCTCTGTTGACTCTTGATATTCTCAATTAATAGCGGAACCCGGTGTGTTTAACATAATGTTCAATGATTTTAATGAGATGCGATCATGAGTAATTATTTGGTTATTCTTAGTTCTGTGATTAGAAGACAAACACTTCGAAAATTGTACTGTATACATGTATGAAAATAATTGTGCGATAATGGATTTGTTTTAAACAAATCTATTGGCAAGTTGCATTTAGAACTTAAATTGCAAAAGAAATACATTCTGTGGCATTTTACTGCGCTATCATCGTAACGATCATTTTCGTCGGACACATTTTCAAGTATGCATGCGCGAAAGAACGACGACTCGTCAATTCTATCTTATTTTAAGAGAAACCGGCCTTGTGAGGCTGATGCCAACTCCATCGGGCATTCTGAACTTCAAAATTCTAGAAATGAGATCGAGATCATTTCCGGATAGCCCTTCAAGAGCGACTCTTACGACGCCAAGTACCCCTTCACGTCGTGAAATTACTCCGACGCCGGACGCGGTACCCCAACATGCCGAGACACTGAATCAACGCCGGCTACCTCGAACAGCCAGTTCGATCCAGTCAGGTGTCGATCCTAAGTGGAAGAAAGTCTACTTCTGGTTGCAAGAAGTTGGCAATGTTTTTTTATATATATTTACTTAGCCTTGTGACTTGCATTAAATAAATAAAATAACTCAATTTCATGCTACTATATATAAAAAGGGAAATATGCATATCAGGAATCGCCACACTCATAAAACACAGCCTCCCCTGCAGCAAAAAGAAGAGAGGAAAATAAATGATTTGTTTGTTGATTGTTTAACAAAAAAGGGGAACCGTATGGGTTAGCGCCTTGGAACAGTCAGTAGCAAAATAATTTGCTACTAGGGGTTTAAACCAGGTTCTTGGGGTGCACTACATAATTTATTATACCTGTTTGTGTTAACTGAATACCTATTATGATATTATTTTTATATATGTGAAGCTATCTATATGTTTACTGGTATCGTAAATTAATTTAATTTCAGATTGTGAGTGGGGTTTTTCCACCTTTAAATCAAGAGTGAAGACTAAGCTTAGAAGCAGACTTAACAATTCAACATTAAATTCATTGTTAATGATATCCATGGAAGGTCCTGATGTACTGAAGTTTGATTATAATAAGGCAGTCAGCGCTTGGGCCCAAGAAAAAAAAGAGGCTTCTGAAAGTTTAATCCTAATTCTGTCAGTTGTAATGAAACACTGAGTTTGATATGTGTGAGATATCTTGGACAATGAAGGTGAAAAACTAACTATACAGAGTATATAGTTGACATTGTAACTTGATGAGATCAGATCAGTTTATGTTATTAAAACACATGTTGACATACTGTTTACACATTGTTTCACATTATTTATGTTTTTTAACTTTGTACCTTTCTTGGCTCTAAAGAGATAAAAAAACATTTATGTACTATATACAGTTTTTGCAGTAAACTTTGGTACAAATATAAAATTGTATAAAATGATAGTTAAAAAATAAAGTTTCGCGAGCTTATATCCACGAAATATCCAGCGACAACCCTTCCAAAAATCCTGGGGAGACCGTCAGTAAGTTGGCGAATATTTTTGTTAATGCATTGTTGCGATCGACGTAAAAATTAAGATTGTAACTGTTTCAGTCTCTTAAGGTACGTGAGCCTTGTGCATTTCATTGTTGACAATACTCAGTTGTGGCGGAGCCTGATCATCGTTATTCTAGCAAAATTTAACCACTAATCATACGCTTCTGCATCAAAAAGACCCCCGCCTAAGATTCAGGTGAAAAAAAAGTGGAAAACCTAATTTCCTTGCATCAAAATACAAGTACCTGCATCTATTGAAATCCCTGAATATATACAGAATTATTTGCTAATGTTGGTGATAGTAACTGTCACAAAGTTTAACGAAAAAATCACACATAGTTTCATATGTTTACAGTAATGATATCTGTGCAGGGCATGTTCGATTCAACCAGCGCGCCAGTATTTCAACGCTTTCAGCGCTTTGATTATATATTTTTAATCGCTTTTAATTAGTCTCAGAGATGATAAGTGTCTTTATGCAATACGTCCACCTTATTTGTTAAAATTTTTCATGTATTGAATGTGAAACAGACATTGTCTTACAATACACCATAATTTTAAAATATTAACGACATTTTGCACAGAGTAGGTAGTTTGCACTGGTCCCAAATAATCCACAAAGTAGACAATTTTGGCTCAGTATATAGGATCGTTGAATAAATAATCATTTTGCTCTGAAAGGTTTACTATATGTTGATATTTCACATGTCAATTACGTCATTATATGCCTTGTGTAATTCTAACGAATTCGTAACTTCGGGACGCGTTACGAGAACGCTAAGTGGTGTTTCGAGATACCCGAGTAACGTTACCTTAGCGCCTTCGTAGCGATTTCGTAACGCATACCTTAACTTACGATACGAACATTTTTTCGAGATACTGGCCCCTGGTCGGGATTTTACCCACAACCGTTATTACCGTATATCCGTGTTTTATGCAAGCCTAGTTTCCCCCACGGAATTTCATCAATTAATTAAAAAAAACTTAGAACATAACTGTTTCGCTCGTTTGTATGAAATGGTAAGAAAATAAAGACCTTTGTATGTGTAACTAGAAGGCACATTATTTATTTATACCCCGTGCCAATGTTCAGCAATGGGGCATATGGGAAAGATTATTAATTTGTGTGGGCGGCTAGGATCTCATCGAAATTGACCGGTTAATTACTGATGAAGCTAATAAGTGTAGCAGATTTGGGTTGGAAAAAGAAGCCATGACCAGGATTCGGACCTCCAACTTGCTGTGCCTATTCAATACCACGGTTTCTGGTATAAAATCTACTTCTTTCCTCCCCACTTATACAGGACATTTCAAATAAACTGTCAGCAAGGGTCTGCCGAGGTTCAGGTAAAATACACCGGCCAATGGTTCATCCAAAGGAGCTCCAAGGGTAATTCACCCTGCCGAAAGTGCCAATGTTCTTAATTTACGTTCAGAAAGTTTAGCTTGACCATGTTTCAAACCCTGGACCTCTGGCTTACAGTGGTGAGGCTCTACCAATAGAATGCTCGTACAAATTCAATTCCTGTTTCTTCCTATTCATTTGACGACTTTCTTATTCACTTGACCATATTGACCATAGAATATTAAGCTAAATTGGATATTTCTCATTATGTGTATTTTACTACATTGGAAATATCATTATTTTATGATCACAATCCTTTTTTTTTTTTTTTTAAGTTTAATGTTTTGAGAATTTGCTACGGATAGGCTGGTAACAGTAATGACATGAAATCTGCAAATACATTTTTTTACAAAATCAACTGTCAAGCATGATGTATGATTATTTCACGTAAAAAGTGCAATTTCATTATCGATTACAAAATGACCTCTTTATCCTGTTTTCCAGTACCGATGGTATTACCTATTTATCCTGTTTTTCAGTACCGATGATACTTCGGTCAGGGGTTGCTGATAGTTATGTGCAATAACATGTTAACTTTATCCTGTTTTTTTTAAATGGTGGAAGTCTTTTTGGACTGATTATCATGTTAAATTATCATTCAATTCAAATCATCAATATTAGATTTTTTTGGAACCCGCTTATCTCTCTTACAAGTGCATTTTAATAATCATTCAGTAATAGTTTATACTAAACATGACCCATAATTCATCCAAAAAATGCAATTTTTAAACAGAAAACACATATTTTCTAAAAAACAAATTCACATTACTTTTTAGTTAGCCTCATATCTCTCTTGGGTCAGAATAGATGCCTGTATTATTTGTCATCTAGTATGGTTAATAATAAATATAATTCATGGCCCAATTTCTACCTGAAAAATCTAAATTTTATGTATATAGTTTCAACGCTTGAACAATGGAGTAAGATTGGACTAGTTTAACACTTAACTCCATACCTTTATTGCACATTCATGCCTGCTGATCAGCATCTACACTGTTCCCTTTCAGATG
This sequence comes from Corbicula japonica, assembly GCA_038501625.1. NCBI lineage: Eukaryota > Metazoa > Mollusca > Bivalvia > Venerida > Cyrenidae > Corbicula > Corbicula japonica. Next base: position 5,382,956 of record JAZAYU010000033.1, read on the forward strand.
TATAAGTTATTTCTGACCAAGGTGCAACCAGTGTAGATCCTGATCAGATGGCACAGATGTAACAGCTGATCTAGATCAACACTAATTGTGCATGTGTTAAAGTGCATATAAATATACTATGGTAAAAGGTTAAGTCTGTCAAACTATGGTTTAGCTGTTAAACATTTAGTTTAAAGAACAACATACAGGATTACCTGATTAGTATTTCCAAGATTTTTACAGAGATTCACATTTGAACAACTGCAGGCTCAGTTAAAGATCCAGTATATATAAATGTATACATATTGTTGCACACAATTTTGTAATTTCATCTATTATAATTGATATCAACATCTCTATTTAAAATTATCACTCTTTATTTCGAATTTTCGAACACTTGTTCTTTATCAAGAAAATACAGAAATTTTTTAATTTAAGTTATATCCATTTTGATAAGTCTTATCAAAATGGATATAACCTAAATTAAAAAATTTCTGTATTTTCTTGATAAAGAACAAGTGTTCAAAAATTCGAAATAAAGAGTGATAATTTTAAATAGAGTTCTTACTGACTTCCCTTTTGGAAGATTATTTTATTGTGAATATATCAACATCAGTGATTACAGGTAATCCAAAATTAATAACTAATTGAAGACACTTATTAGATATTCATAAACAGAACATCTGTTCACGAGAATGTTAACCTATAGTATAAGAACCAATTGTTCAATAAAGCTGTAACATAAATATGCACAAACATTAAAATTCAAATCATTAAATTTCATTGCTTTGCATCTCTTATGAGTTCCCACATAATGTCACAGTCCACTTATCACCCTGGTGTCCCCAGTGTGATTTATGACCTCTTACATAACATTTTGTCTTTGATTTCCAATGAGATTTATGGTATTACATAATCATATGACCACTGTGGTTTCTCAGTGTGATTATATAATTGGTCCTGTGCTTTATGATTCTTAAAGTGACATAATCTGTTACTGCTTAAATATAATATCCTGATTGATATTGAATTTATTTTTAATTTAAAATAAACTGCATCTCCTGGCCGATATTG